>CM056995.1:32058793-33258793 GCA_029891345.1 Dryococelus australis | reverse complement strand
ATATTCATATGACTTTCTTTGATAATTATTTTAGGAACGCCTTTGGTAGCCGATTCGCCTTATTATCTCCTGTTTGCTCACATTATAATCAATCTTACTCCGTTTCATTATCCTTCTTAATAATTAATCTAATAAAAGTGTATCGGTATCTCACTTTTTTCAAACTGATCCAGGTGAGCATTAATCTTTAACACTCGACATGTTACATTTAACAAATATTTTTCTTAGACATTTACATGCGTGGGAAAATGCTACCTTATGACGTGAATATTTCCTCAGAATTGTCTCAATAGCTGGACGGGAGGACGGGAGAAAGAAACAAAACGAGGCACTATTTTTTTGGACAGCTTGCAGGACTTATCTTCTTTGATGCAGGCATAGAATTAAGCAATACAGAATAATTTTAAGGTAAAAAAAAATTGTAAAGTACAATTATCAAATAGTTACAAATGGATAGTTCGTAAAAAAAAAACAACACGTATCTGAAAAACGGATAGCTTTTTGTTACCGTGTGAAAATGTAGGTCGCAGTGTAAAAAGGTTATACTCCTTTATCTTTACCCGTGTCCTCTTTATGTCACGGGAATTAATAAAAACTTGGAAATATATTGACTTTAAAGCACTAATAATGCCACTTGAGAAATTCTACACAAACTTTACTTTTTAGAGCACGAAAATAACTGGGCAATCTGCTGCACAAAGTAATTATTATAACGAATTGTGATCCCTGTTACTATATTCGTGAAAGTACACGTAATAATAAAATAAACAATACTATTTCTTTAAAATACAATTTCCTTATACAACATAGTGAATATTCTTTAACTTGTGTGGGTTTTCCTACACGTGTGTCAGGTCCTTTTCCGTACAACTAGATAATAGCACTTTACTTGATATGGAAGATTGCTCTGTATTAAAGAAGTAATTTTACCTTACATGTAAGGGTTCCTTTCCTTACATTTAATGGAATTCTACCTCAGTTTTTTTCCACAGTTGTGGACAGTGATGTTTCTCAAAGGCTGACTTCAAAATTGCTCACTTTACCATGAACAGTCTTAACTATTTTTTTTTCTTCAGATTATTTATCTTTTACTCTGGAATTTATGTGTTCATTATTTATGTGATCATTAATTCGCTGCCTGCAAACTCTATGAACTTATATATATATATATATATATATATCGAAACTCTTTTCAGCTTGCTCTTAGAAAACTGTTCCATAAAACTCATAAAATGCACAGGCCTAATACGACGTCAGATTTTAAAATTGAACGTTAACTGCAACGGTCATTGTTTTTCTATTAAATTCGATTTTGGAAGAGTGTGTTATTTAAGGGATGTTGACTCACTTTTACCTGAAATTTTTTCAGAGCCCATAGAAAACATTTATTTTTCTTGAAATGTTGCAAATCGGAATTACTCAAAGATTTAAATAAAGTGTAAGGAATGACACATTAGATTAGGGCGACACGAAGCAGATTAAAAAATGATGCGAACAACCCCAAAAAATGACTTCACATTTCAGATGGTACAGGATCAATATGTTGTCCCCAGCTACTGTCACCATGGTGTCATCAATTTCAGTCGTTTCTACGTTAATTAATTGCCGTAGACAGTATAAGGATAAAAATACTTATCTAAACATTTTAAATGCTCTGCAACAGTGAGTTCATTTTAGATTATTCATGATTCACCTTTCTCCATACTTTTCCCCCTCCTCATTCCGTTCATGCCGAGTATAAGGTTCTTTGGGGAAAAAGTCAAGTAATAAACGAGACGACTCCTGTTCATTTGCCTTTAAAATGTACTTTCAGAGAGACAATTGTTTGATAATACTTCAGACCGCGAGACATTAAAATTCATGATTTCAGATTCAAGAGCCCCAGGAGTACTGAATGTAACAAAGCTTACATAACTTCGTGCGTTTTTAACGACAAGGAACTTGAACAAACTGACGGGTAACTGTGGAGGTGCATGTGAAGGAAATGTACATGCATGTGTCTGTATGTAATAAGGATGGGCATGTGCATGGGAAGATGCACATCCCCCCACCCCCCTCCGCAACGACAATGCAAGTGGTTGGGATCGTGCAGACGGGACGACAATCGCAGTCGGCATGTGTGAGCTGCACACAACTGAAGGATGCGACAGTCGCATGCGCACATTCACACAGCGCACGCGATTCACATTCCACGTGTGGTGTGCACGGGCGGGAGTAGCAGCAAGATCTTCAAGGCGTTACCACGTATGAAGTTGTGATGTTTGCACACTTGTATACGTTTATGTAGCCCATTCACGATTACTTCCCCACTTTTATGAAGCCCTGCTTAAAGTTCCCCTGTGGCGTTGCCAGGGCAAGATCACTCAGAGGGCTAGAAAAAGCTGCAGTAGAAACAGTTTCCGGTTACATCGCAAACCGAAGGCGCCGTAAACCTCATTGGCCCGAGTATGCATCACGAAATTATTACAGTTAGTAACATTGCCGAACCCTTGCCCAACTCCTATCACACACTTGCATCACAATTTATTGCAGAATATTAAAGTATGTGAAAATAATCCTTCAGTAACACCAAAACACTTATATGTGTCACACTTTAATGAATTATAGTGAAAAGTGGAAAATTTTACTTATTCATTGGGTTATTAAAACATCACAAATTACTGTGTGAATTAAAAGAGAATCATGGTAGTTTATAAATAACCAAATCTGAAAATCAGGTAACAAACACAATTCTTTATTTAAAGACTATTTTATGTATAAAAATGTTAGCCCTCTTTTCAAAATAAAATTCTTTCAAAAAATTACAACAATAGTAATATGTCAACAACTAATATCATTTTTACCTTTCTTTAAGTCCTTGGATAGAGAGAAAATAGTTAATAGTGTTGAGCTCATTCTCTATAGTAAGGGATCCCACTTACATAAGACAGAAAATATAAGATAAATTTTTTTATATTATACCAACTACTCATGATTAACCTTCTTTAATTAAATCATAATATGTTTAAAACCAAAAAATGTAACTTGTGTTACGACATGACCTCGTAAGCACACTAACAACATGTTGTCTCGTGACCTTCAGCAACATTGTGTGTTTGGACAGAAAATATAAGATCAATAATAAGGTTTTTTTGAAAATAATTTTAGCACAAATTTGTCGGCGAATAACAAAATAAAAGGACGTTAGCTTCAAACACGAGAGATAATTTAAATAACGAGTCCAGCCATCTTGAATATATCAACATTCTCTCATGCTTAGTAGTAAAAGGGAATCGCGGCCTGTAAAAACCCATCTTAGGGAAATCCTGCTCGGCCACACGAATAGGTACTAGTTCATGTTGCTGAAGTAGGGTGGGATCCTGCAAGGAAGACTCAGCGTCGGCCACTAGGACCAACAAGGAGTCAAGCACCTGTAGTTAGGTGTTAACTACCTCGTTGATTCGTTGACCGCTGCCACACAGAAATACAAGGCCAAAATAAAAAGGGGCGGTCAAATTATTTACGTCAAAAGGACGGCCAGACATAGATACATAATCGGAGTCTTACCACAAGCGGCGAAACCTCGTTGATCACATTAAAAATCACAAAAGCCGAAGCCGAATTAGAAAAGTGTAAGTTAGCATGGGGCTTAGTTGGAGAAGTAGGAAGTGGGTGCGCTCAGAAAAATTCATCAGTATGGGTGGTTTAGAAAAAAAATCATTTAACGTAAATACCACCAAGGTATAAATTAAATATCATTTTCATTAACGAAATATGACATACTCAAATACATACTCGGATCACTGATATCTACCTTTAACATTTACTTGTATATTGGCACGTGACATATCGACTGGCAGAAAGCAATTATTACAAAATGATTATCTTGCTTAACTGAAGTAAGTCCAGGTCGACATAAATAGTACTTGGGATTGCGGATGATATCCTATTGGCTTGGGCTGCCGGCTGGCGAGTAAGGCCGGGATCACGATGACCATCACGTTACACGAAACACGTATCTCCTGACACTTCCGCGTGTACGTTAAAAAGTTTTTTTTTGGTGGCGTATTGTGATTAGGAACCCAGAAATTTCGCAAATTAATTTGTGAACAAACTACACTTTAAACACGACTACATTTGGCATCCTTTTCGAATTGGGTCGCAGTTTGTAAGCCACGCCCTGGAAAAAATCCGACCCAATAATCGAACTGCAAGAAAAAGAGCACCAAAACCCGACTATCTATTCTGGGGCAAAACTTGGCCACCAGCCAATGATAAACTAGTTGAGGCTCTTGTAAACTAAGGATTTTGGCGTCTAGCCGGTTACCACGAAGTCTCCGGGTCTCTAGGCGATGTTTCACGTACATAAGCACGTAACCTTTGTTATATAAACCTTGTTAATAATATAATATTAAAATGAAGTCAATCAGTTTAAGTTATTTATTTTTCCAAAATACGGTTTGGTTTGATGTAGTTTCACCTGCCTTATTGGCAATGAGGTGACTAACTCTAACCTAACTTAATCTCATATAACAGCAATCTATTGTTATTGCAGATTACAATCCAGAGCAACAGAATGCACAGGTTTGATGGCCGTAACAGGTGGCCTACTGGGAGAGAATTTTATTACCCTACCATTGATATAAACGATAAAAACGTGTTTTGCGCAAACCAATTTTTCGAAGCTGACGAAACATTATTATTGTCAACATCAGAGCTGACTAGTCTCAGTCAAGCTGAAATATTGTCTGATACTACGTTTCTTGAGGTAGTACTTATTTCCCAGTCAAGATATTTGGATTGCAGTAAAAGAAGAATTATTTATTTCACTTCACCGCCCATCAGAGTTAAAGAAGCATTCTTTTAAATGGCACACAAGCCTCTCTTACTTGAACGATTAAACTCTACTTTAGTATAAGTTACACAGTTTAGTATCATTCTCATACCCTGAGGAAAGCGTGTTCAGGAGGCGTTAAAAAAACTGTTTACGTAACACGATTACACACTAAAAATAGTTAAATACACTATCCGCATTAGCAATAATACCTTGCCGCCCAAAACTATAGAGGAACGAAACTAGCATACAAGCTGTTTTAATATATTACGCAATAAACTTAAAGGTTGGTTTTCAGGCAACTGAACATGTCTTTGTATATGGCCAAATAAATGTATACGTGTATCAAAAACTATTTTGTTATCGGGCAGATTTGGTTGCCACAACTAGACGGTTTGGTCAGTTCAAGTAAATTAATTTTATTAGCTGAACAAAATTTGTTTTGCTGTATTTCAGATTTTGTTCAGCCGACAAAATATCTTGTTGAAGCAACCACTTACTTGTTTGGCCGTATACAAGCACGTATTTTGTTGACTCAAACAACGGTGACAGTAAGCGGTGTTGAGTACGGACAGTAATTTCGTCTTTATGCTATCGAAAATGCCCTATAGGCCGTTCACGGTAAAATGAGAACTTTTGAAAGCCCTGATTAAGATCTACTTGCATGAACATTGTGTATTCTTCCGCTTTATGTAAAATTAACATTGCCTATGGCCTCATCACTTTATTCATGCCCCGGTCAAGTGAAAGTTTCAAATTATTAGAAAAGTAAATATTTCCCATGTATGCCCGTTTTTACACTTTGAAACATAAGAAAAAGTACAAAGCGAAAGAAATATTTTAAGTTATTACAAATAGTTACCTAACACTTTTAACCTGACGTTAATATATAGAAATATTCCCCATCCATCGTTACCAACATTACTGGGCGACTGTCACTCAGTGCGCCCGTTAAAATATATGCAGGTAGGGGCAGTGACTTTTTTTATAAGTTTGAGTTCAAAAGTACTCACTTTATCGTGGACAGCCTATAGCATAGTCTATTCGAGTTATCTTCACACGTTTAGAATAAAACCTTTGACTAGTTACCCGACGTGTGACGTGTTTCGTTGTATCTTAAATACGTCGTGTGTCACATGTATAGCGTTTTTTTCTTTCGTCAGTGTAAAAGTATCTTATTTTTTGTTAAATTTAACTTTTACTTATATTCTTCCTGTAAACGACAATATTGTATTCTTCGTCTTTTTCCGTTAGGGTCTTCTAGGGATCACGAACCAATTTCATTGCTTCGCCCTTTGTTGTTCTTTCTTATTTCCCCAACACTCCTTCATCTTCTCACTATGCATCTTTTTCCTCTCCTCGGACCATTTCGAGCCTGTTTTCTTTTCCTTCCTGCCTTGAAATCTTTCCATTTTAACACATGTTTCTTTAAAAAATTCTCTCTCTCTGTTGCTTCTTCTTCACTTATATTGTTTCTTTCCAAATCTTTCTTAACTTCCTGAATCCATGTTGTTGTTGATTTCTTGTTCCAAAGATATTTCAAGATCCGTTTGGTTAACCTGTTGCCATCCATTCTATATAAATGTCCAAAAAATAGCAATCGTCTCTTCCGTATTGTTTCTGTTATGTTTTCTATGTTGCGATATATTTCATCATTACTTCTTAGTTTCCATAATCCTGTAGTGTTTAGTGGACCAAATATTATAGGTATAATTCTTCTTTCTAGTACTTGTAATTTATGCAATTTGTAATTCAATACTAGACATTCACTTGCGTAAAGACATTCCGGTTTGAATACTGTGTTGTAGTGCTGTACTTTAAGATTTTTAGATAAACATCTTTGTTGTAGATATTCCTGGTTATACCATATGCTCTTTCCATCTTGCGTATCCTTTCATCTAACGGGAATTTTTCCAAACCATTTCCCTGAATTATTTCCCCCAAATATCTGAACTTATATATTCTCTTCATTTGACTAATATCTGTTGCTAGGATTTCTGGAGCATTTTGTATATCTGTCATAAATTTGTTTTTTTTTTTTTTTTCTACAGAAATTCTTAAACCTGTTTTGTTGGCTATCTCTTCTAAGATATTGACTTGTATTGCTGCGTTTGTTATGTTTTCAGAAATTGTGGCAAAATCGTCAGCAAATGCTCGACAGTTTATTTCGACACCCTTGTTCTTTCTCCCCAGTGTTGCTGGTTATTCATTATTAACATGAATAAAATCAGGGAGAAAGGAAATAGGTGGGTTTGTAATGTCTAGTAAGAAATAGTTCCCATGCTCAACTTAGAGTGCACAAACGCAGTGCGTTGTCACTGTGGCGTAGTTTGCTAGATTTTGTTAAGCTTTGTTTGCACGAGGTGGATGGAGGAATAGTCTGTAAGTAGAATTCTAGCAAAGCTTCAGGAAAGTTGAAAGTAGCCATGAAGGTGATATATAGATTATAGTATTATAGTATGTATAGATTAGACAGCTGAATATTTTCTATGGCAATCTTAGGACGGTACAACAGAGGCTATATCTGATTTTCTGTCCAACTTGATAAAATGTTAAAAGTTCAACAGCCGAACATTGAACTTGGTACACGGGATACCTCATCCCACGCTGTTAGAAAAAAATGCCCGTAAAATTACGGAAAAGACCGGTTATACATTATCCAGACGACTGCGTTAAATCACGATCTCGTCGCTTCATTTTTCAATAACGTTCTCGCCGTAAATTTCACAATGACCTCCGTGAACTCACGGGACGCATTCACTAACTTGCAAGGTTTTTTTCTAACATGCTCTTTATAAACATGTGTAGCATATTACACGTTTTACGTTCGATATGTGGGTGATTCACTGTGTAAGAAAATGACTGAAAAACAATTTTGTCCGGTGGCGGGATTACAAATACATCAACGAACTGGCACTCCATAAGTAGGGATAGGAAAATTTCGTGAGTTCAGTGACCTGTAGGCTAGACTCCACATTACTGTGTCTACTCCAGCCTCAATTGTTTGTCCATTGGTTGCTATCCCAGAGAGTGGCCTGTGTTACTCCGCACCTGGCAGTATGGGATTCGCTACTTGTTTCCTTACAAGTCTGCTATTGGCTCAGAGTCGTCCAGGTCTTGTCTAATAAACTGCGAACCAATTGTAAAGTTAACTCTAGTGTGCACATGTTTGACGTCTAGCTTGTACTGAAATGAACTCGCGAAATGTTCGTATCTCTATCCATAAGTTGTTCACCACTCACCTACTACTATTTTACACGAAGTGGTATTGTGAAGATAGGATTTTATACACCTCACGTATCATCCGCGTTGTTCGTGTCTCAAAATCGAAACCATAAGAATACGAATAGCTTTCGTATTTTATATTTTCGGGACTCATTTCCGATATTCTTCATTACGGAGTGCCTTTCCGTAAATTAACTCTACAACTCCGTAAAAGTTTCCGCAAATCTAAAGAAATCTCTGACAGTGTAGAACGATCATTTACAGCTTCCAATTTTTGAACTTCCAATTCGAAATGGTGCACTCCCCCCTTCTGGACAGGTTAACGCATTACATCAGCAGATAAGGACAATGCGTCTGAGAACAAGGGTCCTCCATAACAAAACCTAATGGACCCTCTCCATTCAATCCTATACTTCCCCCCACCCCCCGTCCAAATTCGCAGGGCGAGTTACTCAGCCGTCATCATGGTGACTCACGCGTGTTCGCCTGCACTGCTGATGAAATACGACCCAGCGGTTGTGCTGATCTCATGTATGATGAGCATACATCACCTGGTCCCCTCCGAACCCTGCTTCATTCGATTACCAGACTTGCACGGACCTTGAAAGCCAACTGTGCCTGCAGTGCGATCCTGGTTGGGCGTATAC
Organism: Dryococelus australis; assembly: GCA_029891345.1. Taxonomy (NCBI): domain Eukaryota; kingdom Metazoa; phylum Arthropoda; class Insecta; order Phasmatodea; family Phasmatidae; genus Dryococelus; species Dryococelus australis. The sequence goes on along the minus strand of CM056995.1, from coordinate 33,250,108 downwards.
AGTTCATATAGTCTATTTAATAGAGTGTCATTGGAAATGTGTTGGCTCGAAAATTCCTCGCATTTTTCGATTGTCTGTAAGCGCGATAGAGCTACAACCTAGCTTGAGTTAAAGCGGTCTTATAACTGGAGTTTGAACCGCGTCAACATGATTGAAATACGCGGTTTCTGGTGAAAGAATAAAACGTGTCCTTAACGTGTTTACCAAGGAAAAGTAAACCTACCCCAAACGATATGGTACTTCCAAGACATCACACATGCTAGAAATACTATTTTAGAGCCATCCAACATTAAAAAAAAAAAAAAAACTGATTTTTCAGACTGATCTTCCTTAAAACATGCTATACCCGGTATCCGAACATGAGCGAAACAACGATAAGAACCTGAACTGAACTCTGTTTAAGCCTGTTCACGATAAAGTGAGCATTTAAAAAATGAACCTTACAAAAAAGCGACTGCCTCTACAGGCATATATTTTCATGGGCGTACTGAGTGACCTTCGCCCAGTTAAGTTGGTAACGATGGATGGAAAGTAATTCCATATTTTAACGTCGAATAAAAAATTTTATGTAACCATTTGTGATAACTTTTAATTAATTTATTTCTCTTTCTGTTTTTCAATGCATCGAAGTGTAAAAATGAGCAGATTTGTAAAGTATTTACTTTCTTAATAATTCCACAGTTTCATTTGACCGCTAGTTTACAAATAAAACAAACGAAAACATTTACAGAAAATTTAACGAGGTCGACTGAAATATCGCCATATTTATTAATTTAAAGATGTACTCAGCAAGCTGTATTTTACAAAAAAAAAAAAAAAAATTACCCAATTAAATATATGAAAATATTTCCTTGTTTTGAGCAAAGTTTAAAAATTGCCAAAACGTCTCATAGCATGATGATAAAGATTTCTTGGAGTAGCTGAAGGCATGTCATTTCAGAGTAAATTGTCTCATTTCTGCAAGTATTACACCACAAAATACTAAAATTGTTATTTTGATATGCCGTCGCGCAAAAAAAAAAAATATGTTGCATAATTTTTTTTATACAACGGCATAATAATGTCTACAAGCCGAACATTATTTCGTGTTAATTTAAAATATGCGAATTTTTTGGCTCTAGGCCTCCCGCCGACCTGGAGATTTTTCCGGTGTTTTAGGCCGAGAAGCGCGGGCTCGATAAGGGCGACAATGCCCCGTCCATCAAGTACGTCATCGCCGCTAAGCGCAATGCTCGTGCAGTGCTTCCACGACTTCCAGCGTTGACCCTATCATATTATCGGTAGACATTCTGAAGGAAGTTTCAACGCAGGACCCTTGAGTAGTTTCTAACGCATCTGAGGCGTATAATTTGAGACACAGCTCTTTGAAGAAGCCGTTGTTAGTCTTTCTGGAGTATTCTGAAAAGGTGTTGCTAATGCGCGTGATATCTTGATAGCACTCGACAGCCCTCACCTGAAGTGTGCGTTCTTCTCGTAGATCAAGCACATTGTACGCACGTAGCACTCGACAGCCCTCGCCTGAAGTGTGCGTTCTTCTCGTAGATCAAGCACATTGTACGCACGTTTAATAGTTTAACGGAAACATTCTGCAACGCAACTCAAGTCGCCAGGTTATCTGACTTCTTAATGCTTGTTTGCCTACTTGAGAATTTGGTATAGGGAAATGCATGTAGGTAATATATATATATATATATATATATATATATATATATATATATAAATATATATATATATATATTACCTACATGCATTTCCCTATACCAAATATATATATATATATATATTGTTTTTGTGTTAAAGATAGGTAAAGGCTGTTGACGATAAAGTGAGCACTTTTGAAACGAACCGTAGAAAAAAGTTACTGCCCCTGTCTGCATATATTTTAACGGGGGGCACTGAATGACATTCACCTAGTAAAGTTGGTACCGATGGATGGAAAGTAGTGCTACATATTAATGTTGAATAAAAAGTGTTAGATAACCATTTTTTGATTTCTTTCGCTCTCTGTTTTTTTAATGCACAGGAGTGTAGAAATTAGCAGATTTGTAAAGTGTTTCCTTTTCTAATAATTTTACATTTTCACTTGACCGACGCACGAATAAAGTGATGAGGCCCATGGCAGTTTTAAATTTAAATAAGGCGGAGGAATACACAACGTGCATACAAGTAGATCTTAAGCAGGGTTCTCATAAGTTCTCATTTTACCGTGAACAGCCTATACATAACAGTAGTAGGGATATGGCGACTTCGTCACAAGGGGATCGGGGATAGAAGCGCAGGAGCAACCCGCCGCCATCTTGTTACGTCACAGACCGCCATTTTCTGCCTTTTACCCTTGAAATTTCCCTTTTTTCCCTTACAATAGACTAAAATACCCTAAAAATTTCCCTTTTTCCGTAGAAATTTCCCTGTTTCCCAAAAATTTTCCCTTTTTTTCCGGAGCAGGTGGATGCGAGGTAATCAGTCGTCTGCTGAGGATGGAAAAAATGTAACTAATAGGAGTGTTGGGGGTGGGGGCCTTTCGTAAATCAAAGTTTTTAAAAATTCATTATTAATGATCTTAAAAATTAATTTTTTAAATCCATTTTTTGGTTTTAAAGGATTTTTTTTAATTGTTTGTTTTCAAGGTCCTGGAATGTCATGGGATCACCTTCGAGGTAGTCTGCATCTAACATGGCGGTAGTAGTCGGTAATGTATTATGCTTGCTGACTTTTATGTATTTTCCTCGTGTTATTTATATTCAAGGTCATTCAAGGTCATGGGTCAAGGTCATGGTCATTAGCTTCCGATATGGCAGATAGGACCATGATAATGGTCGCCTACCAATATGGTGGTCGCCTACCAGATGGCGTAACGCCATGGCTAGGTACTTAGTAAATTAAGTATTTTTAATACAGCACTTTAAATAAATTTAATAATACTTTATATATTTTTTTTTGATTTTTAATAATAATTTTTTTTGGGTTTTTGTGAATTTTTTCGGAATTTTTAAAAATATTTTTGATTTTTTCGGTCAAAGGTCAAAATCAAAGGTAATAGATCGTGCTTTCCTGACCCCTGGGTCACTGATCCCGGTCTCCTGTCTGGCTCGGAGTCACTGATCCCTGACCCTTGAGTCACTGATCCCTCTCACCTGCATTGGGAAAAAGGGAAATTTTTAAGGAAAGAAGCGAAATTTTTAAGAAAAAAGGTAAATTTTTAGGGTATTTTGGTCGATTTTGTGGGAAAAAAGGGGGAAATGGCGGTTGGTGATGTAACAAGATGGCGGCGGGTGAATCCTGCACTCCTATCTCCGATCCCCTTGTGCCCAAGTCGTCATATCCCTACTACTAATAACACTCGGGGACCTTTTTGAGCAGAAAAATACACTCCAAGAAATTATTCCGAAATATACCATATGGTGTTTATTCGTATAGGCTGTTCACGGTAAAATGAGCACTTTTGAAAGCCCTGCTTAAGATCTACTTGTATACACGTTGTGTATTCTTCCACCTTATGTAAAATTAAGATTGCCATGGGCCTTGTCACTTCATTTATGCGTCGGTCAAGTGAAACTGTGAAATAATTGAAAAGTAAATATTTGGAATATCGACTAATTTTTACTCTTTGATGCATAAAAAAAATACAGAAATCGAGAGAAATAATTCGAGTTTTTAGAAATGATCACCTAGCATTTTAATTATAAGTTAATATATGGAACTACTTCCCATCCATTTTTACCAACTTTACTGTGCGAATGTCACTTAGTACACCCGTTAAAATGCATGCAGGTATAGGCTGTTCACAATAAAGTGAGCACCTTTTAAGGCCCTCCTAACAGGCATTAACTGCTAATAAATATATCTTATTGCAGCCTCTGGCATTAAATTTTGATGGCGATGAATTATATACACTGTGTTTATTGGTCACATTGCAATGTTTATATTAAAAAGCAGCAGGAAGATGGAAATTGGATGAAAGGAAAAATTTGCAAGGGCTTTAAAAAGTGCTCACTTTACAGAGAACTGCCTATAGGCGCCGTGACTATTTGCTAAGGTTGATTTAAAAAGTGCTCAGTTTATGGTGAACAGCCTTTAGTTAGAAAGCAGTGATGGTATTGTTTCCCCCTACACGTTCAATACAGCTTTCCTACATTTGCTCAGGAAACAGTCAAATGCGTAGGGAATTTCCCAACGTTGTATAGTTGCGCTGCTAAACATTCCTATATCTGCAGCTTGACGTGTGGTATTATTACCATACAGTGTATAGGTTAAAAAGTTCCATTACAGTTTAGGAAGTTAGCCAGAAATTTTTTTACAGTGTACGTGCTTTTTTGCTATCAAAGCCTTTTGTATCATCACCGTATAGCCTGTTTCCTTGAAATATCCGGAAACTTCACAAATAAATAAAGCGTTACTGAAAAACTTGTTACATTCGCCTCGACACAGAGACCAAGACTTAGGTTTTTTTTGTCAAGTTTATGAATTCGAAGTCGGCTTAAAGGTCGAATTCCTTTAACATGTATTTACCTATAGCGAATTCTCAACGAGGTCAAAGCCATAAGCTCGTTACGTATTTCCCTGTGGAGGGAGGTGATCGAGGCATAGTGATCCTCCATCACTGCCTCTGCTCCAACTCTTGGTAGCACGTCCTGAGAAGTGCCACATATATCTCGAGACCCACCACAAGGCGTGGCAAACCTTCCTGCGTTCTTTGCACATCCGGCATTCTGTCTTAATCTCTCTCTCGCCCCCACGAGCGGAGCCACTTTTCCCGGCGCTTCTTGCGTCCATTCCCAAAATTAAACGTAAACGGTCTAAAACCTGCTCAGATATGCCTGTAAATGTGCTAGTCACGGTAAAGTGAGCACTTTTGAAAGCCCTCTCATTTGGAACAACACTCAATATATATATATATATATATATATATATATATATATATATATATATATATATATATATATATATATATATCACTTTAGCCTTAGACTTTAACTTCCGAGTGCGGTGGAATATACACGCTGTGTCTATTACTTGCATGGCAATATTTTATTTAAAATGTGGTTGAAGTATAAAAAGTGGCTGAAATGAAAAAGTAACTAGGGCCTCGAAAGTGCTCACTTTACCGTGAACAACCTATACAAGACGCGTCGCTTGGCGTAAGGTCGTCCTCGTATAAATAAGACGTAGTGAAATTTCCAGGCGTCTGATATCTTATAGCTAGGGACACCCGAATTTCGCGAAAAATTTCCGCACATGCTAGATTTAATACCCTATGGGCATACCGGCAGTATTCTTTTGCTTATTGGCGGCGTGTGTTTGTGGAAGACATGTTCTTACTAAACTGGCCAATCAGGATTAGGTTACCTCACTGCTGTACGTCTGTGATTCGTGGGCAGACACGTAACGCCTAGATAATCCAATCGCCGAAGTGGATCAGAGCTAAATTGTTATGAAATACAACTGGTCGTGAAATCTTTTCGCGAAATTCGGGTGTCCCTACTTATAGCTGGAGCTAGTGACTTTCCGCGAAAAAATTTGCGTACACGGTAGACTTCACTGCTATAATCACTCAAACAGCAGTTTGTCTACTGTCATTGGTTGCTGTCTGCTTGAGAAGGCGTTTTCATATTTGGCGGAGCCACGCATGACTCGGCAACATCGGCACGGCTCCTACGTTATTCGTGTGCAAGCAGTTAACATGTGTCAGAAAGAAATCCAGCCAATCAAAATAGGTAGATTACTCTAGAGTGTTTTGAAATATAACTTGTCTTGAAAGAAATATTTTCACGATATTTCACTACCCCGACTTACAGCTACGAAAGAAGCAAGGCTTGTACAAACTCGGAAACAGAATACACAAAATTTAAATTTTTGGAGATTTGAAATCTTGCCAAGCGAAGAACGCAAATTTTATTTGTGCCGAGAAGAAAAACTGACACCCTCCATAAAAATAATTTTCGCCATATAAAAATAAAAATTTTTCTTTCAAGTTGAATGGAAATGGTGAACTCATGTTATTATGGTGGTTTGATTGGTGTGTGTCCATTGCCGACCATGATACCAAATAGGAATCTCGCACACACGCAGAACTCAGCAAGACGAAAAACGAAAAAAATCTTTTACAACATAGATTTCTATTTAGTCTCATGGTTGGCAATGGACAAAGTCCAATCAAACAATCATGATAAAATAAAAAATTAAGATTTTGTAAGTAAAACCTTTGAAGTATTTGGCATTACTTGTGGCAACGAGCTGCTGATAACACTTTCTAATGATGGCAAATATTTAACAAAAACATGTTGTTTTCATTGAAAAGTGTGTCAGCGGTTTCATTTAACCCTTTCAGACCCACATTAATTTGAAATTCCATACGCTGCAAACAATAAATTTTTTGATTAGTGCTGTACTTAGATCTATACACCACGTGTTACGTTACCACAACCAATGAACTGTATGTTTCGCATTCGACTACGGTAATATGAATCACTCATAACCTTGGAACAGTAGAACGGTCTGCAAATCAGTTAGCCACCGGAAGATCATTGACCATTGAACCTCGCAGTGTACTGCACTGGCCGAAAATATGTGTTATGTATTACATAATTGTGTAGCTGGCTCTGAATGGGTTAAAGTAGGATCAACGTGAACGACATCATCGTATTCTGGCGATAAGCGGGTAATGTTGCCGGGAGGGGGGGGGGGGGGTAGGATTTATTTTCACCACTATTGTTATGATTGCTTTCGTATATATTTTTATAAGGATGAGGTTATGTCTCGGGCATATGTTCCTGATAAGATAATAATAAAACATTCAGTTTGCTAACCTAACACCCAAAAAAATGGTTGTGGAGTTTCTGCAAGCTAGAATACGTTGGACGTAAAGTAATTGGATTATGTGCCTCTTGTATTATCTTTTAATAAATAATTAAGATCTCTCCCCCCCCCCCCCTTCCAATTTTACTCTGCAAGGAAGAAAGTCGGATATTAACCAGTTCGCACTTTTCTGAAACCCTGTTTCAACAGGATTCTGATCTCAGGTAGGCCTACCGATAACGTATCCTTCCACTGGATGCAAACAAAAACATTACCGTGATACGTCTTTGTTTCAACTGTCAAATTCTTTGTTTACATTCTCTAGTCGTCCAAACAATGCGTTGAATAAAAAAAAAAAAAAAAAAAGTTTCATATAAATGTTTACGATTTTAACTATATCTAGGTTGGCTTTTTTTATGACTTTCAAAAATGCACGCATTTAAAATGGTTCGATTAGGCATTATCTTACAGGTTATTTAAACATCATGGCAGGCCCATAGCTAGAGGTAGTGATTTCTCGCAAAAAAAAAAATACGAGTACAAGGTTGACTTCAATGCCATGAGCACCAAAAAGCAGTTTGTCTATTGCATTGGTTGCTGTTTGCTTGGGAAGGCGTTTTCATATTTTATTCGGCAACATCGGCACGGCTCCCACGTGATTCATGTGCAGGCAGTTAACACGTGTCAAAAAGTAATTCAGCCAATCAAGATAGGTAAACGACCCTAAGCGTCTTGAAATATAACTTGTCTTGAAATATTTTCGCCACATTTCACTTCCTCCACCTATAGCGCATTACGCACGTTACAAGTTAATATTTTGGCATGAGTGATTAACTGTTAGGGAAAATGGTACACGAGGTATTTAAAACCTCGTTAGTGATATGGTATGTATTACTCCGGAGAAAGGTCGGCCATAAACCCGCATAAATATTAAAACAAATAAGCGTTCAATACATTAAAAAAAAAAAAAAAAAACAGAAACACGAAGCACACAATTTGTGTCACTCATTATATCACGTAACCTGAGAGGTGACAAACAAAATGGTGGCGAGCATTGTACAAACAATTACGTGCGTGCACACTGATATTTCAATTTTTATTTCGCTCATTTTATGTCACCATACGACATTTATATCAGGCGATTTTTCTGACTGGATTTTAGCATTCTATTCGGGCTTTGGCTGGTTTTAAGTTGAACGAGAATTCTGTTACAAATTTGTGATTTATAAGCAAACGTGGCCTTTACAGTCATAAAAACTTTGGCTGTTAGAAATTAACAAATTTGGAGATTAATGAAGTTCAGAAAAAATAAAAAAAACCGACATGATCTACCTAAAGTTCTTTCCTTCGTAGATAAAATAATACTAACAATAGATAAAATAATACTAACAATAGACAAAATATACGCACCGCAGTTTTTGCTGATTATACAATAGAAAAAAATATTATTTTTTTCTATTAAAGTAATAATTAAATACATTTATACCAGTGCTACGTGAAAATGTAAATAATTCAGTAAGAGACGCTTGCTTTACAAATAGCGTACCAAAATTCAATTTAATTAATAACATTTTGCATTTAAACTATTTATTACTAGGGGTAGTGATATTTCGCAAAGAGATTTCCAGACAAGATGCAGTTGAAAGTACCTTGGGTTCGTCCCAATTTTTGATAGGCTGAAACATGTTCTGGTCCATGTCAACTGTTTGGGCACGAATTAAAAAGGTCCAGTGTCGGAGTTACGGAATACCGAGTGGCTTGGCCAAAAGTGGAAACAACACCACGACCAGCCAATCGATGCACGACAACATCTGAGGTGTCTATATAACATTGAATTCTACCGTGCGCTCCGATTTTTGCGCGAAAAATCACTGGCCCTATTTATTACTGGCTATCGGCATCGCAGCACTGCTGTCACCGTTATTAACTCATTTTGATCAGGAAGTAAATATTATAATTCATGGACAATACATAAGTAAAAGTTAAATTTGATGAAAAAGAGAAAAATTTGATGTTGATAACAGTAAATATTTGTTCTATGTGATTTATTCAGAACACAGGCTAACATGTTAACCCTGGGGTGGTTTTTCAAAGTTTTGTTTCTGAACGCGTGAAGATATATCGTGAACGGACTTCAAATAAATAACCTAGTGATGTCCTGTTGACGACTGAGCAACATCGAGCTGGAGGATGCATAGAAATATTGTAAAATCAAGTCAACGATGAACTGTTGCAGATGTAACTTACCACTCGTGTTTTAACTTGTGCGAACGAACAAGCACTTGCATTTTGTTGAGAGGTAGCACGCACATGTTTACTTTTGTTTTCAAATTATATGAAAAATTTCAACATGATTGATGTTTGAATGAAAAAAAATTGACGCGAGGTAATAATTGTGAATCTATCTTTATAGTTAGAATCAATTGTTATTTGCCATGTACACATTATATAAGGTTAAGAATCAACGGCAGCAGGCAGATAATTCCGACCCTGAGGTAAAGGCTGCAGGTTGTGCCCTGATGCCACCCTCCATCTCGGATCATGTAACAGGCATTCCGCCGTATTTTGTAGGCCATCTTGTTTGCCCTTTACTTTGACTTTTAAATGACGTCATTTCGGGAATATTGGTTTCTCTCGTCTACGAGTTTGTTTCCGCTTGCAATTACGTATTTTTTAATATCTCCTATCGGTGCTGTTGTCGTCCATTACTCGATCTCCGTCGACTGCCATCTTTTACATCCGCTAGGGGGCGCTGATGTCCATTTTTGTTAAAGTTTGCTGCTACTAGGAACTGTAATATCCGAGCAACTCTTTAACTTCACTCATTCGGACCCAACTGTAGAGAGTATGAAGCTGAATTGGAGTAGGAGTAGAATAAATGAAGAGGAGACAACAGTACCGTCAGAAAAAAAAAATCCTTACATCACGTAGCTTCTTCTACACTATATCTTTACGAATTATCCTGAGTACTTTTAAAATATACCTTTGAAGTATATGCATGTAACTGCACGAGTGTTAATGAAGTAACTTACTGGAGAACTTGCAAAGTGACTGAATTATAGGCAGAAAGACATGCCGGCTCAAAATCAGTAAAGATATCTTGCATAGTGAATCGACAAGACTTGTGGCTCATGAATCACAGGAATTTCCAAAAGTCCTGTGTCAGAAATGGCAGCGCCTAAACTCAATCTAAATTCTAGGCAAGAATCTACTGGAGTCCCAGGCTCTGTGGTCTTAAAAATGTCTTTGAAATGTGAAGTATTTTTACTGTAATTTCCACGTCTACAGGGGAAAAGTATTACTTATAATACGCCTGTTTCTTCCGCGGCACCTATATATTCTCGACATATTCGAAATAATGATATAAAACACCGATTGTGACAATCGGAGAAGGCATGTTAACCAGAAGTACAGAAAAGGAACAAAAATATATTGATATATTAATTTATTATTTTGTTCCATTGACTTTTTATATTGCATCGAGTAACGATAGTTTTAAAATGTAGATTTTAATTTTTCATGCAATGTAAACTAATAAATAAATGTCTAAATCCAGCTCCAAAATATTTATTTGAACAATTTTCATTAACACGAAAAATAATGAAATCAGATAATATTGTTATATTAATGTTCTATTAAGATTGTTAGGTTAAAAGTGACAAAACAAAATCTGTTCATTTCTGTTCTGTACTTACAGGAGTAAGAATTGGTGCAATAGGAATATACGGTCGTTTCTAGTAACTTCTCATTTTCACACGGTAGTCACATATTTATTAGTATTGTATAGGCACATGAATGTGTTACATTCTAATATGTTGTGGAATGATACAAGGACTGAAACAAAAAATCAAGCAGCTATTTGAAGAGTGCTCTGAGAACTAAATAGTTAACGACACTGGGAAACAGATAAATTGTAGTAATTAATTATCAATAATAAAACGTCATGAATCACTATAAGTGATGGACGTATTCTTAAGGAAGATCACGCACGATTACTATCGTTTACTATGGGTACATACAGATTGCAAAGGTATATTGACTTATTTAGAATTTAAGACAAGTTGTTAGACTTAAGTCAATTACAGTATTAAAGGCTGTTCAAGATAAAATGAGCTCTTTTGAAATCAACCTTAGAAGAAAAGCCACTGCTCCTACCTGCATATTTTAACGGACGTACTGAGTGACATGCGCCCAGTACAGTTGGTAACGAGAGAGACTGTAGTTCCATGACTTAACATACAATCAAAGTGTTAGGTAAGTATTTGTGATAACTTAAATTATTTCTTTAGCTTTCTGTTTTTTTTTTTCATGTATCCAAGTGTAAAAATTAGCAGATTTGTAAAATATTTAGGTTTATAATAATTTCACAATTTAATTTGACTGATGCATGAATAAAGGGTTTATTTGAGATAAGTGAAAGAATACACAACGTGCATACAAGTAGACCTCAAACAGGGCTTTCAAAAGTGCTCAGTTTACCGTGAACTGCATTGATATGTTTTATGCATAAAAGTTAATGCAAACCCGTTACAAGTGTTCTTACGCCGCTATTGCCCCAAACACGTAGGATGATGAATTGAATAACGTTACCAGACAAGACAAAACGAGGGAAGTAGATTTTCGTTGAACTGGCACAGGAGGGAAATGCAATTGTGTTTACACGGGATGCATAGTGTCGGGAAGACGACGGGAAGTGAACATGTTTTGCATTCAGCCAGGATGTTTTATCCAGATGTGGGAAAATTTGCATTTCAGAATTTAGATCTTTTCCCGATTGAATTTATCGTGTTTGTGGAATTTTATTTCGATCATTATTTTATTACTACCCCCTAAAACGATTATGTGAGGGCAATGCAGCTTGTTTCTCGGTAAATTAATCAGTAGGAAGAAACTAATATGGTTTATTAGTGAGAATCCCGGTCCTAAAAATTTCATGCTCTCCATAACCCTGTCTAGAACCGAGAATATTAGCAGTAGGATGTTGGTATCTTTCCAATTAGGCGACTGTGAAAATTACGACAAGAGTCTAAAACTAGCCTCTGTCTTTCGGATATATGTCTCTATTTGTCACGTGGAACTCTATCTCTTAGAATACAAACAAGATGGCCAGCTGATATTCTGTTAACGTGTTGATATCCAATTAACTTATCTTTAGAGACAAATTATCTCCCATATTTTGAATACTACAGTATATAGTCTAACTCGAAATTGAAAACGGAAATTTTCTGAAATACTTGTCGCTGAAAATTAAATGTGGCATAATTTGAATATTCACGAGGAGTAAATATGATATAGGATATAGTTTAATGCACGATAAAGTTAAGTAAATATAAATATAGTAAGTTTATATACTAAGGGAAATTTTTGTGTTACGTAATATCAAAGTTCAAATGATCAATTTTAAATGGGAAGGGCGTGGGGAGAAGGGAATCGTTACGAAAACATTCCGCTGTGCACGGCGCTGTTTAGACAACAGAGTTGGAGAAGCAGGCCACAAAGAGATTTACAAAACACAGATTCAAAACAACGAGAAACTTCTACACTCGGTAAACAACCCAAGAAATGCGCTAAGTTAATCAGGAACTTTGGGTCCAGCAAACCTCAGGAAATTCCTTCTAAACGCTAACAAAATATCTGGGGTTCCAACCAGAAGGTCGGGGCGGAGAGTCCCGGGCGAGGCAATGGTGAGTGCTATTCCTTCTATGCTTCTATCTCTTTCTTAAACTTACCCATACCCTTCTCCTTCTATCTCTTGCTGGCCAGTCAGTCAATTACAATGATATTGCAATTCTATTTTATTATACAGTAAAGTAACGTAGTACAATTTAACTTCAATATTCTTCTTATTTACTATAATACTTCCTATCTTCCCCCTTTCTAAAAGCTTATAAGATGATGTTAAGGTCGACTTATAGGAGCATGTTTTGCAGGAATATTTTGCAATGAACTGGTCCAGAACTACCTATGTACTACTATTTTTCATAAAAAAAATAATGTTATTTTCGTTTGATTCATAAAATTGTTGGGTTATTGTAGCATGATATTAAATAGCAACGTTAATGTTAGAGTTTTGACGTTGCATGGTTTCTGCGCAGACAAGACCCCGTGAACGTACTGGACGCCGAAAAGCAACGTTTCGAAACGTTAAACACGAATCGAGTTAAGCCAGTGGTCGGATATGAACAATCACCCAAACCGGTCACTTAGCTACATGACTTTGTCGCCGATGAAAGTGAAGCGAGGTGGAAAGGGGAGATCCCGAGAAAACCAGCCGACCAGAGGCACTATCCGACATGATTCCCACATGCGAAAATCCGGGAAGCGATCCCGCCGGGAATCGAACTTGGTTCGTCTAGGTTGAAGGCGAGTAGTCTAACCACTACGCCACCGCGGCCACCTGCGCCAGTTAGTGTTTTTGTGGTGTAGGCAATGATAGATCTCTCACTTTTAGCTCTCTTGTGAAGTGTATATTTCTCCAAAGACACTAAAGAAAAATTGAATTATTTATTTGCCTGTTGTTGAATTTCTCTCTCTAACCTTCAGTTAGAACCTGGACTCACTCGCAAATATGTAAAGGATAGCCCGAGTATAATGGTTTTGACATCCTCTCTAAAAGTGTTTTTTTTTTCAGTGGTTTTTGTTTTTATTATAACTCTGTATATCATCAAGTTCTTGGGTATTATATTATATTAATGGGGCAGCTGTAGTGAGTGAGTAAATAGATTTGGGCGGCTCTTAACAGCGAGGTCTTCAGAGCCGATGAGGATGATTGAGGTGAGTATAGAGCAGCGCCGAAATGAAAGGGAGGGTGAAACGGGATATACCCGAGAAAACCCGCCGACCAACGGCATCGTCTGGCACGATTCCCAGACGCGAAAATCCGGCGTGACCTGGCCGGATCGCCTTGGTGGGAGGCGAGCAGGCTAACCGCTCAGCCACCGTGGCCCCCGGGGGCAGATGTAAATGGTCCTCGGAACTGCGAATAAAAACCAAGTATTGTGTTTATAGGAGACAACAGATACAGCTGTATATCAGTTAAGAGAGCAATTTTTGAGATATGATTTGAATTTAGGGGGCCACGGTGGTGTAGTGGTTAGACTTCTCCCCTCCCACCTAGGCAAACCGGGTTCGATTCCCTGCGAAGTCGGGATTTTCCTTACTACAGGAAAAGGCATATTACTGTTCCTGTTTTTCTGAGAAAATTACTCCGCCTCTTGCAGCCAAATGAATACGGGGATCCAAAATGCGTTTTGTAACGTCAGCATACTGCCTATATTAACCCATTCAGATCCACCTTAAATTACGATTTCAGGTGTCGCAAGCAAAAATTGTTTGATGCGTTCTGTGCTTCAGTTCACACAACCCTTGTTTCATTGTTGGAGCCAATGAGAAATAGGTCGTAGGTTCGGCTACAGTTATATGAACCAATAAATACCTAGATCAGTAAGACGGTTTGTGAATCATTTAGCAACGGGTATGATAATTGGTCATTGAACTTCGCAGCGTGCAGTATAGAGTAAATGTTTCATACTCGCGCGTAATGTACACAACTTTATACACTGGGTCTGAATGGGTTAAAGTATTAAAACTTGAAGTGAAAAAAAAAATTTTTTTTTTTACACAAACTTGAGTTTTTTGGAAAACCCAATATTAACATTCGTCAACGTGACTGAACTCGTGTTTATGACTGTTCTGTTGGCAATTCGTGACCGTGAGCCAGTGATCGTTGACACAGAAGATAGTAAGTGAAGTCTGTTCACGATAAAGTGAGCACTTTTGAAATCAACCTTATTAAAAAGTCACTGCTCCTACCTTCATATGTTTTAACGGGCGTACTAAGTGGCATGCGTCCAGTACAGCTAGTAACTATGGAGGGAAAGTAGTTCCATATCTCAACGTCGAATAAGAAGCGTTTGGTAACCATTTGTGATAACTTAAATTATTTATTTCGCTTTCTGTATTTTTTTAATGCATCGAAGAGTAAAACTGATCACATTTTTTAAATATATTTTTTCCTAATAGTTTCACAGTTTCACTTGACAAACGCATGACTAAAGTGACCAGGTACAAGGCAATGCTAATTTTACATAAGGCGGAATAATACACAGCTAGCATACAGGTAGTTCGTAAACAGGGGCTTTCAAAAGTGTTCAGTTGGCCGTGAACAGCCTATTCACAGAGATGAAGTGGCATGAAGGTTCCTTTGATGACGGCGTATACGTTTGAAGCCCTGCTTCAAGTCTGACACGCGTGTCGATTAGCAAACTGAAGCAATTTTATGTGAGAACTCCTGTCCTGCTAAAGACTGTCCTGCCTGAACGATTTATTTTTCTTACCGCCAGCTGGTGAAATGTGTGATGCCTACAATTTTCTGGAGTACTATTAAAAGCTGCTATTATGGGGTTGGTGTGTTTACAGAACTAAATGACGTTAATGAACTTGGTTAGCAAGTCTGCTTGGTTGTTTCCCACATATGTATTTGGTAGCCCAGATTAATAAACTGTTATTTTGTTTGAAGAGCGGTTACTATTTGAAGAGGCAATATTTTTGCTGCAGAAAAAGATACTTCGTTTTTCTTCGCCCCCCCCCCCCCCCTTCTCATCACTCAACCTGGGTGGCGCACGTCTGAACGCTTCCAAGCGCTGAGATATACTGACGAGAGGCGCGCGCTCCTGGCGCTGCCGAGCGCTGTCTGGTGGCTACTACGGACAACGAGCTCAGCCTCGCACACTCTGGCACCTTCTATACGCCTCTCCGCTATTCCCACCACCTCCTTGCCCTTCCGAGCCACGTTTTCGCATATAAATGTTCGTCCCCAGCCCAAGCAAGTGTGCAGTGTTCCTCTTTGAGTTGTGCGGGCTAGCCGACGATAGATTGTGTCTACATCACTTCGTACTTCGGGGCTTCAGCATGCTAGAAGCGTTTTCGCATAATATGAGTACTACTCAAGTTAAGTATTGCAATGAACATACTTGTTGTTATGCCGGGGGTTAGAGTTCTCCCTTTTACTAGGGTTTTTTTAAAACGATTTTTGTGTATATGTTTTTCTGTTTTTTCCGGTGCATGTGTGTTCTCTTCCTCCCCATGTTCACCAATTGGTAGCAAGCAACAGAAATTTACAGATGCACTTTATATTTTTAAATCAAGTTGCGAAGTTGTTCTTGGTGATAATGTATTGATGGGCTTCAATATATTTGTATTGATTTTGGAATTTTTGTGTCTATTATTTCTTGATTTTTTTAAATGGTATGCGTCCTTCTCCTTGCCTTCCTTTAGCCCTGCTATGCCCTAAATGGGCCTAAGACATTCTCTGATTGGCTGCACGAGTCTCTGGGAACGGACCTAATGTTTGATTGGCTACTGCACGCTGCGAGAGGTTCCCTAGTGGTTGGTTGCTAGCTGGCGAGTAGTCGACCAGGCTCATTGACAAACTGCGTTACAAAATTTTCCCTGCCAGTGACTGAAGTTAGCGGTATAAGCGGCTATTTCGCCTAGGTATGTATTTTTAATCCTTTCATTCACACATTAACCCGTTTGGTCCTGAGCTAATTGAAGAGCGCAAATGTTGCAATCGTTAAATTTTTGACGTGAATACGTCTTTAAATTTTCAACCATAGTGGGAGGCAATCCACAGAATCTATAGTCTACATTCAACATTCAATCACACCACTCGATTGCCAAAGGATCAAAGAATATGTTACGTTGAGTGAGGACTGCGAAGCATCGCACGAGGTTGGCCGGGGTGGGGGGGGGGGGGGTGTAGTTAGGTGCAGAAATTTTGAGTTCGTTTCGCTGCGTCTCATAACTAGAAATGATGCAAAGCCGCGAAAAAATTTCGAGCCAAATTATCTTCGATAACACGCTGGCTAGTTTATTATTTCATGATTGGTTTGAACAAGGTTGTGACTGTGCTAAATTGCTTCCATACCAATCACGAACGTTC
This sequence comes from Dryococelus australis, assembly GCA_029891345.1. Taxonomy (NCBI): domain Eukaryota; kingdom Metazoa; phylum Arthropoda; class Insecta; order Phasmatodea; family Phasmatidae; genus Dryococelus; species Dryococelus australis. The sequence continues at coordinate 33,233,370 of CM056995.1, read as the reverse complement.
TGCCTTATAGTATCAGAATCCTCATTGGGCCAGCGAAATGGGGAAGTAGCTTCATACATGCATGACAGCCAGTAAGGAAAGAGAACTGTCGGCGGGCATGTGTACAGTACGTTGAATCCTAGCAAACTGTCAATTTTCCCGCGATAAGCTATCATTTCTATTCATATCTTCCGCGTAGTATAACTTTTGACTAGAAGAAGCTACGACGCGTTTCAATCGACAGCTCTCGTTAAGAGCAATCAATTGCGTGTATAAAACATTTGCGTGGCGTGGATATCATGAAATTGTATGCGTTTAATATAAGCAATTAAGAAAACTCAACACAATTTCGCCCTACTCAAGTCGAAATACACGATTCATATGTGGTTGGAAAGAGCATCTCAAAAGCAATCAAGTGATACCCATAAAACCCCATATGATAGAATGAAGCGGTGCCGGGAAATTAAAACAAACATCAAAGCGTCTGAGCGCGCCAACATAGACGTATTCACGCAAAACAAACGGCCGTGTCCCCAACACAGCCAAACCCAAATATTTCATGGGCGTATCAACCGTGCCCATCGCAATTTGTGTACAAGGTACTGCTTGTTTTTTGATGAACTCATTAATCATTCATATATGAGAGATACAAATATTTTATGGGCGTATCAACCGTGCCCATCGCAATTTGTGTACAAGGTACTGCTTGTTTTTTGATGAACTCATTAATCATTCATATATGAGAGATACAAAATCTTTAACGAATGAGATTTAGTGGCGTACGGTAGAGTGTTGCAAGGTAAGCTGGTGTTTGCTCAGTGCTGTACACACTCGGCGCACGCAGCAGGTACCAGTAACCAGAGTGCAGTGGGCAGAAACTGGACGTATTGCGGCCACTTACGAGAGAGCGGCTAGGCACCCATTAAGCACGTGATGTGACGTCAGATGCACAACTATGTTTAAGTGGTCGATGTGTAAACTAGCACACTATTAGGTACAGCACAGAGCAAAACACATATTACCTAGCAACAGTTCACCACGCGCCGCTGTTCAGGTCACTCGGAAGAAAGACGTCCGAAAAACCGGCCACTGGACTCCTTATTGTGTACAGCGCCGACCATAAATATACTTCGCGCGCAACATGTCCTCGATCACGGACGCTGGGACTGAACGAGTTAATTCACAATGTTGCAAATAAGAAAGAAAAATGTGTTGCGTGCTGTACTTGATCTGGCAAATAACTTGTTTCATTACCACAAACAATAAGTAGGGACACACGAATTTCGCGAAAAGATTTCCGCACGTTCTAGATTTCAATACCCTACGGCCATACAAAAAGTTTTCTTTTGCTTATTGGTGACGTACCTTTGTGAGAAGATATTTTCCTACATAACAATCAGAAATATGCAACTTCAATACTGTGCGTCTTTTATTCGCGCGCATTCACCCAAGATGCGTAATACGAAAATCATCCAGTCACGAAAGTGGATCTGAGCTAAAGTGTTATTAAATACAACTGGTCGCGAAATATTTTCGCGAAATTCGGGCGTCCATACCAATAAGCTGTAGTCATTGTGTTTGGTATAGGCTGTTCACGGTAAAACGAGCACTTTTGAAAACCTTACTTAAGGTCTTCTTGTATGCACATTGTGTATTTTTCCGCCTTATCTAAAAATTATCATTGCCGTGGGCGTTATTCATGTGTCGGTCAAATGAAACTGTGGAATTATTAGAAAATTAAATACGTCACAAATCTGGTTAACTTGTATCTACACTTACATGCTTAAAAAAAGAAAGCGAAAGGAATTATGTAAGTTATAATAAACAGTTACCTAACACTTTATATTATACGTTAAGGTATGGAACTACTTTCCATTCATCATTGCCTACTTTACAGGTTGCATCCGGGCAGGGGTAGTGACTATTTTCTAAGGTTGATTTCAAAAGTGCTCGCTTTATCGTGATCAGCCTTTAATCAGTAGAGACGTGCAAAATTAGCGTTATTATTTCAAGACAGACTAGACGTCAAACACTTGTTCTTTCGTATTGAGTTTGTCATTGGACCACAGTTTTCCCGCATACGCCCTGGACGGCTTTCTGCCAATAGGAAACCACCAACGATAGGCTGGTCCGAATCACATCCGACCAATTCGGGAAGGAAAATGTTTCCAGATTGCTGCAGAAGCCAGTAAACAAATTACATTGACTTGGATATGTAAGGGATGATGAATTTTAGCGTGTCGCCAGAAAATTACGCGAATTTGCAGGCCCCTAGTGAGTGAAGAGATTTGGGCGGCTCTTAACAGCCAGTTCTTGAGCGCCGATGAGGGTGATTTATGTATGGGGCGGCGCCGGAATAAAAGGGTGTGGAAACGGGAGAACCCCGAGAAAACCCGCTGACCAACGGCAACGTCCTGCACGATTCCCACGCGCGAAAATCCGGTGACCCAGTTGAGGATAGTACCCTATGTTCTATGTAAAGTTACTCTGCATTTAAGAGGTAGTTTTACCTCACATATAGAGGTCATTAGCTTCCTTTACATGCAAGGAAATTTTACCTCAAATTTGTTTTACATTGGTAATTGCCGGTGTTTTGAGTATCTCCATGCCGAGTAATCTGATTTGTTGAAGTTTCTGCATCTCTGGTTTATGAAAGGTTAACGTTGACAACAACGAACATGCAGTACATTGTTCTCTGGTTGCGATAAGCACACTCGGAACAAGTACATCACCCATCAAATAATTTAACAATTGCAACCCTTGAGCTTGTGAATTAACCCATTCAGACCTAGTGTACACAATTGTATACGTTACGTGCGAGTAGGCAATTTTTTTTTCTGTACTACACACTGCGAAGCTCGATGACCAATGATCTTACCTTTGGGTTGATTATTCGCAAAACGTCTAACTAATCTAGGTCATAATTGTTTCGTATAACTGTAGCCGTACATACAATTTACATTTCATTGTCTGTGACAACGAAACACGTGTTGTGTTTATCATAAGCCATATAGTTTTTTTTGTTTGCAACACCTAAAAACCGTAAATTAAAGTGGGCGTGAAAGGGTTAATACGGGACTGAACGGGTCAAGTACTCTACAACTAGGGATAGGAAAATCTCGCGAATTCATTTCAGGACAAGATAGACGTCAAACACATATACAGCGAAGTCACCGTCGCAATTGGATCATAGTTTATTTGACCCGCCCTGGACTCCTCTGAGCCAATAGCAGACTCGCAAGGAAACACCTTGCGCATCCAATAACTGACAGGTGTGGGGCAGCAGCCAGTGAACACACAGCTGAGGCTCCAGTATGCAGAGGACTGAGGAGTCTAGCCTACAGGTAATCGAACTCGCGAAATTTTCCTCTCCATATCTATAACGCCATTTCATTCTTGTGCGCTCAACTAATCTGTAGCATAATTTTGAAAGTGTTCTAACAATCTCGTTCCAGTTACAACCCAGCGAGCGTTGCAATGAGGGGTCGCATAGATTGTCGCCGTTAGTCTTGTATGCCCCGTTAAACAATTATTTCGTTTATTTCTTGTCCTATTTCGCCACCAGCCAGCGGGTTCGAGTAATTACAGGCGGAAACTTTTAATAAACTTGTTGTGTTTTAAATAGCGACGCCCGCGAATATTCGTTTCTCCCCGTTTCAGAAATGGGAACAAGCTTCCAGGGTGTTAATTGGCCCTGTTCACTTATCTATGTATTCTGCATGGAACTGTTACTTGCCATGCAGTCCCGTTCCGCTGGTGGTCAACTGAACAAATCGTCTGCCTTTGAGATACTTTAGCGCTCATGTAACTAATGAGAGAACAGGACGCGTCTCCTACTATTTTACAGGCACTTTTAATATTGTATCTTAGAGTAAACTGTAGTTTTCTCTAAGTTCTCAGCACGCGCCTTGTTTACATTATATAAGCCTAAAAGGATTAGTATTTTGTGACTGAAAAATTTTCTCCCAATTTATTTTAGTACAAGCTGACTTTACGCACATGTACTTTTCTGCTGTATTTGCAATTGGACCACAGTTTTATAGACACGCCCAGGCTGACTCAATGACAGACCTGTAGAAAACAAGCACTGAATCTTGCTACCTGGTCATGAGAGGTAATACAGGCTACACGCTGGGGAAGCAGCCAATGAACAGAAAGCTGGGGCTCGAAATTTCATAGGTTATTTAAAATACATTTTTATGTGTCTATCAATAATTTACATTTTCCAGTAGTAGTAAGAGCATGTATGTTCTGGCCCACTTCGCGCAAGAGTGGTCTAAGTCACATTTGGTGCAAGCATAGACCAAGTGTCAAATCATTAAATGCAAATTAGGCTAGTCAATTGTTTGATTAATTGAATAATTAGATAGATTAATTAGATAAATGATTAAATTGATTAATCTATTAATCTATTAATTAAAGAATGTTTTGATGTAATTTAATTTTATTTTATATAATTCTTTGATATAAAATAATGTTTATTTATTTATTCATGTAATAAGGGTCATATTGGCAGAGCATGTTCGGTGTGATCTCTGTGAGGTTCTGAGCCCAATGGACCAGAGGAGGTGGTTGTAGTTGTTTTATAGGAGTTAATGTTGGTGTAAGAGTGGTATAAGGAACATTATTTTATTTTTCTTGTTTGTGAGTGGAATGCATGCATGCAGATATGTTTTAGCCCACTTCTAGAATGACATATGGGTGGAGCGAGACAATGCATGTCACTTCTGGGACACTAAATGAGCGAAGTGTGGATGGAGCAAGTCAATGTGTGTCACTTCTGGGACACTAGGCGAGTTAGGTGTGGTTGGAAGGGGATCATGTGGGTATGTTCTGGCCACCTATGATTTATATTCAATTAGCATACCAAACAAATTACCTTAAATTCGATTAACTTTAATCATGCTATTTATATTAATACATTACATTTCATTCATAACTGATCTCCACTTTAATCACGTAATCGACAGATCCAAAATGTGTTCATTAACCAAAATACTTTAATCAGGCGATTTAGATTAATATCCACAAATGCTAAATGATTCAATTAAACAAACGAAACATTCAGCTATAACAATCAAACTAATTACAACTCACCAATACTCCAGATCCCCTCCCTCCTGACAAAGATCCCCTCCCAATAAAAGTACACATACTTTACTCATTTCACCAATATTGGCTCTCAGCACATACATAAAAATACAAGTAAGGAATGCCTTACAAAAATCATTGAATACTCTAAGAATGCGATTGTAATTGATTACCACCCAAACTATATGAATGATTGCACAATAATTGTACATCCATTCCCCATCAATATCAATAGGTTCATTAAATGAATAACACACTAATATTTTTTAAAACATTTTTTATTTATTATAAAACATTTAAAATATGTTGTATTGCAGTCTTTAAGATCCTTATTCTTCACCCACGAGTTGTGTGCTTTTGAGAGACCTCTCCATAGAACCAAGGACCTATTCTTATCCCTTTTAATGATTTTATTAACCAAATATTCATTTGGAGAAGAAATGCTTTGCAATTCATATTCATAAAAACTGCCTTTTATGGGTTCTCCATCATAGGGTTCTAGATAATACACTCTTGGAAAACAATTCCTGAATGAAATAATTTTAAATATTTCGTACTACCAATTAACCATGTATTTTTCTCAAAGACAGATTTCAGCTTAGACATTCGTATATACATACCAACTTCACACTTTGGTTTTCTCTTGTCAAACACTTTTACTTTATGATCCACAGTTTTCATCAATCTATCATTCATGACTTTTTCAGGTGCCAATTTGATAGTTCTATGATATCTGGAATTATAAAATTTGACTATTTCGGGCAAAATGTGCACCAAATAATGGGTGCCTTTCGACATGAGATGTTGTATATAAGATGTTTCTAGCTCGTGTTAAACCTCTCGACAACACTGGGTATAAGGTCTGAATATGTTATGATATGATTGATACAATATTCAGTCATTAGTTTCTGGAAAGAAATGTTAAAGGACTCTGTTCCTTTGTCAGTTTGGAGTGAATTTGGAATTCTTTCTCATAAAACGATATTCATTGCATTGCTAACTGGTTTCCCTATCTTGTTCTTGATAGGTATACCCCAACCATATTTGAAATAAATGTCTATTACAGTAAAAATATATTTGTATCCCTTATTGTATTTCAAAAGCAACATCATTTCACACAAATCAGCTCGAAAAAGATAATTCAAGCCTTTAGTAATAAAATATCTTCTAGGAAAGTCTATTCTTGCAGGGGTGTGAATCTCTTGAGCAATCTTACTAAACTTCATTGGTAATATGACCATCTCCAGTCAATTCTTCAATAATAGAAACTATTTTGTTTGTGTGTGAATTATTCCCAGACTCTCTCAAAGTAATGAGAAGTTTTAATCTATAGACCAATTCATTAGGATTGTTCTAATAGACAGGAGAAAAGCAATTAACAATTTCATCATTATATATTCCACGTCCAACAATATTGCTTAATAAATGTAGTTTCGGATGGTTTTCATTATCTTCTGAACGTTTAGTTACATTCGTTCGACAAACAAGATCCTTATATTTCTCCAAATCGAAATCGGAATAACCATTAAGAACTTTTTAAAATTATAATTCAAATAATCCTTCAATTACATCACTTATGTAATCAGCTACTTGAATTCTATTCTCAGGCAAAATCTTAATTACAGTGTCTCCCAGAAGCCATATATTTCCATGATGATATACATCAAATACCGAATCACATATAGGCAATGATTGTTTTACAGCTAAATAACCTTGTGTTAATTGAGACAGCATTTTCTTCTTTATAAGTTCTTCCAATTTAATTTCTACTGGTGTTTCATTAAACATTTTTTTTAAATGTATTGTATCCATTCTATTCATAACAGGTTTAAATATTTCTTCATTCAAAACATCCCATTCCATATGGGTGCACGTTTAGCTTGTAAATATTCCGCCTTTACAGCAGATATGACTTTATGTAATTCTGAAGCAGAGTTAGATGTTTTCTTTGTTTACCTTAAATTCCATCTACTTACAAATGAATTAAGTTGTTGTTTTTTTAACTGGTGTATTAGGTCGATTAGTTTGCACATTTTCAATTTTATCTACTTTACTCTTATGTGTGTTTAATTTACTCACAGTTTTAGCCCTCAAATTGTTAATAAAATAGTTTATTGAATATTCCAACTCATCAATTTGCTTTTCCACTTCCGTTTGGGTAGCTAAACAATATGTTTTATTGATCTATTCACCACATACATTGCGTCATTTTGTCCATTTGTTTATCAAATTGTTTTGTAATCGTAGTGATTACCATTGGCTATTACTGACATGGAAGAACACAATTGGTATTCAGCTTCAAACCACTATTCCAATGGAAATATATAAGTCCTAAGTATAAGAAAACAAATAAAAGAGTTACTAGACATCACCACAGTCTAACCTGGGAAAGTGGTAGTATGGAGTAGGAGAATACTGAAGAAATTTGCAAGCAATACTTAAATAATTGTGAAATAATATAGTCGGAGTCAACCAAAAACACATTTTGCAAAGTGGGTGGAACGAGAAAGTAACAGATATTTAAAAAGAATACAATTGCCCATCATACAAACAATTATGTAAAACATACAGGACAAACTCAAAATTCTTCTCTGCAGAGGAAAACTCCAAATTAATGCTAAAGTGGTCTTCGATGATTTACAGGGTTGAAACAGACTATGATGATTCTCCCGCTGAGTCACCAGTGGATATTATACAACTAATATGGCGTTGTCTAGGATCAGTGGAATTTTGTATATAAAAGTACTTGGTTTGTGCAAAATCAATACTTTGTAAAGATGGATCAAGACAAGTACGAGGTAACATATTTGTGCATACAGAAATCAAATTGTAAATTGAATATTACTAATTGAATTGCATGTTGGAGTAAAACTTTTAGAAAATTTTTTTGGAATGTAACAGTTTTACCATTTTTGTAAACAAGTCTTTTTTTCCCCACTGCACTGCTATTTCCGTCTCTGGAACTCTCGTTTGTGTCATTTCAAAAAATATACATTAGAAGGTGAAAAATTTTCATGATTTAATATCTTGTCCAGATCTGACAAAATGTGTGATTACAATTCTACTATCGAATAAATGTATCCAGACTTTTACCAGAATGTATAATACTACTACAAGACACTCAAACAGATGGAAATACTACAAATTTTGTCAAAGGGAAGAAATGATGTAAATATGTTTTTTTCAGTATGTACTTTGTAACAAAATAAATGGTTTGAAGCTACTTTTTTTATGTTTTACTGACTTTACAAATACATTAATTGTAATATCCCCATATAAACTAATTCAAAATACGAAATGTTATGTACATTTAACTATCAAGGATTGAAAGCAGTTTAATACTGAAGCATACATTTCAAATGAATAATGTACTCCAATTGCTTCCTAGATTTTACCTATAAAAGGTTGAAAACTTTCAGTTCCATTCTATACTTGGAAGAGTATGGATGCAATGATGGGTTTGCTGTGTCGCTTCTGTGGTAAAGAATTTACAGCTCTGAGGATCTTATGTAGACATGAAAGAAATACCTGTAAGATAAACAGTTCGACTGTTACTTTTGAATGCAAATTCTGTAAGAGGCAATACACAGAGTGATGCATAATATACACTTTTTTTACTTGGTAATTGGTTCTCTGCAACTTCAATCTGCTCCATCGCTCCCTCTCTCCATAGCTCCACAGCTCCATTGCTCCATAGATCCATAGCTACATTGCTCCATAGCTCCACACCTTGCTCCATAATCAGCTCAACAGAGTCTAGCATAATAAGATCCTTCTCCCTACCCTCCTCCCTCCCCTCAATTGCTCCACACACATCTTTTCACTGCTCCTCAATAACTCCTCACTGCTCCCTCCCCTCCTCCTCCACAATTAGCTCTGTAATTGACTCCACAGTCAGCAACACAGTTGAAATTTCCTGCTCTACCCGCTGTATTTCCTTCAAAATGTCGCAACATTTATACAGAATTGGGAAGTAAATCGTTTACCACTTTGCCCCAGCTCAATTATGAAAAACTAAACACAGCTTTTGCAGGCAAACTGACTGACACTAGGATATGTAACGACCAAACAGATACTGATACAGACTTTCAAAAAAAAAAATTCAAGTTGTAGGAAGCCTCTGCTAGAATTAACTACAACATCGCCCCGACTAATATCTCTTAGTGTAAATATATCCTGTAAATATCTGAAATCCACCTCAGCGGAGGAATCCTCTACAGAAACTTTCTACGTTCAAACTCAAGCTCTCCCCATTCTACATTCCACAGAATTGAAGACCTTATAACTCTACCATAGTGCCTTATCCCACAAACCACATGAAGAATTTAGTGCTTGTGGAAGTGGGTTGATTTTACAACTAGTAACAAAAATGGATGTACACATCTCCCAATACCGACCGTTCACTGCTGCGTGGAAGTAATCCAACTTAGTGTCTATAAGAAGATATGTAATCCAATGCTGTTCCATCATTTCACTCTCATCAGCTCTCAAGAATTCTCAAGCCATCAAATTCTCTTCACTCAATCCAATGCACAGGTAAAACATTTTTTCTGCAACATTACACTCTGTATCATAACAAATTCAGCTCAGCCACCTTCAATGAGTGAATCAAGCTTCCGTCCACCTTAAGAATGTGTGAGTCAATTAATCTGACATCAGCGAATCACCAATTCATCTAGAATAATCATTTCACATATTTGAGAGAATTCAGAGTTCATCTTCCTACATCATTAACTAAAATGTTAACATCAGCCTTGTCTCCAGATATGAACTTTACTACATCAAAGCATATTGCTTAAATTAATATAGAAGATTGCTTGTATATGTGAATAAATATCCTAAGAAGAAATTTGATTTTTTTTTGGTATATGTAAATAAATGTTATGTTTGTTTGAAAAAATGGAATATAATAAATTGAATTTCAAACTGAAAGTTTGTTTCATTTAACACCAAACAGATTATATAATTTAAAGAAATGAGTGAATCATTGTTTATATAAAATATATTACTTTAGCAAGCTATGGTCATAAATTTACACATTATTTGTGTGAGGGACATGTACTTAATCATGTGTGTAACCTTTTTTTTTACATATTTATCTTGAACAAGCCTATCAACCTAACAAAAAAATTCTTGGTATGTATTCCGTGATCAATGTACGTAATTTCCATTCCCTCTGTCTCCTGACTGACATAATATTTTGTTCGACCATATCGGAACCAAATACTGTTATAAATTATATTTACACAAATGGATTTCACAGCGAAATCGTTAATATTTAATGCACTAAAGACTTGTGTAAACAAAGAATTGTCCACAGCGCAAGACTATTTATTTCCCGCAATGCACACTCAAACACATCGGAGCCATTCTTGTTAACAAATAGGCCAGGACTGCAGGTGGTGGGAGAGAGTGGCGAGGCGAGGCACGCCGAGGCATGCACGGTGATGGAAGGCTGACAGAGCAGCGTGAAACAGGAGAGCATCGCAAGGAGAGAGCGAGACAGGTTGTGAAAGAGATGGGGGCGATCTGTGAGGTGCACGGCGAGGAGGAACAGTCGTAGAGAATGAAGTGGTTTACAGAAACAGCCGCTGAGCGCCAGCTGCTGAGAGTGTTGGAAATGCATAGTCGCATAAGGAGGGAAGGAGGGCGAAGCGAGCTGCGTGAAATGAGTTGTGCAGCGGGCGAACAGCGGGATGAAGGAAGGAGGGAGCTTGGGTGCTTGGATGCCTAGCACCACATATCGGATATCGTCTCCCATCCTTTCAGGCAGTGACCTTCCACTCCACAGTTCCACAACACAACCTGACCACCTGTCGGCGCATATGCATTACCCTCCAACCCCCTTCTCCGCCGACCACCCTAGTTTGCGCTAAGCACTGCTTCTCTTTCCCTGCATACTGCAATGAACCATTACTTCCAAGCCTGCGCTAAGTGTTGCCCAGAGAATTATGGTGACACTTCCCCCGCTCTCTGGCGACTTCCCAACTTGCCAGGCGATACAACTGCTGTCGACAGTTGCATGTCTGTTCACTTCACAGTAGGCATTTCACCCATGATATTTGTGCTTTGTAACAAGCTATTGGACTGTGTTTACAACACATTCAATACTTTTATCTCCCCTAGCAAAAATATGCTTTGTTTATGACAAAACTTAAATAAAATTATGAATTACTTGAAACCATCAAAAAATAAAACTAGTGTACACCATCAAAAATACTTTACACCATAAAATGTATGTATATTACACCATCAAAAATAGGTTGTAGGGTACAACATAAAAATCATTTATACTATACAAATACTTTACACGTCAAACTTATTTGATAAATTTAATAACTATTTTCGTCTAGAAAGTTTTCGCGAGTGAAATTAACTTGTTTCCACACATTTAAATTTAATTGTTGAAATTCTTAAAGATTACTTAAATCTTTTAGAAAATCTATTCTTTTACAACTAAATAACATACTTTAAACTTCCCACCCCATCACACCACAAAACATTTCTTTTGCTAGAATTGCACAAGGCTAAAACAACCATCACTCAGTTATCCCTCACCATTTAACAACATTCTGAGCAGAGAATTGGACAGGGCTTTGTGCCCTCCAGACATGCTGTGCATATGGGTAGTTTCCTCTATCTTTTTCTCACTCCATAATTCATACCTCATACACACAACAGCCCACCCTTAAGTCTCTCAAAACTAACTAAATTTAAAAAAAATTCAACACCTAGCCAACTAATTTTTTCAGAGTACTTGGCTATACATTTTAGATTAATTTCACATATTTTTGCGAATATTTAAACAGTGAAGAGAGGCTGTACAGGTGTGTTATTGACACGAACCCTATTCTATACAGTGCAAGGATGCAGATACTGTCAGTATACCTCTCCTCTCAGCTCTGCTAAATAAACTCAAAACAACACAAAGAAAATTACATCTGGAATAAATTCAAATGACTTTTCCCCCACACTCACATCTACCTAAGCAAAATTTCTCAGAGTTCTTGGCCAAACATTCAAGATGCTTTTTTCACATAGTTGTGCAAATATTTAACAGTGAAGAGAGGCTGTATGAGTGTTATTGACACACACCCTATTCCGTATAGTGCAAGGATGCAGCTACTGGTGGTGTACTTCTCTCAGCTCTGCTAAATTAACTCAAAACTAAATGAAAAAATTACATCTGGAATTAAATTCACATGACTTTTCCCCCATTCTCACACACGCATAGTCATACATCTACTTTTAAAAAATATTAAAACTACTTAAGATTAAATTATATGCCCACACCACCCCATTACACATCAACTCATTTCATTCATTAGAAGTACTCAAGGTCCAAACATCCATCACACAATCATTCATCACGAAACAACACATTCACAATTATGAGTCAGGCTGCAGCTATGCGCTCCCCAAGTGTGCAGCGCACAAGTGGCTTAGTTCCTTCTTTGTTTTTCTCAATTCCATAATTAATACTCACAATCATAAACAAAACCCACCCTTTAACCACATGGAATGTTTTAAAAATACGTAAAATGCACGAAACCATGTAAAAATGCTTAAAACTATGTAAAAAAATAGTCCAAACTATGTGAAACTAACAAAGTTATAAACATATACACAAATCCGAATAAAAATTTAATTGATTCGCGAATAAATTATAAAAGTTAATGATGTATGTGAAATCTTAAAAATTTCTAAGTATAATTAATAAGATTTAAGATAATTACGAACAAGCATTGAAAGTTAGTAAAACATTAAACAATTTGCAAAATAATCGGTAAAAGTTACTATATTGGAAAAGATTTTACGATAACTAAGTAGGAATTTTAAAAGTAAATCGATTTAAATAAAATCTAAAATCTATATCATACAAAAGTTTGAGCACGTTTAATTCAGAATTGAGAAATCGCGAGGAAAGTGTGCGACAAGTTGGACCACGTTGCCATAATCACCCATTCGCATTATCATCAATTAACACTAAATTTACAGTGTACCTCACTCTGTTGGTAGGTGTTTGTCATCCAATACCCTCCCTCCTATCCTCTACCCTATACCATAGACAAGGCCAGGAAAGTAAGGAGTGAGTGATGCTCTGTTCTCCTAGAACTAAATTTTTTTTTATCTAAACCAAACTAAACCAAAGTGAACTTACAATTTGTGTGAAAGTTCTAAAAAGAACTATCCACACTATCATTCACTGACAAAACCTAGAATTTCTAACAAGAACTGGTCACCAGCAGTAAACTTCAGTGTGCTGCAGTTCCTCTCTCCTCGCTGGCTAGCCCCTTCCCGGCAGGGCGGCAGAGGTCCGCAGCCCTCGGAGGCTGGATGAACACTGACGGCTGCTGCTCCAGCACTTGAATGCATAACCCGACACCCACCTACCCTCTCTCCCCCGGGAAACATACAAGAACAAGGCAATTGGTCGGATTTGATAATTAAACATATTTTTACAGAAGGAAATATAATTTTAATGCAAAATTTAATGATTTTTAAGAGAAATAAAAATATTTTAACGTGTTTTCTGAATGTTACTGTGTACAAATATATAAATTTGGAAATAGTCTTATTTTATAATAAAACCAATTTTTTACTAAAGGAAACATGATTTCCTTAAATAATTTTAAGCAAAATTAAATATTTTAAGAAATTATCACATTTAAAGAAATTTTCTGTGTACAATTATGTCGAACTGGAAATGTGAGTTGAAATATGCATATGTCTTCAGTGTTAGAAATAACAGTTAATTTGAATTTTGTTTTATTTGCTGCTTTGGTACGTATTTTATTATGTGATACAATTCCGGTCCCACTTTTGGTCTTTGTAATGCTGCAGGTATGGTTTTGAAATATATATTAATTGTAATTATGTAACAAGCATCGAGACACTCTAGTGTCCTGTCTATTATTGTGTAAGGATTATGAACTATTTTGCCTGGAAAACTAACCCATGTCTTATCTGGGAATCGAACCCAGCTTATATTACCCACGCTTTGTCCAGGAATCGAACCAAGCTTATATTGTCTGTCATTCACACCTACAAACTAATTTGTCATGACGTACCCAAGATTCGAGCTCAGAATCTATATTTTAAGAGCCAGGCCTTACCCATAATTCGAATCCGGAACCCACATTGTGGCATAATCTGACTTCACCATGGAGGTTGGTGATGTAACACAACTACTTTTGTGTATTTGTGTCATTTTAGAACTGTGTTAGCGGGTCGGGCCGAGTCTATGTGAACAGGGATGGGAATTGCGAAAAGTTACTCTTGCTTTTAGTTCTGCAAAAGATATTTCACATTATCGTCTGTGCAGCAGGACTTTGTTGGGGAGCAGGAGAGCAGTGCCATGCTTGGAAACTCCTTTCAGCCACACAAAAAAAAATTCTTACTTCCCAAGTCTCAGGTTGAAATTGTGTTCTCTGCGTGTCGTGTAAGTGGAAGTTTGGTTTGCTATGGATAAATTCTTATTTCCCAGCTTTGCTCTCATGTTGTTCACACATTAACCGTTCTTTGAAGTGTATACACAATTTCACAAGCGGTAACAGTGCTCACCTCCAGTTGTTTTTATACTGTGTATTATATTGAAATTTCTTAAAGAATTTAGGGAGTATTTGTTAATTTTGTATTGAGTGATATAATATAATATTGGAAATGTAACATTAAAAAAATATATTTGTCGTTAGTGAGGTGTGATGGGCGAAAAGTTAGGGGAGGTGCCTCTTGGCTTGCTCTGCATGCAAGATGGGCTGGGGTGAGCAGGGGAACGAGGTTCGTGCTTCTTGCACCTTCTGACGGGAAACTCTGAACTACTCATTCTACATCTTTGCTCGTGCAGTGCGGAGAGGTCCAGCAGGCTGTAGGGCTGACCTGTTTGATTGGCAGGTAGGGGAGGAGCAGATCTTTGTTTGTTTTACACAGCGTTTGTGCAGTTTACATTTGGAGGGGTGGAACAGGGGAAGATGCCGAGTTGAGAGAGATTTTCTTTTCTTAAAGCTGCTTGAAAGCCAGCAATGTGCTCTGTAGATATCTTGTAATAAAATTTGTCTAGATTGTTAACTCTGAAGCCTTAAATAAAAATATTAGAAATGTTTTTAACTTGTCTTGTTAGGGCTTCATGTTAAAATCCATTTTATATTAGCCTGTGGAATTGATATACAGCATTTCAGAATTCTTTTTAAGGCTAGTATGACATTTTTAAAACTGATATTCGTTCAGCCGTGAATGTGCCTTAGAAATGTTTTTCTTGAAATTGGGATCGACTATAATTTTTTTACTCTTGAAACACATGTTTGTGTTCACTGATTACTATTATAATATATATGATTTTAGTAGTGACTTAACTTCACAAGAACCATGCACTATTTTTCTCTCTGTTTATTAAACAGAGTAAAAACTGAAAATCTTAGTTGAGCACATTTGCAAAATCATATTTAATGTTTGTGTATATGAAGATTTGTTTAAAAATATTTAGAGAATATATACACACATACATTTAAAATGTTTGGATAGGATAAATGTTTGAAGAAATGAAAATGGATTTTTCAAATATTTAGTTTTGTTGATTGAATAACTTAATATTTGCATTGTTACTTACACTTATCTCAAATTGGTTTGTTTCAGTAAAAGATTCCTGGACTTTTGAAGGAGTAAATGTGGTTTGCTGGGGACGTGAAATTTTCCTCGCTGTGGTAAGCTTGCTTTGGTAGATGAGTTTTGCTGCTCGGGAGAGCTGCTTCCCATGGGGCAGGTAACTGCTGGACGCACATCGCCCTCCGCACTTGTCTCAACGTGAAATATTGCAGGTTACGCTTTGTGAGTGCAGGAGCAAAGCCACGCCGGCAGAGGAACACTGTCAGATGAGATGAATGGCGAAGTTTTATTGGGTGCGTGGCAAAGATAAACGAATCTCGAAGGCCAGCAGTGGGGGAGGGAGGCGAAAGGGAATCTGGTCTGTCAGCAACTAACTGTGCATTGCTGGCCACTTAGTGAGCTAGAAGTGACATGTCTCACTTTAGGGAGAGTATTTGGAGAGTGGTGGTCCATGCTGACATGGTTGTCTGCGATTTGGAGAGCACACATGTGCACATGCAGACAGTAGGTTGTGCAGGGAGAAGCATAGTGGGGGGATGGCGAAGAAGCGTTCAGTAAAGGTCTGCAGGGAAAGTCGGGGGAGCGGATCCGTGCGGTGAAGCAAGGGTAACAGTTTGGCTCGCTTGCCTAAGATATCACCAAGTCCTGTGTTGTCTCTGTGGTGTGAATACACGACATCAACTGCCTTGTTGGGTAGTGTAATGCATTGAACACTTCTCTATTTAGTTTATTCATTCGGTTTTGTTTGCGATGTGGTGTTACATTAAATTTGTTAGTGTAAGGCATTGCTTGCTTATATTTCGATGCATGTGCTGAGAGCCGATGAAGGTGAGCGAGTAATGTATGTGTACTTTTGTTGGGAGCAGATCTTTGTCACAGGGGAGGGGGATAAATGGTGAGTTATAATTCATTTAATGAATTCAGTTAGCATTAGTGGATATCAATATAAATCACATGAATAAAATTTTTTGGTTAATGAACAGGTTTTGTTTCTGTCGATTACATGATTAAAGTGGAGATTAGTTATGTTTGAAATATAATATATTTTGTTGCAATATTAATATAAATCACATGATTAAAGTTAATCGGATAAAAAATTATTCGTTTGGCATGCTAATTGAATATAAATCGTAGTGGGCCAGAACATACCTCATGGTCTCGCTCCATCGACATGCCATTATCTAAGTGGGCTAAAACATACTTGCATGTGTGTGTGTCACTCACAAACATGAAAAATAAAAAAAATGCCCCTTAGACCACTCTTACACCAACATTAACTCCTATATAAAAACAATTACGACCTGCTCCTTTGGTCAGTCGGTCGTAGCCCATCACAGATTCCACACCGAACCTGCTCCTCCAATATGACCCTTATGGCATGAATAAATTAATAAATAGTATTTGTTATCAGAGAATGATATAAGATTTAAAAAATATATAATAACATTACTTGATTAATCAATTAATCAAATTAATTAATTTGCCAATTAATATAGTTGATTATTAAATTAATCAAACAATTAATTGTTATAATTTGCATATCATGATGTGACACCTAGTCTACTCTTGCACCAAATACTACTTTTTGCACTCTTGCACAAAGTGGGCCAGAACATACACGCTCCTTCTACTTCCATTAATTGGAAATCTGTCATACTCCACAAAGTGAGTTTCAGTCCCCCCGGAATCGTTAAAGTTCAATTTGTGCCCCAAACACAGCAGTTTAATATTCTCTGAAGATGCTGCTAGGCAAATAATCTTCGCTTTTCCACCCTTCTACTGACTCGTAAATGAGTACTATGCGCCTAAAAAATATATATATATAAATATTACAAAATTGATTTGCTTATTACAAACATTCCCCAGCAGGTATGAAAAGAATGCGTTTACAGCACAACTGTGCTGAATATCTTATTTGTATGTGACGCTCTCGCAAACTGAATATTACAATCGATTTTTCAGATGTACATAGTTTCAACACACAGTTATATGCGCTATGTATCACATATTTTCAAGAGTACGGTTTAGAGGCTAAAATTTAGTATGTCATGTTCTTTATCGCTGTAATGTGAAACATTAGTTTAAAAAAAGGTATGACAATGGAAGAAATCCATATACTAGTAAAATAATTAACTCGATGTTATGTACCCTTGATATAAGGGTCAAATTCAATAGAATAATAGTTTTATTATTGAAATATATATAGAATATAATTTTTGTCTAACAAATATACTGCTTTTACATCCCTGTTCTAACATATTTTGATACTGCAAAATTGTTAATATTTTATGGCCATTTGACACGCGTAGTTTGCTCAAAGTTGGGGTTCAAGCAGTGTTGACCTAGAGTAGAGGATCTGGTTAACTCGGTGGACTTTCCGAACGTGGTAAAACTTCAATCGATCATTTTACGAACGAGGAGAGTCAAAGTTTTACTGTAACCGGGTTGGCATAGTTCTTTTATTAAATGCCCGCAGGCGTACATAAGCGAGCGTGGAGGATTTCTTTAAAGTAGGCGAGTCCATTTGTCGATTGGTGAGTAATGCTATGGTTGCTGGCTTTTCATCTGATTGTCACGTCCTGCCGTATGAGTAGAGTTTGAGCGCTTGTGCATTTTCTACAAATAGCAGGTACAATCCCTAGGGTTTAGCCAGGATAACTAAAAAACCACAGTTTTATAAAGTGCCTTAAAACTACGTGTCTTATAAAGTCCATTAAAACTGCGTGTCACGAAAGCGTCAACAGTGACGACCTGTGCTACCAGTTTGTTCAAAACCAAAAGTAATGGCAATAAACCAGCTTTGATAAAGCCATTAAAAAAATACATTCGATGAATTAACAAATCAAAATAAATTTAATACAAATATTCTATTCTCAAATAGAAAAACATAACAATCAAGCGGTATATATTTCTGAACTATCAAGAGCTTCAAGCTCAACGTGTTCGAATCCTAAATACTGAATTAACTGAACTAACCTATGGTAGAATAGGTTAATTCCAGAATAGCTGGTACTGGAACAAGTATGCAATTATTCCTTGAGATCATTTCAGTTGATAATACCTTCAACTTATTACACGATCCTTTGGCCAAATACGCTTAACAAGTTTAAATTTTATGGCACGTAATAATATAACGCAATTACACCTTGCATATTACTTGACAAAATAAATATAAAATGCCCATGCATCAGTAGTAGAATTACTCTGATAATAAAATATGCAAATTCTAACTATAAACATTAAGAATGTAGAACAAACCACTCCACTCACCATGCATTAAATCTCTCACTAAGGCAATGAGTATGTGGGTATATATTTATCCTACGCTGACGTAAAAGGAAAACGCTCCTGAAAATGTATAAAATACTGCAGATATAAATTGTTTATATGGATTAAAGCCTGCCGGACGTGGCGACCGTGTGGGGCCCTCCAAAGCACGTACGACTAAAACCAGACATAAAATTGGATTTGGTTGTGTTGAGGTGATGGACGTTTGTTTTGCGTGAATACGTCTACGTTAAGGCGCTCGGACGCCTTGATATATATTTTAAGTTCCCGGTACCGCTTCACTCGAACATATTGAGGTTTATAGGTATCACTGGATTGCTTTTGAGATGCTCTTTCCAACCGTATACGAGTTCTGTATTTAGACTTGGTTTTTGACGAGTATAGACCGAAATTGTGTTACGTTTTCTTATTTATTTACACTAAACGCATATAATTTCACCATAAGCACGCCACACAAATGTTTTTATACACGCAATAGATTGATCTTGGCGTGAGCGGTCGATTGAAACTTGAACGAGCGTCTTAGCTTCTCCTGATCAAAAGTTATATTACGCGTAGACGCGGCGAAATGAACTCAAAATATTGCCTCCCCCCTTTTTTTTTTTCTCGTCGAGCACGATGCTTCGCAATCCTCACTCAACCTAATATTTTCTTTGATCCTTTGGCAAACGAATAAATGAGTTGTAATAATTGATGTCCTACCAGTGCGAGCTTTCATGAAATACACACGGCACACACAAACACACACACAGATATATATATACTTTTCAAATGAGCTAGTTGTAGCGGCGACGTAGTAACAGAAAACAGCTGGCCGGGCAGCAGTCAAATTGGGCAGCGTTGGCACGCAGTTACGACTCAAGTAAAATTTCCAACAAACAAATGAATAATAAATCCTAACATACACAACCGAAATACGTTTTAGAAGGTGCCAAGGACAATTTATTTTGAATAAACACTAAAGCACCACTATCCTCTAACATTAAGGCACACAACACACTAAACACAATCAAAACCACAGACCAACCTGCCCTTAGTTGTAAAAACGCGCACAATTCCACGACTCACCGTTGTTGCCTTTCTTCCAGCATAGCACCATATTAAATACACAAAATCACTAATATGACAGAACAAATTCGATCAAATCCCCTGGTGCGCTATTGCGCTAATCAGTTATCAGTAACCTCGGTTGCCATTACGATCAGCAGAATGAAAGGTGAAGTCAACAGGACTAGAGGGAAGCAGGAGATGGATTGACAGATCGGGGTCACCCAGAGCAACCTAAATCATGATCGGCCCTTCACAAATTTAAACAAAAAAAACACGTGATCAGGGAAGGAAGTTTTGGAAGGGGGGGGGGGGAAGAAGGGTGGTAGGAAGGGGAATCGAAGCGGCTCCAAAACGGTGGCAAGTCGGTTCTGCAGATGAGCGGACGTTAAGAGCACTAACACGGAGACAGTTCTACCACTGTCTCAACTCTAACTAGTGTATTCTTTCATCGTTGGATAAACAATGTTTTCTCTCGGCTAAGTTGTTTGCAGACCAATCACGAACGTTCTCTCTTGCAGTATCCGAATCCTCATTGCCCCCAGGGAAATGGGGTAGATGCTTCTTACATGCTTAGCATGACAAAAGGGAAGATAACGGTCGGATATGTGTACAGTACGTTGAATCCAAGCAAACAGTTAACTCTTACCGAGATGAATCGTCATCTATACGCATGAGTAGGGAGAAGCAAAATTCGCCTTATTATTCGGCAAGCAGGCCAAACTTCACAGCACTGTCTGTACTGGAGCCGGCGTTGTTGGCCGCTGCATCGATGTGAAGCCACGCCCTTACGACTGAACTGCACGTGATTGTGTCATACAGTTGTGAAGTCAGATTAAGTACGATCCAGTGACAAACGTATTGCAAAAGCCCACAAGTTTTTAAAGTCTAATTTGTCCCCAGATCTCTACGTATGAGGTCACCCAAGGTCTCGACCACGAAAAATAATAACTCTTCTAAGCGCTGATTTCATTGGCCAGCAGCATCTTGCGAAAGAGTACCTGAGAATACAGAAAGCGAAACTGCCGCTTATCCCGCGAACTCCACCCGCACGCCCTAGCAAAGTGGCGTCACTATAGCCAGCAAAAGTTTGAAAATGTGTCGGCCAATCCGGTGCCTGATAATCAACTCACCAAAGGGCAGTCCGGCCAATGGGAAACTTTTTCGCAGCACGCAGTAGCCAAACAGACGCAACGCCACGTTCAGCCAATAAGAGAATGGGTACGCCGACATTAGAGGAACCACGACGTCATTTCGTCTCCGCGGTCTTGCCATGTTTAGGGACACACAATTTTCACGAAAATAGTTCACGACTAGTTGTATTTCATAACACTTTAGCTCAGATCGATTTTCGTCAGTGGAAGAGTTACGTGTTCCGCGAATTATACTTCTGTCCGCGAATCATAGACGTATAGTATCGTAATAACCTAATTCTGATTGGCCAGTCGAGTGGGAAATGTCTTCTCACAAAGAAACTTCGCCAATACGCAAAAGATAACTGCTGGTATGTCCATACATAGAGACCCGGAATTTTCGCGGTTTCATTCGAAAACAAGCTGGACTCCACAGTCATTTATGCATTCGAGCATCAGTCAGAAGTTCATTGGCTGTTGCTCCACTTTAACCCCATAGCATGTTACACGAGATTCGGTTGTTGTTTTCCTTTCAGGTTCGTTATTGGTTGAAAGTCGTTCAGGGCGTGTATAACAAACTATGATCGAATGGAAGCACAAGCGCATATATACACGTGAATGCAGTATAACTTCTCACATGAATCCGTGAACTTTCAGGGTCTCTACCCATACGGTATTGAAATATAGTATGTGCGGAAATCTTGACGCGAAATTCGGGTGTCCCTAGCATGCGAATATTTCCCTGGCTTGTTCATATGGCTGCCAACTTCAACAAGTTAAATGTGAGCGAGTAAAGAGATTTGAGGGATTCTCAACAGCCGGGTCTTGAGAGCCGATGCGGGTGATTGAGGTGAGCATGGAGCAGCGACGGAATTAAAGATTTGGGGGAAAGGGAGATCCCCGAGAAAAATCGCCGACCAACGACATCGTCAGGCACAATTCTTACATGCGAAAATCCGGGAGCAACCCCGTTTTGTCATGGTGGGAGGTGAACAGTCTAACCACTACACCATCACGGCCCCTAGATGGATAAGAGAACTGTAGGTATTTAATATTTTCATATTACGATAGCACGTAAACTACTTGCACGAACATCATGTAAAAAAAAACACCACTGAAGTTCTAATTTTCTCTAGTTATATTTTCTTAATGTAAATAGGAATTCTAATAATTATTAAAAACTGTGTCTAGGCTACAATTATGAGCCCTTGTCTGAAATCCAGTTCTGTGAAACCAGCACATCAATAGCACCTTTCCTTTCTGAAATATTTGCAGTTCAGTTTAAAGTGATTCGTTCTGTATAAAAACAAGTAGAAGTAGGGGCGTGCCAGTTTCACTTCGCCTGAGATTATATTGGATTAATTGATGGTTAACCGATTTGATTGAAAGTATTAATCTTAAATCCGATTTTAATCCGATCAAAAATTGAAAGGGTTGAATTTAATTGAAATGGTTAAATTTAATTTAAAGGGTTAGTCAAAAAAGGTTCGTAAAAAAAAGGGGTCAATTTTTAATCGGATAAATTTTTTTTGCTTGATTATCTTTCGTTCTTTCTCTTTGGGTGGGGGTAGCAGGAGCTCTGTATGATATTGACACTGTAGTGCCTGGAGGCGGCTGACCAGAGTGGTGAGTTGCAATGTGTTATATAGCTGTTGAGTTGAGCACACGAGTTGGCTAAGTGTAAATTTTCTTTCTTTTTTTTTTTTTTTTTTTTTTCTAATTTTGATGTGTTTGTAGGGATATTGGTGGTAGATAGGCGATTTTCACGAATATATTTGACACACAACAGAAATTCAGAGTCTCTAAACGAGATCTACTAATGAATGAATTACACACATCGAATCGCAAATTTCAAATGACTATGTGAATAATAATAAGTGCAATTACTCCAGTATGGAATTAAACATAATGTGAGTCTCGACCTTAGAAATATAATTTACACTTGAGAAAATTTTAACAACTGGTGTTGACAAGTGCCAACTCACTAAACGAAATCCAACTAGCCAATACGAAATTACACAATGCAGAGTCGTTAAATGAGTTCTATGTATGAATGACTAACACGAGAGACAAGTATAATGGACAACTATATTTTATTGTCTTTAAACAAAAGCCACCTAGTCAGTATAAATAAATAACACATTAACAAGTTTACACATACAAATTTCACTATTCAGCCTGGTGAATGATATCTTAATGCAAAAAAACTTTGAATACAATTTAAACCAGACACATTAGCATATGTATATTCTGATAAGTATAATATAAAATGATCTACAAGGAAGTAATTACCAATAGAAAATATTACCCCAAATGATAGTAAAAAAGGCAGTTCGATGTATGAATGAATAGCACTTACATCGAGCTGTGAGAAGATACGTCTAGAATGGCCGATAGACAACTGTGTTTAAATTACGTTAAAAACTTGTAAATGAAGGAAATTTTTTTTTATGTTTTTGAAATTCACTGCACATGTTAATGCAAACTTTATTTTTAAAACTGCTACGAATTTTTGTAGACCGAGCTCAGATATGTGATTTGAAAATCTTATCACAATATTGACTTAACAACCCTAAATATGTATTTTCTTGTGGATTGTTATGTAGCTTTCTTATCAGAATAGACATACGCTAATGTGACTGACTTAAATCATATTCAGATTTCTTTTGCCATAAAATATCATTCACTAAGCTGAAGAATGTAATTTGTACGTGTAAACTTGCAAATATGTTATTTATTCATACTGACTAGATGGATTTCGTTTAAAGAGAGTAAAAAGTAGTTGTTGATTATACTTGTCTCTCATGTTATTCATTCACAAATAGAACTCGTTTGAAATATATTTCGTTTAAAGACTCTGCCTTGTGAAATTTCATACTGGTAAGCTGGATTTCGTTTAGACAGTTTGCACTTGTCAACATCAAATGTTATTCACATAGTTAAAATTCTCTCTCGTGTAAATTATATTTCTAAGATCGAGGCTCACGTTATGCTTAAGAATCACATAGTTGCACTTATTCATGTAGTCGTGAAATTCTCGATTCGATGCATGAAATGTATTCATATGTAGAACTCATCTAAATTCTCTGAATTTCTCTAGTTTGTTAAATAAATTCGTAAATATCGCTTATCTACCACCAATATCCCAACAAACACATCAAAACTAGGAAAAAATAAGAAAATTTCACTTAGCCCACTCTTGCCCTCAACTTAACCCCTACATAACACATTGCAAACCACCACTCTGGTCAGTTGAGGACAGCGTCAACAACGTACAGAACTCTTGCTACCCCCACCCAAAAAGAAAGATAGAAAATCAGTGGAAAAAATAATCCGATTAAAAATCAACCCTTTTTTGTTCAACCCTTTTTGATTAACCCTTTCAATTAAAATCAACCCTTTCAATCAATTTAACCATTTCCATTTTTCCGGATTAAGATCTTATTAAAGATCGACCCTTCAATCAAATCGATATTCCATCAATTAATCCCAATTAATCAAAGGTGAAGTGAAACCGGCATGCCCCTACTAATAAAACATTACAAGATTAACAATTTCAATCACATTGTCCTGTATGTAGGTACTTTGCACGGAAAGTCCATAATATCTGTACTGTACACGACGAAAATTAACGCCAAATAAAATATATACTTCAAGTGATGTAGACAATGTTCGTTGTTGACATCGCAATGCGCTGAATCATAAACAACTGTTGCAAATAACATAAATCACAAACAAAGTTTTCTTGGTCCCGATATTGGCAACGGTGACTGAGCGGTTAGACTGCTCGCCTTCCATGGCAAACTGGGTTCAATCCCCGGCCGGTTCACTCTGGGTTTTCGCAAGTGGGAATCGTGCCGTACGATGCCGCTGGTCCGGGGGGTTTTCTCGGGATCTCCATTTTCCCCCGCCCTTTCGTTCCGGCGCTGATCCATACTCACGTCACTTCCCCTTCAACGGGTCTCAAGACCTCGCTGTTAAGAGCCGCCCAAATCTCTTCACTCAAACACTGTTAGTCCCAACATGTGACAGAGCGCTATTACAGAGTACTGGCATGTACTTACGAATTCCTTGTAACAACCTATACGATGGAACATATAAAATCTATTTATATTGTCTTATATTTCCGGCAGCAACCATCAGGAAAATACGTTTGTCCCAGAAGCAGCCAATACCATAACCAGGAATATACTCTGCCTATATTGGTCCTAGCTTCTTACCTTGTACAATAGCGATCATGACTTTACCCATTTTGCAACATGTCTTACGTGAACGAGTACATTCGGGATAATACGCCAAGGAGTTAAGAATACAGAGATAAAATACCCGCTTATACCAAGAACTCCAGTCACGCACGCCGGCAAATTGGAGTAATTGCCAGTAACGTATTGAAGCGCCGTTCGTCAATCGGCGCCTGGTAATCTACTCGCCAGCAGACACTCCAGCCAGTAGGGAACATTTTAGTTTTCCGCATCATGCAGTAGCCCAATAAGAAGCAAGGTTCGTCCCCAGTATTTCGTGCAGCCAATCAGAAAATTGGTTGTTATCTCGGTTGGCCTGTATCAATGGAATCACCTCACGCCATTTCGTCTCTCTGTAATTGTGTACTCTATGTCATTTCAAGTGGCTTTTTCACTTCTATACAGAATGTTGCAAAATTGCAAGACAATACTTTGGGGAAATATTCCTCACATCTGGAGGATGAAAAAATGTTATACATTTGAACATAGGTCCGCAAACGCTTCGTTTCTTTACTAAAGCCCGTAATACATGACGTATTGTGTATGGCCCAACGGCTGGATCATGGTATTGTGGAGTGCCATCGCAGTTGTAATTGGCAGTGCCATGCCAGCCCCCGAGGAGGAGGAGCCCTGATATTAATTCACTAGACTTTTATTTGTGGGGACATTCAGCGTGTAATGTGTACGCAACCCAGTGGACGATGCGGGCACCCTCCGTAACCGTATTGTGGCGGGTTGCGAAACAATCAGGAATTTTCCAGGGATTCATCAACGCATCCGGGTGTCCATGCAACGACGAGTTGATGCATGTGTTCGTGCTGATGGAGGGCATTTTGAACATGTCCTTTACTGCCGACGATAAGCTTTCACACATGTGTAACTAATTGCAGTGTAGTTCCTACTGTTCTACGTGTAGTTTCGTAGTGTGAAGTGTCGTGTATCATGCAAACGAACGCTGCGATGGCATTCCACAGTAACATGATCCAGCCCGCGGGCCACACACTGTACGTTATGTATTACGGGCTGTAGTAAAAAAACGAAGCGTTTGCAGACCTATGTTCGTAGCATATTTTTTCATCCTCCAGATGTGAGGAATGTTTCCCCTAAGTATTGTCATGTAATTTTGCAATATTCCAAATTATTACGTAATCTGAGTGAGAGGCCCGTTTGCTATTACTCTGAAACTCGATTACCGGCTAGTTATGTTTTCATTTCTTAAAATTTTTCTTGAGGTAATGGAGACACACAGTATTTTTACGCATATTTATATTGGGCTGCCCTGCATCACGGCCCGCCCGTATATTAAAAACTAGGCACCCCGATTTGTCCTCTACTGCGAATGTAACCAGAACTGACCCCCACACCAACACGACTGCTAAAGTTACATGGTCCACAGTGATAAACGTGTTTGTTCATCTCGTAACACTTTCGGACGGCACTAATTTAGTGGCACAGATGATGGGGTTGAAGTGAACGGCCTATATTATCCACTACAGCAATATGAAAGTTGTTCTGGTCCCTGCGTTTCCGCTTAATTTCGTCCTAATTCTCGCTGTCAACGCCGGACACGCTTGCTGTACTCTGCAGCGTTTATTATTGGCTGGCCGTCAGCCAATGGAGTCGCGTGTTGACTGTTTACCAATCAAAGTATCGCGGTATGTGTAGCAGATTTTACAATCCATCACATGCATTTGAGAAATTATTAGCAAAAAAAAAAAAAACAGATTGAAATGTTTAATAGATGTCATTTTTTATTTATATTCTTTTAAAGACCAGCGAAACAGGAAAACCATAGAAATGCGAGACCTGTCTTCAAGAGCAAACAAAATTTCCATATAAATATAGCCCGACTATATAGGTACGTGTATACTCCTCATGGGGTTAACACACTGATGTCTGCACGCATTTACTGGCACTTAAGACAAATTAGAAGTGAGTCACATGTATCCACTACTGAAAGAACACCAGTTTTGTTGGTGTCTCTGTTATAACTCACTATCGTCCTATCGGTCCATACCACACCGGACACTGCCCAGTATTTAACAGCATTCATTATTGGCCGGTCATCAACCAATGGAGAGCCTAGCTGATATTGGCCCAATGAAATATCCTTTACCGAATGAAAGGATTTACAACTAATTATGTCGCTTCGAGTGGCTATAAAAATACATTTATCGTTACTGCGCTGTCGTGTTCTTCTGAGGGCGTGCAAAACACTCGCTGAACAAAGACTGCACAGCCATTAGAGTTTTGTTCTGAACAACAAAAATTATCAAATTAGTTTTGCTCAACCTACGTTCGAGCATATTCTACAAAGTGTTAATGTTCAAAAGACAAGCATTTTTATATGAGTAAAATACTCGTAGCAAATTTGAATGCTAATTAAAATTGCATTACGAATTGGTTAGAGGACGTATAAGTACACCTCAAAGCTATTGTTCACATAAAAAGTGTTCTAATTTCAAATCCTATCTGTGTCGTTCACGGTAGTCGTCATACACTGTAAGAAAATCGAACAAATATTTGTTTGTATAGGGTCAAATATATATTTAGTTTCCCTAACAAAATATACTGTTGAGCAAACAAAATTTGGAAAGCAACAAAATTACTTTTGTTCGTCTAACAAAATATATGTTTGAATAAACAAAATCTCTGTGTTGGGCCAAAAAAAAATTAGTCTGTCAATTAAATATTTGTTTGGGTGTAAAGCTGTAAAAATCGATATATTTGTTTGTACACATTGCCCAATATTTGCAATAAAAGTTTGCAGATGTCGTTAGTTCTTACATTAGCTGAGATTACTAAGGCGTGGCGCTCGGACGCAGGTGATCTAGGTTCGAAACTCTGTCGAATGTGCAAGGAAAATTTTATATCGGCCCAAACTGTTTAATGTACGTGTAGCCAAACTGATTTTTCAGATTGAGGCAACCAAATGAACAACAGAATAATTTGGTTTCAGCAACAAAATATTTCATTGCCACTATACAAACAAATGATTTGTTTGCACCAAACAATTCTTGTTTGATTCAATAAAACCTTTTTGTCAGTGTGGCAGAAGAGCAGTTAAATTTTGGGACAAGGAAACTGTTTTTTTTTTTTTCGCAGCTAGGGTGATCACTCTACTCCATTTCACTCTACGGACCCACCGTAATGCAGGCCTGCCAACACGCAAATCAGGCGTTTCCTCCATAAACACCACCCTCGAGATATAGCGGCTTCGCTTCCGAACTGTGGTGTTGCCGCGTGGCGCGGCTGGGAGGACGAAAGATAAAGCGAACACCGTTCTATGGCTGTTTCCCGCGTCCGCAGGCGATTTCCGCAAGAAATATGTGCGAAATAAAAAAATTAAAATAAATTTCCAGTTTAGACAATAAAACAAGATTACCCGTGCGTGATAAGGGCCGGGAAGAAATGCAAATAAATATCGATTCAAGAGATTTTATTTATTTGTTTTCAAAACACGCTTTTCATTATAGATTTTATTAGTTAGAGCTTGGAAAAAGTACATGGAGGTAAAATTCACATATATTGTCATTATTAGTAAACGTATATTAAATAAAAGACCCTTTCACTTCATTTTATAATTTCGTATAGACTATTCACGGTTAGACGTGATTGGACTAGCCTCTCGTTAGTAATTTCCTTTTGACTGAAAGCCGTGGCCGGGAAAGCTGTGGTCCAATGACAAACGCAATACAAAAACACAAGTGTTTGCAATTTAGTCTGTCTTGAAATAATAAACGCGAATTTTGCACGTCTCTAGTAATGTGCATAAAAGCAGATCCTAAAGCAGGGCTTTCAAAAGTGCTCAGTTTACACTGGACATCCTTTAATACTTAGGGGTAGTGAAATTTCGCGAAAAGATTTCTTCAAGAAGAGTTATATTTCAAAACACTTTAGGGTCATTTACCTAATTTGATTAGCTGAATTACTTTTTGACACGCGTTAACTGTCTGTACACGAATCACGTTGGAGCCGTGCCGAAGTTACCAAATTCCGAGTGGCCCGGTCCAATATGGAAACGCCTTCTCAAGCAGACAGCAACCAATGGAAATAGACAAACTGCTGTTGGGAGCTTATAGTATTGAAGTCTATCGTGCACTAATTTTTTTTTCGCGCCAAATCACTAGCTCTACCAATACTCTATGACTAGAGCCACCTATTTTTCGCAAAAAAAATTCCACGATTAGTTGTGCTCCAAAACACGTTATTTCAAAACCAAAATCGCGGTTGGATGATTTTTAGGCGTCTGACATGCCAATCACGGGCGTCCAATGTCAACGTAACTTTTTCTGATTGGTCCAGTCGACTAAAAAGTGTCTCCTCACACAGACGCACAGCCAATAGCCAAATTAAAATTTGCAATCTTGCACGTAGGAAGTTTAAATCTACTCTGAGCCTAAATATATTCTCGAAAATCAGGTGGCTCTATCTATGACTTGGGTTGTAAAACGTAATACGAAGTCTTTAATACACGATATGGTGGAACTTGCATAAATAAAAAATAGCGAAATTTGATCCTCCTTAACAATTTGCTACTGTGCTGTACGTAGGGTCGTGAGATTGCAGCTGTTCTTTTTTTTTACATTTTAAGTGCGTGACATGTGCACCGATATTTAAGACAAGCTATAAGTTAATCGCCTATGTTCACTACGGCATGATCAACAGTTCTGCTGGTTTCTATACTGCCATTTACATCAGTCATATCTATTGGTTCACACCCCCACAGTACTGAAGAGTATTCATTGTCGGTCGGCTTCCTGCTAATATATTGCCGACTTGAGTCTATACAATACATCCACATCACTTGAGTAATATTTACACTTTAATGGTTGCTGACGTAATATTAAGTGTGTATATATATATTATATATCTCAGAAGGACATATTATATTTTCGGACAAAACGTGCCCCGTGAGTAATACTGATTAGCAATTTATTCCCTGCATCAATTTCGTAGTTCGGAATGAAATAGTGCAGTCATTTATCCGGTTTCTACTGCCGTGAGTGGCGCCATCTGTCATTCGGCGACAGACGCAGCGCATTTGTTAAAGTCATTGGTATTATAAATCGCTGATAGATGAATGCACATATTTATTGCTCTAGCCTTACAGCTATAATTCACTCACTGTTACTTTCAACTTTTCTGAAGCCCTGCTGAAGTATTACTTTCAGACTACTTCCGTCTCATGCAAACAAAACTTAAATAAGTCTAGAAAACAAACAAATGGTCAACGCATCGTGTTCTTCCTGCTCAGTTAAGTACTATTTTGCATGAAATCTATTTTTTACTAGGTATTAACAAAACACACTATTTTCTCTCTGGTTTGGTTGATATTAATTATGAATATAATATTCTGATTTATAGATAAAATGTAGATAACAGAACAGATACTTCAGTAAAATTATTAGGACTTACAGTACAGTAAGTATAAGGTATTCGTATTGACGAGGGAAGTCCTATAATCAATTACAGTATATGACTAACCTGAATGATTCCGTCTTCGTTGACTGATTGTTGCATCATAAAACGACGAGCGGTAGGCTACGCCAAGCAGCATCTTGATGGCTTCATCTTGGCGAGGGTCCTCGGACAAACCAACCGCGTGTGGTGAACTGTTGCAAGGTAAGATGGGGCTAGCTCTGTGCTGTACCCTGTTGCCTTGCTAGTTGACACTTACACAACTAAAACGTAGCTCGGCAGGGGACGCTACAGAACAAGCGTGACGGGTCCCTTGCTGCTCGCTTGCGATTGGCCGGAACTGGTGCAAGCCGTGTTAGCTGGGGCTGGCAAGCGACGCTCGGCACCTAGAACTGTGCAGCCACGACGAGCCAGCCCCGCTGTTCAGAAAACACTCTCCCCGCCGAGGAAGGTGATGAGGATAGGCGGGGTAGTATATAAGGTGGGGTCGATGGTGGCTCGCGGCCATCTTGATCCGGAGGGACCAACGAGACGTCATCGCTGTGGACCACAGGGCCGTGGTCACGAAGTTGATTCTTCACTCTGCCACTGTCGAGAGGGTCTCGTCACGACGATGCCGACAAGATTAAAAGGGTAGTTATAATCTCAGTAGAGCGCCTTAGGTATTGCCGGATTAGGGTCCTCGGATTAAATAATTAAGGCTCATCCAGCCAAGATCACTCTTTAGCTGTTGTTATTGTAAAGGTTTAATTGCCGTAACTTGGTCTGGTAATAAAGTCATGTAATGAGACGAGTAACACTGTTGTAATAGCCAAGGGCTATATGTACTTCTTGTAGAAGATCTAGTATTTGTAATAAATTATAGTGAACCTGTAATAGTGCTTTACTCTCTGGTTACGAACATTCCCCCTTCCTTGGGTGTCCTGGTTCGACTACAGAATAGGTCGCAGCAGAATGCATTCAGTTTCTCTAGGCTGCTCGGTGGTTACTGACTCCAGCTGCATGCACCTAGAATGTACAGTAGTGAGCAAGCACCAGTTTACCTTGCAACACTTCTCCACACATTGCTGAGACAGACAACGTTTCCCGACATAAGCCGTGAATGGCCCCAGCACCACCTCCACCCAGAACCAAACCCCACAGGGGTTTGCTGGAAGTACTCCTTTAATTATTTACCAATACAATTTATGATCTTGCAGATTTTTCGGCCAACGGATTCCCCGGGAAAACATTGTCGTTCGTAGCCAATGCATTTTATATTCTACAAAACATAACCCTTCCATATTGAGAAGTCAGTTCTGTCTAATCATTCCATGCCATCACAGAATGTTTCTATCAATTCTGGGATTCTCATATCAACCCTCGATAATGCCATTCCATGCCTATAGCCACATCCATTATCCAAATCATACATCTGTTTCCGTCCTCTTAAGACATATCCATGTGATTTGTCTATTTGGTGATTAGTCTTAGTTAGGAATTGTCACCATAGCTAAGTCGACAGTCGGGCAACAGAGGAAATCAATCTTGTATCTCTTGGACCATGACATCCTGCATTACCACCTGATGCCCGTCCATTGAGACACTAACCATCTCAGGATAGATATGCATAACTTCTGTTACAGTCTCATCTGTGCCTAGTTATTGACCCAGTCTATATCTGAGCATGCGAGAGTAGGCGGGGATCTAGATACAAAGGGATGTCGCCTTTAATTAATCGGATTATCAATTTCACAGTAAACTGATTAGATTAAGGATTAATCCCATCTTAATTCGATTATTTTTTAAATCCGATTTCAATCCGATGAAAAATGTTATGTTCATCCTTAATCGTTCATCATATCACTTTTTTTTTAATTTTTTAATTTTGTATGACTTGATAATTGTATAGTTTTGTGCAAAGGTGTGCTAGAGTGCTTTATTTTTTTTGGGGGTGGGGAGCAGCTCTGGTAGATGTTGACGCTCTGAGCTCTGTCGTGGTACTGAGGTGGCCGTCTGTTGGAGAAGGGGTGTATATAGGGGAGCGATGTTCACTCTCTGAGCTCTGACATTGTACTGAGGAGGGGCTGTGTTGGAGAAGGGATATGTATATATATATATATATGGGTTTATACACACATATATACACCCCTTCCCAACACAGCCCAGTATTGTGTAAATATCCTAATCTTTAGAGTGTTTCGTCTGACAGGCGATTGGGAGGCATGCAGCGCGATCGGCAGGTAATGGCGGAGTTTCGAAAGGCATATTTAATGAAATAATTACGTAATGATAATAAATTAAACGAAAAGAGAAATGAGTAAGTCTACAATGTGATTTTACTAACCCATCCTGTATGTTAGCAATATAATTTACGGCAGACTAAATAATCACAACTACGTGAGTCTCCAGGCGTCATAAAGAAATTAAGTAACGAGTTCTATCTACAGCGAAGCCAAAAATCAAAATATCCCTAGAAATATATAAATATATATAAATTGCATTACTTTAATTAAAGGTCACAAAAATGGATTTGAAAACACGTAGGAAACTGTACAAGCGCCACTCCAAAAACGCATCCGTCCGGTTGTGAGGTTAGTGAAGCAATGCCTGGAAATTACGCGAAAAACTCGGCAATGAACGAAAATATAGTTGAATACGATTTACGTGACAAAATAAATGAAAACACTTAGCAATATATAAATTACACTACTTGAATTAACAACAAATTAAAAATCATGTAATGAAATCGTACAAGCAGGAGAAATAAAATGAAACTGCTGACGTTACCCACAAGAGAAATTAATGAAATGAAAAACTGTAATACGACAAAAGCATAAGGAATGAATATACATATTTCAAACAGCAGAACGAACAAACACAACTTCCTGGTTTCATAAATAAATTAAGTGTTAACTCACTAAACAATTTACAGAGCCTGTTTCCTTACAAAATGGAAACTCGTTTATTGCCTGCATG
Source organism: Dryococelus australis (assembly GCA_029891345.1). Lineage (NCBI taxonomy): Eukaryota > Metazoa > Arthropoda > Insecta > Phasmatodea > Phasmatidae > Dryococelus > Dryococelus australis. Next base: position 33,199,610 of record CM056995.1, on the reverse strand, counting down.
AAATCCTGCGTAGATGGAATTACATTTATTAAGCAAAACCAATCAATAATTATCGTAGGAGTGGGACATCTCAATGCAAAATGCACAGGCAACTTTCACAATATGTAACGATAGCACGTACAAACTAGTACCGAGAAAAACTTACCCATATTTTTAACACAAGTTTCAATTCCCTGAGAAAATTTAATTTCACTATTGTAAGAAGGAGAATAATCCATTTTTTAACGCAATTTTCATTGAAGTGTAGGTAAACTCGGATCACATGAAGAAGGGCGTAATCCCACAAAGCTTAATCCTGCTAAGCTTATTTATTTTTTTAAATTAATAAATCTATGTACAATTTGAATACAGGCACTTCATTGAAGGAAAAACTATGAAATCAATACTACATTAAGTTAAAAAAAAATTTATATAGATGTACTACATGGAGCCGAATAATGTTAACAAAAAGTTTAGTTAAGTCTGGGAAATTCGCCGCACTTGTTAACAAAACAGTAGTTAAAAATCCTATGAACTCTCCTAGACCGACCTCAGAAATGTACTTGACACGATATACGCTTATAAAATTATTTAAGATAATGGACACACTATATCGACCCGGTCTTAAAAAAAAAATTCTCCCAATAAATGATTATATTAAAACTTATAAAAATATTTCGTACTGTAGTTTATGAAGACTGTTAATGAGATCTGAATCCCAGAGCAGATACTATTCGAGGAAAGCGATTAACAAGAGATGAAGTTTACTGTAGGCTGGATCGAAATCCCGTGTATGCAGATATTTTATACCTCAATCGTGCCACGAGTCCCCACCAAGCATCGTCCCGAGTGGTGAAGAGGGATGGTCAGTGGTGCTTGTGCAGAGAGTGATGTGTCCAGTGTAAGATTCAATCACAAACTAAAAAATGGTGCAGGGCAGGGAAAAACGGTTGGAAGATCCTGTCCACCACTATACAACCCCCCCCGCCCCCCGACCTACACTCCTAGACCAGAGCATGTCTTCGGGTAAGCGCCCCCTCCCCTGGCCCCCTCAATCACCAGCCCAGAACGCATCTTTGTCCAGATCAAGGGCTAGTTCGAGGGCTGCCTGCACCCACCAGGCTCCTCCTCCCACGACCCCCTTCAGCCCAAAATGCATCTTTCTCCACCTCGTCGGGGACTGTCCACCTGCCTGACTCCCCCTTAAGACACCAAGTTTGGACTCTATAGAATGTGTTAACCTGTTTGCAAAAACTGCCATCTACCCACGAATTTGAAGTGAACCGGACAGGTTCCCTCCACTCTCTCCTCTGCCCTAACGCTTCTAATTTCGCCTGGCTGTTAACCTGTTCAGAAGGGAAGGTTTTGCCTATTCTCGAACTAAAGGGATGGCTTGCTTGTGCTGACATCGAAGGAAAAAATGTTCCCAATTCCCATTGATAAAATTATTTCCCTCATCACTAGTAATTAATACTTATCCGACGTTTTAATCCTTAAAAATTCCAAGAAATGAATTTTAATCCAATAGAAGTATCAAGTATATTTTCCCAGTGTAATTGTCTTAAATCTCACAGAAATTGGAGAATCTATGAAAAATATTTCGTACAAGAGATATTTTCACAAAAATCTGGAGATCTATGAAAAATATTTCGTACAAGAGATACTTTTACAGAAATCTGGGAATCTGTGAAAAATATTTCGTACGAGAGATATTTTCACTTGCTAAATATGTAAGTAATGAAAAAACAATGCATCATTCCAGTTTGCCAATTAATAATTAAAAGTTTTCACCTTTTGAAAAATTATGTTAAAATCAGATTTCTTTAAATTATGGGTTAAAGTAAAACATGCATATTCAATCTGTTACAAATATTTGTGCATAGCAGAGAAAAATACGTATTTCAAGTGTAGATTTCTCCGTAAGCTCCCATGAAAGATTTTCGGCTACACTATCTACCATAAAATGTGTATATTTGAACAATTATAAACTTTTTCATATTAAAAATAGATTTCCCTAGAAAATAAATTAATTTCGACGTAATATTAATGAAATATCACGAATCCAGTCTGAAATGGCTTTTATCGAAACTGGAATCTGTCAAATTCCACAATATTTTCTAGACTGTTCAAATTTAAAGGAAAATGGTGGCCATTTTGAATCCATGTATTATATGAGGAGGAATAAATAAAAAAAATTCCAGTGTTAAGTCATCAGCTGCCAAGGTCACTCCATGTGTGCTTGAGTGTGCGTTAGCAGCACCGAGAGTTAGGCATCTACTACTACACCAAGTGTCCACTACAATGCCAGCATCTACTACAATGATCAACTGCCACTACATTACTAGGCATCCACAGCTAGAAGGATGCTAGACGTCTACTACAGCATCAGAGCCTACAATGTCAGAGGATACAGCAGCAGCACCTAGATCTACAATGCAGAATCTACAGGAGAATACATCTCTCTCTGTACCACCCCAAAGCAGGTAGAATGCATCAAGGTCACTGCTGTAACAATTGTGATTGCGGGACACAAAATTAAGCTAGTATATCTGTTCCTTTCTGAACATTTACGAGCTGATGAGAATATTGTGTTGTATCTTCCGTGTGAAGACTGCCCATACGGTATGCCTGCTTTCGTTAATGATGAGGACTTGCAACATATGCGGAGGGATTGTATGTCGCGAAGGCTGGAACAGTTATTTGAAGCCAGAATTAACCCAGATGTAGTAATGGACGATTCAGGTGTTGATGAAGTGGCTTCCGAGGCGACCACTGAGGTATTATAAATAAGATGTGTGGAGACTTTTGTACATACTGTATAATTTAAGTGTGTAAAAAGAAATAACGTAAAAATGATGTGCTATGCGCAAGGTTTAGAAAATTACCAAGACAACTCTTTTGTAATTAAAGAACTTGCAATTTCTTATGCAACCAATGCTAATTATTCAATATTATTAAGCTTTAAATCTCCAAGACCTTGTTATACTTTAAAACCTGAAGTTAAAATGATGTTTCGGCAACAAAATTATGAGATACATGACCTCAAATGAAACTCTAGTGATATAGCTTTCAGTCATGGATAGCATCTTCGACCCTACAGACATATACGAGGTCCTGCAAATAGGATACAGAAGAGTATTCTTTAATCCGTATGACAATATTTGACAAGTTCAAGTATAAAACTATATAGAACATTGGTGCTACACTTTCGATAACAGCCTTGGCACTCGCTTTGGGGAAGGCATAGCATGCAACGATTGTGCTGTGAGATATCTCCGCCCCAACAGGGACTTACCATCAAACATTATAAGATTTTATGATTGCCAGCCTTATCGAGGAGCTTGAAGAGGAGCGTGGAAATGGAATAATAGCCTACCAACTCACCAGATCTCACCAGGGAATCACCATCCGATGGAAGGAGACCTGCGATGGAGATATTCACAACTTTATTTTTGAACAAGGAGGTTTAGTTTTCCCATCAATGTGTAATTTATATGCATGTGAAGTGGCTAATTCTGAATGATGTTCTCGCCGATTTGCAATTATGTGTTTATTGATAAAGGTTTGTATTCTGTAACTTATAGCAGAGCAAATTCACATTTTGTTGTTAAAGAAGTGTGTGAGTCAAGCATTCATTTCAAATGTACGTATTTCTCTGGACCTTTGTCAGCACATAATAAGAAATGTAGTTTTGATTCTAGTTTAACCAATTGCAACAGTTCGAAATGTCTTGTAAATCAGTACACTCGGCACAGAGTTGATCGAAAGCATAAGCTTAATGGCGAGCACATTTTAATGACATTTTGGAAGGAAGAACAATGTTTGAAACATTTTATTTGTAATACAGACAATGCTTTGCCATATCAGTATTTCGAAGAATGTGAAAATGATGTTCATACTTTACATCATTATCGCAAAAAGTTTGGTTACACATTTCGTTCTGGTTGTGTTTCGTCAATGCGTCACATGCATCGAGCCATAAAACTAGCAAAAATAAAATTTAGTCCAAAATCACTGTTTAACTCTAAACAATAGAGAATGCTTTTATCAATATAGATACACTGTTCCTTACTAATTGCTCTCACTCGAGTGTTGGGTCGCTTAAGAGTAGCATGATGTATTTTGCCAGTGCGTAAGAAATGTCCCCTCCTTGAAAACAGAGTTCAAGAAGGGGATCTGGATCCAGTATTTTGAAAATGCATGAAAACCTTGTTTACAGAAGTTGCTAACAGCTTATAAAATATTTTTGAAACACCTTGTGTAACTATGCTTGTTTGTGAAACTATGTTGTGAAATACTTTGTGTAACATCCTGTACTTAGTTATGTATATATTGAAAAATTATAGCAACTAATTTTTGGATCAACCTGTATTTGTATATATTTTTGAAATAACTTTCTAACGTGTTCTAGGTTTTGAAACATCCTATACATACTAGTGTTAAAAATGTTGTGTATAAATTTTTGTAGTAACCTGTACTTGCTTGTTTGATACTGTGTGTGTGATAATTGTCTAATGTGTGCTATGTTTTGAAATATCCTATACTTAGTTTTGTTAAAATGATTTCTGAAACAAACTGTCTTTGTACATAGTTTTATCAATGAATATGTCTTAAAATGAATTCATTTGTACGTTTATTTAACCTATCATGTTTATAAAAGTGAACTTGTTTACCTAAAAGGGAATTATATAGTGATAATTAAAATGTCTCAACAGAGAGAGAGAGAGAGAGAGAGAGAGAGAGAGAGAGAGAGAGAGAGAAAGAGAGAGAAATAGAGATTTTTTGAAAAGTGAAATAAAAAATATTTGGTTTCTTTCAAACAATGTTCATTAACATGTACGAGTGTAGTAAAGAAAAAAGCCTTTTAACAAACAAAACTATTTAACTAAAGATATTTAAAATTGTCTCCTGGTAAAGATGTTTGCTGAAAAACATAGTATTATTTTACAACACACCATAAATACACAATAAAGAGTTTATTCTTTCACCAGCCTCCATGGTGTAGTCAGGTTACGCATAGTTGGAGGCTCTGGGTTAGAATCTCGGATAAGGCATGGTTAATTTTAATCTAGTTTCTGGGTTAGAGTTCCTGCTAAGGCATGTATTAATGTAATAATTTGTGTAAGTCAGTAACTGTCAACCATATTACATAAAAGGAATAATGAAGCAATCATGCAATTGAAATATATGATTAAATGTTAGTAAAAACAGTAATTTGTTCACTCATGAAAGTCAAAAAGGTACTATAAATGTATAAAATTCTGGGTTATAAACCACATATTGTAAAAAGCTTGTATCGTATTTACAATTGTTCATGTACAAAATCATTAAATAAGAACGTAATTCAAATCTAATAACTTAAAACAGAATAAATTCACATATTCCACATTTAATTCCAACATATACATACAACATTTCATAGAATGTGTAAAATCATTTAATTTTCATTAAATTTAGTTAAAATTTACTTCAAAAAGTGTTTCAAATATGCAATTCTTTTGTATGATGTATTTTGGAAGCGATTTACGATACATAAAATTTTACGACAAGGGATGTTGTCTGGCATATAAATAGAGGGTCCTGCCCGGAGCTTGCCATTTGCTGTTCTGACTTCACGGGGTAAATATCTCCCCTCCAGTGGGCGGGTATATAGTCTAACCTCAGGCCTCAGGCCTCAAGCTCAGGTCTCATTGAATGTTAACCACCTTTGCTACTAGACTATATGTAAGTGAATGATTTTAAAAATTGGAGGATTATTTTCATTAATTAAACATGTGTACCCCAATTTTTATTAAGTTTAGTGCATCTTTTTTCGACAATAGTAAAAATTGTTACAAGTCTTTGCAATTGTAGTGAAATTTTCTTAACTATGTTCTAAGTTTTAGAATTTCTATTAATTTCAGTTAAACTTCCTTCGAAAATCATTACAATTTGAATGAAATTTTACTAACTTCATTTTAAGTTCTAGAATTCATTAAACTTTTTTAACAAGTCTTTACAGTTTGAATGAAATTTTCTTAAAATTGTTTACTTTCAGAGCAAATCTTTACACATTTACAATATTTGTTTATTTAGTAGATACTTTAAAAGTAGTTTTTAGATGTTCAAGGGTGTGTTTTGGTTATGATTGAGTATGAATTAAGGAGCAAGAAAAAAAAGAGGGAACTAAACGAAACCATGCACAGTATGTTTGGAGGGCACATAGTCCTGCCGTATTCTCTGTTCAGATTGTCGTTGTCTGGTGAAGGATGTGTGATTTGATGGATGAATGGACCTTGAGTAATTCTAACAAATGAAATGTTTTTTGATGCATTTGTAATAGTGTGGTTTGGACATATGATTTAAGTAGTTTTAAGAATTCTCAAGGGTGGGCTTTGGTCATTATTGTGAGTATGCTCAGATTGTCATTGTCTGGTGAAGGATGTGTGATTTGATGGTTGAATGGACCTTGAGTAACTCTAACAAATGAAATGTTTTTGATGCACGTGTAATGGGGTTGTTTGGATGTATAATTTTAAGTAGTTTTAAGAATTTTCAAGGGTGGGTTTTAGCTATGATTGTGAGTATGAATTGTGGAACAGCAAAAAAAGGGAGAACTATGCTGCTTACGCCTAGCGTAAGCAGAAGGTGCAAAACCTTAGCTCCCAAACTGGTTCAGATTGTCATTGGCTGGAGAAGGATGTTAGATATGATAGATGAATGGACACTGAGTAACTCTAATGAATGCAATGATTTTTTTTATGTATGTGTGAAGAGGTGGTTTGAGAATATAATTTAAGTAGTTTTTAAAGTCATTCAAATTTGTTGGTTAACTGCGAGTGTGGGGAAAGGTGTTAGAAATCATTCTAGATGGGTTGTTGCCCTATTTTTGTGAGTTTTAATTGAGTAGAGAGAGAGAGAGTAACTGGATAACCACCATTGTTTTCACAATGGATCTAAAGCACGAGAGTGTCATGAATTAAGGCTTTCTCTACACTGTCGAATACTCTCAAAAATAATTCGAAACCATCTAAAATATATCACCAAGTACTCTGAGAAAATTTTGTTGGATGCCTGAGAAAGAGAGGGAGAGGGAGATGGAGAGAGAGGGAGAGGGAGGGAGAGAGAGAGAGAGTTTTAAATTACTTTTAAAATTTGAGTAAATTCGAGTCAAATTTTTATAATTTTAAGTAAATTTTAATAGTAGTACAATTTCTTACATGTTTAGTTTTCGGAGTGCAAAACAGAATGTAAGTGTGTGTTTAGTTAGTAGTATTAATATAGAGTGTAAAACAGTATTCCCATTGCAAAAATTTCTTTTATATGATAATCTTCATTAAATTAATGAACAGGTTTTGACAGTCTCGACTACTTTAATTTTTGATGGTGTAAACTACTTTAATTTTTGAAGGTGTCGTGTAATTCAAATTATTTTTAAAAAGTGCATATAAGATGTAAAGTTTTTCTCTCAAACAAATTGTTTTCAAATCTGGGCTAAAAATTCAATGCAATAGCATGAGTTTTTTCATTGCAATGTTGTGTTGTAAATGCAGTCCACAAGTTCCAAACATGTAGCTGGGATAGATAGACTAGGCCAGACAGGTCGCGAAACATTGTGGGTACTGGAGACGAGCTGCATGATCGGAATTCGCTTCGGAAGTAGTTAGAGTCGGTGGAGGGGTGTTCGAGGGGAAGTGGCAAACCCCCCTCCTAGCTCTATTACATAGGCGACTGCAGCACATGCATGGTGGTGTTCAGGACAGAAGGAGAGCTGGTGGTGTAAGGGGGTTGTGTCTGTACAATAGCACTCGTTGCGGCCAGCAGCGATTTTCTGAAACACGATTCACTTTTTCTTATCGCCCCACTGCACACATCTCCTGGCACTGTGCACTCCCCGCTCCCCAAACCCTTACCTATCTGTTGCTCGCTACCTGTCTCTACCCCCCCCCCCCTCATTTTTGGTAAACATGTCGCTCTTGTTGTAGCCAGGTGACTTTTCCAAATACAGAAATTTGCTCCCTCATAACATGTTATTTATAATAAAGTATGTTTGACCTTTTGTTTACGATGTTACTAATTAAAAATATATTTCAGGTCAATCATGGTGAGTAAAATATGTTTCTTTTATTTTTTCAGAACAATACAGCACTTCACATTTATTTATTGTGATGTCATTATTATTATATCGGGGAAACAAAAGAAAATTTAGTTAGTTAGGATTCAAAATGACGGATTTTAAGTGACTTGAAGATCTTTACATAAGAGATTCAGATTCTGAATTCGAAAAGAAAAGACTGCCTACTGCAAGCTGTCAAGACAGTGCCCCTTTGTCTAAGTAAACAAGAGTTAATCTCTTGCAGGATGATCTTTACTTAAGCGATTCGAGGACGGATTCACTCACAGGGAAATCGTTAACACCAAGAGGTCAAATTGTGTCCACTTCCCCCAAACAAGGAAAGTTTGATCTTTTGATGGATTATTTATTTCTAGCTTACTCGAAAAATTCTTGTGATTTGGACAGTGCTCTGTCCGTCTCACAACCGACTTTCGAGTCAATTAAAGATATTTCGTCTAGGGAGCCAGAATGTAATTCGTTTTTCGAGTCCCCAGCCTCAGTGGAGCCTTTGTCAGACCTGACATATAAGTTATTGGCTACGGAGTTTGTGGGCAGGTTAAATGATGCATGAATAGTTAATGAATAGCTTAACAGTGACACAGATTTTCTCATTTTTTGCAAGGTGTAAAGCCCCTTTATCAAACTTGGTATTGGTATCACTCCGGCCTATTAGAATTTCAGGTCCATATCGGATAAATATTTGAAAACCCTCACAGTGGAGCAAGATGCTACAGCAACATTCTATTTTCAAAGCAAATCCATCCCTGTCCTGCACTCAACCGATGTAGGTTTAATCTATGATGATGACATAGTCCCTTATCTTACTAACAGACGAGGGGTTTAGTACACGTCGATCTGTCTGGAGTCTGCAATCGATGTACATCATCTTTCTCAATATAGGATGTTCACCATTGGTGCTGCACAAACTAAATTACCCAAGTTTATTTCTGATAGGAAGGTTTGTGTTGATGTACACTGCATGGAGGGAATGTGTTTCCACTATGCTGTAATAGCATCTTAGTTTCCTGCCACACAAATTGTCAGTCATTCCTCTTCATATTCAAAACCTCACTGGGGTTCTTAAAACTGAAAGTCTGCCGACACCTATAGTCATACAGGATATATTTGTAAGTTCGAGAAGAACAATTCCATTTTTATCAATGTCTACTGTGTGGTAGACAAGGATAGAAATGTACTTGACAAAACTTGCGATGAGGCTGGGATTATCGTAGCTATGCATATTTCTCCTGTAATGCATGACAAACATGTGAATATTTTGGCTATTCACACAAGTGGAAATACCGCACATTTGCATTTTGTATGTATTAGAAATTTGTCATGGCTGATTGGTAGTCAGCTGGGAAACAAAAAAAAAAAAAAACACATTTGCAATCATTGTCTCCAGTGCATCAGAACTGAGGAGAAACTCGAAAGTTATGCTATTCTTCACCAGCAACAAAAAACTGTTCACAGTTTTTTCCCCACTGGGAATGTCAAGTACTAGGAATTTAAATATTACAGCAAACAGCAGAGATTGGGTTTCGTTGCCTATTGCGACATTGAAAGTTGCCTGAAACCCATGCCCAATTACTTGTCTAATGATGAAACGAGTAATACAACTACCATCAGCCAACATTTTTCATATACTTGTAGTATTTTGTTGGTCTGCTAATACAATCCAATTTTATCTAATCATTATGAGTTTGTGGGTGCTGTTTGTATGCACCAATTAGTTGATAAATTAGTTGAACTTACAAAGTGGGTTGCAGGAGTTTACAGCGTGATTGTTCCAATGAAGCCAAAAACCCCTGCTGATGAAGCTAGGTAAGTGGCTCAAACAGGTTGTCACATTTGTAAAGAAAATCTTGGTACAGATAAGATTGCGGTCGGTCATGACCATCTGACAGGTGAAATGTAACTTGAACTTTAGACTGCCCAAGAGACAACTTGTCACTGTTTGTAATAACCTGCACAATTATGATGCTCACTTTCTCATAAAGCATATGGCTGAGCATCACATAATGCAACCCTATGGAACCATGGTAATTGAATATCCTTGTAAAATTCAAGTGACTGGAATGACCCTTGAAAAATACAAATTTATTACCAAACAAATTTCCAATAGGATTGATCTCAATGGAAAGGCACAATATTTCAATTTACATTATATTGACTCACTCCACTTTGTGAGTGCCTCTCTAGAAACATTGGTAGGTAATTTACTACCTGCACAACTGAGTATTACCCGCCCAATGTTTCAGACAACACGCTATTCGAGTTGGCAAAACAAAAGGGAGTTTTTCGTTATTAATTTGTTAAGTTGCCAGACAGTCTTATGTGTATGTCACACCCACCAAAGGCATTAGCGATGAGGATTACACTCATGCCCAAGCCACATGGGATGTCTTCAACTACATAAACTTGCTCCAGTATGCCATTCGATACTTACGTGTTGACATTTGTTTGCTGGCTGATGTTTTTGGAAATTACAGGACCATATATTTGTCTCATTACGGTCTTGACCCTGCCATGTACGTCACAGATGTCTCTTTCATGGGACACTTTATTTTCAATGACATGTGCGCGGCTTGAGTTTTTGACTGAACCAGATGTGTATATTTTGTAGAATGTGATGTTAGGGGCAGCATGTCTCAGGTTTCCAGAAGGTGTGCTGAAGCTAACAGTATTTACATGGGTGAGGATTACGGCCCCTGTGTGGCATCAAAATCGATATACTAATTAGATGTGAATGGGCTGTACAGCCACATGATGAGATCCAAGCTGCCGATTGGTAATTTTGAGTGGATTGAAGCTGATGTGTTTCCAACATGGGATTTTGCAAACACGGTGAATGATGGTGACACTTGCTTTTTTTTCACAGAAGTGGATTTGTCATTTCTAGATAAATGTGATTATGCATTATCTGATCCTCCTTTGTCCCCAGAAAATGGCATGACAAACTTCTTTTGACACTCGCACCATGGAAGAAGTATGTTATACATAGGAAAACTCTGAAGCGCTAATTGATGTATGGGCTAAACTTTACTCTGTTCATCGCATTTTGCGCTTTTAGCAGAAGGCCTGGATGGAGCTGTACATTGAATTTAATATTGAGAAATGTGCTCAGGCTGCAAACGATTTCGAAAAAGCATTTTTGAACTCTTGAATAATTTTGTTTATGGAAAAAATTGCAGAATGTTCACTGGGAAAGGGACGTAAAAGTCATTTCGAGGTATGACAATCTATGGACTGCAGGGCTGATAGGGAATCCTACATTCCAGTAAATGCAGATTATCGATGAAAACTTGGTCCTTATCGAGATGTCAAAAGGTTCTGTTCTGTTCAACAAACCTTTGTACACTGGTGTTGCCATTCTTGATCTTTCTAAACTTACCCTCTACAAATTCCATTATCAGTACTTGTGTACCCAATTTCCTCTACCAGCCTTGCACCTCCTCTATTTTGATACTGGTGTATTCTGTTGCAAAATAGAATACTTGGTGTATTCTGTTGCTTGTGATGCCATCTATAAAGTAATTACCCCAGATTTAAAAGCACAGTTTGATACATCCAATTATGTGATCGATAACCCACAAGGCTTCTCCCATGAGAACAAAGGCCATACCGGAGTGATGAAAGATGAATGTGCTGGTCGCATCATCACACACTTTGTGAGTTTATGTCCCAAGATTTGCGCATACATTGTTGCGAATAAGCAGTGTATATATAAGGCAAAGGGTGTAAAACCTAATGTGTTGCAATCACTCAGGTTCGAGAATTACCAAAATTACCTCGAAAATTGCATAAGGGCTTTGGGGACCCAATATCAGTTCCATTCACGTGCTCGTGAAGTCGACACTGAAAACATAACCACAGTAGTGTTGTCAGGTATGGACAATAAGCATTACATTGAGGCAGATGATATCGACCTTTCCTTGGGGGCACTACAAAATACCTAAGCAATTGTTTTATTTCCCCTTAACAATATTTACAGAATCATAATAAATACAGCCTACCCATGACACCACATCTGCCAGCACCACAACGCCAATGACGTCCATCTGCCACCACCACACATTCACTTTCTGTTCCAGAGTCAACATCACATATATCTACAGCTATCTACAATTTGTACAGATGTCTACAACTGTTTGCATCACCTGTCACATAACCAGCAATGCTGCTGCTACCTGTTTGTCTTACTGTAAGGCATGTCATTACTTCAGTATCAACTATCTTGATACAACTGTCTTCGATCCAAATTCCCTTGTAATTTTTCAAACAGGAAGAAGAAATTAAATGCTATTCGCAGTGTGACATAACATCTTATCATTGAAATCTGGAATCTGTGTGGTTTGAGTGTGCTGTAAGCAGTCATTTGGTGTGTGTGAGTATCTGCAAATAAACCTGGATGTGACACATCCAAAGTAAGCTCCTCATTGAGCATCTTAACAATCACAGTACCTATATGTGTCATTAATTCTATATAGTTAGGAAAGAAACGACCTACACAACGATCTAGTTTGTAAATTTATTTATTTTTAGCCATTTTTTATTTCTGTATACATTTTTTGTTCTTGTTTTTTTCTTAGTGTAATATGTGTCAGAAGATTGTATAATAATAGTGTTAATATGTATGAATGATGTACATAACTTTGTGATATAATATTTGAAATTTAGTAATTAGTATTTTACTGCACACAATAACTTGTTAGTTATCATAAAGTATCTGAAAATGTTTGGTAATTTAGTTCATAAATTGTCTTCCAGTTAAAAAAATATTTGTAAAATAATACCATTTTTCTTAAAATTATTTTTCTATAATGTCTTTTGGTGAGTAAATGTTTGTAACATATGTATTATATTGAAAAGTTTGTTGCAAATATTAGCTTTATTGGAACATAAAATCTATGAAAAATGTTTGTTGTAAATATTAACTTGTTTTGGATCATGAAGTCTTTGATAAATGTTTGTTTTATATGTTAACTTGTTTTTGATCATAAGTCTTTGATAAATGTTGGTTGTGAAGTAATTCTGTATGCGCTATTGTAAATATTTAGATTTTATGAATGAATTTTGAAAAAAAATGTTAATAAAAATGTTTAAAAAGGAGCATTGTGTCTTGTTATATATTAGTCATTAATGTCTCATGTCACTAAGAATTTTTGTCTTGTTTTGTGAATGATGAGTGGATAAAATGTTATATTACTAAAGAGAAGTTTGAAAAATGTTGGTAAACATGACACAAGCAGGTAACTAGCAGTGATGCTTCATATTATTCCCCAGGAAGCTGAGTGCTTGCTCACTTTCACAAGAAATACAAGTTTCTCACTTCGTTATTCATGAGAGAGAAAATTTTTATTTACAATTTAAACTCTACAAAACTAACAATTCAATTAAGGCAAATTTATAAAAACTACCTTTGATGGGCTGAGGGGAAATATTATTACAGAAGTGTTTGGGAAAATTGGACCCCTGAGTGGATGTATTTGAAACAAAACAAGAGAACTTGTAGCACCTTGAGAAAAAACCCATCAGTCAAAGCTTAACACAATGTGGAGACAAGAAAGGGAGAGGGCAAAGTGGTTTGACAAAAATACCTTTTCAGAGCCAGGTACAAGAGCTCTTAGCACCCTATCTAGAAGATTGTTCCCAGCTGACCTTTTATTTATACAGCAGCAAGAGCCGAAATTCACGGAATTTTACTTGTAAGAAAGATATTTGATCTTACAAAACAGATTACTTCTTAGGTTCGGAATCACCATGCTGCTAAAACACCCCCATTCTTTGCACAAACATAAACAGCTTTGAGGGTTTTTAAAAATGAAACTTGTGGTAAAAATCTGGATAAATTTTTCTCAGTACTAGTTTGCCTTTGTTTAAGAAATGTAATTCAATAATCACAGGATTTCATATGGGCTGTAAATAGTTTACATTTTGTAGGGAAAAAGGTTCTGTAATTCGTTTAGTGAATTAACACTTGATTTATCTTTGAGACCAGTTAATTGTGTTTGTTCATTCATTATACTTTTGTCGTATTACAATTTTTCATTGCATTAATTTTTCCTGTAGGTAACACCAGTGGTTTCATTTATTTGGAAACAGTTGTTTTGTAATTGGACATAAATTATATTCACCTCTCTTTTGGTTCATTTCAACTCAGTTGCCTGACCGATGCCAACTGTGCACCATGTCTCTAGTCATGCTTTCGACACAGCTTATAAGACATTTATTCAGCAATCTTCCCCACACACTACTGCCTCAGTACCATGACAGAGCTCAGAGGGTGAATGTCGTTTCCCTATATACACCCTTTCCTCAAAACGAGCACCTCAGTACAACAGAGCTCCGAGCATCAACATCTACCTGAGCTACTCCCCACGCAAAAAACTGCCTTAGCACACCTTTGCACAATACTATACACTTATCAATTCTTACAAAATAAAAATAAAATAGAAAAAATTGATTGGATTGAGAATTAAAAAAAACAGTTTTCATTGGATCAAATTTTTAAATCGGATTAAGATCGTATTAATCCTTAATCCAATAAATTTGATATCAAATCGATAATCCGATTAATCAAAGGCGGTATCCCTTTGTATCTAGAAATCCGCCGCCCCTACTACTTACAAGACCTGACAGGAGGACAGATGCTGTAGTACTCCGTCTTTGTTACCGATGATAGACCCAGTGTCTAGGACCAGCTCTCTCTTCAGCAGAGGGCATGAGGACCCAAGATTAAACCCCAGGCTATTCCTGGGGAAGCTTTACCATCGCCGATCCCGCCAGTAAACCGACCATAGCTCACAAGAGCCACAACCCCATACCGCTCATCCTGTCGCTAGCAATCCACGGACATCTGTACCGACACCATCTATTGCATCAGGCCACCTGCTGCCCACCATTTGTTTGTATAGGGCCAATTATATATTTTACTATAACAAAATATATTGTTGAGTAAAGAAAATTTGAAAACCAACACAATAACTTTTGTTGGTCTAACAAAATAAGTGTTTGAATAAAAAAAAATCTCTGTGCAGGCCAAGAAAATTGGTCTGTAGTATGGGTTTCATTTCGCTATTAATTGATTGAAAGGGTTAAATTGATATCGAGGGTTAATTAATTTGATAAAAATTGTTAATCAAAAATGGAAAGGATTAATCGAAAAGGGATAAATTTTAAACCGATTTTAATCCGATCAAAAAATTCTTTATCCGAAAAAATGTATCCGATATTAATCCAATCAAAAAATGTTGTGTATGGGTATACTTTATTTCCTTTCTTTCTTTTTGTTTGGGTGGAGGAGGGGATACCAGGAGCTCTGTCCGATGTAGATGGTGTGGTGTGTTGCAATGTCTTATATAGGTGCAGAGTTTAGTGCAAGGGTGGGCTAAGGGACTTTTTTTTATTAATTTTTAAAATTGTAAGGCGTTTGGAGGGGTGTTGATTGATAGGCGATTTTTACAAATATATTTAACACACAAGAGATATTCAGAGTGTTCTATGTATGTATAAATTACATGCATCAAATAGCACATTTTCAAACAACTACGACTAAGTGCAATTACGAGAGTCTTAAACACAACGTGAGTCTCGAGTTTATAAATATAATTTACATGAGAGAGAATTTTAACTATGGGAATAACATCTGAAGTAGACAAGTGCAAACCTACTAAACGAAATCCAGCTAGTCAGTATGACTATATAAAGATTACCAAACTCACATTTAAATTTTTAACAGACACAATAGCATAACATAAATACATGTACACTACTTAACACCTCTCACGCATACCTTGAGTATTTTTTAAACACGTCCATTTGATGTGGAGTCCAGCGTAGCAATTACATCGTCTTATAATCTGTTTGTGTGGAGAGCCTGATTATGTATATGTAGCAAAACCAATTGACTAATGAGTTGAAATGTAAGAAAAACTCTGCATTCGTTCTACAACACAACAAAATGATACTTTTTAAACTAAAGTCTCACAATTTTCAGAATAATTCACTTTTAAGACAAATTATTTCCATCTAAGCGTAGTGACACTCGGATTATGTGAAGAAGTACTTAAGACCACAAAGTGTAATTGTGCAACACTAGACATCTGCAACTTTGTTTTCGAACAGTGAGGATTTGTTTATCTGTCAATGTGTAATTTATATGCATGTGAAGTAGCTAATTCAGAATAATGATTCCAATGTTCCCATTGTGTCGAGAAATACAAGTATGTATTTTTAACTAAAAATCTGCATTCTGTAACTTACACCTTATTATAATCACATTTTGTTGTAAAGGAAATGTGTGAGTCAGGCATTCATTTCAAATGCACGTATTTTTCTCAAGCTTTGTCAGCACATGGTAAACCAAATACTTATGATGCTACTGTAACTAGCTGTAATAATTTTGAATGTCTTGTAAACTAGTACAGACCTCATGTAGAATATCATAAGCATTATCTTAAGGGCAAACACATTGTAATTTCATATTGTAAGGAAGAAAAATGCTTGAAATATCTTGTTTATAATACAAACACTGTTTTGCCTGATCAGTATTTCGAAGAATGTGATAATAATCTTCATACTTTATATCATTATAGCAAATACAAGTTTGGTTACACATCTCTTACTGGGCGAGATTCATCAAAATGTTACATTCATCGAGCAATAAAAATAGCAAAAATAATATTTAGCCTTAAAACACATTTTAACTTGCAAATTTAAATAATTAATATACATGCATTGTTCCTTGCTAAATCTTCTCAGTCAAGTGTTGGATGCCATAGTGGTAACATGATGTATTTTCATCCTGCTACTCATTATGTCAGTGTCAAACAAGGAAAGTCCAATATAACGTATGCCGTATGGTGCCAGGGAATTTTGCGAGAATTTAAGGTAACCTACGACAGTATTTTTCACTTTAAAGTAATTTACTTTTCTCTAGGAGACGAAAAGAGCTCCAAACTCATTCAGTGCGGTGACGACCAGAAATTTCCAGTGTTTCATTTTACTGCAAACACACCTCTTCCATCTAGTATTGAAGATGTCTACTCTCATTATGTTGAATCCTATCCTGATTTGGTCGAAAGCATGGTTTTACACGCCCCTACTTGTAAAGAAGTTAGTGTACAGACAGATTAAAATCAGGGTTTAAGAAATGCTCATTCTTTGAAACCAGACATCAAGAAGGGGATCTGGATCCAATTTTAAGAAAATTAATGGAAAGTTTGTTCACGGAAGTTGCTAACAGTTTATAAAAATATTTATTTTTAAAGAATTAACATTTTGTATTTGATAGTGTAAAAATGTTTTGTGTTATCCTGTAGCTGTTTTAGAGCAAGGTTAAATTTGTATACATAAAGTTTTGGATTTACCTGTATTTCAAAATAATTTGTTTAACATGTATTTGCTAGTGTTAAAAAATGCTGTAAATATATATTGAATTCACTTGCGTTTGTTTAACATGCTAATGTCTGGAGAATAATCTACTTGATAGTGTTTTGGGATGTCTTTTACTTGATTATGTTGAAACAAGTATGTATAATTTGTAAATGTTTGGAGCAAAATTTATCTACTTGTTTGAATGTGTTGCTTCAGTGATAAAATGTTGTACATAAATTTTGGTTCAACCTGTATTTGTATATATTTTTAAAATAAATATCATGTAAACTGAATCCATTTATAATATTTATTTACCCTATACCTTAGTAAAAGTGTACTTGTTTTAGTAAGAAAAATATTTTCTCCTCAGGGAGGGAAAATGTATTGAATTTGTCTGTAAGAGAGAGAGAAAGAGATATTCTTAAATTTTCTATTAAAATTATGTTGCATTAATAAGAAAAAGTGTTGTAAAGAAAAGATTCAGATAACAAACAGACTATTACATCGCCAAAAAAATACTAATTAACGAATGGTGTATTTGAATTTGAGAAAAATATATCTGCTGGCAAAAAAATTATAAATACATAAAATAAGATGTTAAAAGTCGCCTGCCTCTGTAGAGTAATCATATTATGCAAGGAGTTTCTGGGTTCGAATCCCGGGTATGGTATAGTAATATATAAAGATTTTGCAGGTTCAATTCCTGGCTAAGACATTATTAATATAAGCTGGGTTCGAGTCCCGTGTCCGAACATGTACGAATGCAATCTAGGTTCTCACTTTCAGTGTGGGGTAGATATATGGATTGTGAGTTCGATTCCAGAACAGGTCTTGTATGATAACAGCTAATTTGTAAGTCATTATTTGTTAACTAAAATGTTTAATCAATTAAAATTACAAATAAATGATAGTAAAAACAGGAATTTGTTCGTTTGTGTAAAGAGAGTGTTGAATCGTAGCATAAAAAATTGATTTCACCTCGCAATGCAAAAAATTTGTATAGTAATGACAATTGTTTGGGTAAGAAATCGTTAAATAAGAACACAATACAAACCTATTAACTTAAAAATGGACAAATACATGGTAAATCCAGATAAAAAGGCTAAAATACAGCATATCCATGCTAAATGTAAAAAATCATGTAAAATCCTTTTTAATGGGTTAAAATTCCATAAAAATGTATTAAAATGTCTTCAAACAAATTAATCATCTATTTGATATCATTTCAGGTGAATAGCATTAATTTTCATTTATGTGAGAAATGAGACTGATGAGGGTATAAATATCACCTCCCACCCACTGGAGCTCATCTGCTTGTGTGTCTCCATGTGGGTAACACCTCCCCTCCAGTGTGCAGACAGTCAGTGAACCGGTTCATGAGTGCCTAGGTCAAGGGCACCGACTGCCCTTTTGCCTCTTGCTTGACTTTGCGGGGCTGTGCGACCAAGGGAACCCGGGCGTTGATAGTTTCTGCCACGATTATGAAAGCCTGCCGGAGAAGGCATCCCTGGCGTTCTCCAGGGACTGTGATAGCCCGCCCGCCCAGCGGTCCTGCCATGATGGTGAAAGCAATCCGCCTCGTCTGACCACTTGCTAGGCTGCCGGTCCCATTGAGCTGTCAAGGGGATGCAAGTGCCCGCCGCCTACCCTGGTGCTTATCTGATTGAGCTGGTAGTGCTCAGCCCTTTTGACCTGGGTTCGGGTCTCTTTCATCAACCAACATCTTTGCTACAAGAGTTTAAGAAAGTGGATATAAAAAAAATAGGGTTTTCGTTATTTTGTTAAAAAATTTTTTTACATTTTTCAGAAACTTTGAGTAAATTGTTATGTGATAAATTGTTGACTGTTTATATGATTTCATTAAACTTTTTATTAAATCGTTAAACTTTTAACAAAATTGTTATGACTGAATGAATTGCATTAAAAATCATTAACAACTGAATTATTCTGGATGAATTTCTTTAAAAATCAATAACAACTGAATGATTTTTCTGTAAAAATCATTAGACATTAATGATTTTCATTGAACTTTTTATAAAATTGTTAAACTTTTAACTTAATCATTAAGTGTTGAAAGATATTTTTATTAAACAGAATGATTTTTTCTGAAAAAACCAATGAAATTTCTTTATAAATTGTTATGACTGAAGGATTTTTCTTTAAAATTGTTACAAATCAATTAAAAAATTGTTAGACCTGAATGGTTTATCTTTAAAAACATTGTTTCACAATTCAGAATATTTGTTGAGGTAAGTATTTTTTAAGGATGTTTAATTATGTTTAAGGGTGGATGTTTACAGATGGGTGTGACTGAGTGTTTGAGTGCGGGGGGAAAAGTCATATGAATTTAATTCCAGGTATAATTTTTTCATGTAGTTTTGAGTTTATTTAGCAGAGCTGAGAGGAGAGGTAGACCACCAGTAGATGCATCCTTCCTGTATATGGAATAGGGTATATGTCAATAACACTCACCTGCAGCCTCTCATCACTATTTGCACATTCGCAAACTATGTGAATATGCATCTAGAATGCATGGCCAAGTACTCTAAGATTCTTTTTGGTTATGTAGTTGTATGATTGTGATTGTGTGAGTGTAGGGTTAAAGTCATGCAGAATTAATTCCAGATGTAATTTTTTCGTATAGTTTTGAGTTTATTTAGAAGAGCTTAGGGGAGAGGTAGACTGCCAGTAGATGCATCCTTGCTCTATATGGAATAGGGTACATGTCAATAACACTCACCTAGAGCCTCTCTTCACTGTTTAAATATTTGCAAACTATGTGAAAATGCATAATGCATAACCAAGTACTCTGAGAATTTTTTTTGTTAGGTAGTTGTATGACTGTGAGAGTGTGAGTGTTGGGGAAAAGTCATGCAACTTTTAATTAGTTTTACATTGTTATAAGAAATTTTTAATGGAGGGATGCTATGTGTATGAGGTATGAACTATGGAACAGCTAAAACAAGGGAAGAACTAAGCTGCACATGTCTAGCTTGAGGGGAATGCGGGGTTAGGGGCAGCATTAGCCAGGTTTCAAAAAAACGTGCAGAAGCCAACAATATTTACATGGGTGATGACTACGACCCTAGTGTGGCATCGAAATATATATATATATATGCTATTTTGATGTCAATGGGCTGTACAGTCATGCAGTGTGGTCCAAGCTTCCGATTGGTAATTTCGAGTGGGTTGAGACTGACATGTCCTCTTCATGTGATTTTGCAAACATGGCAAATGATGATGACACTTGTTTTTTCACGGAAGTGGATCTGTCATTTCCAGAGGAGTGTCATAATAAACTATTTGATCTTACTTTGGCCTCAGAAAATTTCATAACCCCGAACAGCTCGTATGAGAAACTTATTTTGATACTCATGCCATCTAATAAATGTTATACATGGGGGAAACACTGAGGAAGTTCTTGATGTATGGGGCCAAACTTGACTCTGTTCAACGCGTTTTGTGCTTTGAGCAGAAGGCATGGATGGCTTCGTACATCGACTTTAACATTGAGAAACATGCCCAGGCTGCGAACGCATTCGAAAAATAGTTTTTCCAGTTGATGAATAAATCCGTTTATGGAAAAATTTTTCCAGAATATCCGCTGGGAAAGGGACATCACAGTCGTTTCGAGGTATTACACTATCTATGAGGCTGCAGAGCTGATAGGATGTCCGACATTCCAGGTGCGGCAGACCATCAAGGAAAACTTAGTCCTCATCGACATTTCAAAGAGTTCTGTTGCGTTCGACAAACATTTGTACACTGATGTTGTCATTCTCGACCTTTCAAAATTAACACTCTATGAATTTCACTATCAGTGCATGTGTACAAAATTTCTTCAGCTGGCTTTGCACCTCCTGTATTGTGACACCGATTCCTTTGTATACTCTATTGCGTGTGATGATGTATATAAAGTTATTACCCCAAATTTAAAGACGTGGTTTGATACATCTAACTATGTGCTCGATAATCCGCAAGGAATCTCTCAAAGGAACAAAGGCCATACCGGGGTGATGAAAGATGAATTTGCTGGGCGCATAATCGCGCATATTGTGGGTTTACGTCCTAATCTTTATGCATACGTTGTTGCGAATAAGGAATGTATTCATAAGGCAAAGGGTATAAAACCCAACGTGTTGCAATCACTCAGGTATGAGGATTACCGAGATTGCCTTGAAAATTGCGCAAGGGTAATGGGGACCCAATATCAGTTCCATTAGCATGCTCTTCAAGACTACACCAAATGCTTAATGAAGGTAGTGTTGCCAGTATGGTTGATAAGCAGTACATTGAGGCAGATGAAATATCAACCTTACCTTGGGGACATTATCAAATACCTGAATTTTTTTCCCTTAATATAAAAGTTTCAATGCCACAATACATTTACAGACCTCTCATCACCACACAACACCAAGGACACCCATCTGCCGACATCATATGCACATCCTGCTCCACAGTCATCACAGATGGCTACAATCATCACAGCTGGCTATAATCATCGCAGCTAACTACACCAACTACTTTTCACCTGTTGAATCATCATCTATCAGTATTGGTAAGCTGATGACTTGTACTTAAAAATTCAGGGTAACTTCTTGCTTGCTTTTACGAAGCAGAAAATATAATTTTCTTAACTTACAATACTTGCATGGACTTTGAAGGGCTGAGGGGACATTACAAAAAAAAATTATGGAGAAAATCAAACATAGCTGAATGAATGAATGAAGTTTTTGCAAAGGAATGAGGCAACCGGTTAGTACATTGAGAGGGCCTTGGTCAACTCCAGCTATTCAACTAGAAAGTTGGATCAGGACACGACGGACTGCTGGCCAACTTTTGTGACATCCCAGGGGAATCTATTGAAAGTGAAGCCTCGCATACCTTCACAGAGGTAGGTAGTAAAAACATCTGTCCCTCCTTGACTACAATCTATGTCTGCAACAAAAACCCAGGCCAACAAAATTTTTAAAAATATTTTATTTTACATATACACAGATTACAAGAGTTCCTGTTCAAAATACAACACAATGATGTTTGGAGAATACGATAAACATAATAATTTAAACTAGTTTTTAAATAAAATTCAACT
The DNA here is from genome assembly GCA_029891345.1 of Dryococelus australis. Taxonomy (NCBI): domain Eukaryota; kingdom Metazoa; phylum Arthropoda; class Insecta; order Phasmatodea; family Phasmatidae; genus Dryococelus; species Dryococelus australis. The sequence continues at coordinate 33,177,066 of CM056995.1, read as the reverse complement.
CAATATATGTAATAATATCAATATATTTCCCTGTTAGTAAAGAAGTACAAATAATGTTAAAATCACTATTTTAAAACATCGAAAAACATGATTTCTGTCTCTATTCATAGTGTTTCGTTAAACTTACACCGGGAACTGTTAAAAAATTAAATAAATTTATATATATTTTTTATGTAACATGGAATACATTTTGGCTGTTGGAACATTTTCGGTTAGATGTAAAGAAAGGGAACACATTGGTGGGCACGCTCGCCTCCCCGGGATGGTCACAGCATAAAAACAAATTATTTCGCAATGTGTGGATGTCGTGTTAGATGTTGCCGTTGATACAAGGGTTTTTATAGGAGATCTCTATCACGTTTCTCTTAGTCTCATGCGCGCACACGAGACTCTGCACTTCTCCTCTCATTGTCTGTCAAGAAATCGATGTCAAGAGCCATCTAATTCTCTCCCAATATTTTATTTTTCTCCTATATGTTGAATTGATAATGAAAACATTTCTTAACAAGTGAGTAATTGTATAAAACATTTCTTAACGAGTGAATAAATTATATATTGTTTGAATACTTGTAAAAAATAGTTCTGTTTTAATGAGTAAATAAAATATATCTGGTTTGAATACTTGTAAAATAAGTCTTGTGTTTCTGAGTGATTTTACAAATCATAGTTTGCTTTATTCAAAAATACATTTGCTAGTATTGGACCGTTAAATCAAGAACTTATATTGCGAACTTGATTTCAGGGGCTTGTAATGTTTTTTCACTGTTCATATACTCAACCTGTTGCATGCATTTGAAGGGATAGTGAGTCGGCCGAAATTTCTCGGGTCATACATTCAGAGGGCCGGCAATGTGAAGCGAGGGAGCCACCACTAGAAAAACATGATCTGAATACTGTAGCGAGGAGGGCGCTTTGTCTTGAAACATATATTGCAGGGATGCCAACTCACGAAAAAAAATACGAAAAAGCATTCCCAGGGCTGAGTCTGGGGTGCGTAAACTGGTTTTTGCAAGCTCCAGGCTCGATTGATAGTGGAGGTCTTCAGAAATGTCGCCTTCGAGAGTGGTGGTGGTAGGGGGCACGTCCCTCTGGATACATCTTGGAGGGGAGGGGGTGGTTGTCTTTGTGGAGTAAGAGCAGCTCTGAAGATGCAGGGATGTTTGGACAGGGTCACGTATCTGTGGACTCTGGTCGGTTCTGAGTTGTGTAGGGTAGGGTGGGAGGGGGTGTCTAAGAGCGAGCAGGTCCCAATCGAAGTGCAACTAGGCAAATGACGTCATCTTGAATCAGTTGCGACAATTGAGAATCGAGGACATATGGATGACTGATCCCCAGGACCTCGCAGAGGAGTGGTGGTAGGGTGTAGCTGGCACCCAGAATTTCTGGTGAGTGGTGCAGGGTAGCGGTGGGTGGTTGGGGTGTGAGAGGGTGGCAGGCAGGTCTTATCCGATCGGAACGCAACTAATAAGTTGTCGCCATCATGCCTTAGTGCCGAAAACATTTGACGATTGTGGCCAGCTCGGGGCAGCGCTCACTGTCTAGGGGCGGGGAGGGGGTGCAGGGAGCGAAGTGACCTCAGGTATCCCCCTCGGCGCCATCTTCAGTCGCTCCTGTACGCTTGGAGGAGACGGACATGCTACTTGTCAGCTCCTTCATAAACACCACAACTCTACACAGTTGGGGATCGACGAGCTTACGATAGGGGGTTATCGCACTGGCGAGCATCGCACCTACTTTGCTCTCACGTTTTTTGTTACCAAGTTACGTGAATTTCACAGATTTAACAGAAATTTGTAGTATGTCTCTATAAAGTGTTGCACGATTACGCTTTGTGGGCTTAAGTACTTCTTAACGTCATCCTAATGTGTGACTACGCTTCGATGGAAATAATTTGTGTTAAATGTGAATTATTCTGAAAATAGTGAAACTTTAGTAAAACAATTATCGTTTTGTTGTGTTGTAGGACGAATGCAGAGTTTTTCTCTTAAGTTTCAACTCATTAGTCTATCAGCTTCGCTACGCGTATATAATCAGGCTCTCCACACACACAGCTTATAATACAACGTAACTGTTACGCTGGACTCCACATCAAACTGACGTTTGTTACAAAATACTCAAGGTATGTGCGAGAGGTGTTAAGTAGTGTACATGTATTTCTATTACGCTATTGTGTCTGTTAAAAATTTAAATGCGAGTTTGGAAATCTTTATATATTCCTACTGACTAGCTGGATTTCGTTTAGTAAGTTTGCACTTGTCGACATCAGATGTTATTCACGTAGTTAAAATTCTCTCTCATGTAAATTATATTTCTAAGCTCGAGACTCACGTTACGTTTAAGACTCTCGTAATTGCACTTAGTCGTAGTCGTTTGAAAATTTGCTATTCGAGGCATGCAATTTATACATACGTAGAACACTCTGAATTTATCTTGTGTGTTAAATATGTTCGTAAAAATTGCCTGCTTACCACCAACATCCCTCCAAACAACTCAAAATTAGAAAGATATTTAAAAGTTACCCTTAGCTCACTCTTGCACTAAACTCTACACCTTAATAAGCCATTGCAACCCACCACTCTGGTAAGTCGCCTCCAGGACTCCACACCGTCAATATCGGACAGAGCTCCTGATACCCCCTCACCCCACCCAAAAAGAAAGAAAGAAAATTAAGTATACTCATACACAATTTTTTTGATCGGATTAAGATCGGATTACGAAATTTTTATTGGATTAAGATAGAATTCAGATTTTTTGATCGGATTAAAATCGGATTAAAGTTTATCCATTTTTATTAACCTAATTAATTTTATTAATTAGCTCTTTCAATAAATTTAATTAACCCTTTGATATTAATTTATTCCATTTAATCAATCAAAAGTGAAATGAAACCCGTTTCATCTTTTCTATAATTGCAGCCTGATGTAAGGTTAATATTCCATGCAATGTATGGGTTAAAAACTACCATTAAATGTTAGGAAGTTTGCTAGAAAATTTCCACAGTGTATTATTGTTGAAGTATATGTTTCGAATTCTTCGCCTGGCCTGGAAACCGACTTGTCGCTGCAGTTCGCTGGGCTTGTCCGCCTTTACTGAATCATAACAAAGTATACTCGGGATAATATGTTCAGATGTTGACGTCACAGCCCGACCAAAGCTCTAAAATTGTCTGCAAAGCGTTTTAAAAAAAAATAAATAAATAAATAAATAAAAAAAAAAAAAAATCACTGGTTTTCTTCCTTTGCCTCGTACCTGACGCGAGTGCCCGAGGACTCCATGAGAAGTTCTTTTCAGCTTTTACGGAGCGTCCTCCGTCGTATAGGACGAGTACCACAGGGAGAGGATGCAGGAGAAGGAGAAAGTTTCAAGGGGAAGAGAATTTTATATTTATTTACTCCCCGCCCGTACTGTCGGACGGCCTCCATGTCTTCGTGCCGACAAAACTCCGTCCTCAATCGAGAAGTTGCGTCGCCCAGTTCTTTTCGCTCGCGGGGGCGAGGTCCATTGGTTGGTGAAGGGGGGGGGGGGGGTTCAGTCAATAAGGACCAACACGCCCATGCACACACGCACGTGCATTGTGGTCGCGCGGGGGTCTCTCAGGCCGTAAAGGATTCATAGCAAGGGCGGACAAAAACATCCCCCCCCGCGCGGACTCGCGCCGTCTTTTACTTCCGTCCAAGCTTCAACTTTTTTTTTTTTTTTTTTTTTTTTTTTTTAACGCCCTGGGTATCGGCACGGTGAAATGATCCCGGGACCAACACATACTCCCGGGAAAACCTTAACAGCCCTTTCCATCAAGTCAAGTCTCGTGCAGCCTTGCCTTGGAGTTAAAAAAACAAAACACTGTGTGCACAAAACCAGTCTAATATTTCGTTAGGAGAAAGGAAAAAAAAACGCATAGTAAAAGTTTATATCTCTATGTGGATTTCGGTACTCTCCGCTTTCATCCCGAAATTAAAAAGACACTGACTTGTTTTGTTTTAGTTTAATTTTTTATCATGTTTCAATGATTTTTAATAGCATACAAAAAAAAACAAATTTTAATCATAGGCAATAATGCTACACAATTTAAAATCCAAATGCGTAAACTTATTTACCAACGTTGCTATACTTTCTTCTTCAGGTACATCAAATTTATACCAGATTATTTTATGGAAAACATTACCTGAACATCTACATTTTCTAGTATTTCATTCCGACTAGGCCTGACGTGAAAAAGATAATTCCCACGTGAGAGACCCCGTCCTTTTACCATCGCGGTTACCATTTGGTAACAGTGGTTACCATTTGGTAACAGTGGTTACGCAAGTCATAGTCGCTATGGAGCATTTGGCATTTTGGTCACCCCCAAACTGAATTCAAAATTGTTAAAACCTTTTGGTAGAAAAACGTAATTTCATATCTTACAAATATTATCACCATTCTAACAAAGGAAACCCGCTACATACTTGGCGACCACGGTGGCTGAGCAGTTAGACTGCTCGGCTTACATCAAGGCGATCCGGGTTCAATCCCCGGCCGGGTCACTCCGGATTTGCGCATGTGGGAATCATGCTCAATGATACCGTCGCTTGGCGGGTTTTCTCGGGGATCTCCCATCCCTCCTTTTTTTTTTTTCATTACGGCGCTACTCCATACTCACCTAAATCACCCTCATAGGGTCTCAAGACCTCGATGTCAGGAGCCATCCAAATTTATTCACTCACTTCACTCACACAGACATACTCCTCTCGAACCTAACCAGAAAAAAATTCTACATATTAAATTTAAAGAGACCTTCACAAACGGCCAAAAAATTTTAATAGCTCTCATCTAAAATTTTAAAGGACAAACTTGTGGCACACATGCCCACAGTAAAGCCTGCCAGAGCAAAATAAACACTAAAAATTATTTACAAAATTATCCAATACATATAAAAACATTCTTGCCTGAAGGTCGAATTACGGAGTATACTTAGCTTACCACGAGCGCCTCACTTCCTGCATGCCAACGCGAAACGAGGCGCTAATAAAGGAATCTGACCCACCAAGACTTCGTCGACAGTAATCAGTGACAACATAGTACTCAGAATTGTCTAGAATGAACCCCAAAAAAACTCAAATTTTGCCATTTACAGTTAGATAAACAATTGAATGTCCCAACCACACAGGTGCAGATATCAGCTTCGAGCAGGAAACACACGCCACTCTCCTCTCGGGACTCTACATTCACCACATGTGGCAACCAAGATGACGTGCCCTGACATCATCCAACGGCATGAGAAGATTTTCAAACTTTGCCATTCAGCTATAACTGCAATGTCACCGAAGGAGGTCGAATCATTCGGCGCCCGCAGTGCCGGGCCACGCTGCTGCTAGAGTCTATTTGAGGTTTCTATACACTTAAAGACTGTTCACGGTAAAGTGAGCACTTTTTACGGCCCTTGCAACAGGCATTAACCACTAGTAAAAATGTTTTATTTTAGCATTGGACGCTAACTTTTTTAATTAGTGGTATGTATACATGTGAAATGTATACAAATCGCAATGTTTATATTAAGAAGTTGCGGTAAGTTAAAAACCGGCTTCAAACGAAACATTTTGCAGGGCCTTAAAAAGTGCTCACTTTACCATGAATAGCATATATCGAGTCTAACTTTTGAAAAAGCATACCATACATGGCAAGTGTTGTAAATTTGTTGTTTTGATGTCTAATGACAAGATTACATAAGTGCACATATGTGTAAGGGTGCGATTTGTGTGAGCTGAATGGGGGTCCAAGAGTTTTGAGCAGGCGTGTAACATGCGACATCAAGTAGGAATAAATTACCACTAATCAGGTTACCCAACTTCATCAAGTGTAGCGATCACAATTACTCTAATTTGCTCTCTCAAACCACTTGCCATAATAGGCACGGCCAATCAGTGTGAAGACAGCTATAGAACAAAACATAAAACCACGTTCTCCTTTCCAAAGAATGAAACAACTGGGGTTTACGACTAGAAAAGACACTCTCCCCGCTGTAAAAACGCTTTATTTGCTGCAACACATCATTTGTAGCTGCAAGGAAAAATTTGTCTAAATATGAACCCCTGCAAAGTAGCCATGCCCCAAACATCATTTTTGTTTTATCTATATAATAATGACTATGATAACCTTGCACTGTTGTTACAGCAAATAAGAGAGAAGGGACAAGTATGCCAATAATACTCGCAAAATAGTTACAGTGGCTCCGGGATTCGAACCCATACACCTTGTATTACAAACGTAACGCCCTACACCACACGACCACTGTGTCCTTTTGCGTTTGTATTACTTTTGGTAGGCAAGTTATGTACTGTAGTAAAATGGGCCAGAATATAATGGCGTCTCTTGGAAATAATTGAGATTAGTGGCGTGGAGAATGGCAGAACTTTAGAATGACATCAAACGTCTACAGGAGGACTATAAATTTTCCCAGCTGCAGTTTCGCAACTGCAGAATATTCCCATTGGTTTATGAACGTTTGCATTGGGGCAACAATTTCATACTGAAAACTGCAATGTACGACAGAAAACCTTTAGACCGTTACCTTTGATACAAAGTAATATTTCCTTACTGTGAACAAAAGCAGCTCAAATAATATTTATTGCTTTGCTATAAAGAAAGGTAATATTGCCATGAAACCAAAACATATAAAGAAAATTTTTATTAGCAGCAAACTTATGTTTCTATGACCTTCGCTTTGAATTAAAGCTTCATTGTGTCGATGTAAGCAAAACAGCATTAAAGAAACTGTTTTCTTTGCCGTACAGAAAACTATGTATGGATTTTTATAGAGTGCAAATGACTTGCGTGTAATGGTAGTTGATTGCAAATAATTAAATCTTACGAAATTATATTCTTTAAATGCCATATTAACTCTGATATTATTCGCAGTAACTAGAGAATTCCTGATTACTTACACCTAAAATATGGAGTGGCCGTAACAGAAGTAGTAACGAATTGTGATATACGCCTCATAAAGTGTTATTTAGCCTTTTAAATAATTACTCTCTCAGAGATACTAATTAAAGCTCACGCCAATCTAATTGGGAGCAAGCTCTTGGCACTAGGAATTGTAGGTTGAAACCAATGTGCACATTCACTTGGCGTCATTGCAGGAGAATGGCTTACGTAGGGGTATAGCATGCAATTGGAACCGGCGACCATCTCAATTAAAACTTTACTTGCTGATGCGGAAATCTTATTAGCTCACAAGCCGATATGTGATGCTGTCAGACGTGGAATTGCAGTCGTGAGTGACACGTGAGGCATCTTCTTCTCAAACTTCCCTGGCTGGCTTTAGGCACACGAGCCTTGGTACGCGAAATATACAGCCTCTTGTGTACCACACGGGTCATACGCGGGAGGCAAGCAAAATTAGATGTATTCCGCAGGTTGCAGACCGAACAGACTCCCTTCTTTGCTTCTAAACCGTCACGGGTGTTCTTCTTGCTAGTCTGTTATATGAATGCTGCACTCGCGTCGCTTTCCCTGAAACTGCAAATTAAAACCCTACCGGGATCGTGACACACTTCGCGACCCACCTGGAGGGTGACGTAAGATCAAAATGGCCACGCCAGGCTCAACTAAGGTTTAAGTGACGCTAAAGTCTCGGCCAATCACCGGGCGGCTACTTCGTAAAAATGGAACAAACTCTGTTGCCCTTGGCAACCGGCCTTTAGCCTTCATTAACAAGACTGTTCAAAACAATAAACATATGTATGGTATACTGGAATCAGTCATAATCGTAAACACGAAAATAATTATTTCTAACGCTGGAATAATTGAAAGAATGCTCTGAAATATCTGCAGATTAGTAAATAGTAAAAAGTTTATATACCAAATCTAATCAATTAGCATATGACATAACTAAATTCGCATGGTAACTCAGTGTTTGTGCACATAAATCAAGTGGCAAACTTCCAGCCGTTCCAGTATGAGGTTGCTCTAAATATGCCATGTTTCACAAGCATTTTATACTTGTGTTAACATAAAAGTGCCTTATTTTTGTTAAAAATTAAGTTTTAATTGTATTTTATCTATAAATCATAATATTTATTTTATAATTAATATGAATAAACAAGAAGTTACTGAAATTAATAATATGCCTACTTTCCTCGAAATTGGTGCAATTAATTGTTAAATATGTTCCTGAAAGCTTAGTTAGTAGGTAGGACTTGACTTCTCTTCGAAAGCAATAACATTATAATTAAATGAAACCAGAAACGTAAGGAACAGTGGTGAAACAATTACAAATAACCCGTACATTATTGGGACTCGAACACAGAAAATCTCTTGCCATAAGCTAGCGTGCAATCCACTGCGTTATGGAGCTCGAATCCTGAGCTTTATCTTCGGATTTAATCAGTCTACTGTTTCGAATGATAGGGATTACAAACCTAAAATATTCACAGGGCCATCATTTTGAAAATAAGTGACTGAGCCCCTTAAAACATGTATGTAGGTTTACATGGCCTATCGTAGCGCTACATTTGTGAAGAATTTAGTGGAAATTGGTGGTTTGGACACTGAGATATGGCACAAAACACTTTCTTTTCTTATTTTAAGCTATCGTACAAAATTGCCCAAAAATCGAGGCTCTGTATATGATGCTTCTAATGTATACTGTCTACATACGAAATTTGGTTGAATTTGATAAAATTGTTTAATGTATGTGGCAAACTTTCCAAAATAATGTAGTCCATTACCAGTTACTCATAAATGTTGTGTAGTCCTGCTAAAGGTACAGCACACTTTATTCATGCGCAGTTGTTGCAATAATATTTTTCTTAAGAACTATTTCTGCCTAGGCATTACCAAAAACATATATTTATCCTCTGTTTTCACTCATATTAATTATAAATCATATATAATAAGTTATAATTGAAATATAAGTAAAATATTAAATTAACCAACTATAAGTTACTTTTATGTTATCATAAATATATAACGTAAATGATACAATAAATATTTAGGAAACAACCAAACACGTCGTACAACGGGTGTTTTTTCAAAGGTGTGAAGAAACTGCGAATAAACCATACACCGTGAACTCCAGCCTCACACGTCAGTAAAATGAAGCGCCTTCACCAATCAGCATCTGGTAACTTACTCATCAGCTAGCAGACCGATGCAGTAGGGAATCTCCAGCAACAACAACAACAATAACAGCAATAAGGGATGCAATGCTCCAGACCCCGTCTGCAAATCCATCACTGGAGTTGCGACGCTATGCAATGAATGAGCTAAAGACTGTTCCCGATAAAATGAGCACTTTTGAAACCAACCGTAGAAAAAATCACTGCTCCTATCTGCATATATTTTATCGGGCACACGGAGTGACATGCGCCCAGTAAAGTTGGTAACGATGGAGTGAAAGTAGTTCCATAACATAATGTCGAATAAAAAGTGTTGGGTAGCCATTTGTGATAATTTTAATTATTTCCTTCGCTTTCTCTTTTTTTTTTTTTTATGCACCGAAGAGTAAAAAGTAGCAGATTTGAAAATTATTTATTTTCTAACTATTCCACTGTTTCAACAGACCGACGCATGAGTAAAGTGGCGAGGTCAATTTTACATAAGGTGGAAGAATACACAACGTGCATACAAGCAGATCTTAAGCAGGGCTTTCGAAAGTTCTCATTTTACCTTAAACAGCATATATTAAACTATACTTCGGTGTCATTGGTATGTCGAATCCAGTTTGACTGTATATTATTGAACTAATACTAGTTCAGACAGCCTCATGGAGCTTCCATGGGTGCAAGCTCGTCTGGATGCGGAGGTCGAGACTGGCCATTTTCCCACCCCCTCACCCCTTGCGGTTTCCATCTACTACCACCCACCCAGCTAATTATGCTAGCAACCCCCCCCCCCCAAGCCGACAGAGGTGAGAATCCCCTTTCAGGGTCCGTACCCTGCACGCCAGTTGGGGCAGAACGGCCATTTCAAATTAAAGGCCGTTCACGGTAAAATGAACACTTTTTAAAGCCCTGCATAAGATCTACTTGCACGCAAATTGTGTGTTCCTCCGCCCTATTTAACATTCAACATTACCACGAGCCTCGTCACTTTATTCATGTGTCGGTCAAGTGAAACTCTGAAATTATTACAAACGTAAATATTTTGCAAATCTGCTCATTTTTACACTTTGATGCTATAAAATTAAAAAAAAAAAAAAAAACTGAAAAGATTAATTTATGCTGTGACAAATGTTTACGTGAAATTTTTTATTCGACGTTAAGTCATGGAACTATTTTCCATTCTCCTTTACCAATTTAACTGGGCACATGTCGCTCAGGTCGCCCTTAAAAATATATGCAGGCATGGGCGGTGACTTTTTTCAAAGGTCGATTTCAAAAGTGCTCACTTTATCGTGAACAGCGTTTATCATGATGTTATATTAATGCACCGCTCGTCTTTCGACGATTGGGGCATTACCGATTGCGATCTTCAAATCTCGAGCAGCGCACAGTGGAAGCCCGTCGTTTTGCCTAAAGTCGTTTTCCCTAAAAGTGTTTTTTCACCTTCATTTTGCTTAAAGTCGTTTTGCCTATAAGTCATTTACCTAAAGTCGTTTTGCCTAAAGTCATTTTGCCTAAAGTCGTTTTGCCTATAAGTCATTTACCTAAAGTCGTTTCACCTAAAGTCATCTTGCCTAAAGTCGTTTTGCCTATAAGTCATTTACCTAAAGTCGTTTCACCTAAAGTCATCTTGCCTAAAGTCGTTTTGCCTAGAAGTCATTTTGACTAAAGTCGTTTTGCCTAAAGACATTTTGCCTAAAATTCTAGCTGCTCGCATGAATGTCCAGAAAATCGATTTCCCTAAAGTCGTTTTGCCTAAAAGTCACTTTGCCTGTAATCGTTTTGCCTAAAGTCGTTTCACCTAAAAGTCATTTTGCCAGAAATCGTTTTGCCTAAAGCCGTTTTGAATAAAATGATAGCCCCTTGCTTAAATGTCCAGAAAGTCGTTTTGCCTAGTCATTTAGCCTAAAACAGTTTTGCTTAAAATCGTTTTGCCTAATTTTAGACAAAATTTTAGGCAAAACGATGGGTACTCCGCGCAGTTAGCAAATCGGACGCCAAAACCCGTCCCGGAGACTAGCGCAGCCAGCCCCGGTGTATCGGCACGCCGCGTCAAAGGAAACGACACGGCGTATCCACTTCTGCATGCTCAGCTATTCTTGTCTAGAGGCGTCCCGTGGTCTGGCGCAAAGCGGCTGTGCGGACGCAAGGAGAATAAAATATACATTCTTCCGCGCCCGAACGCGATCTGCCATTCGGCCCGCTCTCTCCGCGGGACTTGAATAATAAAACGAAGGAGGGTTTTTCTATTTTTGCGACGGAGGTGCGTGAAAATAATTTGCTGATAAAGCAACAAAAGACGTGGAAATACTCAAACTGGGCGTGCAGTGGTTCGCCAGTGGTTCCGGCGAAGTTTCTTATGTAAACGCTGTTCGCGATGACGTGAGAACTTTAGAAAAAAAAAACCCTAGAAAAACGTCACGTATATTTTAACGGGCGTGCTGAGTGACATGTGTCCAGTAATGTTGGTAACACGGGATGGAAAGTCGTTCCATATACCTGTTAGCGTCGAATAAAAAGTGTTAGGTAACCATTTGTGATAACTTAAATCATTTAATTCGCTTTCTGGTTTTTTAATGCATCGAAGTGTAAAACCTCGCAGATTTGTAAAGTATTTACATTCTTAATAGTTTCACAGTTTCACGTGACCGACGCATGAGTAAAGTGATGAGGTCGATGGCAATGTTAATTTTATATAATGCGGAGGAATAAACAACATGCATACAAGTAGATCACAAGTAGGGTTTTCAAGAGTACTCATTTCACCGTGAACGGCCTATAGGTAAGGATATGTAAGTTTCGCGAATTCGTTTCGGGACAAGATAGACGTCAAACACATATATAGTGTAGTCACCTTCGCAATTGGACCACAGTTTACTAGACCCGCCCTACACGCATCTGGGCCAATAGCAGAATTGCAAGGAAACACCTTACGAATCCCATAACTGCCAGGTGAGGGGCCACAGCCAATGGACACACAGCTGAGACTCCAGTATACAGAGGACTGTGGAGTCTAGCCTACAGGTCATTGAACTCGCGAAATTTTCCTATCCCTGCCTATAGGCGAGATAGACCACTCGATTTGTAAATTTATAAATTTTTCCCTCGTACATTTTATTTTAGAATACATTTCGCAGTTTTTAACACGGAATAGAATAAATAATATTTTTTCAAAACTTCTTAAATGGCTACGCATTCACTGATTTGCAATAGAGTAGAAAATAAATAATGGGGTAGTGAAATTTCGCGAAAATATTTCAGGACAAATTATATTTCAAAGCAATTGATTGGCTGAATTACTTTGACACGTGCTAACTGTCTGCACACGAATCGCTTAGGATCCATGCAGGTGTTGTATAATTCCGAAAACACCATACTCAAGCAGACAGCATCAGTACTGATGTCCACCGTGTACTCATATTTTCTCAAAACTTCTTAAACGGCTACGCATTCACTGGAAACGAGCCTTGCGTCTGAATGAGCGAGTGAAGAAATTTAGGGCGTCTCTTAACAGCGAGTTCTTGAGAACCGATGACGGTGATTGAGGTGAGTATGGAGCAGCGCCGGAATGAAAAGGAAGGGGTAATTGGGAGATTCCCGAGAAAACCCGCTGACCAGTGGCATCGTCCGGCACGATAACCACACGCGGAAAACCCGGGAGTGACCCGGCCCGGAAATTGAACCCGGTTCGCCTTGGTGGGAGGCGAGCAGGCTAACCGCTCAGCCACCGTGGCCCCCTTGTGTATGAATGGCTACCGTCTGCTGTCAAAGTTTCCCTACTGACCGCGTGGTCGGCTGTCAAGTATATATGTTTCCAGAAGCTGAGTGGCGACCGAAATTCCGACATGTTTCTCGCCAACAACGACGCCATTTTGCTAACGTGTGCGGTTGGAGTTCTTGGTAAAGGAGGCTGTTTTCACTTCTGCACTCGTAGGTGCTCTAAGGATAGGTAGGGATAGGAAAAAATCGTGAGTTCAATGACGTGTAGGCTAGACTCCACAGTCATGTGTATACCCGAGCCTCAGATGTTTGTTCATTGGCTTCTGCCCCATAGAGTAGCCAGTGTTACTTCACACCTGGCAGTGTGGCACTCGCTACTTGTTTCCTTGCAAGTCTGCTATCGGCTCAGAGTCGTCCCGGGCGGGTCTAATAAAATGTGATCTTATTGCAAAGTCAACTTCAGTGGACACGTGTTTGACGTCTATGTTGTCCTGATATAAACACGCGAAACGTTCCTATAGCGGTAGTCAAATTTCACGAAAAGATTTCAAGACAAGTTATACTTCAAAACACTGTAAAGTCGTTTACGTATCTTCATTGCCTGGATTACTTTCTGAAAAATGCTGTCTGCACACGAAGGAGCCGTGCCGATGTTTCTGAATTCTGAGTGGCCCGGTCTAACATGAAAACGCCTTCTCAAGAACACAGCAACTAATGGCAGTAGACAAACTACTGTTGGGAGCATATAGTATAGTGAAGTCTACTGTGTTCTCATATTTTTTTCGCGAAAAGTCACTAGCTCTATCTATGGACTTGGTTATTTTCTGACTGCAATTGCCGGGAACCGGTTAACTCATTATTTTGCTCAGGCAAACACTCAGATGGTAATATCAACGGCAATCAAACATGACCCTTTCAGAAAGTAGCTTATACCAATTGCTGCCATTTTACATTTCGGCCATTAAAATTAAAACCAAAGCTTTAAACGAATCAGTAAGGGAAAGCTTCTCGCTGTAATGAGCGCTTTTAAATAAAGGCGAAAGATAAATGAAAGTTAACTAACCAGTATTTTTAAAAGCTGGCTTGCAAGTCACGTTTTCTGTAATTATAAAAATAACTAAACGTTGTTTAACCTTAACAATATTCAAATGATTCATTGACAAAGACTGTTCACGATAAAGTGAGCACTTTTGAAATGAACTTCAGAAAAAGTCACTATCCCGACCTGCATATATTTTAACGGGCGCACTGAGTGACATGCGGCCAGTAAAGTTGGTAACGATGGAGGGAAAGTCCAGGTGTAAACGTTGAATTAAAAGTGCTAGGTAAAATTTTGTTTATACTGAAATTATTAGCCGTGCTTTGTGTTTTATTTAAGGCTTGCAAGTGTTAGAATTATAAAATTCATTAAATATTTGCTTTGTGGTAATTTTACAGTTTTACTTGACCGACGCACGAATAAAGAGATGATGTCCATGTCAATGTTAATTTTACGTAAGGCGGAAGAATACACAACATAAGTAGATTCAAGCAGAGCTTTCAAAAATGCTCATTTTACCGTGAACAGTCTATAAAAAATTGTAAGGTAAGTACCAAAACCAAATGCATTATACAATAACCAGACTGATTTGAGTAAAACAGTAAATTACCAAATACACAAGTGTACCTGTCCTTCGCGACAAGAGTCCACGAAAAGTTTAACTTGGAAACATTTCAGCTCAAATACACTTTCGTGATTGGACGATCTAATTGTTACGCATCGTTGGAGGTTTGCACGATAAAAAAACTAGCGTTGAGCAGTAGAACCTACAAAGTTATCCATCCTCTTGGCTCAAATATAAATATACGCAATGAAGTTGCTACTTCTTTTTGCTCAAGTCCAGCAGTATAAGAAATCTTAAACTAGAAAAATATATTATCTATATTTAAATTTAGCCAATCACGAAAGAGCGTGCATTTTAGAGAACACGTACACACACACACACACAAGATTTATTTATTCTGGCTTGCGTTTAAAAACAATTGTAGTGTGCAATATTGCTATTAAATAAAACCTACTTCTTTTTTTATCTTAAGAAATAATTTAAAAAATGTTTTTTCTATCCGTCGTACTTATAGAGCAGGATCGTTACTGTGTCAATTAAAATTTTGGAGCGTACTGTTTACAGCTTAATTATTTTTTCATTGTGTAAACCCCTTTAGTGGTTGATCACGAATCACGGATGTCTAGTACTGAAGAAACTTGATTCTGATTGGCCCGTTCCTGCTCTAATCCACTCGTGATTACCTCCAATTTTTCCGAAGCCTTGCCAAGTGAAGAGATTTGGGCAGCTCTTAACAGCGATGTCTTGATAGCCGATGAGGGTGATTTAAGTGAATATGCAGCGGCACCGGAATTAAGGGGCGGGGGAAACGGGAGATCCCCGAGAAAACACGCCGACCAACGGCATCGTCCGGCACGATTCCCACTTGCGAAAATCAGGGGACCCGGCCGGGGATTGAACCCTGTTCGCCTTGGTGCCCTGCTAAGGTTCTACTTTCAGTCTGTTCTACCTCAAGCAAACAAATTTAAGAGATGATTACGCCAATTTTTATTATATTTAGCACGAGAACAATTTCTTACCAGGCATTACCAGCACATCTTCTTTCTCCCTGTTTTTATTCAAATTACGAGTAAATTAATTATTGTGATTAAGTAAAATTCGAATTTAACCGAAAACATATTATTTTATGTTTAAATTATTTAACGTTTGCAATAAAAGAAACTAGTTGGGAAACAACCGAACAAGTCAATCACAAGCTGATTTTTCGAAGGTTTGATTATGAAAGTGCGAAGATATTTCGAATATGCTATACAGAACGATTTCTCACAAAGGCACGCATCCGGCCACCAAAGAAAAACTGCAATCGTTCACGTAAATATTTTTTTGCTAAAATCAAGTGGTTCTACTCATGCGTTATTATTTCCATTAATACAACGCGGTAAACAATTGATTTTTCATTTTATTTTTCAGACGTTTCATAAGGGCTTTCCCAATGGAAGCAGTCTCCAATGCTAAGCTTGTACGTAGTCAGATCCTTCCCGCGCAAACGCGACGTAAAACAAAACCGGTTGCTTCCATATTGTCGCACGAGTTTATGCTCTTTACTGTAAACCAGCCTTTCGGTTCTTTTCACTCAGAAGTACTCTGTAGGATATGCGACAGTTCTATTAATAACTCGCCAAAATCTCTCATTGGATTAAAGTAAGGATGTTGAATAAATATCGATATATAGAAATGAAGATATTATGTCAACGTGGATTGATGTCAACGATCTTTTATCGAAATCGATATTTTTACCCAGAAATTTGAAACCAATATTTTAAAAATGCTCTTTTAATAAGTTTTGTTTTGAATAAAAATAATAATTAAAAAATTGCTATATTTACTTTGGCAACACGCACCAAAAACAGGCGCCTCATGTTTCTGCAATGTCCTATGTCCTCATTATGTAATATTCGAAGCAATTTTACATTTGTCAAGTCATTTAATACATAAAATATCAGATTCCGATGTAACGAAAATCGATACTTTACTTTCGATTTACCGTTTCGTAAAACGATACTTTATGAATAGGGATAGGGAAATTTCGCGAGTTCAATGACCTGTAGGCTAGACTCCACATTACTGTATCTACTCCAGCCTCAATTGTCTGTCCCTTGGTTGCTATCCCAGAGAGTGACCTGTGTTACTCCCCACCTAGCAGTATGAGATTCGCTATATGTTTCCTTACAAGTCTGCTATTGGCTCAGAGTCGTCCAGGGCGTGTCTAATAAACTGCGAACCAATTGTAAAGTTAACTCCAGTGTGCACATGTTTGACGTCTAGCTTGTCCTGAAATGAACTCGCGAAATGTTCCTATCCCTATTTATGAATAACCAATATGAATAACATATTTATTTATCTCCAATATCAACATCCCTAGATTACGGACGGAAATGGTAATTTTGAGACATTTCTGGGATTGGGAGACGTCGGCGTCTTTCTCGAGACTCCAGGTGCGCCGTTAAAAACGGGGAACTATCTGAAAAAGCCGCGTTGAGTGGACTTGAATAGGGAAGTGACGAGAAAGGAGGACCAATGGTGTGCGCCGAGAAAGGAGGACCAATGGTGTGCGCCCATTACAAAACAAAACGAAGGGAACAAAATCAAGCTTCATGCCACAGAATAGGTCAGAGTACAGAAATAGAATGGTAGTTCATTTGAATGGGGAGTGCTCATTGGCAGAATGGTAGTGCGAGAGCTCTGGAACGGACTTCGCGTCTGATTGGATGTTGTGTGAGGCGAAAAACTTCCTATTGGCTGCGCGGCCAGCTGGCAAAGAAAAATATACCAGACGCTGATCAGCGAAAGGCGTTCCGACACATTGTAAGCGGTTGTTTTGAGTTAGCTTTTCTTAAGTATTCTCTCTCCGTGTGGTACGATGATACGAGTAAATGCCCAATTGGAAGGTCAATCTCCCGATTCTGCAATTATAGTGTTAACATGAATGCCTGAGGGGCGTTTCTGAGTTCGTTAGGGACGATGAAGGTCTTAATACAAATAAAATAACAAAATTCTAATTTATAATTTATTGACACAGCTATTATTTACAGCATTAATTTATCTATTTCCACTGTTACTCTTTTTATTTCTCAGCGAGCGCAATCTTTAATGTCTATTTCAAATATTATTATCGTCCTTCTTAATGTCTCTGTTTGGTTATAGTAAATTAACTCATAGGTAGAGATCTGAAAAATTCGCGAGTTCAATGACCTGCAGGCTAGACTATACAGTCTTTGCACAAATATGCTGATGTCAACTGTGCACTGGTTGTCTGCTGTCACAGTGCAAGGCGACGATTGGGCCACCGTTCTCCAGGAGGTGTCAAACACAGTGTGGACGAATTGCTAAAGTTACATATGTACACGTGTTTTGACATCTACCTTGTCACAAAATTAATCAGCGAATTTTTCAGGTCTCTACTCGTAGGGCCTACTCATTATTACCACATGTCCAGTCTATCAGCTATCATCATTTGTAATGTATTTCATTCACGCATCCAGGCCAGTAGTCCAGCCTGCTAGCCGTACTTTTTGCTGCGCCGATGCTCGCAGTCGCAGATTTTCCTCCTCGCCGCTCGTTTCTCTTCTCGCTCGTCGTCTATCGCTTTAACTACTTCCACTCGTCCACTCAACTACAAATCCCGGCTCGGAAGCCCGTCGCAATTATATATCAGTCACCTTGACCACTTGGAAGGTTCGGCGCATCCCGAGTCAAGTTCAGATGACTCGAAGACAACCGATGCCCACACTCTAAATTCGAATCAGTGGAGAACCGCTTATTCGCAGTGAAATTAAACTACTCAAATCAGTGAAAATGGCTCCTCTTAGAATCAATGGAGAACCACCGATTGGTTCAGTGAAAAAATTTCACTGGTTGAATTAGCGACGGGAAACAATTTCACTGATTGAATAAATGACGGGAAACTATTTCACTGATTGAATAAGTGACGGCCGACTGCAGTGGCGAATTAAATATGGGTTTTATTGAATTTAGCGGAATAACTACATTAAATAAACGCATATATGATTGGTAACTATTTGCAAAATGCGCAATTTACCGTATTTAAAAAATGTAAAATAATAATAATAATAACGAGAGTGGCCGGAATTGAACTCAACGCCCTCTCCACTTCGCTTTTAGATCATTACCTCACCATTTTTGTTTGTCGTTGTTGTTGTATTGAAGTGACGTTTATCGAGCTCAAGTGAGATCGACTTGTTGACAAATTCTCAGTGGGACAAGCGAGCTGAGTATCTGTCGCGGAGGGGCTGGGGCGCGAACCCCCGATCCCTCGACTAAAGGTCGGCCAACCTACCCCTGAGCTATGGAGGGCAGGGCACCATCTGCGTTACCAATTAAAGTTAGAGAACACGAGGAAAATACATATGTCTTATACAGTTATCGAATTCGTGAACATTTAAATTGCATGCCCTTACTTTTCAATTTTGTTTCAATTGGTACTGTTAGGATTTTTAAAACGAATAGAATATATGAGTGCACTCTCTTCACAACATTGTGGGCAGTTCAAACCTTCAAACAGAGTACAGTGATAGTAACATGAAAACGAAACGAAAGACGTAAAAGCGGAATGAAAGACGGTATGTTCATATTACCTCGTAAAATCGAGTTTTGAAAGACGAAATAATGTTTAGAAATTGTTTGTATTGGTTTGATTAGTTTATTCGTTTTTATTTATCTTGATACGCGTTGTTTAACGGACATTTTTAAACGTTGTTGGTCGGCAATTTTTAGAAGCTATTTTACTGATCCATCAGTCAAAAAACCAAACCACTGAAAAATAGTGAGAAAAAAAATGACTGTGAATCAGTGGAAATTGTCACTGAAACAATAACTGATCTGACATTTTTTCACTGATTCATCAGTTAAATTCTCTGAAGTTACTGTTGAATCAGTCAGGTACTGTTGACTGTCTTTAAGAGTGAAGTTCAGATTGATTCAATTCAAGAGTACAAGGTTGGGAGCGGCACGCACCATGATAGGCGTAACATGCACGCTTTGTAAATATCCCTTTGTGAAAAGCCGCTGCGTCTCCGGTTTGCAACTGATAGAATGCGCGAGTCAATAAATCAATCATGCCTCGCTCACTCGCAGAGCGGCCAACTGTAACAATACGTTAGTGTGGCGATTTAGAATGTTATCTATAATAAAATATTCTCGAAGTGGTGAGTGAAGAGATTTGGGCGGCTCTTAACATCGTTGGTCTCGAGAGCCGATGAGGGTAAAGTGAGGTGAGTATGGAGCAGCGCCGGAATGAAGGGACGGGAAACGGGAGATCTCCAAAGAATACCCGCCGACCAGCGGCATCGTCCGGCACGATTCCCGCTTGCGAAAATCCGCAGTGGACCGGCCTGGGATTGAACCCGATTCGCGTTGGTAGGATGCGAGCAGTCTAACCGCTTAGTCACCGGGGGACCCCAGTTCTCAAGACGCTTGCTAGTTAGCCCTCCAGGTTTATGGATGTTTTTAGTCAGCAACATTGTCCAAGAAAATCGGTGAAGCAAGACGTTTCTGGGTGCTGTATCCTTAGGGACTACACAAAGCATTGGGGCCACGGTGGCTGAGCTGTTAGCCTATTTTTTTTAATGCAATTTATTTCATTAACCATACTTAGCAGTACAGCCATCCATGGTGTTCAATTCTATCATAACTACTACAATTTAACAAACAGTATATTAGTTATATATATTCACAATTTTTTTTTGTGAGAGAGAGAGTGGCTGTTCTTCTAGGCGCTCGTAATTTAAGCTACAAATTCTATTTCTATTTAAAAGTATCATTTACACTTCCTATGAAGGAGGTGAGCTATTCTGCCCCGTCCGAGACAGCTCCCCGACGGATATCCTTTCGGCCGCCCCCGTTTCGCCGCCCACGCCGGAACATTTCAGGGACCGGGATTCCCACGAATCCGCACGCGCGCCCAGATGCCAGCGGACCCGCACACAGCTAACTAACCTTTCGGCCGGTCCGACATGGCACCCAACGGTCGAATGGCCCCGCCCACGAACCCGAAGGCCCCCAGCCCCCTCCCTATCTGTACAATTCTTTTTTGTTCTTCTTATATTTTTCCCTCGCCCACCGTTCTGCTCCAACCTAAGCATCGTCCAGGACATCGAAGTACCCCTTCTGGACACCTAGGCCTTCGTTTTCCGACGGACGAGGGAATGGAGCTCCGCTCCTGCGGGCGCCCTCCCCCCTTTTTTTTACACAGACACATACACAGACATCAACTAACATATTATCACAAATCACATTTTCCCCTCATTTAGATTTTCTTCTCCGCAGTTCCTTCCGTTCGTCTTTCATCCGTTTCAGATCTTATATTTCTTTTTCTCTTTCTTGCTGCTTCTCCTCCTCTTTTCCTCTCTTCTATTGTTCTGCTACTTTCCTTCTCTGTTCTCCTCCCCAATTTTCTTTCCTTTTCTTCTTTCTCTTCTTTTTCTTCCTTCCCTCCTTCTTGTTCTTCTATTTTTCTCCATATTTCCTCCACTTCTTCTTGCCTTGATTTCAGATCTGTTGTTTTTCTTTATAACTTTTTCGTGTTTGGAGCTTTTCAATTTTTCTTCCCCACTGTTATTCTGCAAAACTTCAATATTTTTACTGAAAATTCTGTTTCTTATCTAAAAGAGAGAGTTATTTATAATTTTTATTTCATTTAAACGACAAAACAATAAACACAAACACTCACTGTTAGCCTGCCCGCCTCCCACCAAGGCGATCCGGGTTCAATCCCCGTCCGGGTCGCTCCGGATTTTCGCATGTGGGAATCATGCCGGACGATGTCTTTGGTGGGCGGGTTTTATCGGGGATCTTCCGTTTCCCCCGCCCTTTCATTCCTGCGCATCTCCATGCTCACCTCAATCACCCCTTAGGCTCTCAAGACCTCGATGTTAAGAGCCGTCCAAATCTCTTCACTCACTACACAAAGCATCTGATAGGTAAACACGAATTGGATAACATCATTTCAGAAAATGCATTTTTATGACGTACTAAATGCATGATAGAGGGTAAGGTAAGTTACATTTTATCGAGAAAATCACAAGAAAATCGTTTAAAAAACGTACAAATTATTATAGATGGAGGTAGTTAAATAATTTACTTCAACTGCCATGTTGGATTACCATCACTTTTGACAATTGGCTTTTTTTTTTTTTTTTTTTTAACGTGTACGAATCAGTGTTTCATACAAAAAAAAACATTGGGCAGTCTCGAAAAATACACAATTGGCAATTTTAGTCCTTGATTGGGCAAATGAACCACGTATTGTGACAAAAAATTCCTATCAGTGAGAAGAAAATCCTCCCTTCATCACCGTACGTACAACCCAAAAAAATAAATAAATACAAAGCCAAACCAGTGGGACGATATACAGTAGATCAAACGGAATGTAACCTGTGTTGATCGGAAATTCACGTATCTGATGGATACAACAAAAGAAACTAGAATGAAATTGTCACATCCCAAGAGAAACTACACTGTAAAAAATATCTGGTAAACTTCCTGAATTGTAATGGAAGTTTTTAACCTAACCACTTAATGGAAATAATACCACGTATCAAGGTGCAGTTTTATGATTGGTTAACGTCGCTACTATACAAAGTTGGGAACTTCCTTAAGCACTTAACTGTTTCCTGAGCAAATGTGGAACACTGCAACGAAAGTATAGGGGGGGGGGGGGAAATTACCTTTCCCCCTTTCTCACTAAGTGTACACTGGAATGGTAAATTCCCGAATAATTTCTTAGAGTGTGTTACGTCCAATTAGTTTAATTAAAAGTTCAGTTCTTATATCCGTGTGAACTTTAAAATATTCTGTGATCTACGCAGGGACACCCGAATTTTGCGAAAAGATTTCTGCACATGCTAGATTTCAATAGCGTACTGACGTACAAGCAGTTTTCGTTTGCCTATTGGCCACGAGTCTTTATGAGAAGAATTTTTCTTACTTGACTGGCCAATCAGATTAGGTTGCTCCGATCCTCTAAGTCTGTGATTCGCTAACACACACCTTAGTCACGTAGCACCCAATTCAGTCAGTCAAGAAAGGCGATCTGAGCTAAAATTTTATGAAATATGACTGGTCGTGAAATCTTTCGCGAAGTTCGGTTGTGCCTACGGCCGTTTTACGAACTCGAAAACTTGCAAATAACGTGGACTCCGGGACAAGAGGATTTGCAGTTTTAGAGTCATTGGCCGTAATATTCTAGACCAACACATAGGGACAGGAAAAAATTCGCGAGTTCAATGACGTGTGGGCTAGACTCCACAGTCACGTGTGTATGCTCGAGCCTGAGATGTTTGTTCATTGGCTGCTTCCCCATGGAGCAGCCAGTGTTACTTCACACCTGGCAGTATGGCACTCGCTACTTGTTACCTTGCAAGTCTGCTACTGTCCCAGAGTCGTCCAGGGCGTGTCTAATGAAATGTGATCGAATTGCAAAGTAAACTTCAGTGTAAACACGTCTGACGTCTATGTTTGTCCTGAAATAAACTCGCGAAATGTTCCTATCCCTGCCAATATACTTGACGAGATTTCCCGAAAGGGATTTCGAGTTTCTTGATTACAATTACTGTTAGTGACTAATGGACGAAAAACCTTGCAGAGTACCGCAGTGACTTTGCAAAACTGACCCAAAAGAAAAGCCGAGAAATGATGCTGTACTTATATTGTTATCGATCACTTGTACTTATATTGTTATCGATCACTTGTACTTATATTGTTATCGATCACTTGTACTTATATTGTTATCGATCACTTGTTCTTGTGTTGTTTCAAGCGAAAAATTGTCGTCTATAAAATGAAGCTGGGATTTGTTGCATACAGCCTGTTCGCGGTAAACTGAGAGCTTTTGAAAGCTCTGCTTAAGATCTACTTGTTTGCGCGTTGTGTATTCTTTCGCCTTATGTCAAATTAACACAGCCTTAAGCCTCATCACTCAATTCATGCGTAGGTCAAGTGAAACTGTGAAATTATTAGGAAAGTAAATATTTTACAAATCTGATCATTCCTACACTTGATGCATTAAAATATACATAAATTGAAAGAAATAATTTTAAGTTATCTCAAATGTTTACCTAACACTGTTATTCGACGCTAAGCAATATAACTACTTACTCTCCATTGTTACCAACTTTACTGGGCGCATGGCACTCAGTGAGCCAGTTAAAATATATGCAGGTAGGAGCAGTGACTATTTTCTGAGGTTGATTTCAAAAATACTCAATTCATCGTGAACGTTCATTATATATTTTTATTCCTCGTAATTATCTGCTTTTATCTCGGCAGTCATCTTTCTCAGTTTTCATATGTAACCATATCTCTTTTTAAAATATTTATTGCAGGGCACTTTTTTCAATACTGAATTTTTGTTACTCAAGAGATGCTTCGTTTAATAGGAACTATTTTTTATTGCAACGTGCGGTTCAAGCTTTATGTGTAAAAATCAATTTCAGCGCATACATAAATCACGCCTTTGATGTGTCCCAGGCAGATATCCCATTTTCACTTCATCGCTTTTGTGCCGTTTAGTCTTGTCAAACGCGGTCTTTTGAAATCACTACGAACTGAAACACCCATTTTCCTTTCTACATTGATTTCCTCTAGGGATCGCACCGTAGAGCCTGTCCTATAATTAATTACCTTCCTCGAAGTGCACTGTCCCAGAGGCGTCAGCGATCATTTACTCCGAGATCAAAAGAATATAATTAACTGAGTGCAGATTGCTATCGGGCTTTTGAGAGCCCAGTACCAGAACTTCTTCCATTGTCAGCGTCGCCAGGTGAGAGGCGTAATTTTTTTTTCAAGTTATATTTCTTGCCTAAACGATTTAAAACAGAATCATTCGTATTCTATTTAATACCTTAGTAAATTCTTAGCACATTTCCGTTTACCGTTTCGAAAACATGGCGTGTTTCACTGTATTTCACGTGTTCCAGTTGCTAAACACGAGTGTGTTTTTTTAATCTTCAAAAGAGCCACTTTCAGGTAGGAACGAAGTTCGTTCACTTGTCTCTTTTAACTTAGGAACGCTAGCCGTTTTGAAAATTCGTTCGAGATAAAATTTTTCTACAGTTCCTATTTTTGTATATGTAAGTAGAACACGTAAAAATTTCTGTTACAATTATGTACCAAGTACAACAATTTTAATATTTCCCGTGTACAATCGCAGATGTTTTGATTTATAGACTTAAAATACGGTAAACACGCTGAGTATTGAAAATGAATTTAACTGTGGTATGTACATTAAAATATACGAAACTTCTACTTATTTCTTACAGTTTCCGGTTTGGGAAACGAACATCTCCAAGGATACGTGAAGCGTTCCCCACCACTGTCTACCAGAAAATATTCGCTCCTGCAGAAACTACGATATACACGTCACTCAAACCTGTTATTTCCAAAACGAAACTGTAGCCCAGGGCAACTGTAACAATCAGAAACACGTCTATCATTCAAGAGTTAGTGTGGCACTCGCTACTCGTTTCCTTGCAAGTCTGCTATTGGCTCAGAGTCGTCCAGGGAGTGTCTACTAAACTGAGATCCAATTGCAAAGTCAACTTCAGTGTACACGTGTTTGGCGTCTATGTTGTCCAGAAATAAACTCGCGAAATGTTCCTATCCCTACCAATAACCAAATGAAAACTGCATGTATGTCATAGGACATTGGAGTCCAGCCTTTGCGTGAATCTTTCCGCAAAAAAAAAAACAGGGAGGCCCTACTTATATAAGCTGTTCACGGTAAAATGAACACATATGAAAGTCCTGCTTAAGATTACTTGCACGCACGCTGTGTATTCTTCCGCCTTACTGAAAATTAATATTGTGATGGGCCTCGTCACTTCATTCATACATACGACGGTCAAGCTAAACAGATATTCTTAAGAAAGTAAATATTCTACAAATATGCTCAGTTTCCCACTTCGGTGCATTAAAAAAAAAAATAACAGAAAACGAAATAAATAATTGCAGTTATCACAACTGGTTAACTAACGCGTTTTATTTAACGTTAGGATGTGTAAAAAAAAACAATTATAAGACACTTCTTAAGATGTGATTGAAGTTTTTAAAATATACATTTAATCAAAATAGTTCCATAACCAGGACTATCGCATAGATAAAACTGCAATGTTGTGCCAAAAATATTAATGTTACTACTACAGTTTTTTTTATTATTGTAAGCCATCAGTAACTAATGTTGTTAATACAATATACTGTTAAACTATTAACGTTAATTTAACATTTAGTAATTTTATAACAACGTTACCTCTTTACTGTACTGTCAAAATTAAGGGACTATTTATGTTGTTGTGGCAAAACACATTTAATGTTGAGTTATTTGTTGTATTTTTGTGTTTTAAAATCATTCTTATGTAAAATAAATTAAGTACAATTATTTCTTCTTAAAAATAAATATTACCAAAGAAGAAAATTAATGACGGCTGGGAGGAGAATTGAACCCGAGCGTCTAGTGCTTAGCGTTCTCCATTTTACGGAAATAAACGTCCGGCCATATGCTCTATTTTAACGTTTCTGAATGTGTTTCTCAGTATGGGTATTCAGTACAATAAAACTAGAAACTGCAGTTCCCTTTCGTTATGTGGAAATACTCTATGCTCTATAAATATATGCATATGTGGCACCCTTAATCTGATTTACAAGGCTTCGGAGCTGGTCTAAGCTTAATTTAGTTCTCATACTATGATTCAAAAATGTAATATTGAGGTTTCAAATTACGAGGTTATCGCTGTGCACTATCCACCATTGTACAACGTCAAGTCTGTGTAAACTTAAGTTAGATGGACATTACTTAAATGCTGCAGTAACAAAATATTTTATTCTTCCTGTTACTTTTAGCGTGATACGATATTTGTTTTCGGTAACGTTACTTAAAGGCTTTATTAAAGTTCACTCTCTAACAGAATATTTACATTGCAGTGATATCAGATTTTTTACTTTTTCACAACATTATTGATTTCAGTGAAGAAAAACATTTCAAGAAATTCTTAGATAGTTATTTTTTTTGCTGCAGCAACGTTAGACTTATCCTATGGGAAATAATTTCACACACAAGGCTGCAAATACAGGAATGTTTAGCGTCGGTGCGATACACAGTTAAGAACTCCCTACGCATTTGACTATATCCTGAGCAAATGTAAGGACGCTGTCATAGATGTATGGGAAAAAACTTTAACATTTTATTCTTTATCACTGTACAGGTACATTTGAGAACAATTTTAACGTGGATACGTCTTTAAATTTGCGACCATAGTGGGAGGCAATCCAGAAAATCCGATGATAAAAAAATCGGGGTATACAGTTTGGCATTGCAGCTCCGAATATATCGTCTTCATTCAATATTCAATTATACCACTCGATTGCAAAAGGATCAAAGAATATGTTACATTAAGTGAGGACTGCGAAGCATCAATTACCTGGGGGAGGGGGGGGGGGAGCAATTGTTAGTTCGTTTTGCCGCGTCTCATAACTTTCGCGTAGCATTACTTATGACTTAGGATAGACTACGACGCTCGTTTAGATTTCAATCGACAGCTCTCGTCAAGATCAATCGATTTCGTGTATGAAGTCATTTGTGTGGCGTGGTTATGGTGAAATTGTTAGAGTTTAATGTAAAAATTAAGAAAACTTAACACAATATCGGCCTATACTCGTCAAAAAAAAAAAAAAAGAAAACCAAGTCGAAATACAGAAATTGTATACGGTGGGAAAGAGTATCTCGAAAGCAATACAGTGATACCCATAAAAACCCCATATGATAGAGTGAAGCGGTGCCGGGAACGTGAAATAAACATCAAGGCGTCCGAGAGCGTCAACGTAGATGTGTTCACGTAAAACAAACGGCAGTGTCCCCAACACAGCAGAACCCAATTTTTTTAGAATGTGGGAGAGTTACGTGTGTTAAAATGTCTTTACTCAAAAGCAGTATAAGGATAGGACAGGCAAGTGATTTGGGTCGCTAGTTGTTTAGTTTGTAAGATATTCCCCAGGTTGGCTTTCGGCATCAAACCGGGAAATTTAAGACGCTAAAGATACATAAAATAACAATGTTTGGAACTTTTCTCATTCGATTAGTGAAAAAGTGAAATACCGGCGCTTGAGATGCAAAGTTGTGAAAACGCCGTACGTTATTCGCAGGGATGAGAACATTTCGCGAGATCGTTTCAGGACAAGCTAGACGTAGAACACGTTTACACTGAAGTTGACTTCGCAATTCGATCGCATTTTGTTAGACACGCCCTGGACGACTGTGAGCCAATTCCAGACTCGCAAGGAAACAAGTAGCGAGTGCCACACAGCCAGGCGAGAGGAACTCTGGCGACGCTCTGGGGCAGCTGTCAACGGACAAACATCCGAGGGTCGAGTATACACAGCCTACAGGTCGTTGAACCGGCGAATTTTTCCTATCCCTTGTTATTCGTTACTATTTCCTAACGGTTAGCGTAAAAAAAAAAATAGCAATACGGTAAAATAAAATCAGTCGTGCAGATCATGCAGATACTCTGGCGGGTTTAATTTCCAGTTCGGAATCGATAGCTGCTGCAGGCGGCTGAGCGGACCGCCACGCAAAAGAACCGCGGATGGGGAAAGAAAATAGATTGCGATGACTCCTGATTTGACGCAACCGACTGCGGTAACTTAACTAGCTCCCTCGGGACAATTCCATGATCTCGGCACAGAGCGTGGGCTACGGCAATCGACTCTCCGATCCGTACGGTATGTTAACTCGCTGTGTAATTCGACTCGCATGGAGGCACGCCCTAGGGCGGAGAAAGGGACGCTCATACAGTTAAGGCACGGGATAAGTAAGCTCACAGAATTTAAATGGCTCGGAGGTTCCTTTTATGAGGGCATAATCACGGAATCACTTAACCCAAAGAAGTACGACGCGACAGCCACGAACACAACACTAGGGTAGGTTTCAGGACAACATGTACTCCAAAACACTAGAGCTCAGATCCACTTTCGTGATTGGCTGAGTTAAACTGCCCACGCATGGAGTGTGCCTGCCAGCTAATCACGGGCACTCAGTGTTGGATTTTCTGAATTCCGGATTGGCCTAGTCAGGTAAGGAACTGTCTCACAACAAAGACAAGTTGCCAATAACCAGGGATAGGAAAAATTCGCGAGTTCAACGACCTGTAGGCTAGACTACACAGTCATGTGTGTATACTTGAGCCTCAGATGTTTGTTCGTTCGCTCCTGCCCCATGGAGTAGCCAGTGTTACTTCACACCTGGCAGTGTGGCTCTCGCTACTCGTTTCCTTGCAAGTCTGCTATTGGCTCAGAGTCGTCCAGGGCGTGTCTAATAAACTGCGATCCAATTGCAAAGTCAACTTCAGTGTACACGTGTTTGGCGTCTATGTTGTCCAGAAATAAACTCGCGAAATGTTCCTATCCCTACCAATAAGCAAATGAAAACTGCATGTATGTCATAGGACATTGGAGTCCAGCCTTTGCGTGAATCTTTCCGCAAAAAAAAAAAACAGGGGGCCCTACTTATATAGGCTGTTCACGGTAAAATGAACACATTTGAAATCCCTGCTTAAGATTACTTGCACGCACGCTGTGTATTCTTCCGCCTTACTGAAAATTAATATTGTGATGGGCCTCGTCACTTTATTCATACATACGACGGTCAAGTTAAACAGATATTCTTAAGAAAGTAAATATTCTACAAATCTGCTCAGTTTATCACTTCGGTGCATTAAAAAAATAACAGAAAACGAAAGAAATAATTAAAGTTATCACAAGTTGGTAAGTAACGCGTTCTATTTAACGTTATGATATGGAACTACTTCCTCTCCATCGTTACCAACTTTACTGGGCACGTGTCACTCAGTAAGCGTGTTAAAATACTTGCAGGTAGGAGCAGTGACTTTTTTCTGAGATTGATTTCAAAAGTGCTCACTTTATTGTGAACAGCCTTTAAAATTAAACAGCCAAATAAATACAAGGTAGATCCCACGTAAGCCCGGCAAATTCTATCGTCCGATCAGAAGTCATGGATTAGAAAGAGTGGTGAGATTTGGCTGGCTCTTAACATAGAGGTCTTGAGAGCCGATGAGGGTGAAGTAGGGGTACGTATGAGCAGCGCCGGAATGCAAGGTGGGGGAAAATGAACATTCCCGGCGGGGTTGCTCCCGGATCTTCGCATGTGGGAATCGTGCCGGACGATGCCGCTGGCCAGCGGGTTTTCTCGGGGATCTCCCGTTTTCCCCGCTCTTTCATTCCGGCGCTGCTACATACATCGCTTCGCCCTCACCGGCTCTCAAAATCTCGATGTTAAGAGACGTCGAAATATGTCCATTCCACACCCCTCACGTTACAAGATGGTAAAGGCAGTTCACGATAAAGTGAGCACTTTTGAAATTAACCTTTGAAACAAGTCACTGCCCTACCTGCATATATTTAACTGGCGCACCGAGGGACATACGCCCAGTAAAGTTGGTAACGATGGATGAGAAGTAGTTCCGTATCTTAACGTAGAATAAAAAGTGTTACGTAACCATTTGAGATAATTTAAATTATTTATTTGGCTTACTGTTTTTTTTTTTAACCTTCGAAGTGTAAAAATTAACAGATTTGTTAAATATTTATTTTTCTAATAATTTCGCAGTTTCACTTGACCGACGCATGAATAAAGTGATGAGGACTATGGCAATTTTAATGTTACATAAGGCGGAAGAATACACAACGTGTATACAAGTAGATCTTAAGCAGGGCTTTTAAAAGTGCTCATTTTACCGTAAACAGTCTATGCCAATCTAGACACCTGTTTGACTCACCCACACGTAGTGCTGCTACCAGAGTGATGTATGGTTAAATTGGTTCTAAATGAGCTAAAGTCCAATATAATAAGAAAACTATAGGCTGTTCACTGTAAAATGAGCACTTTTGTTAGCCCTGCTACAGATCTACTTGTATACACATTGTGTATTCCTCCGCCTAATATAAAATTAACACTGCCCCGGGCTTCATCACATTATTCATGTGTCGGTTAAATGAAACTGTGTAATATAGGAAGGAAATATTTTCAAATCTTCTCATTTTCATAACATATACACTATCTATGGTCAAAGTGAATTCTAAGTGAGGTACACAATTTTGAAGTTTTAACTGAAGAAATTGTTTATTACATGACCACTCTCTGGAATCTTTCACTCCCTTCAATAGCCGGAACAGTGTGTCATTGATAGGGACGAGCGAAATTCGCGTTATTATTTCAAGACAGACTAGATTTCAAACACTTGTGATTTTGTATTGTGTTTGTCATTGGTAGAGTTAGCGACTTTTCGCGAAAAAATTTGAGCACACGGTAGAGTTCCCTTCTATAATCACTCAACAGCAGTTTGTCTACTGACTTTGGTTGCTGTCTGCTTGAGAAGGAGTTTTCATGTTTGACCGGGCCACTCATAATTCGGCAACATCGGCACGGCTCCTACGTGATTCGTGTGCAGATAGTTAACATTTGTCAGAAAGTAATCCAGCCAATCAAGATAAGTAAACGACTCTAGCTAGATTGTTTTGAAATATAACTTGTCTTGAAATCTTTTCGCGAAATTTCACTACCCCTAGTCATTGGACCACATTTTTTCCCGGACGGGCCCTGGGCGGCTTGCAGCCAATAGGAAACCACTAACGAGAGGTTGGTCCAATCACATCCAACCAAGTCAAAAAGGAAAATGTGTCCAAACAGCTGCAGAAGCTAATAGACAAATTGCATCTACATGGATATGTACAGGACGATGAATTTTAGCATGGTGCCAGAAAAAAAAAATGCTTATTTTGCAGGTCCTTAGTCATTGAGTATTGTGCTTGCCTCACTTGCCAGGTATTTGACAATACGATTTTGAAAATTAAAAACAAATTACTCAAAAACGGTTTGGCTTATGGTACCTACACAAGGCAACAATACTGTACTTACACAAGGCAACAATGCTGCCACGACATGGGGGTTGGTTCGAAATAGGAGCAATAACCGTGTTTATTTACATGAAATATTCTTATGGCAGCGAGAGGTACTGTGGGGTTTGAAGACCTTTGTCCAGTTATCCATTATCAGTGCTCCATCATACTAATACTATCTACAGTATATGCAATAAACAAGTGTTCCAGGTCCAACTTCAAAGATGTATACCACCCTCAGTAATTACTTTAGACTATAAGTCGTATATATTTTTTAAAATTATATTCTTCTTGATTAACTTGCAGCCAAAGTTGCATGGACATTTAATACATCATGTGTGTATGTGAGTGTGTATATATATATATATATATATATATATATATATATATATATATTGTGTGTGTGTGTGTGTGTGTGTGTGTGTGTGTGTGCTCGCGCGCGTCTCGTTCAACGAAGCCTGGCAACCTCGCATTCCACCGAGGACACCTTCGAGAATACGGCTCGCAGCTTCGGCAGCTCATGTCCGTCAGCATCTCCGGACAAATGTTCCATTTTCGGTGTGGGACGGCGTGGGCAGGCATAGTACATACACACACCGTGGATCAGAATTCATGCACCAAACTTACACGGCTAAGCTAAGACGAC
The DNA here is from genome assembly GCA_029891345.1 of Dryococelus australis. NCBI lineage: Eukaryota > Metazoa > Arthropoda > Insecta > Phasmatodea > Phasmatidae > Dryococelus > Dryococelus australis. Next base: position 33,145,090 of record CM056995.1, on the reverse strand, counting down.
GGCGCCCGAAATTAAGAGATTGATATAGTCTAAGGAACCTGGGTTCGCAAACCTTAAACATTGCCTTCTCCCCCATATAGATAGGCGTGAGTGAATATATATATATATATATATATATATATATATATATATATATATATATATATACACACACACACACACACACACACACACTTCACTGAAAATGAATTTCTCTATTCGTGTAATCAATCATTCATTGAAAGCAAAACCCGGTTTTTTTGTAACACCCTATTTTCGCGAGAAAAAAATGTCCATGCACGCTATATTCAATGCCCTATTGGCATATCAGCAGTTTCCCTATGCTTATTGGTCATGTGTCAATGGTAGAAGTATAGAGAAGTTTTACAACTAGCTTAGCCTGAGACACACACGGGCTCAGTGCTTAAAGTGTTAAAGCGTTGCACGCAAACAAACCCACCAAGCGGGTATCCTTAAATTCCATTGCTATCCCGCACGATCACGTGTGGGCCGAATATCCGCACAGCTCCAGAGAAAGAAAGGTTAGAGTTATTTACTTTGTCACCCCGTACTCACGAGTCCAGTTCTCCATCCACCGATAGTTTATCTCTGCCCTTTTCGGTCTCACTGTTGGATCTGTCGCAGGTTTCCCGCCGTTCGTTAAGTACTCGCCGCGAGGACAGCGGTCGCAGTGTTTGTTTTTAAACCACCCGTTTTTCTCGCACCCTGATATCCGACACGCGAGAGAAGAGGGAACAAATATGATGAATAAACGAATGACAGAGAATAAAATACGGTTTTAAAATGTCCTTTTTCCAGCATGGGCGTTTTTTTTTTTTTACACATCTACATAATCTTCGCGTGGGCACCACACACATGCCTAGATTTTTTTGTTTTTAGTCTGGTAGGCGAGGAGGTTGGGGTTTAGGGGGTGGTTTTATTTCCTACCGGTGGCAGGACGTGGGGATATGGAAGCGAGGTCCTGAGAACGCGCAAACCTTTTTACCCCTCCCGCTGCAGACAGAACCGTCGGCTCCTCGTATCTCCGACAGAGCGCGAGCTCACACACACGTACACACATACACATACATACATACATACATGCATGCGCGCACGAAGCCTTGCTCATGCATACTCATGCCCCTGCGCTGCCTGGGGCGTTCGTCAATTAGGGGGAGTCATCCCACCCCTTCAAACCTCCTTGGCGCTGCAGGACTCTTTTGTCACGTGGTGTTTACGGGGCGCTGCGCGTTTGTTTGCAATTCGTTTGCGTCGCTCGCGGGACGGGGGAGGCCGTGGACCCGCGGTTTCAAAGGGACGCCGACTCGTACCTCGCCCCGGACAGCCTGAGGGCCGGAGAGGATTGTGTGTGTGTGTGTGTGTGTGTGTGTGTGTGTGTGTGTGTAAGGGTAGGTGAGGGGCACGAGAGTTGGCGAGTTTATGTTCCGACGGTCGCCTGTGAAGAAAGCGGCTGACCGGACAACACTCTCGCCGCCACGAGTAACAAGGCGTCCCCTGAACTTTCGTCAAAATAACACGTACTCCTGTTGTCGAAGTAGCTGTTCCGGAGCAAAGAATAAACCAACGTACCAACAAAACAGCGGAGGTCTGTCGTCTGATTTTCACGGAAAATAAACACGATCCTTTGATTAGTTGTACATCAGAAAGTCTTAGATGTATGTCCATCAATCTCAGGTATTCATTATCGGAGTGATCTCACTTTTGCTGGGTTAATTTGTTAATTCTTTCAGGCACCGTGCCCCGCGTATGGGAGATATAAAAGATGTGTTACGAAGAGGTCTCTTTTAAGCTCACGGTAAATGGAGATACTCTGTATATTTTTGTGTGAAGTTAGTGTTTGACTGTAATTATGATGTATAGAGGCTGTTGCAAAGTTGCATGTCAATACTTCGGGAAAACATTCCTCACATCTAGAGGATGGAAAAAAATTTATGTGAACATAGGTCCGCAGACGCATCGTTTGTTTACTACAGCCCATAATGCATTGCGTACAGTGTTTGTCCCGCTGGCTGTATCATGGTACTGTGGAATTCCATTACAGCGTTCGTTTGTGTGATACACAGGCACCTCAGACTACAACACTACACGAAGAACCGTAGGAACTACACAGGAATTAGTTACAGATGTGTGAAAGCTTATCGTCGGCAGTAAAGGAAATGTTAAAAATGCCATTAATAAGCACGAACACATGCATCAACCCACCCGTTGCATGGACACCAGGATGCGTTGATGAATCCCGCCTCAATACGGTTACGGAGTGTGTCCACATCGTCCACTGGGGTTGCATACACAAGTGCCTTTAAATATCCCCACAAATAAATGTCTAGTGGATTCAAACCAGGGCTCCCCGGGGGCTGGTATGGGGTTGACAATTGCAGCTGCGGTGGCATTTCACAGTAACATGATCCAGCCCACGGGCCATACACTGTACGTTGTGTATTACGGGCTGTAGTAAAGAAACGAGCCTTTTTCGGACCTATGTTCATATGAAAATTTCTCATCCTTCAAATGTGAGGAATGTTTCCCCGAAGTATTGACGTGCAATTATGCAACAACCTGTATATTTGCACCAGCCAAAGCTTTGAGCATTTAACTTATTCTGTAATTATTATTCACACGCTCTAATGGTATTTAAAATGCAAATAGTAAAGATACAATTCTCTTTGGCACTGGGAGTTCCTAAGCAATCTTAATGCAATTGGAAAACATTACAAATTTAAGCGCGGAATAAATATAGTTGTTAGCAAACGGAATTTTGTACCTTTTTTTCCCTTTCGCGTAAGAAAAGTGTACAAGAAAGCCATAAAATTTATATTTTTAACCATTTCACTATCATATTTTTCGATTCATTTGTGATATTTAAATAAAGTAATTTTGCAAGTCTACGTTATGTTACATCCAATTTACGACAGAATATTTAACAATATGTGAATATATTTCGTTATATACCCACTCTAGCAAGAAAAAAATGTTGATTATTTTAGTTGGTCTTAATACAATACAACTCAGAAGATTTTACACAACTACATTTATTTTACAAAAATTGCAATCATCCCATTCACTTACATACAAAACGTAAGAATCAGGCACACATGCGACACCAGCGCTGCCTAGAGGCGACAAATTGTGGTTGCCAAGCTAAAAGCATTGAGTTTCCCGACCTGGATAGAATAAAATTTAGAGTAGATAAAGGCTGTTCAAGATAAAGTTAGCACTTTAGAAAATGTCATTTCTCCTGTATGCATATGGGCGCACTAAGTGCCATTCTCCCAGTAAAGTTGGCAACAATGGATGGAAAGTAGTTACGTATTTTAGCATCGAATAAAAAGTTTAGGTAGCCATTGGTGAAAACTTAAAATTATTTCTTTCGCTTTCTGTTTTTTCAATGCATTGAAGTGTAAAAACGGGCAGATCTGTAAAGTATTTACTTTCTTAATAATTTCACAGTTTCATTTGACCGACGAATGAATAAAGTGACGAGGCCCTTGACAATGTTAATATTACATAAGGCGGAAGAATACACAACGTGTATACAAGTAGACCTTAAGCAGGGCGTTCAAAAGTGCTCATTTTACCATGAACAGCCTTTAATATCCTGTAACCGCACAGCGATGCGAATTGACTCAGTGGGCTTGTCAAAGATTCATCACTGCTCGTTGAGTTTCGTACTTGACACTGGGCCCATAAAATAATGTATTGGCATTCATCGAGGGAACACGTATGATTGTGGCGTTCACTGTGACGCACTTTTAAGGAGGCAGTTGAACTAATGAATTAATTTTAAGATTATTCGGAAACAGGAAATGAGTGCGAATGCTACATAAATATTCTTAGAACTTTCGAGTCTCCTTTTTTTTAATGACTTTTAAGTGAATGGAAACCGTAGTTATACACTTTATTTACAGCATGATTTTTAGAACAATTCTTGGAAAATTGTCTCAGCTACAGATGGCTTAGGATTTTTGTAACGAGAGTTTTATTGTACACCAACCTACTGCGTTCTGGAAAATCATCATGTTATCCTTCAACTACGACATCCGTGCAGTTTATGGGTAGTGACATTCGGTGACAAATTAATCAGGCCAGTTTTCCTTGACGGGATATTTACAAAGCAAATGTGTATAAATTACTGAGGACTCGATCAAACAGGTTATTGGGAAATTATGTACGAGAGAGTGGTGAATGATTTATGCATAAAGGTGCAATACCATGCACAGTTTAGATGATTTGCCAGAAACCTTTGCAAGTAATTGTTTACTCAAAAAGCATTGATCTTGTAGTACATACTGGTTGAAATGGGTGTTGGGTAAAACACCCAATTATTTCCATTCACTTGAAAGTCATAAAAAAAAAAAAAGGAGACTCGAAAGTTTTAAGAATATTTATGTAGCATTCACACTCATTTCCTGTTTCCGAATAATCTTAAAATTAATTCATTATTTCAACTGCCTTTTCTTTTCGGATCTCAGTCATTGGATTTATTTTTGGTGGAGTCAGAAGTTCGCTTCTGAAAATATCATCTTCTTGCTCCACGTGGCACTCATTCGCTTCTTCCGTATTCTTTTCACTAACACTTATTATTATTCCGTCAAAAAATTCTCAGCAACGCTTTGTTCTAAGATAATCTTATCGACTACTTATTCAACATAACTCTTATTAACTCCTCATTCCACGTCACTTTCAACACAATATTTCTCTGCACTATTTTCACTCACTTCATAAACCACATTTCTATGGACAGCATCCACCTCTGATAGAGCATTATCCACGATTTACTCTAGCACTGTACTCAGACCATTTGTATAATCAGCAGTGTCATTTTCATTGCTGTCTTCGGGAGGTTTGAATGGCTGTTGCTGATAATGTTGCCAAAGTTTGAAAAGAACAAAGAAAGTTTCACTGGTATCATCCTCGTCAACATCTTTCGTGTTTTCTAAATTTTCAATTCTCCTTCTTACCACTATTCGGCAAAAGTAAACATATTTCAGTTATCCTAAGCCTACCTAAAATTTTGTAGCATTAGATTTAGGCCATCGAATGTTATTTCCAATGCACTTTGAGAAATCTACTGCGTTTGCATTCCACGGATAGAAACCGGTTGCTCGGAAACCATTCCGAACATTTGCTTCAAATCAATGTTGTTGAGCAAACTGTCGGGAAAGGGGAAAAAAAAAATCCTGTTTCGTAACTGCCTTGTTAGGATTTTTCACTCGCCATTTGAGCACCGCATCCTTCCATTTGCTCATCACTGGTCGGAATGCTGCTACATCAGTTGGTTGCAGGATTCTTGTAGAATTGGGGTAAAGAGCTAAAACTACGACCTTCAATTCCTTGCACAACTTATTCTGACGATTAGTAAGATGCGTTTTATGTCCATCTAAAAATAACACTACTGGCAGCTGAATCCGTCCGCCTACAAGATAAGGGTAAAAAAACCTACCCAATAAATTCAAAGAACATCTCTAACTTCATCCATCCATTGTCACTGCGACTAACGCCCCATTTTTCGGGAACCTTATCGACTATATCATGCGGAATTATTTGAAGATGATATACAATCATAGGAAGGCATTATTTCCCTGATTCAGAGAAAGCACACATAAACATTAGTGTTGATTTTGCCCGACTGTGTTCCACTTGATAAACATTTTTGCTATCTTTTGGACAAAAACTAAATATTTTTAGGGCATAACATAAAGTTGGTTTCATTGCCGTTAAACACTCCTTCAGGATCTAACGGAACCTCTAGTAGGTTCTCTTCGTTAAGGACTTCTTCCACTGCCTGAAACCACCCTGGTACATCTTCCTCGCTGACACAAGAACTAGCTGCGGCGACACCTCCAGGATTCTGTTTGTTACTTCAGGATGCCGCCGTAAGAAACTACTGTACCACTTATTTCCTGGCAAGTTGTGCTTTAATGGGTTTTGGCGAGCATTTTTTTTTTCAAGAAATGCTGTAACACTGGCTCGTATGTCCTCCTTCCTTCGTAGAAACCCTTTTTGAGCAGACTCAAGAAACCAACTGAAACAAATACAGTAACATTATAGATTAGTTTATTTTTATAGACTAACTGACATGAAATAGAATTTCATTACATTTACTATTAAAATTAGGGAAACGCTATGCCAATACATTGAACATGTTACAGTAAAATGCAATTTTGATACCTAATATTTAAGTAACTTTTAAATTTAAGTGACTAGGAAGTGTAGTCACCGATTTTATAGCATAACATAGGCCTAGCCTAGTCTAATAAGTGGGAAGAGCGAAGGCATGAGAAGCAGAAGCTTCCCAACTTGTGATTCAGCATTATAACGAGAGCGCTCTTTCTAACTACCTGTCTCGTTCTCTATTTACATGAACATTTAAGCCTATAAATCTGTGTACCTGGGGGACAGGTAAAAAGGCAAATGTTTACGGCACTGACTTCTATTGATAAAAAATTTACAGAAGGGCATACGTAACATTGCAACGACATGATTGATCACTTCTATAGGCCTGTCTAACAAGTGTGTCTTCCTCCTTTTAACTACATACAGGAGCTGGTACAGAGTTGCTCTTGGAATACCATATTGTTTTGCAGCTGTCTTTAAAGGCATGCCATTTTTCACAGCGGCAACCGCAGTATCGAGTTGCTAGACTGCATAACTATTTGCTTGATAGGGACCCAATACCTATGTTGGTACCTGTAAATAAAATACTGAACACGAACCAGAGTTCACATTTTTAGAATTAATCCTAGTTACTGGCACCTGCTCCAGTAAATGGCACCAACATCCCTCAGTTAATAGCAATCATATGAATTACTGGTTACAGTCATTTGTTGCAAACGAATCCTACAACATTTTGCACAGGAAAAAATAATGAATCTTATGGCATCCTATAACATGTGTGTGTGTATATATAAATAAATAAATAAAAATATATACATATATATAATACTTAAAATATACCAGTAATTGGCATACCTACAAAATCAACACTTTTGAGACTATTATTTTCGCTAACTTATTAAACAACAGCCATCCTATACACTTACATAAAAACCTAACATCGAGTTTCTAATCATGGATGTTTTTTTTTATATTTTACTAAATTAATATATTGTTGTTAACTTATCTTCAAGAAAAATCACAAAATTGTGACTTTATGTGCAGTTTATTTTCAGTATAGCGGCCATTTAAGTAACACTGCCTTGTTGAAGACACAGTCAATGCTTATCAGCAAAATGTTGGAATCACTGGAAAAACAACAGACAGTGCTGCAAACCCATTGCAAAGTTTATTACTTCAATATCAATTAAATAGTACCAATACATGGTATAGTGCCAATAGTTTGGTATTTTACCTGAAATGAAATTGTTAAATTTTAGCAAGGTCGCTTGTGCGACACACATTGCCGGAATGAAAATTATTTGTTAATTTGCACTACAAACATCAATAAATTTTACATTTGAAAGTTTTTATCTTTACATTTTATCATTTTAAAACACAATGACTGTAGGCTTCCATTCTGGCCTAAGAAGGTCATTTTTAGCCATATAGTTTTTCTTCACTGGAGTATATTAAGTAATTTAGCCAACCTTTTATTTGCAGCGACGTTCCATAAGAAGTGGATTTAATGACATATGCCGTACACAACAGGAAAAAGAGCCCAATAACGAAAGTCTTTAGACGCCGCGGTGGTGTAGTGATCAGACAACTCGCCTCCTACCAAGGAGAACCGGGTTCGATACCTGAGGGAGTCCTTCCTGAACTTTCGCATGCGGTCGGCGGGTTTTTTCGGTTATCTCCCGCTTTCCTCGCCCCTTCATTCCTGCGCCGCTCCATATTCACTTCAATCACCCTCATCGGCTCTCAAGACCTCGCTGTCAAGAGCCGCCCAAATCTCGCCACTCACTTCACTATGGGCAGTGTAAAGTATAGTTGCTTGCACAAATAAATACATGTATGTATTAGCAATGCATTGAAAGTTTAAATAACGTAAAATACTTTAAGTACTTAAAACAACACAAATAATAATAATAAAACGACAATTTTAATAAAACGTGACCGTATTACTCATTATTTGTTAATGCTTCCTAGTTACATAGAACTCTTTAAAATGAAATAAATGTATTCTTGTAAATAAAGAAACTTTCTTAATATTTTATAAGCACTTGGATATATATTTAATATAAAAACAAACGTGGCGCTCGTAAGTCAAGTTGGTTTGGTGGTTAAGGTTGCAGTCTAGTAATACAGGGGCCGTAGGTTCTAATCCACCTCCTGGTGGTTTTTTTCCTCGGAAATTAAATATTTTTCAAGTTATTCTCTGTTATTTCTTCAGGAATGTTTTCTAGAAGAGAAAAACTAATTTTATGTACAATTGTCAATAATGTAAGTTGTAATACAAGGCGTTGGAAGATTATACAAGAAAAATGTTTGTAATTTTACAAATAATTTTCTTGACAACTGGGTTTCCAAAGATTTTTCTTGTAAAAGTACAAAAAATTTTTTTTAGAGTGAACCAGCAGACAGGCCAGCCAGCGTGGAACCTTCCGTAGTGTTGCGTACGGCATTTAGAATAGCAATATACCAACACACCACACTGGCCATATATGTGAGACACACAGCTGATGAGGTGGTGCCAAGGGGACACCAACGTCAGGAAAGCTGGCAGGAGGGGGCACGTGATAAATAGGGCCGCCAAACGCTTGCGCCACCCCCCCCCCCCCCGCACTCTTTGACCCTCGTCGACTTACCGTAAGGCCACGTGTTAAAGATGATTCCCGAGGTGCCATCTACGAGGGCGTCTCTGATCAACATTCCATTCAACATCTGGCGACGTTAGTCAGACAGCACGACATCAGTGGTAAGTGCCGTATAATTAGGGTGCAAGGTAGAGCCCTTAGGGAAGCTACGCGGTTACGAGCATTCAAGATAGAGCATGAGAGATAGCTTGAAATATTGCATTTATATAGTATAATCAGTAAAGGATTAGAGATTGCAATATTCAAGTTGTAGATAAATTAGATGGAAAAAAGAGCTTATTTTTATAGAAAATTGTGTCACTGATTTCTACTCTCTGATACTTCACCCAAAGTATAGTCTTTGTAATTTTATAGTAACAAATATAGTAATAATCTAAAGAGAGATATGAAGGATTTAAGTAAAAGTGTTGTATATTGGAATAGAGACAATGATAGGTTTGGTGAGCACCGAGGCAGTAAGACGGGGTGGAGTCACCGTGTCTTGGTAACAGTAGAGTCTGGTTAGGACACCAAAACAATGGCGGAGGTGCCTTTCAGTTCTTCACTCTCGTAGGCGAGCTAATGTAACATTTTAATAGTGGCATACAAATTTTAATTGTGTTGTTTTGTAAGAATATCTTGTAGACTGTGTTAGTCTTCTTTAATATTCACAGGATCAGGTCAGTTCATTGTAATTATAAGTACAGTGAGACGCTAGGATCGTTCCTAAGTGTGTCTCGTGCATGCGGCCAATCGGAGAACTGTTTCGCCCACTTCAAAGGAATTGGTGCGCCATTTTCATCTCTATGGACTTATTCACGCTCTGGTTAGAGTGTGAAGAACCGCATAAAAGAATGTGCCTCGCTTATTGCCCGGGCTGCCTCACGAAAGATGGCGTCGCAGCAAGGCGCCGCCTACAGGCTACATAGAACCGCGTGTGAGATTGGAATCGACATGGTTGTCTTCGCCCGGGGCTACCGACGAAACAGACAAGATTGAAAACTCAGGGTGAAAGCGATGCTGGCTGGCATGTATCCGAAAGAGGCACGTCGTTTCTTTCTCGGCTAGCAAGGAGAGACGTGTGTAACCGCAAATCTTACCCTCAGGTAGGAAAGGACGGACACCCTCGAGATCGAAACAGGAAAAGAACGTTCTAAGTACATAATTATGCTATTAGTAAGATATCGGCACAGTGAGGTGCCCTACGGAAAGAAAAGGAAAAATGTTCACAATAGGGGCTTTTTGGAAAATAGATTTTTTTTTCTCGGAAAATGGTATAATTCCCCTCTACTAATTACAGAGAACACGAAATTACTACACTTGAAAATTATTTCTGGGAAACTCCAAGCTTCACTGATGCGTGGCCGCTTTGCGGTCACCACCTACAAAAAAAAAACAGCCGGCGCTCCTTGAATCACAGTATTGGATATTAACTCCCCTGCTGGCGCTGGGACTCTGGCTCGGTGTGTGATTTTTGTCTACGTTTGAACAGTAATTTTGTTTGCGAGGGGGTAATGCTTGTTCCTAAAATTGTTGTTCTACCAAAGGACACTGTCTGGCGAGAAAGTGGCGAGGCTAATGCTTTTGGGAATTAGCGTCAACCTAATGTATTGTGGTCAGCTGTGGGCTGTAAACAGTGTTATACTGTTATCGCGGTTGTCAGCGGACCGCCAAGCTGCTTTGACACGTGCCGTGCCACCACTCAGGCATTAAGGGGTCAGAATAGCATGGGTAAAGTTCGCCTGCTACACAGGATGGATGAGAATAACACAAACCAGCTGTAGCCACCGTACTAAGCGTCACGTGTACAGCGTTTGGCGAAAAATTCTTGGAGTCCCAAAAGTTGTATACGAACTTGCAACCACAAAGAGTACTTTTTGGCATCACAAATATTTCTGGAATCAGAACGTTTTCTTTAAGAGGTTGTTCTTTTTGTCACGTGGGTTTCGTTGTACGTATGGGATATTCAGTGTAAATCATTTTTTTCGGGACACAAATGGAATTCGGTATGTTGTTGCCAATTTATGAATTTGGTTGTCGAAACATACGTGGGGTCGCTGTTATTAGCCCTGTGTTTAAGATGCTTGTTATTTTGTAAATCAGTGATAAATTACAGCAAAAGCGCTCTATCTTTTCTGAACAGATTGCTGTTTTGAAGCCCTCTTGTCACAGCTTAAAATTCTGAGGTAACACGTCGCTCACGAAGTTTCTTCGTGCTATTTTTGGAGACCTCTTAAGGATTTGAGGATTCGTTCTGGGAAAAGCTAGGTTTCAAACACGTGCACATATATAACTTTAGCCATTGGTGTTTGACACCTCTTGGAGAAGGCTGACCCAATTGTCGCCTTCCAGTGTGACAGCAGACAGCCAAAGCCCGGTTGATATCGGCATATTTGTGCATAAGAATGGTTGAATCTAACCCGCACGTCATTGAACTCACGGATTTTTCAGGTCTGTAATTATTTTCCATCGCCGTTGCAATGATTCCTTATGGCCGGATGAAACCTAGAGAAGTTAAACTTTTTTTACTAGGCAGACCCCTTAACAGCTTTCTAAGAGCTCGTGTTACGAGTTCAACGTGAACTTCATCCTGCAACTTTCACACCTTTCTTAATTTACAATTTCGGGTTTTGCAAACAGCAATTTTTACGTGAATACGTCTTTAAATTTGCAACCATAGTGGGAGGCAATCCAGAAAATCCGACGATAACAAAAACCGGGGATACAGTTTGGCATTTCAGCTCCGAATTTACCGCCTGCATTCAAAATTCAATTACACTACTCGATTTCCAAAGGATTAAAGAGCATGTCACATTGAGTAAGGACTGTGAAACATCCGGAAAGAGGGGGGGGGGGGGGTGGATTTTGAGTTCGTTTCGTCGCGTCTCATAACTTCCGCGTAGTATAACTTTTGACTAGGAGAAGCTACAACGCTCATTTAAGTTTCAATCGACAGCTCTCGTCAAGCGCAATCGATTGCAGTTATAAAAACATTTGTGTGGCGTGGATACGGTGATATTGTATGCGTTTAATGTAAAAAAATGAAGAAAACTTAACACAATTTCGGCCTATATTCGTCAAAAACCCAAGTCGAAATATAGAAACCATATACGGTTGGAAAGAGCATCTCGAAAGCAATCTAGTGATACCCGTAAAACCCCATATGAGCGAGTGAAGCGGTGCCGAGAACCTAAAATAAACATCAAGGCGTCCGAGCGCGTCAACGTAGACGTATTGACGCAAAACAAACGGCCGTGTCCCCAACACAGCCAAACCCAATTTTTTTTAATGCATGCCGTGCTCAAGTCGACACAGCATTCGCTCCGTTCTCGCAACCAACGAGTTCTATAGTCTAGTCTTCGCGGTTTTCGTTGCACTTATTGATAACGTGTTTGATTATTTTCTAAATATGCCATTTGTCGCAATCGTTTTATAATTATGTTAACATACGAGTACCTTATTTTTAGTTAAATAGAACTGCTACTTATATTTTATTCATAAATAATAAGATAAAAATTATAATTAATGTAAATAAAAATTAATGAGAAAACTATTGTGGTGGTAATACCTAGTAAGAAATCGTTTTAAATGCAAATATTATTAAACTGAGTGCGCAAGAATTTGGTGCGTGGTTACATTGGTGTAATTATCTTGACTTCATCAAGCTTTGTTTGCACGAGGCGGAGAAATACCTTGGAAGTAGAACTTTAGCAGGACTTCAGAAAATCTGGAAGTAACCGTTAATGGACTACAGTCTTCGTGTTCGTCTGTAGTAATATGAACAATTCTCAGACTTCATCACTAGCATGATTTACGAATAAGTATGGATAGGAAAATTTCGCTAGTTCAATGACCTGTAGGCTAGACTCCTCAGTCCTCTGCATACTGGAGCCTCAGCTGTGTGTTCACTGGCTGCTGCCCCACACCTGTCAGTTATTGGATGCGCAAGGTGTTTCCTTGCGAGTCTGCTATTGGCTCAGAGGAGTCCAGGGCGGGTCAAATAAACTATGATCCAATTGCGACGGTGACTTCGCTGTATATGTGTTTGACGTCTATCTTGTCCCGTAATGAATTCGCGAGATTTTCCTATCCCTACGTATACGTTTTAAACTGTGCACGGTAATTTAAGCCCTTACGAAAGTCTTGCACACTACGTTTTATTGCGACATATATAAAATTAACCCCTCAAATTACACATAAATTTTCGCTCCAGGTGTTTGCAAAAGAAGAAACTTTTTGTCTGTTAGGTATTTACGCATTCCTTGTCAACCATATAAGAAATGCTGACAGTCATAAATGCGAACGTTTGCCACCACTGCAGTCAGTTGGTCAACTGATTGATAAATGTTTGTTGCATGTTACTGGGGCCCCTTTTAAGTAAAGACTGTTTACGATTAAGTGAGCACTTTTGAAATCAACTTTAGAAAAAATTCACTGCCCCTAACTGCATATATTTTAACGGGCGCCCTGAGTGACATGTGCCCAGTAAAGTTGGTAAAGATTGATGGGAAGTAGTTCTGTATCTTAAAGCCGAATAAAAGTATTAGGTAACCATTTCTCATAATTTAAATTATTTCATTCGCTTTCTGTTTTTTTATTCATTGAAATATAAAAATTAGCAGATTTGTTAAATATTTACTTTTATAATAATTTACGGTTTCACTTGACCGACGCATGAATAAAGTGACGTGGCCCATGACAATGTAAATATTACACAAGGCGGAAGAATACACAACGTGCATACAAGTAGATCTTAAACATGGGGTTTCAAAGTGCTCATTTTACCGTGAATGGCCTATATCATAGTTACAGCAGTACGAAGTAAACGCTGCACGCCAATTCAGCGTCTTGTGCGTAGGGGTGACGGGGTACTAGGTGCGCGTGTAAGTGTCATCCTTATCTCTTTCTTGCTTCCAAGCAACAAACGCCCAAAACAACTCGAGGTAGGTGGTGCCCTGAAACACCAACAGCTACGTACTAGACGGTTGAAAACCTGCGCGCAAGTCCAAATCCTTGTGGGTCACTGAGACAATTGACGCGCGTAATTGCGTCGCCCTTATCGTTCCCTAGCACGTAGCATGGGCCAGCAGAAAAAGCCTCATCAGTACCACTGCGCCAAGACACGGGCCAGTTTACTATCAACACAGAAACAAAATCGTGGTCGATATATCAATGTTAAACCACATCACCCCGTGAAGGCTAGCAGAGATCGATGGTGCGTTGGCGTGAATTACATCATTGGAGAAGACAAAAGGAGTTGTTTTTATCCCCGTGTCGCGGACACTGTAAACAATTCTGGTAACAGTCCTCAACACGTAACGGAAGTTCGTTCGCGATATGATAAATTCACTGATCTTCTTAACATGAAAGGCAAATCTGCCACAGTGATGCATCACCAGTACCAAACATATTTCTCTAGAACTAAAGCAGCGATAGTTGCATAAATTCTGTTACAACAGTGAAAAATACTCTGCTGTAAACTAGTGGCAGATGATCTTGTAGTTACAGTGGGTGAATGGGAGATTACCATTAAATGTCTGTGAATCCCTGTATCCCAAGTTATCGCTGCCCGGTTATTCTATTAGTATGCCAGTTTCAGCAGCTCCTTACATTATTTCCCGTGACTTACGTCGTGCGCATTCTGTTTTAAACTGTAACGTAACCGTAAGGCTCTAAGGTTCTCACGTACCTGGCGCTGGAACTGCGTTGAAGAGTGTTTGAAATAATCGTTTTCCCACGAAACTATTGAATGTGCGTCCGATTCGATAACATGCGAAAAGAAAGTACTCTGCAAAAAAAAAATTCTTGAGGTAAAATTCCCTTACATGTAAGAGAAGCTAATTAACTCTTCATGTTAGGTAGAATTATATCTTAAATGCAGAGTAAATTTACATAACAATTAAAGTACTATTCCATAATTGTACGGAAAAAGTACCTGACAAAAGTGGGGGGGAATATCCTTCACACGTAATGGAAAATAAACTATAATATATTATAAAATTATATTTGAAAATATCCCGGCTTATTAGTACTGATAATTGTGTTATCTATACCCTCTGACATACATTAACAGAACCCTCATCACTAGGGGCACCTGTTTTTCGCGACAATATTCCAGGACAAGTTGAGCTCCACCGCACTATAGTTCAGAACCACGCTCGTGATTGCGTCACTTTCATTGTCCGCGATTCGCAGACGGTCAGTAATCAAGAAAACTTAATTCTGATTGGTTCGTTCATATAACAGACTGTGTTCACACGAAGGCAAGCAGCCAGTAGCCGGATGAAGACCGTAAGTGTGCACATAGGATGCTGCAGTCTAGCCTCCGCGTGAAACTTTTCGCGAAAAAAAAACAGGTGGCCCTACCTATCACTAAAATCTTCGACACTCGGTGGTGAGAGGGCGCGAACCACGGTCCTCTACCGCGGTAGGCCGATGCACTATCCATTACACCACGACGAAAACTTGACAGCACCACTGGAAATTAGTGTGCTAGAGTATCGTTTCTTCCGCCCGTCCCCCCCCCCCACTTAGCTGTTGAGGCAATGCTGGAGAGATGCACGCGTCGTAAGGTAATCGTCCCATTCATTTATGGGTTTTTTCCACTGCTGTGCACGTTAATTTTACTCCAGAGTGCGGTAATAATAACTTAAATATAAAGAGACATGTTCGAATGCTTATATTACTAAACAAAACCAATTAATTTTGAGGTAAAATATATATATATACAAAGCAATTATCAAATAGTTACAAGGGGATGAGGATATCCACACGTTATGAGGTAATTTTCCTATCCATATGGGATTTTCTACTATTATGAACGTGAATTTTACTCCAGAGTGTGGTAATTTTACCTTGCCCGTAAGGAAAACTATATTTCCCACACAAGTACGCGAATACTACCTTACACTTGTCAGGTAATTTTCCCATTGTTTTTTTTTACAGTTCACACTTCAAACAAGAGCTGTTCGGTGCTTTCGAGACGTCTTGCACATTAAAAACACAATCTCAGCTTAGCCTATCCCAGAACTGTTTAAACCTGTTGTCCCCCCCCCCCCCCCCAAATGTTGTATCTCAAAATATACGCGTCAGATTCATACAGAACACCTCAAGGGTCTTGCATTGAACATTCTTACAGACTCCCCACCAATAAAATTACATGGTTACTGCTGGAATTATCATAGGTACACTGTTACGAAAGGCTCCATTGTGCACCTATCTAAACAATGAGCTGGTAATCGATGCCACAACCGAGTTTACCATACATCAAATCGAAATACAGAGTCAAAACTGCAATCTGTAAACTATCGAAATATGTGCCGAGGTATCGACTGGGAGCAGGTACAGGTACGGACTTTTCCTGAGAATTTCTGGTTTAGCTTATATCTAATATAGAGTCTTCTCTTCAATTTTCAGGTTCTACTGGGGAATCACGGGGAAGCCGCCCAATAGCGCCACTTCCCCCACCAGAGAGGTGTGCAAGCACCTCTCTGGTTACAAGCCAGTGTCTCCCTCCAGTTGCCAAGACGAAAGGAAATATAGTTCCCATTCTCTCTCTGCTACCTTTTCCATCTCTACTAACACGCGCATGTTAACACACACACACACACAGTCTCCAGTAGCATTTCTGATTAATGCATGAATATTTTGTCAACTAGGTTTTTTACGGTGTCTATGCCGGTTTTTCTCAGTTTCTTCTAGTGTTAGCTTAGCTATAAGTACACTTAAGGAGGTATTCATGGCCCCGATCGCAGGCCATGGCTGCCCAATCCCTCTCTGCCGTGATGCATGTCTCCTTGTACGATTTCCTAACCTTGAGATGCAATAAATTCTCGCCCTACCCACCCGGCTTTCACTTAACACTTAGATATACCGTAGTTAGGAAAAAAAAATTATCTTATAACTTAACCCGATCCTAATCCCTATTGTTCCATCCTTCTCGTTCACGATTCAATTTGAGTTCATAACAGCACGCAGTGAGGCGATAACACTGCACGCCCTGTGGTTAACAGCGATAGTGCACTTGAAGCGTGTGGCAATGTCTTCCTCATTGCTCCCACGCATATTCTCGGCCTTAGACGAAGAAAAAGTGCTCAAGGTAGGCTGTGAGCGTTAAAAATATTATTTAAAAAATTATAAACATGCATAAGTAACACAACATAATATAAATAAAAATTGGTGCCTTAAAAAACTAACGTTCGTTAGTTTCACTAAGTGTGCTTCGTGAAACTAGGAAGCCGCAAAGAAAAGAAACCGGAATTTTAAACGATATAATTTAGGTACCTGCAAATTTCGCGTTATTTTCTGGCAACACACTAAAACTCATCTTCCTGTACACATCCAAGTTGATGTAATTTGTTTATTGGCTTCTGCAGCAGTCTGGACACATTTTCCTTCTCGACTTGGTTGGACGTGATTGGACCAGCCTCTCGTTAGTGGTTTCCCATTGGCTGAAAGCCGTCCGGGGGCGTGTCCGGGAAAATTGTGGTCCAATGACAAACGCAATACGAAAGCACAAGTGTTCGACGTCTAGTCTGCCTTGAAATAATAACGCGAATTTGATACTTCTCTAGTCATAATAGATGTACCTCTTGGGGAAACTACCTTCTCATCAGCTTTGAGGAAACAAACACACAGTACTTAGTTTTGGAAGGACTCCGAATCGCAATCCGGTGGTAGCCCTCTTCAAACACGTTTGCCAGAAGAACTTACGGGTAGGGACACGCGAATTTCGGGAAGGGATCTACTCGTACGCTAGATTTCAATACACTACGGGGTTACCAGCAGTTATATTTTTTTTCTTATTGGCGGAATTTCTTTGTGAGACGACATTCTCTCACAATGACCGGCCAACCAGAATCGGGAAACTTCAATACTGCACGTCTGTGATTAGCGGCGGACAAACACCTAAGGCGCCTAACACTTAGGTCATCCAATCAAGAAAGTGGATCTGAGCTTCCCTGCTACGAAGTACAACTGGTCTTACGGGTAGAGACATGCGAAATTCGCGTTATTGTTTGAGGACATGTTAAGCTTAAAGCATTTTTTCCTTCGCAATTCGCGTGTCATTGGACCAGTCTTTATTTGATACGCCACGGATAACTCTGCACCAATAAATGGACACTTCACAAGTGTGTGCCCCAGTCAGGTGCAGTTCGCTCAGAAAGTGCGTGACTTAACATGCATGCAGCAACCAATGGAGAAATGACGTCGGCTCGAGTATATATACCATGAATTATAGCCTGATGTCAAAAAATAACGCCGCGAATTTTGCAGGTCGCGACTTGTGGGTTTAATCAGAGGAGCCGAAGCTACCAATTATGCTAATAGAACCAAATCGACCCCGGAGCGACACGTGGAACTGCCTCACGAGGGTATCTAGCTACGAGACGGTAGATAAACCGTACCTGCAGGTCCACGACGGAAGACGTCCCCCACCCTCCTGAGATTTATTCCCTTCCCTTTTCTTCGGCAACTGTCGCATTGGTCGATACCAACCCTCCCCCCCCCCCCCCACCAACTTCCACACCGCAATCCACGGGCCGCAAGATCTTCGCCTTCTATCTCGAATGAGATTTTTTTTGCCTACTCTCTTTTTCCTTTTCTTACCACCGGCCAGGAGAAGTTTCTTTTTCTCTCTCCCCCCCCCCTGCCCGGCGATGGTTGGGCAGAGATAGACGGACGCGGCTGCAAGAATACCCTAAATAAATCTGGTTTCTACTGCAAACGGGATGGGGGCATGCGCTACGTAACATCAAATAATGCTCCGCTATTCTTTGAGGAACAGCGGCCACACAATTCGCTGTCTGGTTTTTCTCGTCGGTATAAATTGCCCGACAAAGAAACGAAAAATCCCGCACGCAGTCCCACTGTACTTATGGGCGTTTGATTCTAAAAAAATTAATTATTTTATAATTGTACTAAACATTGAACAACGTGTACACATTTTATGTGATGACATTTTCCTCCAGTAAAATATTTTTTTTTTATATCCAAAAAAATCTATGGTCTGTTATTTGGCGACGAAATTTGTGCCACGTGGTATCCCACGGCATTAGTTTACTTTGCAATTTTTTTCATATGTACATACAACTTAGTATAAGCTGTTCAGGTAAAGTGAGTTTTTATGGCAAAAGAGAATCGGGAAACTTTTGGATCTGACATCGAATTATTCAAAAAAAATATTCGAGGAAAATGACATCACATACAGTGCGTACAAGTTGAATAATGTTTGTTACAAATATATAATTATTAATTTTCTGGTATCCGACATCCTTAGGAATACGGAGGTGAAAGAGCCGATTGTTCTGCGAACTCCCACCGCACTTGCCAGCAATATGGCGTCGCCGGCCAGAAGAACGTTGGGACGAGGTTCGCCAGACGGTACCTAGGCTGTTCACGATAAAGTGAGCACTTTTGAAATCAACCTCGGAAAAATGTTACTGCCTCCTGGCTGCACATATTTTAAAGGCCGCACCGAGTGGCATGAGGCCAGCAAGGTTGGTAGCTGTGGTTGGAAAGTAGTTCCATATCTTAACGTCGAATAAAAAGTGTTAGTTAACCGTTTGAGATAACTTAAATTATTTCTTTCGCGTTCTGGTTTTTAATGCATCATAGTGTAAAATTAAGTACATGTGTAAAATATTGACTTTTATAATAATTTTACATTTTTCTCTTGACCGACGCATGAATAAAGTGACGAGTCTCATGCAAATGTTAATTTTACATAAGGTGGAATATTGTACAATGTGCATACAAGTAGATCTTAACCCACTAGAACCAGTGTACACAGTGTGTACATTACGCACGAGTATGTAATTTTTAGTCTCGACTGCACACTGTGAAGTTCAATGGCCATTTAATTATGATACCCGTTGCTAAATGATTTGCAAACAGCCTTACTGGTCTAGCTTTTTATGGGTCCATATGACTGTAGCCGAACATATGGCGTACTTCTCATGGGGCGTAACAACGAAACAAGTGTTGTGTGGACTCAAGTAAAGCACGCATCATAAAATTTTTTGTTTGCAGCACCTGAAATCGTAATTTAAAGTGGGTCTGAAAGGGTTAAGGTGCCCTTCTACCTGGCGCTTGAAGGGCGTCGCAGAGTGTTCGAAACACACGTTTTTCTACGAAACTATTAAACGTGCGTCCAGTGTACTGACCTACAAAAAGAACACATATTTCAGGCGAGGGCTGTTGAGTGTTTTCAAGACCTCAAATTAATTAGAAACACCATTTCAGAGCACGCTAAAATGGCTAAAAACGGCTTTTTTTCAAATCGCTGAGTCTCAAAATGTGCGCGTCAGATCCATACAAAACTAGTCAAGGGGCATGCATTGAACCTTCCTACACACTTTCCACCAATAAAATAATAGGGTCGCCGCTAAAAGTCCCATAGGTGCACACTGCACGACGAGAACACTGCACGTCAGTTCAGAGGCTTGCGCTTAGCGGCGATGGGAGACTTGATGCGCGTGACATTGTCGCCTTTAACGCTCCCTCGCCTCTCGGCTTCGAACGCGGAAGAAAGCTCCAGGGCGTCTTAAGCATGGCTTTCAAAAGTGCTCATTTTACCGTGAGCAATCAATAGTAACCTACTCCCCAGTCAGCAGCGCAGCCGACAGGGAACCTTTCGCTTCATGCAGTAGACTACTGAGACGCGAGGTCCGGCCCCCAGAGCCTGGTGCCAGCCAATCCGAGAACGGGCACGTCCACATCTAATGGAACCACCACGACATTTTACTTTTGTGCATATTCCACTCGTGGTTACTTCTAACTTTTCTGATGCCCTGCTAAAGTTCTACTTCCAGGGTATTCCTCCGCCTCGTGCAAACAAAGCTTAAGCGTTGGGACGGACCCCCGCATTCCTTGTGAGATAATTGTTTGCGCGAATACGCAAATCTCGGTAAATAAATGTTCTGTAAATACGACTTTCTGTCAGTAAAATATATACATATATATATATAAACAATTATCTTCTTGGAGAAAAAATTCGTGAAAATGGTGAGATATCGCATTTTTAAAGCTCGCCTATGCAGTTTCCTTAAGCGGCAAGAGAAAAGTACAAAGATACGGGCGTAGTTTAACATATGGTCTTTCATCGCGTGTAATAAAACCCCATCTGTTACAGATCTAATTTGCACAGTACAGTGTCAAGACGAAATAACTGCACGTCTTACGCATAGGAGCGATGAGGCACTAGGCGTGCGTGTTAGTGTCGCCCGTATCACTCTCTAGCTTCTTGACCTTGGACGCGGGGCTAGAAAATTACGCCAAGGGGAACAACGCACCGCATTCGTGCGAACTCACAGTAATAATCTTTTGCGTCAGAACTATTCGTTTCTAAGCATTACCGACACACCTGTGTTCTCGCTGTTTTACTTAACGCCGTTTATAAATGAAATATTATAATTTATAGGTAAATTATAGTTAAGATTTCGATTAAACCAAAAAATAAGGTACTTTAATGTTAACACAAGTGCAAAACGCTTGTGATACATAGCATAAATAGGGATCAATAGTTTGATTGAAAAATCATGAAGAAACCACGAATAGACTATATTTATGTACTCTGTGTTCTGTGATACACTTATCGCACAGTGTTGAAGGTTAATTTTCCCTCTCTCTCTCTCTCTCTCTCTCTCTCTCTCTCTCTCTCTCTATCTCTCTCACTCTCTCCTGCCCAATACTGGGGTGAAACTATGCTGCCAGATACTGAAAAAATGGCACACATTGATAAAAAAATAATCTCGACTTCAGGCGGCACACAGTATTTAACATCATTTCCTTGCCTTGTAAAACACTAATGGGGGAAAAAAAATAATTGTATTCTTGCCAGATAAAGGCTGTTCACGGTAAAATGAGCACTTTCGGTAGCCCTGCTTCAGATTTATTTGAATGCTCGTGTATTCTCCCGCCTTGTGTAAAAATAACGCTGCCATGGGACTCATCACTTTATCCGTGCGTCGGTCGAGTGAAACTGTGAAATGGTTGAAAAAAGTAAATATTTTACTAATCTGCTCATTATTACGCGTCTCTGCATACAAAAAAAGAAAGTGAAATTAATAATTTAAGTTATTATAGATGGTTGCTTAACACTTTTGATTCGACGTTAAGATACGGAACCACTTTCCCTCCAACGTTACAAACTTTACTGGGCGCATGTCACGCAGTGCGGCAATTGAAATGCATGTAGGTGGGAGCAGTGAATCTTTCTAAGGTCGCACACGGAGACAGTGATTTGGGTGTGCCCATCCTTGATTGGCCTCGCAATGCTCTGGAAAATGGCCTCACGTCCGACTGACTACTGCATGCAGCAAAAAAGTCTGTTGTTATTCGCTAAACTGCCGGCTGGCGAGCAGATTAGAGGCGCCGATTGGCGGATGGCGTACTAACATTTTGCCGGGTAAGTGACGTCATTTCAGGAGGTGTGTGCAGCTGGAGTCTGCGGTACAGCCAAATATTTCACCTCTGCACACCTAAAGAGTGGGGTAGACCCGCAACGTCCACGGTCAAGAAGCGAGGGAGCTATACGGGCGACGTTAACGCGCACTTCTAGCGCCTCGTCGCTCCTACGCGCAAGGCGTGCAGTGCTTCCGTCGTGACGCTGTGCTGTGTAAATTACATCTGCAACAGTGGCGTTTTATTACACCCGAGGCCGACGTCCCGTGGAGCAGTGGGTTGGTGCGCTATCGATCTGTGGCGAGGGGAGGCTCTGGGCTCTAACCCCGGGTAAGGCATGGGTGTTAACTTAAGCGAGGTTATAAGTTAGCTTGTAAGCCGCCTCCTACTAAGCTTTCCAGCATGAAACCGAGGGACGTTAAAAAGCCATTTACAATTACAGTTATTACACGTGATGAAAGCCCACATATTAAACTACAACCTTATGTTTATACTTCTCTCTTGTCGCTTAAGGAAACTGCATAGACAAGCTTTAAAAATGTGATATTTGACCATTTTCACGAATTTTTTTGCTCCAAGAATACACTTAATATGAGAAAAGTAAAAAATTAGGGCATAGATAATAGCTTTTTATATATATATTCTGACAAAAAGTCGTATTCGTGGAACATTTATTTACCGAGATACGTGTATTCGCGCAAACAACTATTTCACAAAAAACGCGGGTGTCCATCGCAGTGTTAAATACTTGTGACTAGGTAGAGGGAAGTTGGGGTATGTGATAAAGGAAATGTGATTAAAAGAAAAATTATTTAAACCGTGTTTACGAAAGTGGCGTGCAAAGGTATTGCTGTAGTGATGCCAATAATGACACAGTGCTACCGAAACCATTTTTTTTTTTTTTTTAGTTCGGCTCACAAGACTAGTTTTATAGTTACGAAAAGTCACTTAAGTAGTAAAAACGCACATATCACCATTCCTGCGAATTTCACTGCTTCCCAGGAATGCTAAGTTTTTACTGGCTAGGGTTATTCTGAAAACAATCAAGTGTGATTTATGGGGTGAGGGAAAACAATTGGGCTTCTCTTAATCTCGAGGTCTTGAGAGTCGATGTGGGTGAAGCGAGATGAGTATGGGGCAGCACCGAAATTACAGGGCATGGGAAAAACGGACATCCCCGAGAAAACCAACCGACCGGCGGCGTCGTCCGGTACGGTTCCCACATGCGGAAATATGGGGCGGCCCCGCCGGGAATCGAACCCGTTTCGCCTTGGTGGGATGCGAGTAGTCTAGCGAAATTAGGTAAGAGACTGCCAGTGATAAAGTATGACAAAGAAACAATAAAAGTTAAAAAGGAAATAGTATACTTGGGCATTATTTTTGATAATAGATTAAGTTTTGTCCCACATATTAAATATATAACCGAAAAAGTTAATAATATATATTTTTAAAATTAAAACAAACGGTATGGAATACAATAAATTATAATAATAAAAATAAGAAAATAATATAGCAGCCATTATACCGTAATATTATACAATATGCTAGCACTTGTTACAAAATAAAATTGGAAATACACACATTAAAATAATACTAAGAGCATCACAAAGATATGTATTGATAAAAATAATGAATTTAACACCAACAACATCATATGTATCCGCGATAACTGTTAGTGAAGAAATCCCAGTGGACCGTAGTATAAAAGATAGAAATATCATATATCAATTCAAAAATGAAATAGATGAAATAGAATACAACGGAAATACATATAAGATAGTAGAGCACAATAATATTTGGACTGAAAAAAAAATAGAAATAATCAACCTATTAGTTTAAAAGAATTAAAGAAAGAAATCTATAAACTAAGTATTATAATTTAGCAAACAGAGTACGATGCAACAGAAACCGGCCTAAATACTAAAAATTATATTAAAAATATACAACAATGGTACGAAAGTAATAGCAATATAAAGAGTAGTGAGTTGAAAGTAATAACAGGACACTGCCAAATTGAAGAATATTTAGCTAAAATAAATAAAATAGAAGATTTCAGTTGTCAATGTGAAAAGGGAGCTCAGACGGGCATACCATATTCTGTACTTGTGTGACATGTTTAAAAAGAAAGGAAAGATTTAGAATAGAAATTAAAACCTTTTAATGACGAATGGCCATTACAAAAACATAATATATATGACAAGGAAATTGTAGAAATAATAAATGAAAGTATTAGTAAAATATATGATTTCGTAAAAAATATGAATGATGATTTAACTGAGCAGTCTAGGGAGCGGATGAGAGTGTGCTGGAACTAAGGGAATTATTGAATGGTTGTTTGTGTTTGTATAGTGTTTTATCGTTTAAATTAAATAAAAATTATAAATAACTCTCTCTCTCTCTTTTAGATAAGAAACAGAATATTCAGTAAAAATATCGAAGTTTTGCAGAATAACAGTGAGGAAGAAAAACTGAAAAGTTCCAAACACGAAAAATTTATAAAGAACACAATATCTGAAATGAATGCAAGAAGAATTGAAGGAAATATGGAGAAAAATAGAAGAACAAGGAGGAAGAGAAGAAAAAGAAGAGAAAGAAGAAAAGGAAAGTAAATGGTGAGGAGAACAGAGAAGGAAAGTAGAAGAACAATAGAAGAGAGAAAAAAAGGAGGAGAAGCAGCAAGAAAGAGAAGAAGAAAGACAAGATCTGAAACGGATGAAAGAAGAACGGAAGGAACTGTGGAGAAGAAAATCTAAATGAGGGAAAAATGTGATTTGTGATAATATGTTGGTTGATGTCTGTGTATGTGTCTGTGTAAAAAAAAGGGGGGGGGCGCCCGTAGGAGCGCCCTCCTCCACCACCTCGTCCGCCGAGAAACGAAGGCCTGGGTGTCCAGAAGAGGTACTTCGATGTCCTGGACGATACATAGGTCGGGGCAGAATGGTGGGCGAAGGAAAAAAAAAAATAAAGAACAAAATAGAATAGTGCAGCTATGGAGGGGGCTGGGGGCCTTGGGGTTAGTGGGCGGGGCCATTCGACCGTTGGGTGCCATGTCTGACCGGCCGAAAGGCTAGTTAGCTGTGTGCGGGTCCGCTGGCATCTAGTGGCGCGGGCGGATTCATGGGAATCCCGGTCTCTGAAATGTTCCGGCGTGGGCGGCGAAACGGGGGCGGTCGAAAGGATACCCGTCGGGGAGCTGTCTCGGACGGGGCAGAATAGCTCACCACCTTCCTAGGAAGTGTGAATGATGCTTTTGAATATAAATAGAATTTTTTAGCTTAAATTACGGGAGCCCAGACGAACAGCTGCCCTGCCACAAAGAAAAACTGTGAATCTACATAACTAATGCACTGTTTGTTAAATTGTAGTAGTCATGATAGAACTGAACTCCCTGGATGGCTGTACTGCTTAGTAGGGTAAATGAAATAAAAAAAAAATTCTATCGCGCTCATCGCGAGTGTACTGTATTGGCTGCAATTTAACATTATAACGATGGGTGCTGTTCCGTGTATCCATCAAGGGATTACTGTATAGTTATTTGCTCACAATTTTTCAATTGCTAACCAACTCTTAGCGATCATAATTTTTTTAGTTGTAAACCGAGTCCTAGCGACAAAGAATACGTAGATATTCCTAAAACCATGGCAGTTTTGAACGTCACCAGCAACTCCAGCTATTATTTGCACCGAGAAGGGTAATAAATTGGTTTCTTTCTTAGTAATGAATGAAATTATATTCATCATAAGGTCAGAACTTCAAATGTTTGTATTGCGTCCCATCTGTATCTGCATACTTTTAACGGCGTTTTGATAGGTGTAATTTTCACATCTTTTTGTTTACTGTAAAGAGTACTCAACTTACAATATATGCATTGAATATTTTTAAATCGCGAATACGCTTTAATAAAAAACATACAAATGATAAAACAAAGTAATTTGAAAAATTAAACTGGTTTTATATATATTTTTTTAATAATCATCGATTTACGGAAAGGGGTAAATGTTTAACACATTTAAAAACTGTAAAATGTAATGAATAATTGATTTTCTTTCTTTGTAGCCGTCCCTCAATTACTGTGTGGTAATTTTTTCAGAACGCATCATAAAATTATACAAACCAGAAATTGGCGACAATCATTGTCTCATCTTAATTTGACTTTCAATTGTTTCAAGTGGGTGATCCGAAGAAAAAGAACAAAATCGTGTCTTTGACACATAACAATATTACTTATATTCATATTTTTATGTGTAAATATATAATTTATGCTTTAGGAAATTACACGCGCAATTTCTACAAGTAATACAGCGTCCTCGAGGGGCTAAACAAACGAGCCTCGCTGCGTACAGTTACACCCTCGCCACGAATCTGTAGTACGGCAAATAAAAAACCACTAAGTGCTAATGTATCTGGTCTCCACTTCGCTAAGAGCTGCTATAGCACAGCTGGGACCACGCTTACTTCGTAATAAGGTTATCAGAAGAGGCTTCGTCCAGGAAAGGGAGCGTCTTGCTAGCAAGGCAGGAAGTTCATATTAACTGAATATACACCACTGTAACATTTTGTTGTAAGCAGTAGAGAAACCGGAAGTCCGGCATAAGGGCGTGGGGCGTCGGTACCTCTGGACCAGCTGCCGCCATCTTGAATTTCTCTTTTTCCTTAAAATTGTTCTTTTTTTCCCCCCTCAAAAGCGACTAAATGCCCCTAAAAATTTCCCCTTTCTCTAAAAGTTCCCGGTTTTACCTAAAAAATAACTCGAGCCCCCCTTTATTTTTTGGCTAAAACGAGTCGTCAGGAGCTTTCGAGGGGCTTGTCAAGACTCTGGGATTAGTCTGCTTTGAGGGGGAAAGCGAAATTTTTGGAAGGGAAAGGGTAAAAAGAAAAATTCAAGATGTCGGCGGCCGGCCCCTAGGCGCCGACACCCCACGCCCTTATGCCAGACTTTCCATTTCTCTACTACTGTTGTAAATCGCCGAAAAAATTACAATATGCGTGGCAAAAAAAAATATTTTATGACGCGTGCCGTACGTCAGTCGACGCAACACTTGTTACGTTGTCACGGCCAATGAGGCTGTAGGCCATTTGTTACGTTGTCACGGCCAATGAGGCTGTAGGCCATATGTTCGGTTACAGTAACATGAACAATGTATGGCCTAGACCGGTAAGAAGGTTTGCGAATCATTTACCATAAGTAAACATATTGGCCATTGATATTCGCAGTGTGGGGTGTAGATCAAAAAATGAGCACACGCTAGACTTCAACACCATAAGCACGCAACAGCAGTTTGTCTACAGACCATAGGTTGCTGTCTGCTTGAGAAGGCGTTTTCATGTTTGATCGGGCCACTCATAATTCGGCAACATCGGCACGGCTCCTACGTGATTCGCGTGCAGACAGTTAACATGCATAAGAAAGTGATCCATCCAATCAAGGTAGGTAAACGACTCTAGCTAGAGTGTTTTGAAATATAACTTGTCTTGATATCTTTCCGCAAAATTTCACCACCGCTGACAATTGGATCGCATTTTTTGAGACACGCCCTGAAATAATGAAATAATTGAAGCCAGTAGCTAACTTGAAACGAGACAAGGGTCGAATCCAGTGCTACTTGGTCTGAAGAGAAACTTGAACATATCTATGCCGCTGACGTAATGACACGTGTCTATAGTGGACGCCTCTCAGCTAGCCCGTGGTTTCGTTTCCCCTTACCACTCCTCTTCCCACTGGAAACACGGCTGTCACTTGTTTTCTCCTGTTTGCTCTAAGATCGCTCAGTAGTAAAGAAACGCCACCAATCCGTCTGCCCACAGGCATTATTTTTTCTGCGAGTAGCCAGGTAAGGTCTATTTGCGGTTTCTTCACACGTTTTGAATAAAACCTTTGAAAAATTCCCCCCCCCCCCATGTATGACGTGATTAGTTATTTCCTAAATATTCTATGTATCACAAGCGTTTCATAACTCTATTAACATAAAATTATCTTATTTTTCGTTAAAGTTAAGTTTTACCTATATTTATAATACATCATTTATAATAAATACCAATAAAAACAGCAATAAAACATGTGTACTGGTAGCGCTTATAAGCTGTAGTAAGAAATAGTTATCGTGTAAAATATAATTACAGCTGTAATGATATTTTACACGATCGGTGTGATTTTCTAGACGTAGTTAAGCTTATTTTGAACGAGGGGGAGTAATATATCCTGGAAGAAGAATTTTAGCAGGGCTTCAAAAAAGTTTGAAGTATCCGTGAATAGATTATAACAACACAAGTAATACGAAAATACTTGCAAATGAACACCTGAGCCAGCATATGTGCTTCTACGAGAGATTATTATCCACCAAGAAAGTACTTCATACAACGAGGTGATGCACTAAGAGAAAGATATAGTTGAAGGTACCAAATAAATTCACTTGTAATGTATTTTGTTTACGCTGAACGATATTTTGTTCACCCAACTTAGCTGCAATCGTTTCTTTGAAACAAATAAATCATTTAAATACTATTTGTTGGGTGGAAGGCTTATTTTGTTGTTCTAACAAAATCTACATGTATTTAGTGCCCCACGTCTATTTTATAAGTACCTTTAACTAAACGGTTGGCTACCGTTTACATTACAAATATCAAATTATAATCAAATTGACAATTTGTTTGGAGTAAATAAGCATTTTGTTAGCTGTAACAGTCCGACGTATTAATTATTAGAGAAGTTATGGAGGCAACAAACTCAGTTTGATCCAATGCTGGCATTAATTGGTTGGCTGTAAGGCCAGCGCGCCATTCTATTGCCTTCTTTCGAATACACAACTCGAGAGATTGTTAGTAATTTTCGCGACAGAGGATAGTAATATTGTTTAATACATTTATCGATGCTTAGCAATAGTATAGACGATTCCAAAGAGACACACTCAAGAGGAAACAAAACAGTAATGCTGTAAAAATTGAAAATAATTACACAAGGACATGATATCTGTTATAAAATTATTTCATTGGAAATATTTCTAACTGGGCACTGGATACTTTAGTCAAAGTCGCTAAGATGTAGCTTTCAGGCGCGAAATGTGTGGGTACGAAACTCGGTCGTCTTTGTTTTTTTTTTTTTTTTTTTTTTTTTTTTTTTTAAATGATAAACGAAATTGTTTATATTACGTAGAACCACACAAATCTTAATAGCCTTCAGGCATAATACAGGAACGTTATTAAAATCAATAAGATCATAAAACACCTCAGCACCAACTATGACAGTCTTTCGTGAGAAGTTGCAATATCTCAGCTTCATAACTAATTATATTGTTAAGTTAAAAGTTTTCTTATTAAAAAAATTTCCTTCCTCCAAATGAATATAATTGAATGCAACTCTCCTACTTAATTGGTTTTAACTTCAAAGGTGAGTCTAAATGAAAAGAAAAAGGACGTAACTCAAACTTACAAGAAGTTAAGATAACTGATGTAAAGGTTGACAACCGAACGTAACAGGAGCCGCCGGCTGGCTTAGCGGCTAGAACTTTAGCCTCCCACCAAGGCGAATCGGGAGCTCGCTCCCAGATTTCCGCACGTGGGTAAAGTGCAGGACAATGCCGCTGGTCAGCGGGTTTCCTCTGGGTTCTCCCGATTTCCTTCGCCCTCGCATCACGGCGCTGCTACGTACTCGCCTCGCTTCACCCTCGTCGACTCTCAAGTCCTCGTTGCGAGAGCCGCGCAAATCTCTCCACTCCACAATCCAACTGTAACCGGCCGTCTGGTAATCCCGTATCTTCACGAGCGTCAGTAAAACTATAATCCGTTCACGGTTACTTCACACTTTCCTGAATCCCTGCTAAAGTTCTACTTCCAGGATATTCCTCCGCCTCGTGTCAACTAACCCTAACTAACTCTGAAAAAAAAAAATTACACCGGAAGGCAACGCACCGAACTCGTGCGCACTACATTGTAATGATGTTTTACATGAGAACTATTTCTTACTAGGCGCTATCAACACAAGATTTCTCGCTGTTTTTTGTTTCATAATTTACTATAATTGAATTATTATATTTTAATAACTAAAATATAGGTAAAACTTTAAGTTAACGAAAAATAAGATACTTTCATGTTAACAGAGGTGTAAATAGCCTGTGATACATGGCATATTTAGGACATCACGAAACACGTCATACATGGGGTGGTTTTCCAAATGTTTGATTCAGAAAGCGCGAAGAAACTGCGAATAGACTATATAGTTATTTTTTTACGACGGATGTGTATGTTCGCAATATACTCTCTCTCTCTCTCTCTCTCTCTCTCTCTCTCTCTCTCTCTCTCTCTCTCTCTCTATCTCTCTCTCTCTCTCTCTCTCTCTCTTATTAAAGTTCCGTTTATTGGTGTTTTTGTTAAAACTAATCGACGTCCATTATGAAATAAATGCTTGTAATTTAAGAAATGTAAACACATCAGCATGATCAGAGCTTACGCTTATATTTGTGAATTTAAACTGCAGCTGTGATACTCCAGCACCAGACTGTGCCAGTCTTGAAGAACGGCGTTTTGACAAGTTAGTTGTTTGGTTGAACTCAAAATAGTTACAAACTGTAGGCCAATAGGGAGCAAGGATTGTTGAGAGCCTTCGTCAGCCTGAATCAAAAAACTGCTATTAGATTTACGAATTGTGAACACAGGCAAGGAAGTATCTACTTTGTGAAAGACGATTAACTGCTAAAGTTGTAACATAATTGTTACTAAAAAAAAAAAAAAACACAAATTCCCACTATTATCTATAATTCTGGCTAACTCGTCATTAGTAAGTACGAAACTAACATCACGACGATCGATCTGAGATAACTTTATTGCCAGTGACTGGAAATCTTCGCAAATTCGTTTTGAGGACAAACTAGACTACACAGAAATGTACATTTCACTTTCTTTTGCAGTTAGATCGCATACTGTAAGACACACCCCGAACGAATTAACGCCAGTAACTAACCTGGCAGTGGAAGAAAATAATTACAGCATCACTTGGTATAAGCTATTCGTGGTAAAGTGAGCACTTTTTAAGGCTCTTACTTTCAGCCTATTTTTATCTTACAGCCACTTTTTAATATCAGTAAAGTCCATAATGACGGGATTTCGAGCTGGAACCCGCAGGTGCCCGTCAACCCCCGCCCCCTCCCCGACATGACATGTAAGGGCTTAGGAAACGGGAAAAACTCGAGAAAATCCCCATGTGAAAATCCGGGAGTGAACCCGCCAGGGATCGAACCCAGATCGTCGTGGTAGGAGTCGAGGGCCATGGCCATTACGCCCCTGTGTTTATACGTTTCATCACTCTCAAAAGTTAATATCTGAATCTACAATAAATTATATTTATTACTGTGTAATATCATTTGGAAGTGCCTTTAAAAGTACTCTCCTGGTGTAGGGTAAACCTAGAGCACGACCCAATGAACAACTAACTAACTTGCTGAGGTTCGGGAAACAAAGCATCGTGGACTTGTTGCCAAATTGAACCGCGAATATTCCTGCTCTCTAATAATTGAATATCAGTTACTTCTGCAATGTAATCACAATGCCCGAATTCCCTGCCACCTGGTCGGGCGTTAAATTCGTTGCTCATTGAACCAGCAGACAGCGAACAACGAGCTGAAGCTACAAAACACAAAGGTCGAGGCGAAATGTGTCCCAGCGGATCATCGAACCCGCGAAATTTTCGCGCATCCAATTATCGCTTGTAGTATCGAAGTTCCATTTACGCTGCCCGTGCTACAGTGCTAACGAGTGTGGGATACGAGACTCGAAAAAGGCAGCGCTCGATGCCAATTCGAACCCCCGTTCGACGTTGGCGATCGGAGGATTAGGTCACCGTGACGTCCAATGCGACATTTTCACTTCGGCGATCAGTCGCGGGTCAGCGTCCCGTGAAACATCACCGGCTGCTATTCGCGTTTTCTTTGCCTCCAGAGCGCAGCACCGTACCGTAGAAAATGGCCGGTGTAGAGGTAATAACGAGATGACAATCACGTCGAAAGCTCCAACAAAAAAAAAGTGAAATAAGAATAGAGAGATTTGGGCAGCTCTTTACATCAAAGGTCTTGAGAGCCGAAGAGGGGGGGGGGGAAGCGAGGTGAGCATGGGACAACGCCGGGATGAACGGGTTGGGGGAAACGGGAGATCCCCGAAAAAAAAACCCGCCGATCAGCGGCATCGCCCGGCACGATTCCCACGTGCGAAAGCCCGGGAGCGATCCCGCTGGTAATGGAACCTTGTTCGCCTTGATGGGAGGCGAGTAGTCTAACCACTACACCAACGCGGTACCAAGAAACAAGAATGTTTGAGACAATAGTTGAATTGCATGAAGTTATGGTTCATGTCGGGAGTTTTATATGTCCATTAGTTGAACGTGTGGAAATTTTTAAGATTGCGTTTTATGGAGCACGACATTTTACAAAGCGAAAATTTAAGTAATGAGGTTATGCACTGAGTATAGTTATGTGTCAGTATTCATCAGAACGTATTAAGTATACATGTTTCATTCGCAGATGCATTTGAATATTGGAAATTATAAAGAATAGCATGTTTTCGGAAAATTGCAAAACCTATAATAGTACTGCTTTTTTGTGCATACAGATTATGTTAAAATATTGTTACATACATGTATGCGTCTTTGTAATACCATATTTTATTCACTTAAACGATGGATGTTCATGACTCACTTTTTATTCCTTTTCTCCTCCCCCACCCCCCTCCAAAAATCCACGACACTATCGTTTTACCAGTATTTTTACATAAATTTTTTCTTTTGAAATCCGTATACAAATCCGCCATATTCTGAGTTAATACAAATACTTAATAATGAATTAGCTTGATTGTACACAGCGGTACTGAATCATATTTGTTCGGGTAAATTACTTACTTTACGGTAAAATATATGTACTATGTGTCAGCTAGAAATTGTCCACTAAAAAAAAAACTTGTAATTTTACTGCAGTTAGTCATATAAGCAAATACAGTTTATATGGCCTCTATAGGAGTACATATTTCCGCCTCTAGATTTCAGCCACTTTGCCCGAAAACACTAATACACGATGGTATTCCATCTCTGGAAATAAACACCAGAGTTCTCCCAAATTTAGCAGGCAAGTAGCACTGCGCCAGGTCACGTAAGTTAATGTTTTGAGTGGGTCAGATACTTGTTTCCAAAATGGCATCCATATAAACATTTTATCTTAGTATACTATATTTACTAACGTACGAAACAATCTTCAACTTAACTTTGCACGCTGGCAGTATGTATTATAGCCATCAAATATGTCGATAGAGAGACGTATTTCTCCACCAATTTGTAAGATACTTTGACGTGAAAAAACTGGATATTTTTTTATATGTCGCAGGAAATGAACCGATTCCTACCAATTTTGGCGAAGAACTTTTACTGATGTGTGGTACATTTATTTATATGTTTCAATTGAGCTAAACTCTTATTTTCTGAACGACGACAATATAATGTAAACATTTTAGCTTAGAAGTTTACACCTAAGAAACAACGTTAACGATTATATATTAACTTTGTATACTAGCGGTAACTATGCCAATTATCAATTCCGCTAATACATTAATTTGTTTGTCCTCCACTTATGACAATCGTCATGTGAAAAAATGGAGGTTTCATGCCATATCTCGAGTTCCAACTAACCGATTCCCGCAAGATTTTACACGCAAGTAGGTAGTGCTACATTAAGGCAAGTAAACTTACATGTTTTAGGTGTGGTAATAATTTCTTCCTAATTGCGTTAATCTATACACTTAGATTAGAATGATATTTTAACAAAACCATTTAACAAAATTTTATAAAATTTTGTACGCCGACAGTATTCTTTAGAAGCATAAATTATGCGAACACAGGTCCCCCTCTATCTTTCCCATATTTCGAGAACCATTCAAATAATCTAAACCAAATTTCTTACACCCTTAGTGCTACAGAAATGAATGCGAACTTATACTATTTACATGTTGTCAGATAATAATGGCAACCATATGATTAATTTTGATAAGTTTGTGATAGAGAAAGACTACACTTTGTGTCACGCTTCCGGGATCGGGGTTAGCATAAGAATCTAACAGCGTATGAACCTGAAATTTAAGGTGAAATAAAAGCAAATTTCCTAAAGAATGTTCGAAATTGTTGTATGATGTGTACGGCGATATTTTCATATCACGTGCAGTGGTGCTTGGGGTCGTGGTGGCTGAGCGGTTAACCTGCTCGCCTCCCACCGTGGCGAACCAGGTTCAATCCCCGGCCGGGTCACTCCCGGATTTTCGCTTGTGGAAATCGTGCCGGACGACGCCGCTGGTCAGCGGGTTTTCTCAGGATTTCCTGTTTCCCCCCCCCCCCCCCTTTTCATTCTGGCGCTTCTCCATACTCATTCTCATCGGGTCTCAAGACCTTGCCGTTAAGAGCCACCCAAATCTCTTCACCCGCTCTCCCACTGCACTGGTTCTTGAACGAAGCAAAATTATTTTATGAAATGTCGAGAAGAGGTCACCCTGTGATTTGAAAAACTTAATAAAATTTCCAAAAGTTAATTAAATTTTGGGGAAATATCGATGTATGGGCGTTAGCCTGATTATAGACGTAATGAACACGAATAAGAGGTGGCATGGCAAATTTTTCGTATTCATTTGAACGTGACTAAAGTGTGTTCAAAAATGGTCGTCGAGACGCATCGTTGTGCTTGGGCATCCACCTTACTCGCCAGATGTCCCCGTATAACGTCTGCCTTTTCCCACAGTGCAAAGTACATTACTATCTACACATTTCCCGTGTTTTGAAGATGTGAAAAGGTATACGTCAAACTTTTTGTAGAGGATGGAAGTTGATGATCTGTAGCAATACTTGGGGCAGTGCTAGATACTTATGCAGCGGTGTAAATCTAGAGGAGAGGAGAGTATACTGACGTTGATTAATTGCGTGTTCTAATATTTCGGACTTAACCGCATTTCTCTCACCGATCCCATGACTTATTATTTGCATTTTCGCTAATTTACAAACATGTAGATTTCACACGAGTATACGTTTGTTTTACATACTACTTTCGACCTCCATTCATCAGACACACGACGGGAAAATTGAATATTTTCAAAATTTAGGTGGCTTAAATTCCATGTGGGCGAGCCGAAGAGTCTATAGGCTGTTCACGGTAAACTGAGCACTTATGAAAGCCCTGCCTGTAATGTACTTATATGCACATTGCGTATTATTCCACCATATGTAAAATGAACATTGCAGGGGCGCGATCGCATTATTCGTGCGCCGGTTAAGTGAATCTGAAAAATTATTAGAAAAAGTAAATATTTTACATTGTTATTATACGGCACCGTGATACTTAATGACGTAAAACGGGAGGAAAGTATCCATATTTCTTAAAGTTTCGCGTCTTGTGAACGAACAATGGCGAGTTCGCGAGAAATTTTCTTAGGCAAAGTAACCAGAAAAATTATATTTCATATAGCAATGGTATTCATAACTTTTTCCGCAAACATAAAAACAAAATAGCATCAAACACCTGGAACCATTATCAACACTTAAAACAATCAATCATGACTAGAAACTGAGAGAGTTAGTTGTGTCACATTTTTTATACCCGCCATTGCCACTATAAGGTCATAGTAAGTCACAAACCCTAGACCTTTTGAAATGTTCAGTTCTCACTAAAAAATAAAATATTTCGAGTTTTTTTAACTTAAATTTCAATAAGAAATAAAACAGCGACACAGCAAAAATGCAATATTTTTAAATACATTTTTTTAAAACGGAAGTGCATAAATATACTTAACAAATTTGAGGAGTGTTTCCTGTAATCCAAGGAAATTTCTGTGATATTTACGGAGAGTCCGTCACCGAAAAATAAACGTGTCCGAAATTTTAAGGGGAGTTCTGGAGATTTTTAACCATCACTTTTCCATAAAGTGACGGAATTTTATTTTTGACGGTGGATGTTGAATAGGAACGTCATTTCCACCTCTGTAGGTTGAAATATTCTGTGGCAGCGCCTGGTCCGCGCAACACTGTCGTGGTGGTCATTTTGCATGCCGAGGGCCTACATTTTCCGCCTCTCTCGCCGTTTTGTGGCTAAACGCTTTTGTTTGCTCTCGAGGCCATCCTTGTTTCCTTCTCGTCTTTCTGAGTCCTTAATTTGCTCGCCCTTTGTTTGGTTGCGCTGTGTCGTGTACCCGTACTTTACTTCGCTTCCTCTTATTGTCCAGCTATATTTGCGACGTTTTATATCATTTCAGATAGGCACGCGGTTTCTCTTCGCTTTCTATCTCCCCCTTTTATTTATTTATTCCTTTTGTGTTGCTTAGTTACCTTTATGTTGTACAAGTGTGCGTCTCTTAAGTGTGTTTGTATGATAAACTTAAATGCACACAAAACACGTGTATTATGTTAGACATCTATTTTAAGGGCCAAACAGAAAAATAAAAGATACAATAGTTGATTACTCACCACATGTTTTACAATCTTTACAAATGAGCATGAAGAATTAATTATGTTGCAGTTTGTCTAACGCTGTGAAATTATATTTTAAAGTGCGAAGCAAGAAAATATTCGAAACGAAAGTGCGTCAGCGAAGAATTTACTTCCACAGAAATGTAACAAATTTGAATTTTTTGAATTAATTGTTAATAGAATTTCCAGAATATACTAATTATTTGTTGGCAACGTTCCACTATGGGATAATAGTAGTATGGCATAGAACACATTACGACCTTTTATGGCATTGAAATATCGGGTAAATACCTAAGAATGTGTTGATATGCGAGACAAGGTGAAATTGTTTATTGAGTTGAAGAAAGCTGTCATATCATGAATTATACACGTTTTACTGCACCATCCATTTTAGGTTCGTGTGTGAAATTTTCGCTTTTCTGAAGCCATAGTTCACAGCTTAAAAGATACCGTCAAGTTTTTAATATCGACAGCTGATTTTTTACTATGTGTGATTTTCCTATGGAATAAATAAGTAATTTGCTCCCACTGTTTCGCAGTAGTGGATAAACCAAGCAATCGTCACTATCAGAAGTCGATACTACAGCGATTCTTTCAATCCATGTATATACTATTAACTTAACCTTTGCTGACAAGTTTTTATTAAGAGGTTTACGTTTTACAAATAAAATTTGTCATGTGTTCCGTATCAAAGTAGACAAAAACTTGTTTTGTTCTCACATTCAATGAGCTGTAGGCTTCGTGCTCGGCTTAAGTAATATGAACAGACCATAACCTGCATCGTAATTTTTTGTGTGTTTACAAGTAATTCTCCGGATACTAGTGGCCAATTACACTATTGTAACAGTACAAAAAAAATTATGGTGAATATCGCAAAATTTGTGTGGAATGTTGAAAATTAATGTGAAATTTTAACAAGCAAGTGTTGGAGACTTCAAGTTTCTTATAGATATTGTGATATATAAACAACTATGTATGTTTTCTTAAATTATGTGTTGTAACTATAGGCCTACAATATTTCAGCTGTACAGGTAAAGGCAATCTTTGTCAAATAGGCTCCAAATAATTACCTGTAACAAGTACATAAATTTTTACTGTGTGGGACTTTAACAAAGTATACTCACCAGTTACCCACAGGGAATACAATCAGGTCAAGGAGGGACAGGTTGATGGACAGGAGTACAGGCATGTGGCACATTAACCATTTCAATCACAGATGAATCTATAATTTAGGCGTCTCAAAAACCACATTTTTGTTCGGAACTATAGTGGTATTGATACAACGTTTCTCATACACCGCGACAAATAAACACCTGTCCATGCTTTCTCTTGCAGGCAGCAGCGGCTTTTATGGCTACGGAATGTAAGTAGTTTCAACGGCGAATGATTTTCCCCACACGTAGGGGACCCTTTCTCATTGGACGATATGTCATACTGTTGTAACGCCTGCCTTTTTTCAGACATTATTTATGCGCAACAACACGTACTGTTTACTGTGCAGAGTTAAAAAGATGATATTATTTTTCTAATTTGAACATAATTTCATGGCACATGCTAATATTTATTCTCACTCTATTTGCACTCCCCTTAATTTATTTTACAACTTATTTTATTGTGCATTACAATTCTCTATATATTAGCCGTGTTATATGTGTTTCCAGTTTTGGAATGTGTTTTTAGTGTCACGTGGCCATACATCTGAGCATTTGTTGATAGTTACCATAGTAACGAGGTGACGCGCTGGGGTAGCCATATCGTGATTGGAGAACTGTTTTTAAGCTTCGCCTTAAGCTTTGGTTTAGGGATTAGCCATCTTGGTTCCTACCATCATGCGGGCTGTAGCGAGTGTCGCAGGCCCGGTAGGGTTTTGCAATTTTACCAGTAGAAAAGTACGAGTTCTGGTTCTTATTATAGCAGACTGCCAGATGGCGAAGACGGTTTTAATGAGAAGAACAGAAGAGGTCAGCTCGCGCTTAGTACACGGGAATAATTAATTAGTTTCACTCCCGCGAGTATAGCGTGTGGTAAATTATAGAACTGTATATATACGTGTACCAGGGCTCGTAAGCCCAAAGTAAGGGAAGAAGCGGAACCACTGTGAAAGAAATATGAATTAATTTAATTTAACTGTAAATAATTAAATCACACAGTAATTTCTAAGTTTAAGTGTTGCAAAAATGCTATATTAGTATGCCCTGTACATGTCTACCGCATTGTTTCTTACAACCAATGCTCAACTTGCTGCATACTTGATGATAAAGGCTGTTCACGGTAAAATGAGCACTTTTGAAAGCCCTGTTGAAGGCCTACTAGTATGCACGTTGTGTATTTTTCCGCCTTATGCATATCAAATTAACACTGTCGTGGAATTTATCGCTTTATTCTTGCGTCGATCACGTGAAACTTTGAATTTATTGAAAAAAAGCATATATTTCACAAATCTGCCCTTTTTTGACACTACGATACATTAAAAAATTACAAAGGGGAAAAGAATAATTTAAGTTATTACAAATGGTTAACTAACACTTTTAATTTGACGTTTTAATAAGGAACTATTTCCCATCTATCATTACCAATCTGGTCGTATGTAACCATATGCAGGCAGGGGAAGTGACTTTTTCTAAGGTGGACTTCAAAAGTGCTCAAATTATCGTGAACAGCCTTTACTGGCATTATACATTCATTTCAAAGAGGTGCAGAAAATTCTTCAAATCAGATTAGCCGCAAGGAAGACTCAGCGTATTGGGCACTGGCACCTAGGAGTGTACAGCACCGGTGATGAGTATCACTCGTATGCAACGTGTCTACGATCATGGACAAGGTAACTCAATAGGTTACGCATTGCAGTTTCGTTAAGAAGTCGAGACACATTAACTACTTTTCTTAATTCATTGTTATTATTTCATTAAGAACTCTAGCTATTGATTGGATTTAAATTTAAAGTAAATTCTTACCTACGCGCTCTCAGGTACCTAGGGTGGCTTCATACTATAAGGCACTGGGTTTGAATCCCGATGAAACTGTAGACGCCTGTGTTTTCTACACTGTAGATTTTTTTCTGGTAAGCTTCCTAAACTGTAATGGAAGTTTTTAACCTATACGCCGTATGGTAATAATACCACACACCAAGCTGCAAATATAGGAATGTTTAGCAGCTCTAATATACAAAAATGGGAACTTCGCTATGCATTTGACTCTTTCCTGAGCAAATGTAGGAACGCTACAATGGATGTGTAAGGGAAAACATTACCATTCCTGCTTTCTCACCGAGCGTATACACTGGTATAGCAAATTACCGAATAATTTCTTAGAGGATAGGTTTATAAGATCTCTCTTAGTTTAGCTGTATAAAGCAGGGATTAAAAATCCAGCTTAATAATAATTCACAGAGGTGTGTTTTCAGTAGGGCTCGATTTACTTAAGATCAGCTGTAGAGTGGCAAACTTACGTGGGGCGAGCCATGCCCCGACGCACCTGCAAACCCCTAACAGCGTTACACGGCCGCCGGCTGTGAGGCCAGGCTCAGGGATCGGCAAACAGCTACGTCAAGCGCGCAAACATGTCAATCCATCATCCCGGACGTTGAATCCGAACACAATACGCTTGTCATTAACCCCGAGGGGTGGGGGGCACACGAGTACCCTCTCCCTTCGGTCGACACTCAACAGCACTAGCGTCCCGCGTACCTTCACAAGTTGGACGGAAATATTTTATTTACGAGTCAGTCAACGGCATGTCGTTATAACGATACAGCGTTACTGGTTCTATCCCGTGGATAAGATGTGCGAATTTTTTAATGTTATTTTCGTAGATTTTGAGGCTATTTCGTGGTGTTTATACTACTTGAGTCCCACCAATGCGAACCGGGTTCGGTTCCCGGCGGAGGGTCACCCCCGGATTTTCACATGTAGGAATCGTACCAGACGATGCTGCTGGTCGGTGGGTTTTCTCGGAGATCTCTCGTTTTTCCCCGCCCTTTCAATCTGGTGCTGCTCCATACTCATCTCGCTTCACCCTAATAGGATCTCAACACCTTAATGTTAAGAGCCGCCAGTAGATATATAATGGGGGTTCTGGGGCAGGGGTCAGGGGCTCGAATCGTCGGATCCGGAACCGCCATCTTGGATTTCCCTTTTTCCTTCAAATTTTCTCATATTCCCTCATCATTTCCCGTATTTCCATCTGCTCCCAACTGCCATTTTGGTAGCCAGTATGACGCCATTTTGAAATATGCCTTTTTGGTAACCAGTACACCATTCCCCATGCTCTATCATTCCAAGTTGTTTTATCATGCTCTTTAATTCCAAGTGGTTTTTCACGTGCTATCATTCTGTCTTACCTTTTTTTCATTCCAAGGGTTTTTCTCCGGCTTGTCGACATCGGTATGAGTAGTGCCATAAGGTTTAACCTGGGGAGAGAATGTCGGAGGCGAGGTTGGTATAGGGAATTAACCTTGTTTGCCCTTATCGACAATCACCTAAAAAGTAAGGTAGGTATCTTTAATTTTGGGGTTAGGATTATCATTATATTTAAGAAAAGTTATGGGTTTAAATAAAAATATATATTTATTAATTTTTACAGCACAGACATAACTGCTCCCATCTTGGATTTTAGTAAATATAGAAGCAATCTTCATGTTATTTCTAAAATAATTATGTTACCACTCCGACCATCAAATACAACGCATCGCCTACCCTTTCAACAGGGCATTTTTTGTACTTATGCTCTTCCTGGCAAGGTCAATTATGAATTTAGCCATTTTACAAATGTAGGGTAAAGAAAGATAATTTCGTGACTTAGGTAATTTCGTGATACTTTATAAAAAAAAAAGCTACAGCAAGCATACCACTTAAGCAAAAGACACTGGACAAGGACTAGTAGTTCATGTATCCCTCCAGAAATCGCACCACGTGTACCCCATTGCTGGTTCCACTGTTTTGGGAGCGGAGAAAAACTTTCTGTGTTTTGCGGCAAATTATTGTGCTGTTTGCTGACGTTTGTGCGCGGTCTTTGTTGTATGTAACACCATGGAAGACAAAACATTGGTAAGTAAACTATTGTTATGGTATTTTGTAGCCTGTCCAATGTACTTCATAATATAATAGGGAAAGAAACATATTATAATGAATTTTGGTCGCAAATGCCTAAGTTATAAACTAGTTTTCTTAGCGTTTTGAAGTCTGAGAGAGTAGTGTTAATGCACTAGTTAATATTTTTGTTAAAAAAAAATGGGGTTTGCATGCAAATTTTTAATATAACTTATTATACCAAAATTGTTAACGATACATTCAGCTTTAAATGAATCCAATTAACGACCAAATTAATGGCACTCACGAACATACCTGTATCATGAAATTACATATGTCACGAAATAACCGGGACGAAAATATTTAATAAAATATTTTATTTTCAGGTAAAAATCCCACAACAACGGTCAAAATATAGATAATAAAGAGCAAACAACTTTTAGAAGCAGCACAGTTACTTAAAGACCAGAATATGTATATTTATAAGTCTTCAAAAACAATGGGCGTTCCGTGGAGATCACTAAAAGACTATCTTGCAAAAAATCCTCACCACGATGAAAACATATCGTTGCCAAAACTGGGTAGGCCATTTGCTTTGATTTCAGACTTGGAAGTTCGTCTGTATAACTATATAATCTCAATTCAGAAGCTGTGATTTGGATTGACTGTGTCTAAGGTAATACAGGTAGCGCACGAACTTGCAACAAGTGTTGGACGTCAGAATTTCTTCAGTGGGGAAAATGCCAGTGCGAGTAAATGGCGGTGAGCGAACTTTAAGGTGATGTACAATCTTACCTTATGATGTCCAGAAAATATGGCCGGATACAGAGCATCGATGGCAAACCAATAAATGATTTAGGACTTATATGACAAATTGGAGCTTTTAATAAACGATCTTGGGATCAAGAACATGCCTAGAAGAATATGGAGTTGTGATGAAACGGGCCTGTCCTATGTGGTGAAACGAGGAAAGATTGTCACAAGTGTGAGGAAACGTTACATCTACAAAACAACATATGCAGAACGAGATGAAACCCATATATGCTGCTGGGCTGTGTGTGTGCCTATGGAACATGGATTCCACCAATGATAATATTCAAAGGCGTTCGGTAGAATGACAATCTACTAAGAGATTGTCTTCCAAATTCATTGGCCAAGTTGTGTGTTAAAGGGGTGTATCAACAGTGAGATTTTCTTGGAATGGTTAATTTTTTTCATCAGTGCAATTCCTCCTGCTCGTCCAGTTATCCTCCGCATGGACTCGCATGCTTCTCACATCAATCTGGCAGTCATTTCGTTAGCAAAAGAAAACTAGATTTTCTTATTCACATTTCCTGCCCACGCAACACATCTGCTACAGCCATTAGATGTTGGGATTTATTAACCATTGAACTCACATTGGGCTCAGAGCATGAATTCCTACATGAAATAGAATCCTACAGAGAAACCCAACAGAGCACATTTTCATACACTGTTTAATCCAGTATTCATCCAAAGATTCAGTGAGAAGAATATCCCCAATGCCTTTAAGAAAACTGAACTTTTTCCATTTAGTAAATTTGCGATCCCCAGAGAAGCTCTGCAACCTTCACAGCTGACTTACAGGGCTCTTAAAGTAGAAAATCAAGGAGGTAGTCTGGCGTTGCAGGTTGACAGCATCCTGACAATCCCAACTGTGCCACTGACACCAAGGAACAAGGCGACCAGACGGAAAACTGATTCATGTGCAAAGTGCTTGACACTACCAGAAGAGATAGCCTCTTCTTCAGCCCCACCTGTGCCAGGAAAGTTTATACAACACAATTTTCTCATGATGTGTCAGTCAAAAATGGTGCGAAGTGGGCACAATGTTCATACTGCTTGGTACCATATAATGTGCTGTGTCAACCTAATGATGCCGAAGAGGAGGTTTTCATGTATGAATCTTGTGCAAGTGCGGAAGGTGTCGAGTCTGCTGAAATATGCAAGGCTTCTATAAACTGAAATCTGTGTTTTAAATGCATCTGCATGTATGACTTTAATATCTCTAGTTGTAAATCAAATGTTGCCCATTATTCTTATCCAGGGCATTAAGAGGTTTTTATTACAAAACATCACGGAATTACCTTACCACTATCACGAAATTAGCTACCCATATTACGAATATATCTTAAGATTTGTCTAAAGTTTAACTTAAAATTATTTTTAAGGAAATTAATAAAAGCAGCAATTGCCATTGTTCGTTTGTGCGATTTCTATCATATCTCTTGCCAGCCTACATTTACACTGCAAACTATTGTAGATCCAATGATTATTAACCAAAAACTGAAAATGTCATGAAATTAACTTTCTTCATCCTACTCATAATATCTGAACCCTTGATGCTATGCTCGTCATCATAACACAGACATCGTACCCAACATACAACATAATGACAAGATCATTTAGACTCTAAACCCTTTCCGGAAAAAGTTTAAGTTGAGTTATGCCCTTTTGTAAATATACTCATAATTTCCAAACCGTTGATAATATAAGGATCAATTTCATAACATAGACACCGTATACAATATCCGTCACGGCAGTAAAAGCATTTAAGCCCTGTGGCCTTTCTGACAAGGTCAATTTTGAATTAAGCCCTTTTTGTAAATGTATCATTAATGTATATCATGTATAAATTAATTTGAAAGCACAAAAATCACTCTTTTACTTTACTAAAAATATAAATTCATATATTTCCCCCTCACATAATATTCGTTTAAGAAGAGCTTTGTTTAATATACAGAAATTAAAATTGCGCTACAATAAAATAACGCACATCCA
Organism: Dryococelus australis; assembly: GCA_029891345.1. Classification (NCBI taxonomy): domain Eukaryota; kingdom Metazoa; phylum Arthropoda; class Insecta; order Phasmatodea; family Phasmatidae; genus Dryococelus; species Dryococelus australis. The sequence continues at coordinate 33,100,655 of CM056995.1, read as the reverse complement.
CATAACCTTTGTTAGATTCTCGGCAAAATGGCTGCTTGTCTTTGACTTTAAATTTCAACTTTTAGAAATCGTAAAGTGCTTGACGTTACTCTTTGACAGAGATCCATTTTGCCAAGTTCCACAAGAAACAGCCTCTCGGAAAGCAAACGTAAAGTCAATTCATGAAGTCAAATAGTGTTAAAAGTTTTCAATTGTACAAGGGCCTTAAGTTACAAGGCGCTGAATGGCGATCGACGTTCCATAATTCCTGCCAGCCACGCCATTTTGGCGGAGTGCGCGGCTGGAGTTCCCTGTATTAGCGGCTGTTGCAGCTCTGAATTCTTACATAATCTGTACCCACGTTGACGACGTTGCATTTAGAGTACGTGACACAGCGATACGGGTGACATTAAAAGGCGCGACCAGCGCCCCGTTGCCCCTACGTGCAAGGCGCTGAACCTGCGTGAAGTGCTTCCGCTGTTACGATTTCCTGTGTAAACAGATCTGTAACAATGGTATTATATTGCACGCGATAGAAGCCCTAAAATTAAACTGTGACTGCGAAGTTTTATTTGTCTGCTAGTTAATAAGGAAACTGTGCAGGAAAGCTATAAAATTGCTGTTTTTGACCATTTCATGATTTTTTTTTACAATAAATATAATATTTTAAAAACAAATCTGTACTTGCTTAGATACTTTATATATATATATATATATATATATATATATTATATATATATATATATATATATATATCTAGCAAAGGCGTCGTTTTCCCAGGACATTTATTTTCTGAAATACGCGTAAACGCGCAAACTACAGAAAATATGTCCGGACTACTAACCCTTAAGGTGGCCGCCTGGTTGAAGGAATGTTGCACGTCTGAGGCCTAAAAGCGTGGGAGCGCTAGGGGCGACCGAGACATGCGCATCAACGCTCTCTTCGCCTCTACGTGTTAAGCACTGAACTGGCGTGCAGTCCTACCGTCGTTAACGTGCTTCTATGAGACTTTCAGCGGAGACCGTACTATTTTATGACTAAAAAAAAATCAAATTTTGATACACTTCACTATTCCTTTTTTTTTTTTTTTTTTTTTTTTAAGTTTTGTACCGGGATCTCCACACCTAAAAATGACCGTGAAAACACACGTTTGAGCCATTTTCACTATCACTTAAACATGCTGGAGAGAGAAATGGAGGAACTGACAGACGCGTAACGTTTCTTAAATGCTATTCGTAGGCAGACTTCACTCAGATATGGCGGACGATTTTATTTTATTATTTTTTTTTTTAATAAAATTTTTCTTCTGGAGCTCTGCACACCGTTCGGCCCAGGTTATTTTTCTCTAGTCTAAAAGTACAACTTTGTAAACAAAATCCTCGGCGTAACGTAAGAGATGGCGAAATGAAATTTCGCGCAAGATTATCTGCTCTCGTGGGCGCCGTTCTCAACTTCCGCTGTTTTTTTTTTTTTTTTTTTTTTTTTTTCTTTTTCAATCTTGAACTTGTTCGCCGTTATCGACGACATCGACTAAGAAGTCGCCCTCGCGCCTCTCGAGTGGCGGGCGGGAATGAGTTCCAGCGATTGCGACTCAAGGTGCGGGTGAGTCGCGGGGAGCTGCCATCTTGATGGAGGCGCAGGGTTGTAAATAAAGAGGCCTCTTCTAGACTTCAAGGACGCGAGGGAATTCTTTTGTCGCTCCGGGGAGGAGGAGTCTGAAGGAGAAGGCGCGAGTCTGATAGAGCCGTGCTGGTGGACTCGACTACAGCCGTGGAAAAATCTTCGGGCGGGAATCTTCGCTGGAAAAATTTCCCGCAAGACATCCTACCGCCAAAGATCTCAATTATCTCCTAACGCAAAAATAATATTCACAATAAATCGAGATACGTGAATTTCACAACTGTGAAAATTATACATAACCATTTGAGTTTTAGTGTTCAAAATAGCATATGAGACACTGGAAACCAAGAAGATTTAAAACTGCACACCTCAGAAAACATCTTCCATTAAAGGTATTCCCACTCATTTCTAAAAATATCATGAGATTTTAGTTGACGAGCGACGTGTCATGGTAAACGGATATAAATGTTGTTCAAGATAAAGCGAGCACTTTTGAATTCAACCTTCGAAAAAAGTCACTACTCCTACTTGCATATATTTTAACGGGTGCACTGAGTGACATGCGCCCAGTAAAGTCGATAATGGTGGAGGGTAAGTAGTTCCATACCTTAACGTCGAATAAAAAGTGTTAGGTAACCATTTGTGATAACTTAAATTATTTCTTTCGCTTTCTGTTTTGGTTAATGCGTCGAAGTGTAAAAATGTGCAGATTTGAAAAGTAATTTCTTTTCTAATTATTCCAGTTTCACTTGACCAACGCGTAAATAAAGTGATGGGGTCAATGACAATGTTAATTTTACATAAAGCGGAAGAATACACAACGTGTATACAAGTAGATCTTAAGCGGGGCTTTTAAAAGTGCTCAGTTTACCGTGAACAGCCAATAATATGTTGTAAGGCCTCCTCTTGTCCGGCAAAGTGTAGCAACTCGTTGTGGCATCAATTCCACACGTGGCCGAAACACCTGCGGAGAAATGTTAACACATGTCTAGAGATGATGGAAAATCGCGAAAATTTATCTAGCTAACATCTATAACAATATAACTATATTATCCTTTAATGATTGTGTAGCTACCGAGCTACTCTAGCGCTAGGTAAAGAGAGGAGGACAATGAAAACATGGTACGTGTCGCGTGTGTACAGATTATATTTACAACTCCCGAACACTACATAAGCGCAACTGGTCTGCTCAAGTGGCGGCTAGGAACAGCCAGCTGCTACCTTGGTAGCGAAGAGCCTCGGGCCACGAAATACCTCGTCGGCTTATGGGTGGTTGTGCGCGCTCATGCAGACATACCCCATGTGTGGAAACAGTCCATTAGTGCTTTCACCACATTCCATTAGCACTCTGTGCCACTCCAACAGCTTACGGTCACTTACCCAGCGGTTGTGGTGGCTTTCTACCATAGATTGGATGAATAAGCTTTTGATTATAGTATCAGAATCTTAATTGGCTCAGTGGACTGGGTTAGTAGCTACACACAGGCATGACATCCAATAAGGAAATGAAACTGTCGGAAGTGGGCAGAGTGTGTTGGATCCTAGCAAACAGTCAACTTTTCCCGCGATAGACCATTATCTCTACCCATTCCGTCTAGATATCTACCCACAGCTGCCTGTTATTTGTAGGTGCAGGATCTTGGGTGCCAATGGACTTCCCCACCGCTTCCCATAAATGTTCGATTGGGGTTTATTTCGGGCCAACGAAATTGCCACAGCAGTTGTCGAGACTCTTCGGAACATTCCTCGGAACAATTATTGAAATTTTGTACTGATGGCATGGTGCATTATCCTGCTTGAACCATAGACTAAAAATGTAGTAGACCGCTTATTCATCTTCTGTGCATATACCTAACATCGATCTCCCCAAAGAACACAACTGTCAAAGTCATATGGTCAACACATGCAAGTGTTTGTTTATATCTTAATTTTTAAATGACAAGCCCTTTTGTGTGAGTAAAATACTTTTACCAGATTGAATTCAATTAAAAAGCATTACAAATTAGTTAGATGAAGTATAAAGACATCTCAAAAGTATTTGTTTACTAAACAGTGTTCTAACCTCGAACCTAATCTACGCCATTTTTGCTAGCCATATTGGCAGGGAAGTAGTTCATTGTTGGGACACGGAGATTGGTTGTGCGCAGCCAGCGAGTTTGGTCTACCTCATCTTTTGTCTATGGTTGGAACATCGCATAGTTGTGGAGGTACGTGAAAGTCCATAAAGGGCTGCAATGCAATGTCATTACCGCCATATAGAGGCTGTGCCGAAGAAAGTGTAACCAAACAAACCTGATATGGCTCACACCAATATGGCGGTCGTGTTTACATTCTGAACAAACAACATCAGTGTAAATATGGACGTTTGTTATTAATTCGTTAAGCATACAGATATGCTATCCAGTGAAGAGTATTCAAAATGTAAGCAAATGGAAGTTTACGAATTTTCTGGCAAGAAACGATAGCTGTCTCCGCGACTTAAAAGTAGTTTCGGCAAAAAAAAATTGCGGCCTATTCCACAGAAACACAGTAGGCCTAGGCATCAAATTTTTGTATGAAATAGTTTCGGCTTCAAAGTGCTAGAGATATCGTACTTATATGGGCCTTATTCTGGCAGATCCTGCAAAGACAGGAGAATTTTAGTATGTTTTAAAAGTTTGTCTTCCTGAGGCAGTAGGGCCTAGGCACAATTGTACGCATCCCACCAGTTATGACACAAAGCTGAGTGTAAGCCCTGGCCGTAAAATACTGGCGTTTTCGAATAACGTTTCAGCCCTTTTTGTCAAGAGTTTTCAGTTTTATGTTACATAAATAGGTGTTTGCTTTAAAAAAAAAAATTCAAGTTCAGGGACAAGCCCAATGTCTTGACAACATTATCAGTTTTAACTCCCAAGTCTCCTAGCCACGCAAGTAGAAATTCGGGCCACCGAGATAAATGCGAGTCCACCTAGTAAAGGATTGGTTTTTATAAACTGGGATCAGTGATGTATGCTTTGCTGTATAGCAGAGCATCTGGCAATGTTACAGCATACTTCTTGTTGGAAGTTGGTTTGTGTGGGGGAGGGGATTAACTTACCTGGCACAAACTGCGAGGACATTCACTTGTCTCTTGAAAGTTTAATGACAATAAATGTTGCAGTCACAACTATGTTTATCATGCATGCTATTGAACTGAACTTGTTTTGCTACCGAACACATCCATACACGTATTGTTCTAGATTTTTTCCAGCTCCCTACACTTCAAATTAATATTTGCATTATGTGATTATAATTTGTAACAATATTCATCAATCATATTTATATTTTACTTATCAGTTAAATGAAATTCATTGCTGTGGTTTGAGTAAAAAGTCAACTAAATTTGTTCACACACATATGACTAAGGTTATTACAACCGTACTTCAGCAAAAATACTTATTAATTATGTGTAGGATCCAAAAGAAAAATGCTCATCTGTTTAAGAGGTTTGGGCAGCTCTGTGCAGCGGACGTCTTTAGAGCTGAGGAAAAATTAAACTAATATGAAGCAGCACCAGAATGCAAAGATGGGTGAAAAGGGAGGTCCCTGAAAAACTCACCAGCTGCATTATCCGTCATGATTCCCTCATGAAAAAATTCAGGAGATACCCAGCCAGAAGTGAACATAAATCGCTTTGGTGGGAGGTAATCGCTCAAGCCACTCGACTACAGTGGAACCTCACCTGCATACTACCTCATTGTACAGTGGTGCCTGTCTTCAAACATTAAAGCGACATGCCAGTTAAGCACATTAGACGCAGACCAAGCCAGTTGATGCAATAGTAAAATACTAGACTCACATTTGGAAGGGCACTGGTTTTGAATCCTAGTCCAGACATCCAGTGCTGCAAAAGAAATTTTGGAAGCTGTAACTGTCCCCTTCCCTTTATATTTTCCAAAATAAAATACTTTTTCCCTTCCACGATGTGGCTCCCTTAAATATCCCTTGTCACCTGCCCTGCAGCCATCCTGATTAGTTCCCCATGTTTTCCCAAAATCACTCCAGGAAAGTGCTGTGAAGGTTCCTTATGAAGGCCATGGCAGATTCCTCCTCCATTTCCTGCTAATTCTGTTGTTGTGTATACCCGTTTCTAATGACCTCGCTGTTGACGAGACAAACCAACTAAATAAAAGGCCAACTGAAAACAGACCAGTCTGTTCACAACAGTTGGTTCACTGGCCTCACAGTTCCAAGTGTAATTCCATCTAGTGATAAAACTGACATAACGGGTTACGTAACTTCACTGTGCTTATTTGCAAGTATTCCACTGAAAGCGCGTGGATCCACTGTCCATAGTACAATTTTTATTTATTAACGGCTGAGAGGTGCAGTTAAGCTATGGTCACCTTCTCTTACACTGGACCATCACGAAGTCACTTTCGTTGCTGGAAATTCGTACATATATATTACAGATAATACACGTTTAAAAATTAAACAAACCAAGGATACAATTCAATAACTCTCTCACTTATTCACGTATCGCATCTCAAGTTTGGCCAACAGGATAACAGAGCCAGGCATATGCAACAGGGTTAGAACAGTTATTAACTCCATGATTTTGAGCATGATTCTTCATGAACAGAAAATGTCTTCCAAATTATAAGATTATGCAAGTCAATTTGGTATATTTAAACTACAGTAGGATGAGGCGGTTTACGATGTTTAATCAATTTATGCCATTTTCTAAAGCTAACTATCTCCTTTTGCCGTAACACCTTGCATATCAAATAATTACACCAGAACTGTAATAATCATCCATTTAAGTATTATATTGTAGACTTAAAATCAGCATACTGTTTTTCATACTCGTTGCCATCATAACATTCATCCAACAGCAACAAATCACACAATACAGTACTTTTATATTGAAGCATGTACCCTGTAAAAATGCCATATTGTTATGTACAGCTGGATATTATTCACAATGTTGACACACACAATCCTTTCCATTTTTAAACTCCGCAAATATTGCAATATGTATTGATTTTCTGTGAAAAACACCGCGATTGTGTGCCTGCATAAATAATGTACCATGCTCCTTAATCTATGTGTTTCTACCTGTGAGTAGTGGGTAACTCAACCTCTTAATTTTTTATGTTAAAATTAGTAGCCTTGTGACCTAATTCCCACCTGCACAGATACAGAGAGCACAGATGTATAGGCTACTACAGCGCTGCATCAATGCTGACATGTCGTACGAGATTAATACACCTTACCACTACATGGACGAGAAAGAGACAATTTTTAAAATTATTGGGACCTAGATAATAAGCTAATTTACATGAGCTAAATAAATGCATTGACTAATGAAATAATATTAGTTCAGCAAAACATTTCTTTTTAATTTTTGCAATATTGTAATTAATTACTAAGAAAGTAGCACTTAAATTTCACAAGGTCACATATGAACAACCTGTACTTGAGAATGATAAACTCAGGCACCTTTACATACAAAAATGGTATAATAAAGTCACAGTTATTAATTTAAAAAAAGTATTCACATTCCGTAAAACTCCATACAGTAGGTACTGTAAAAATGGATACATGTTGGTGATTTTAAAATGTTAACATTACACTTTATCCTGAGAAATCAGAGATTGACTTACACTGCATATTTCTGCAAAAGAAGGGGTTAGGGGGTGTATTTGAGACATAATATTCTGTTTACATGTAAATGTAAAGGTACTACTTAATAAATTACTTTTTATGGAGCAATTGCAAGACTATGGTCAAACTGCTGCACAAACATACCAGTACCTGGTAACTTAATGCTTCTGAAGCTCAAACTTTTTTAATCTGTGCTCTCCACAATAGCGCAGTTTAAGTACAAAATATTAAAGCAATATTAATGCACACAACTGAAGTGAGTGAAAACAAAGGCTAATCAGGTCAAATATGGAGAACAAAGCAGAGAATTAATCAAATATATAGGCCCTTTAAAGGCTCTGATTTATGCACAAATCAAATGTCTGTGCGTGAGGCATTTCAAAATAAGTCAATTTAAGGGTAATGGGAACTTTGAATTGTAACAACTATACACTTTATTTGCCAGTAAAATCATCTGGTTTCTACTAAGCGAAACAACCTATAGGCCCTACCCATAAAAATGACTGGCACCATACTCGAATTGAGCTATATAACTGCTAAAATTTTTGCACGATGTGAAATAAGTGAAGGTGAATTAACATAAGTAATTAAATTTCCCTTTCGTAGCCCCTGCACTTGCGAAAGCAAGTGCTTCTCAGACTTTGGCAGAGGTTACTATTGAGGAATATGAGATCTAAAATCTTTGTGTGATGAGAAACACAATGAAGGTACTGTAAGCTCAGTAAGTGCTGGCGGCTCGCCTCCCTGGGTGCCTGCACTTGGGGGGGGGGGGGTGGCACAGTCCAGCCGGCGGCAACAAACGTTTTCTCGTGGACGTATTAAGATTTCTTTATATTATGGACTTGTAGAAAATTTATCTAGTTTTTCTACATAGTAGTGTATTGTCACATAAAGTGAGGCGTGCACAGAATGGACCAGTCACAGAGATGGTCTTTCATTAGCAGTTAGTCAAATCAGAAAAATGTAGCAAAATTTAAAAAAAAAGTGTAGTAAAATTGTCATCTGTATTTTATGCAAAGTTATAATAACCGTTATATCCTTCCAAGTGTTTAATAACAAATACAATTTCAGATATAAAACTGACCACTGATACTCATTGTCAATACTGGTAGTTTTAAGTTAATTTACAAATTTTAAAAACCAATGATAGTCAATCATAATAATCAATATGTCCACCAACATACAATTTTTAATAAAAAAAAATGATCACTGATAATTAAAATTCTACTGATTTGAAAGCGAATTTCAAAATCCAATGCTACGGTAACTTAATGAAAGTGTGTCCTGTAACATAAACAATTGCAGATATATAAATATGATCTCTGACAAACTCAATGCTGCAATTTTGAAGTCAACAGACAAGTACATAATTTATGAAAGCCACTCATAATAATCAGTACAGCCTGTCCATCAAAGTGTCTAGTAACACATACAATGTCACTTATAAAAGTGGCTACTGATATTCATGATTAATGATAATAGTTTCAAGTCAATTCACAAAAACAAAACTAATAAAAGCAACCCATGTAATTTTTTTTTCTAGAATGTCCCGGAGAGCACTGCTTCCTTCAAGGACTCTGCATGCATGCCTGTCTGCGGCTTTGCATGGATTTCTTTACACAGTAAAGTTGTTATAACAACAATGCACTACAATATTTTCACCTATTATAATTTACACATTTTACAACAGTAACAAAAGTTCAATACATGAATTGTAAGATAAGTAAAAGAAAGCGCTATTTTGCATTTCCAATCTGTACAATTTCCAAAGAAAAAAAGAACTTTAATGAAGCTTATCACTATCGCCACATAACATATTATGTGATACAGCTACACGAGATAAGCGAAAGTTGGCCTACAACATTGCACTTTACCTCTAACATCACTAAATTGTTCTTTACCCTTAACATTCTACAATGCACTATATCTACTTGTAACATTACTACAGTGCTCATATCTACCAACAAAATATAAATGTACATAGCCTCTGATAAATTTATATTATTGCAATCTGAATTCAAATATTTGGTAATAGCTGAATATTAACCCTAGTGGGTTATTAACCCATGCAAAATTAAAGTTTGCACAAATGTTAAACGCGTGCCTCATAAATTACCCACATATACTTTTTCACTGCTTTTTAAAATACACTTGGAAACTTTATTTCTCTGATATTAGTAGGTAAACTATTATATAACTTTGCAACGTTAGCCATAATACTACGTTGTTCTAACAGTATTGATGTGAATGTTTTTCATTTATCTAGTTATGTACCTATGAACGTCTTCATTAGGTCTACTATTAACAGGGGGTATTACAATGTTTTTGTTTGTTGATAGCTTGATACATATAGTCATGCTTACAGCTGCATAATCCTTCAAATTGTCCACTACGTAACATACAATATAAAATCTAATGTAAGTCAATCATTATAATCAACATATCTTTCGAAGTGTCCAGTAACAAGAACAACTTCAGATGTAAATATGATCACTGATAAATATATTGCTGCAGATTTTAAAGCAAACTGACAAATACATAACTAAAGGCTGTTTGCGATAAAGTTAGCACTTCTGAAATCAACATTAGAATAACGTCACTGCCCCTACCTACCCTCGTATGGTTTTGCGGGCACACTGACTGGCCTGCGCGCCCAGCAAAATTGGTAACGATTGAAGGGAAGTATTTTTATGTCTCAACATTGATTTAAAATTGTTTTGTTAACATTTGTGAATACTGAAATTATTTATTTTGCTCTATGACTTTTTTTTGGTGCATTTTAAGTGTATTAATTAAGAATTTTTCAAAATATATAATTTTCTAATACCTGATCTCGACGTTTCACTTGACTGACACACAAATACAGCGGTCACGTCCAAGGTAATGTTAAATATACATATACTCTAATAATACACTATGTGCATACGAGTAGGTCTTACCATCTTAAGCTGGGCTTTCGAAAGTGCTCAGTTTACCGTGGGCAGCCTATATTGAAAAAGTCACTCGTAGCAAACATTACAGCCTCTTCTTCGAAGTGTCCAGTAACACACACACAAACTTCAGCCACGCAGTTTATAGGTAATAAACATTATCCTGATGAGTCGAGTTGTTGATAAAAATTAATATAAATGCAAAACAAATAACCAAAAAATGAAAAAAATAAATAAAAATAATACTATTTCAGCCATGTCTACTGGGTTTTTGCTGAAATAGTACACCCTCACTTTAATATAATTCGTGCAAACAGCTCTCATCGGATGAATCTTATGTTTGTCAAATTTGTTTTCGTCTTAAACATAATAACAAAGTGTGAGAAAAAACTTATCCACACAATCCAAACAGTGTTTCATTGCACAGCACAGTATCCTGTCCACTGTAAATCTACCATGAAGGCAACTTTCTGCTAAGACGGTCCTGGTTGTTTTTTTTCTGACAATTTTATCGCTGAATAATATCCCTTGATGCATAAAACAAACCACCTTTATATTTTACGTTAGTTAGGGTTCCCGGAACTTTTCCATTTTCAACAAGGGTTGAAAGGTATTTTTCACATTGATTAATTTTGTGCAAATAACTTACCTCAAATCCTGCAGTATAAGTTACATCATACTGTGAATATTATGTGATTTATTGAGGGTGAAACATGCATGTGAGATATGAAGCCTCGGTGATGAACAGTACGTTTTGACCTTGAATTCTTGCTTTTGGTGTAGATGCATTTATTGCAGCAGCAGACGAACAGCTCGGGATACTAATTTACTCCAAAGTAATGCCGTTTCCTGTAGGCGTTTGTTTCAGAGTCATGTTAATTAAGCACTTTTTAAACATTTTACACGTTTTAGAACTTCTGTTACGACCAAACACTACATATATCATTTTCCTTTACCTTGCAGGTTTTACCCCGAAAGGACAATGGTCACCGATCACTTTCACACAATATATAACAATTTATTTACAAACATTGTGCTTTAGCTCACAAAATAAAGATCTATATCTATTTAAAAGCACGCCAATGACATTCGCACAATGCTTTATGGAAGAAAACGCAAAAGTGGTGTCCACCAATAGGGCGAGTGGGTAATGTCAGCTGACTTCCCCTCCCCCTCAGTGGCTTCATTCCCCTCGTCCAAATAACGACTGTGTGCTCCCCCCGTGTTACCAGCACACACCCACTCAAGCGATGTCATAACACAACTGATAAATGGCTGGGCACTCCCAGGACGTACAAATACAGTGGCGCCACCGGCTATTACCTTTACGTAGGTACTGCTACCCCATGACTTTTGGCAGGCATGTCAATCTTTACCTAATCTATCGATTTGTTAGATCGTATCGTGGCACACAATATCGATGCTGATAAAAAATCTCACAAAAATTCGATTTACTGGATCTCGATTTTCGATCTTTCGGGCCGGTCGTACGTATAAACTTCATTTCTGAGCAGTTTTGCCAAGTGGCGGGAAATTTCCCGTTTTCAGAGAAATTTTAGTGGTCGGTGGGAAAGAGGGAGGAAACTGGCAAAAAAACGGGAATTATGGTCAAACTGCATATTTGTTTTTAAGTTTTTGTATCGAATACTATAAGTCCAAAAGAAGAGAAAATTCCCAACATTAACTGACACGAAATCGCTGATCGGAAAACAATTCTTCAAGAAATATATCGATTCCGTAATAAATGAGCGTCTTCGATATCGTTCTAAAAATCGATTCTTTCAAACCGATTTAATCGATTTCCAAATTATCGATATTTGATTGGCATCACTAACTTTTGGTATGTCTGTGTATATTCTACAGTGTCAGAAAGAGCGGTTTTAATAACATCAAACAAATGTAGTACTTCTTTTTTCTCCCGGAAAATGGCATAGCGTTATAACTACATTTATCAAGTTGCAAACAAAAATTAGTTTTCTGCGACGCCTAAAGATACACAATTATCAGTGAAACTGAAAGCGTTAAAGCACGTATATTCGAGTGCTCTTTCCAACACTTTCGGCCAATAACTAACATGAAGAAATGTCTTAACCGTATGTAGAGGAATTAAGTTGAGTAAGAAAGGAGGCCCTCAACATGGCAGCCGTCAATGGATGTACTCAATTCACGGTTACTTTCAACTTTATTGATTAAAGGCCTGCTTAAGTTCTACTTCCAGGATATCCCTTCGCCTCATGCAAACAAAGCTTATCCGAGTATAGAAAAGCACACTAAACGGACAACTCACGCACCGCATTCGCGCGCACACAGTGTAATAATATTTTGCACAAGAACTGTTTCTTACTATACATTACAAACACAACCATTTTCTTGACGATTTTATTAATTTTAATTGTAAATGAAATATATAGATGTAAAATACTAAATAACATATAAATAACGTTTTAATTTAACAAAAATAAGGAATTTTAATGTTACCACAAGTATAAAACGCTTGTGAAACATAAAATTGTTATAAAACAACCAAACACGTCATACATGGTGTATTTTTCATAGGTTTGATTAAAAAAGGGTGAAGAAAACGCGAATATACCATAACCAGTTGTCGCCCGATCATGTAAAGAAGTTATACGTCTGTCCCGGTGCTAAATAAATTCAGGAAATTTACGTACCTAATACAATTAGTCCCGTAACGTTCAAATTAACTTCCAACTCGAAAGTTGTAAATGAAAGACATTTTTTGGTTTGATAAGTACTTGTTAATAGCTTAATTGTTGACCCAGGAGCTATTTCACGATCCTTATCAGGCTTTGATTTAGTGATTATTATTTTCATATGTCACATATTTAAAATCAATCAATACACTGGTCCAGTTCGGATATTCCCCACCGTATAGTCGAGAAAGTCTTTTAAAATCCTTCGATATTCTCGTTTATAATGCTACCTAGGAATTTCGTGGAGCCAATCATCTACTTAAACTATCAGTATGAAGGGGCTACACCCTCCTGCATACATAATTTCTGGGTTTCCTCAGACACCGCCTAAATAATAAATAACACACACACATTTACTTTAGCTTTCAGAATTGTAACACATATCGCAAATATAACAAAATACACTGTTCCGAAGTTTCTTCTTGAAAGCTCTTTCATTTGACAGGCCTATAATAGTCACTGAATATAATTTATTTTAGCCTCAGACGTAAATTTCCGAGTGCGGTGGAATATATACACCGAGTTTATCACTTACATGGCAATATTTATTTAATAAGGTAGTTTAAAGGATAATAAATTACTAAAAGAAAAAAAGTAATTAGGGCTTCAAATGTGCTCACTTTACCGTGAACAGCCTATATTTGAGTTTTGTTGTTTAGAGCAAACGTAATTTTCTAGGCAAACATGCATAATTTTGTACTTTATTATTGTATTTATGAAACGATGTTTACATACTGTTTTATTTACATTACGCTGAAGTTCATCAAAGTGAAATTTATTTAAATGGACTATTAGATGGGACTACTACGTAACAAATTATCTCATCTTTGAACAGTCAATTATAGGCACATGAAACAACATGTTCCTTTAAAACGAGTAATGTTTTCAACTGTCAACCTGGGTACACACACATTAACCATTCACGTGTCGCCATTTTCCTCAGCCAATAGCGGCCACGAATAGAAATTTCACTCTAAATATTCCGAGTTACACGTTCACAAATGGATTAAGTACTTGTTTTATGTAATACAAAGTATAAATAATAAATATATGTGCGCGCACTTTTCTGCATTACCTAACCACTTAAAATGCACATGTTACACGAATATATGTATTCAATTCACCATACACTATTGCAGACCCAGCGTGTGTTTGCATGCGTCACGCTGCCTGCCTGAACACACGGAAAGGAGGGGAAGTGAGTTTTGGCGGGGCGATCGATATAACCCTAACGATAGCGAGCTTAGACTAACTATCTGGGCGTATTTTGCTTCCGATCGCTTCAAAAAGCATCCCCACCCCCACCCCCACCGATCATCATGAGCGCTGACTGTCGCGATCGATGTCACGTCGAGAAACTTAGAATAAAGCCCCAGCCGAGACAGTGTCTTGTCCAGCCCCCGCGATCTGCGACGATCCTTGCAGAACTCCGTGCACATTTAGACGAAAAAAATTGGGCGGAGGGGGGAGGGAGGGCGTGCCTCCTGACTACATGTGGCCGGCGCCTTTATGACAACATGCATCATCCAGTTACCTCCTACCTTAATACTGGAAAGAGTCACGCTGGTTATTGAACCCTTCAACAACCGCCTGGGTTCTGCCCCTATACCAAATGTTGGTGCTAGATTTCATATCAATACGTTTTTTCAACACGTTTCCATTTCCTTCCAGCAATTAGTTTTTAACACTCCATCATTCGCGGTTACTCCCATATTTTCTGAAGTCCTCCAAAAATCGATTTTCAGTATATTCCCCCGCCTCGTGGAAATAAAGCTTAGAAAATTTCACCACAGGGCTAACGTGCCGCATTCGTGCGCGACCTGTGTGATCATATTTTCCATAAGAACTATTTGTTACTAGGCATTACTAACGCATCTATTTTCTCTGTCTTTATTGATGTTAGTTATTAAAGACATATTATAATTTATAGATAGGCAAAGCAAAATTTAAATTTAACCTAAAATGAGGTACGTCTACGTTAGCAAAATTATAGAACGCTTCGATACATGACATATTTAGGAAACAACCAAATACGTGCCATACAAAGGGTAAATTTTCAAAAGTTTGATTCAAAAAGAAAGTGTGAAGAAACCGCGAATAGACCATAGTAACATCTTCGTGCCTTATTCTGCGTGTTTTATTTCTCTTTATAGAATAGCATACGTAAAAGAGTCAGTGAGATAAAATTTATGTCACTGGTTAACATTTAAGTACTACAAATTTTCTTCTTATGGCTAGTTCTAGAAATAAATTTAAAGGAATTAAAACCAAAACGCCAAGATAAATTGAAATTTAAAAGAACCAAAACACGTTTCATCACGAAGTCATTATAATCGATGTATCTATCACATGAAAAAGTGAATTTATCATTTTAATGACGTTACTGTGTCAACAATGATCACTGCACCTGCTCTTCAGCCCGTGACTCATTATTTCAGAAAAAAAAAAAACGTAACTTTTGAAACGATTTAAAGTTGGTTAGTAAGTTAGTTAGGTTAGGGAGACGAAGCGAATTTTAATACTACAATGCAATTTAAGTAATTTCTGTTGCATGATGCAGTATATTGCACACATATGTAAATCATTTTTAGTAGAGTTTATTCCGTATCGAAGAATCATTTTTCAGAGTTTTCCTTTAAAAAATATAATTTTGCTTATTCGTCCCAGTATATGACGTGAAAAAAAACTAAAATTAAGTTAGTATTTTATCGTTAGTGCATTGGGGACAAACAGTTGTTTACTAGTTTTTTTTTTAGTAGTTGCTTATATATTTCTCCGCAGTAAAACACGGAGTTGTCAAATTGTCCTGGATAATTCAAAATAATGGGATAGTTTCATACGAATAGCAGGAAAACATAATTAATTGTTTTAAATTCCCTTTTTAATTACGTAATGAGTTTATACAGCACTGAGATTTCTTAAAAAAAAAAAAAAAAAACCAACATCTCTTACTGAAGTGGCGCGGTAGAACAACAAACTAAAAGGTACAATGCATTATTCATAGACGTGCCTTCATGCTTTTCAGCTGTTTATAGAAGTGTACAGAAGTACACGCTCTTAAAAAGTTATTAAATATTTCCAGCAGCATGCACAAAGAATGAGGTTGGGTTAACTGTATTCAAATGCACGGCATTATACTACACAGAGGTATAATTTTATTTCCAACCAGGATTGAGCGCGTAACTTCATAAGATGTCCTGCATTTTCTTCTGCTTTCCACCTTTAAATAACTGGACGTTGGGGCGGAGAGGGAAGGATATTTTCATCCACTCTCCCCTCCATCAAGGCAAACCTGCTTTGTCTCTTTCTTGTGACGCTAAGCGATGTTCACGCAATTTTCTTCCTATGACCTGTCCTGAAACAATAAAATGTTTGAAGGGCACTTTTTTGCAGCTTGTGCTGAAAAAAATGCTGAAATGTTTCCCTGCGGCCATTTTAAACTAACCAAATGATTAACAATAACATTCGTGTCTTGCTAAAATTAGCTAAACACAACTCACGCGTGAATCAGTATTTCATCTTCATAACTTCTAAAATTATTCCTCTAATACCACTATTCTATGACTAAGTGATAGGATTGCCCAAGTGACGATTATGCACTGACCTTTTGTTGCTAACTGCATTAAACCTCTTTAAAGGTTTCTAGAAAATATAATATGTTTAATTTAACTCATTATATTTTAATTGTATAACAATATTTTGTTTTAGGCCTTAAAACTAAAAATATTTTTTTACTTTGTACTGACAAGTCAAATATTTTGGGCATCATAGTTTTATCCGCGTTCGTGTATGTCACCAAAACATGTGTATCGTTATGTAGCAATTTTTAACGTTTTTTTTAAGCTTAATTTACATGTTGAGCACATTTTATTTCTTCTGGTTTGTGACACTTTTGGAAACTGTTGATCTATTTCCAAAACTATTTTACTGTATTATGCAAGGAAAATCAAGCACTCCAGATTTTAATTTAAAATAAAAATTTTTAAAATCCTCTATTATGGCGATTGTTCGGGGAATATAATTTTAAAAGTTTTTAAAACAACAGCAAAAATGACCATAGTGAAAAATAAGAGCAACTATGGCCATATGTAAAAACAATACCTGTTTCTAGACAAATTAATTATTTTTTTTTTAAATCTCTTTGTATTTTGACTGTCTAAAATCTTAATATCAAATTATATACATGCATACATTGTTTAAAGATTTTACTGGAATTTGATAATATTAATGCCAGTGTAACAGAAACGAAACATTTACCGAATTAATTACATTTCTGTTTCAGATTTTCTGAAGAATAAATTAAAATAAAACAATAACACACACAGTGCGAAAAAATTGAATTTTAATTCATTTAAAACATTAGTTAGAGCATAATCGAAGCCCTTCCCACCTATCAAGCACAGGGTGTCATGAAATTGCTGTGTTGCATATTATTATTGGGAGCAATGGCGCGAGTACAGGAAGTCTGCTAATTCGCAGATTACGGAGTGTACTATGTGATTCAGATTTGATTTGAGTTGATTTATTCAGCCTCCTTGTAACGCACATTGAACGTGCTGGGAGTAGCTAATAATTACAATGCAAGATACAGTGGTACTGTACACATATGCAGGACAATATAATGCAGTTCATATCTAAATGTTAATGTATTAAAAAATTTAATACAAAATAACACATATAAATTAATTAATACAAAGAGCAATAAAATTACTTTTAATATCGGATATTTACAACATGATCATAACATAGCGTACGTAAGACAATTTTAAATGGATAGATTACAATAAAAAATTTCCATCAAAAGTGCGGGGAGCCATTTTAACATGATGACTTTTTAATGTGTTCTTAAAAGATCGATAGCTTACTAGTTTTGAGAATTGATTGCAGATGTGGTGGTAGTGTGTTGAGTTGGCTGCAACAAATGGATTGACCTTATATTTATTAGTTCTCTAAAAACAGGGTGTATATCTGACTTATGTCTAAAATTGTATAAGTGAATATCCTGATTAGTTATACAGGTAACATTAACTAAGACAAATATTATTTGTGACCTCCGTACAGATTGCTTGAGTGAGTTTGGGATCGACTTAGTTCGTTACAAACATCGGAATTAACAAATAAAATGTGATTTTTTTTCTTAGGCTACCAGGCCACTATTAAATACTGCATACATGTACTCACGGCCAGAGACTGAGTTCAAACCTAAAAGCCTGTGGTTGCAAAGACAGCCTCGGATACTCCAGCTATGAACACTGTTCGAAATGTTACGAGTTATTCATACTTGCTACCTCAGAAAACACGACTTCCCATTCCACTTATTCGGTAAGTCGATACTGCAAATTGCATGTTTTACAGTCTATTGAGAAAACTACTTAGAGACTTTGAGATAATGTATGAAATTTGTCATTAAAATGTTTTATAAATGATGTAACAACTGCGCGCAGGATTTATATCGACTAGTTCCCTGACTATGATTTGACAAGAAACCTTGCTTAAACGATTGGTATACGATCGTGTCCCGCAAGATAAAATTCGGCTTGATACTAAATAATCCACATAAATGCATGTATATAAATATATCCATATCTAATATCATCTGCAAACAGGCATATGCACACAAAGAATTCATTTTGTAGTGTGATACTCTCATGTTGGCAATTACAAATCCAAATAGAAAATGCGAAGAGGAAAAGTAAAAGAAAAAAAAAGATAAAAAAAAGTTTTAAAAAAAATCGTAGAAACACTCTAACCAATATTTTTACTATTCGGAATAGCACTTCGTGCGTTATGCACGCGCGTTAAAACAAAATGATGACGAATTCTAAACATCAGAATATTTGTCCTGCGTCCCTTGAGGCTATTTCAGACCTTTGCACAAACAAATACGAGATAAAGCACGAATATTATACATTAAAAGGGAAAAATAAAATCATTAACCACATTTTACTGTCGCTTTATTAAAAATCAACGTGCAAGGAAACGGCCACGGATTCATTCCGCAGTTCAATTACAGGTATTCCACTGGGATTTTTTGCGATACTTTGTGACAAGTATTAAAATTTCTATTACGTTGGCTTTCGTCTCGCACGGAAAGGGTGTCCGGACTTGGTGATCAACTACTGAATCATAACTCGAAAGTGCTTCGAACCATTGCCGGCTCTAACCCCCTTCATCTCGTGGGCGAGTGAGAAAGATTTGGGCTGTCATTAATCACTGAGGGATTTATCTTCGACCTGGGTGCAGTAAGGCCTCTTCTTCTTGAGGTCGCAACGTATCCATGGCTATACAGAGGGGACCGCGTTATTCTCCGAGCGAACTGTAGTTCAAATTTAAAATGGAATTTGTAGCCACTAGGGCTGCACCTGCAACGGCCAGGAGGCACGGCGGCATACGAGTGGTCTATTTGCACTGTGCGGTTCACGCGACACGCACGCACGAAAATGCCTTTGCGCAGCTTCTGACCCGACTGACGGTCCAGCCAAGGAAGCGAGCTAAGATATAGACTGTCCACTGTAAAGTGAGCGCTTTTGAGATCCTAGTTATTTTTCCTTTTCGGCAAAATCCTTTAACTACATTTTTAAATATGTATTCCCCATGTAAGTAATAATCACAGTGTGTGTATTCCAACGCACTCGGAATTTAACAACTTAGACTAAAATAAACCATATTTGTTGTACAGTATTCCAAAAGAGAGAGTTTTCAAAAGTGCCCACTATACATGAATAGCCTATACTTGCCGGCAGCTACTTGACTTGTGTGGCGACATGCTCTGTCTTCAAAGGCATGCCGCCGCAGCCTATGGTAATATGTAGTAACACTACGAAAGTCTTAGTGACAAAATGCTGTAATATTAAATCATTAATACACAATATAACTAACGTAGCACCATACCCCATGGTAAATAATTAATAGAAATATCTAACTTACACATAATCAGAAAACCGCAGTGGAAAATATTAAAAATCTTAACACTCAAAATATAAATTTTTTTTTTTCCAATGAACTTGAACCCAAAAGTTCACGCAATATGACAATACTTAAAACGGGTTGGATTAAATATGAACGCGAACAACGAAGAAATCTATGAAGCAACATACTGTGCGTCGTAAATACTTCAATACACTACACGCTTCGCCAGACTGTGCAATTGAAACGTCGTGGGCCTATGTCAGATATGTTACGAACTATGAACTAAACATTATATCAGATAATAATTTAGTTTACAAATGCATGGATAAATATTTTGATTTTAAAATTTTTTGATAGCTTTACATAACAAACGAAGCGATAAACTTTTATGCTCTAGATTATAATATATCGAACGTCCTTTTGATTCCGATTTCAATTCACAAAATCGAAAATTCCTGGAAGATTTTACGAAAGGATTAATAAATAAATTTGACTGTATTTAACCTCCTATCACTTAGTCTGTAAACCTCATACAAGGAATAATTGAAAGAAAGAAAACTAGTTATTCCTGAATCATCTCAAAAAATAATTCAAAACACAGATATAATTGTCACTGCTTAGGTTTTTTTTTCCCTTTAAATTGACTTGGAGAGAAACGATTTTTAAAAAATATGTAATATAATGTAAATTTGATTTGTTTATAATTTGCGGCATCTTCTAGCTTATTAATATTTTTTCTGAATACCACAGTTTTAAAAAATGCAGATACATTAAAAATTATATTAAATATTCAACATACGAAACCATTATGTAGATAACATTTAATTTTAAATAAACATTTATTTTACTATAAGATATAATATCTGCAGACTGCCTGAAAAACATTCATTTTAGAAAGGCGTTTGTTTTACTTTACAAACGCCCGTTTAAAAGTTATTCCAAATGGAGGTGTACCATATTATCGTAGCGACTAGCGATCGTATGTCTACTACTGGCTACTGCGCACGGCTGGCACTGGCTAACAGCGTGAATGCCTAAAACAAGGCTTATTTGTAACCAGCAAGAATACTAGGGGCTTGCTGCAAGTTCGTCCCTCTATTTTTCCGATCAGTAATGAAACAGTATAGTAATATGTGGTGTATGAAAGCTTCGTACGAAAACAGCACACGGCTAAATCATAAAATACTAAATTTCTGAGGCTAAATGTGCTGATGCGTAAGGCGGCCGTACACCTTCTGCTTTGAGGAAGAACAGCCTAAGTTCAAACACACTTTCCCCCGTTCAGTGCTACATGCGATGTTTCGCCTAACCCTGTTATTTCTCCACTTACGTAGGATGTTTTGTAATAAACGTGACCAGTAATTATTATGAAGTTTGTAAATGTAAAAATTTTAGATTTATTAATGTTTTACTTTAGTAAATAAGCAGCTTGATGTTAATAAATATTGTACTCAAACTATAACACAGGAAATATTTTGTACGGCTTTAATTTGACGCCAGATGGAAATCACTGACAATAAACTTATTATTGCTTTAAACATCCAGGGTTTGTAGATCGTCACAATTACGGAACGGTTATCGCAGTCGCTAGGTCACTCCCTGCGAGAGGTTCTACGCAGATGGCGATAAATATTAAACAGGATATTATTTATCAATTACTTAAATACGTGCACTAAGCTACAATATAAATATACATATATATTCCTCATTATTATTTATAAAGTTTATATAGAGCTATGCGGCAAATAATATTTTATGAAAAGTGCTACGAAATAAGACTTCTGCCAAGAAAAATTTGCATTTGAAAAGGTAAAGAAAATATAATCAAGTAATAATATGAAGGGTGTGAATGTCTCATACGTTGTGGTTTCTACAGATTCTGAAATTTGCAGGCAAGCATGCCAATCAATATTGTAGTCTATGATTTCACCTCATTGGGAAAATTAAGTATTCTTAAAAAAAATAATATTAATCAAGTCGCTTTAGAGATGTTAGCAATAAGATACGAAATAAGGTTTTTTTGATACCATTTCGATTATGAAATGATGTGTAAATTATTAGAAAACATTAACTAACACATATTATTCAAGAAGGATTCACGAGGAGTAACCGCCGCCGACATGGCTTATTCCTCAAGTCATTTGAAGCAAAAACTGTTATATGAATGTGGGCCCTATTCCCAATATTTAGAGGCCAATACGAAAAATTGGAAACGCAATACAGTGAACAGCTCCACTAGCTTATTGCGTGTGGGGATGGATGAAAGTAATTGCGTACCAAAGGACTGCACAAACACGTGAGAAGCTGTACAGAACCTGTACAGACACAGTCGTGTGCAGCTACGTTGAGCTACACATGCGGTCCATAGGCGTGCCGCCAAGTGTATGGAAGTAGACGGAAACATGTAGACTCAATTTTCATGCTCAACTGTAAACAATACAGTCTGTAATTACACAAAAGTAGTTACTTTGACAAGGGTTATTCTTTTTTCTTCACCTTTCCAATTTTTCCAAATATTCCGTAAATATTGGGAATAGGACCGACATTCATATGGCACGTTTTGCTCCAAATAACTTGAGGAATAAGACCTGTGAGTGGCGGTAACTCCGCGTGAATTATCCAGTATGTTAAAATGTTTATAATATTTAAATTTTCTGCATTCTCGACGTATGTATTTATTGTAGAATGTCTAGGAAAATCAGTTGTTTGGCTTCAATTCTGGGGTATATATACCTTACTAGGCAGATTTAGGGTTCAGTATTTAAAAGTGGACATAACTTCGGAACATTTGTTTCTTTAACATGTACACATTTGAATGTTTTGACTTAATTTCGTCGTGTAAATAATACATAATGTTAGCAAGGTTATTGTCATTCAAACACATGTGTGAATGGGATACATTCTTAACATGCCATAATTTGCAGTCTATGATTAAAATACTAAAACAATTATATACACATCCTTATCAGGTGCGGAGGCAAGATTTTGACAGTTAGAGGAAAGTAGTGCCGATATTGTGGTTTTGTTAAAATAACCTTCATTCATCCTTAGGTGTATTGGCAGATAAAGCCATATTGTTTACGTTTCTATTGACTGTTGGTTACGCGTCCCTAAAAAAAAAATATTCCCTATGCTAACAACTACAAGGTGCCACGGTGTCTCACTGTCTAGACTACTCAAGGTGCGGCGGTGTCTCAGTCTCTAGACAAAATTAATGTGCCATGGTGTCTTAGTGGCTAGACTATCCCAGGTGCCACGGTGTCTCCGTGGGAGGTCAACCCAAGGCATCGCGGTGTTTCAGTGGCTAGACCACCCAATGTGCCGCTGTGATTTAACGGATAAAGAACAAAATGGTGCCGTGGTGACTCAGTGGCTAGATTACCCGAGGTGCCGCGGTGTCTCGGTGGCTATATTAACGAAGGTGCCGCGGTGTCTCGGTGACTAGACTAACTAAGGGTACCGTGGTTTTAGTGGCTAGACTATCCAAAGTGCCACTGTGTCTCAGTGGCTAGATTAGCCGAGGTGACGCGGTGTCTCGATGGCTATATTAACGAAGGTACCGCGGTGTCTCGGTGACTAGACTAACTAAGGGTACCGTGGTTTTAGTGGCTAGACTATCCAAAGTGCCACTGTGTCTCAGTGGCTAGATTAGCCGAGGTGACGCGGTGTATCAGTGCCTAGACTACCCGAGGTGCCGCGGTGTCTCAGTGGCTAGGTTAACCGTGGTGCCGCGGTGACTCAGTGGCTATACAAACAGAAGTGTTGCTTTGCCTCAGTTTTAAGATTACCCATGGTGCCGCTGTGAAACAGAGGCTAGAATAACCAATGTGCAGTTGTGAGTCAGTGGCTAGACTATCCAAGGTGTCGCGGTGTCTCAGTGGCTAGACAACCCAAGGTGCAGCGGTGTCTCAGTGACTAGAAAACTTAATGGTGCCCCGATGATTCAGTGACTAGACAACCTAAGGTTCCGCGGTGATTCAATGGCTAGACTACCGAAGATGCCGCGGTGATTCAGTGGTTAAAGTACCCTGGGTGCCACTGTGTCTCAGTTGCCAGATTACCCGAGTTGCAGCGGTGATTCAATGGCTAGACTATCCGAGGTGCCACAGAGATCCATTGCCTAAACTAACAAATGTGCCGCAGTGTCTCAGTGGCTAAATTACCCATGGTACCACGGTGTCTCATTGGCTAGACATGGGAATCCCAATATTTTGAAGAGTGTTATCAGATTCACCTAAGATATCGACTTTACGAAATTGGATACTATTTGATCTATGCTGGGGTTCGAGCCACGCATCCGCGAAGCTGGTAAAACTCACGTGTCGTCGCAGCCTGTAAACATTTTGCCAGTTAGTGTGATACGAATAACCTGCAATTTGGCGAGCGGTATGTACCTCAATGGCAGGCCGAGCAATACACTGCACGAATTTTTGCCTATGGTTTCTCCAGGTTATAAACTGGTCGTGACACCATAAACCGTCATTTACGTTCCGGTCGTCGCGAAGAGAGCACACGAGGAGATCGTGACGGTCGTAGACCAGAGCGGACAGTTGGTGAACTTTCGTAACGATGAAATTACCCTACGCCTGCATTTGAGAATATGAGAATAAGATTTACGCCGACCAGAAGCGACAAAAGAAAGAACGAGACGTGCAAAACCTACCATCAGTACGCCACAGTGCTCCAAGGAGTTAACATGTGCTAGTGAGATTATCCTCTGCAGTCTCGGCTACGAGGTCCATGGCCATGGAAGATATCCTAAACTACGAAGAGCAAACCATTTCCGAAGACAGCATAACGAAGGTGAAACTTGATGCGTACCAGCCTTTCCTGATCGAGTCATAGACACTACCATCGGAAGTTCGGATAGCGGTGCAACACCAAGATATCTGCACTCTTCCTTGCCAGTCTTTCTTGTGGAACAGGGGGACTCCGACGAAAGAGGATGGGTCCAACCCAGCATTGACGTAAATTACAAGCAATGGAATTCCTCATATGATCGATTGCATCGCCTACTTTATCAACGGTGCCGAGGTAGACAAGTCGCGAGACGCGGGAATAACCTCAACGATCACAAAATACCTTTCGCTTACGCCGAATGAACTGTCTGCAGCCAATATGGCATGCTGGGGAATCGAAGATGGCTACAGTGTTCACATTTATGCCGAAGGCAGGTTCGAAGTATGTGTTCCGGTCTCCATGCTACTGGGATTAGCTGAAGACTACAAATGAATTATCTTCAATTTGAAGCAGGAGCTGGTGATAATGTTCGCCAATACACATGTGTATACCATCGTGGGTATTGGAGAAAACCTGGAGGCAGTGGAACTGAAACTATATTCTATCGAACGGATGCTGCCTCGTGTGCCGTCGAGCACTGCAGAACTCATACACATGTTGCAGAATGTGAAAGATGGTAAACACATCGATGTGGCTCTCATGTCGTGGAGTCTGGAGTCATACTCCAGATTGCCAGCAAGCCAGCGCATCAACTGGATGGTGAAGTCGATCTCTGCTTCTGAGAAACCGAGGTACATTATTGTTGGAGCTACAGACCAGAAGACATCACAATGTAAGAGCGAGCCGTGTGCAGTTCGACACATGCCAAATATAAAATGTCAAAATAAGCGAAAGCTACCCATACGTAGACATGAACACGAACTTTGTAAATGGCCAGTACCTGCAGGCATATCATATGTACGCTCAATTACAAACTGCATATTTTGGGCTCACCCAATCCCCGATATTGAGCCCTGGTACGTTCTAGAGTTTGGCCCCGCTCATTGTATTCGATGCGAGTAAACAGGACGAACGTACTACCTCCAACGTGATCGACTGCAGGATCGAATTCACTACACATGGAAATATTCCTGCCCCCACGTACGCATTCTGCCTGATACTTCACGACCGGCTTGTATATTACAATTACCGAGACAAGACCGTCAAAATACTGTTATGAGCAAAGCTGACTCTATGCACACCATAACCGTTTAGTCGTATTCGAACATCGCCTGCTTCAAGGTTCGAGAAGGTGGCGAAACGTTATAATGGAGGGGCTTACTTCAAGTAGTGGTGTTTCGCTGCCCGCTTCAATTCCTGGGTCGTCGGGGCGGAATCTAAGAAGATCAATAAACCTGTATATTTAATTGTGTTCACAATAAACTTTATTTAAAAAGATATGTTGTGTTTCATTTCAAAAAACCTCCCCGCTTTATATATAAGAAATATTTTAAATACAAAGATATTCCAAATAATAATACTCCAATTTAAAAATAAACAAATAAATTTAATAACTTTGCAGGAATAGTTAATGTCACCATTCCATACAGGCTGATAGCATGTTGCATAATCGATACTACGTATGTGTTGAGAATAGAATCCAATGTGGAGGGTATGGAACAAAGGTGACTAATTAGCTAATGAAAAACGATGGTGGATGCTGTCAGCGCAACCTATACTTTAAACACATATCCAAATATGGCTACCACCTGGTCATACATATTTGATGAAAACATGTGAAATCTAATATGGTTGTCGCACGAAGGTGAGATCCCAACTATAAAACAAATGACAGTAAAAACATGCAAAACTACGCCTAAAAAAGATGGCAGCCGCCCAACATGGCAGCCTCCAGTACACATACACAAATGATGTACGAAAAAACAAATATGGCGGCATACGATAGAATGAGTTTAGGTGGGAGGAGTGGGGGTGAGGGAGTTTGTAGTCTGTTGGAGTCGAACGGATGTGTGTAACTGGTGGTGCTGGGAGGACCCCCGGAAATTTAAGGTTTTTAAAATAAATTTTTACGGAAAAAGTGGAATTTTGAGGGAAAAAATAGAAATTTCACGGGAAAAAGGGAAATTGTTTGTAAAAATGCTCGATGGGGACTATAATTTAAAAAATATTCTTAATATTTAAAAATAATTTTGTAATACATTTTTTAATACATTTCTTAGTATTTTTACAAAACGAATTTTTTATATATTTTTTCGTACCAAAGGTCAAGGTCAAGGTCAGAGGTCACACGTTTCAAATATGGTGGACGGGTCATTGCAATGACAGAGCATGGTGTCGGGAGGCCGACTCCAGACTTTTTTTTATAAATTTTAAACAATTTTTAAAATTATTTTTAATCATACGTTTTTATACATTTTTTTAACGATTTTTTAATTTTTTTAAACAAATCATAAATAAAATGTTTCGTAAGAAATTATTTTATAATTATTTTAGATTTTTTTTTAGCCATTTTTTGGGTTTTTTGTGTTAAGAGGTCGCCGAGATCAAGGTCAAAGTCTCGGGTCAAAGGTCATGGGTCAAGGTCACTGACATCCAAGATGGCGGACGGTGACATAACAACATGGCGGCGGCCGTATCCGGCCATCTTGCGCCCCACCAAGGAACCAAACCCTACTATCCTAATGCACCTTTTTAAATTTATCTGTATACTTTAAAAACATTTAAAATATAAATAAATTTCGTAGTTATAAGTCAAATAAATGAAAGCATATATAATCAAATAAATAATAAAAATGCCTATATAATTATTGTAGGAAGTGGTACATCATTATCTGTGTGCAGATGTTGAACAATAGTTCATAAATGAGTGATACATGCCAGAATATTACCACTGTGTACTAGAAACAACTAGTAAGTTGCTAAGGAGTTAATTAATTCATTTTTTGCCTTCAGATTTGTAGAATTTGAAATTTGTTCACTTAAGTTAATGGTTTGCTCTATAGAGGTAAGTTGAAAGTCTACTAGTCTCCGGTTTTCTTAGACGAGTGGATGTATATTTTAGTCAACTGTACCTCAGAAGAATTGCTCTCACTGGTAACTAAAGATACACGCAGTTTCAACAAAATTCACAAATAAATAAATCAATTAGGAACATTACAGTTATGTAATGTAAACTCAGTAATGTAACTGTAAATTAATGGCCCCTCGTAAGGGCTCTTATTTATGAAGCATATAACGTGACTCAGAACTTAGACAAAATAGTCCCCCGTAAGGGTTCCAAGTTTGTTGCGAAGGTGTACGTATATGCGTTGGGATAGCCAATTATGTAGCATGTGACAACTCACTCATGTAGGTGTATGTGTATGTACCGGGATCTCTTAGAATCAATGAACATGTACGTGTACACCTGAACAATACTTGTGCAATAAATAGTGTGAATATGGATATTAACGCAACCTAAGAATAAATCAATCTGCAAACGTTTCAGTGTTAGGCCTAGGAACATGTGCTAATGTCACTTCTAGCCACACTACATTTCATTTGTTTAATTGAGGGGTGATTGAAAAAAAATGTAAGTAATTAGGAACAGATGAACACACAGTAACGAACTGGTAAATAACAGTGAGGTAACTGTAGCCTGGTCCTACACAGGCTGTAGGCAGCAAGCGCTCAGATGATTTACAAACCTCGTATAAGCTCTGCTGGTGGACATACCATTTGCATGTGAACTGAAATAACAACTTAACTGTAGTCACTTTAGGAAAAACATAATTGCCATTGAACAGAGAGGAAGAGGGCGAAGACACTGCGTATTGCAAAAACGTAACTCATCACGTTTGGTTTCAGCATAAAGAATTTCAATCCAATATACAATTCACTAATGCTGAAATAAAATTAAGCTTGAACACCCTGGATGGCAATATCAACTAGGAAATCCAGAAACATCCTCAACTGCCGTTAGATAGTGGTCGTTCTAAATGCACCATACTCATTAACAAAGTGTGAAAAACTTGAAAAATATTTATAGCCCATAGCTCAGCGTAAGATTAAAAAATTCAAAATTATACTGTTTCTGGACGAATATTTAATATCTTGCATTAATGTACTTCGTCAAGATCAGGGAAAACATTAAACTCTTCCTTGGTTTCCGAAGTTAAAGACTGCTGGAAATCGTGTTCCTGGCGCTTTTCAAAATGACGTAGTTCCAGACCTTCCAGAACAAAAATAAGCTACGGGTTTCGCCATTACTAACGTGGAAAACACAAAACCTTCTTATCTTTAGTAGGTTTCTGCTCTCGTAGGAATCAAATTTACTAGGCAGGAACAGGATAGGATGCAGTCTTCTCCCACTGCAGATACAAATCAGTGTGTGGGGCGTTTTAATACGTGAACCACCCGTTCACGGACCAGCGTCGTAATCAATACTAGCTACCTCCTAATTCTACTACGTGAAAGGGGCTCTTCATGGCAACTCATCTTAATGGAGGATTCCACTTAATCTCAAAAGGAAACAGGGGGATTATCGGACACATTAACAACTAATTTCACACCTAAGCTTCTCCCACTTCGGGCGAGCGTCCTGCTACAGATCCTACCGCTTAGAATAGTGATGGCGGGGAGAGCGATCTTCCTTACTGACTGGCGCTTGTTAACCATATCCTTCATAGCCAGCCAATCCTAGCGCAGGGTTTAAACCTACCAGCCAATCGGAAGGCTTCCAAATTAAAATTATCCAAAACGATCTACTCCAGTGGCATAACGTACTAAAAACCATAGAGTATGTCTCAAAACGGAGGTACATATATAAATAATCCCTGAAGCATTAAAAATATAGACCAAATATATTAAATAAAATAAATATCACCTAAATATAAGTACAAAAATTAAAATCTAGCTAACTAACACATTAAAACATTTTATATCGCCATCGGTAAGCTAAAGTGAAAAATCCTGCAATTAAAAAAATAAAATAAAATAAAAATATGAAAATGACTGAAATTTGCATACATGAAAATATTACGTGTGACAAGTGTGAAAAATACATAAATTAATTATATATTCACATAGATGTGTAAAATTTGGGTGCTATATTACCTTGTAAGATAGACTTAGAAATGTAATCTAAAATGTCCCATGATCTTGCTTTCTGAGACACCTTTCTTGCAACATCTTGTATCTCACTACACATCTCAGTAACATTAATAGCATTTGTAGTCTTCACGAGTCACCAGTTCTTCAGCATTATACACTATTCAAATACATACCGGGTATGCTTTCCCTGTATTATTAAACGCCACCAATGATATATTGCAATAAATATGTTACTAGGTTATATAAATAATTATCTACTTTAAACTACCGTAATAATGATCCAATCAGTTATATGAATTTTATACATTTATATAACCGAACTGTAAAGAATGTTAGATATTCCGTTGACCGTCCTGCCACCCTCAGCTTCTGGGCGCCCTAGTTCGCCTATATGAACGCGCCGGCCATGTTTCCTACTTGTTAATCACATTTCAATCCAAAACTGAAACATTACTTTTTATATTAAAAATACATATAATGCTGTACGTCTTTTCTTTAAAGAATGTGTTTTATATTTAATGAGAATTTGACTACAACTGAAAAAAATCATCAGCCTGTAATATCTTAAGAATAATTTTTTATTATTTAATTTATGAATGTTCAAGTCAATCCGAGTATTTTTAATTAATCACACCCATAATACAGATCTGTATATTCTAATTTGGCACGTATAAGTATAGAAACAAGTATAATATTGACACACTTGGATGCATAACGACTTGTGTAGATATTTCGTAGAAATATAACAGATATACGTGATTGTGAAAATATAACTTAGAATATTTAAAAAAAAAACATTATCCCGAAACCCAAATTTCATTGTTTGATGAGTTTATTATTGATTTAATATTTATACACAATTAAAATAATTTTCATGTGAAAAATTTTGATTGAATTTTGATTAGGTTTCATTTTATGCTATTAATTACTCACCAAAGTTGTATAGCATCAATGTCATCTTGCAGCCTTCCAGTCATTTGCGTTCTCAGAATGTTGGAATGTTTAATTACATTTATTAAACAGTTTGTTAAATTATTACGTAATAACGGAGACAAGGTAAGTTCATGCGCGACACCTGATCACAGCTAGTAGGTAGTCTAGAATGTGTTTGTAACTATAACCATTAAATAGCGTTCGCTTAAAGAACCATCAAAGCTATTTACGCAGCTCATTGAAATACTAAGATCAATACTCATACAGGTAGAAGAACAATGTTGAAAAATATGACACCTTACTGGAGTAAAATTGTCTTCACTCTATTAGCTTATTGTAGCATCTGCGTAACATCGGTTCATTAAAGTAAGTGGTTTGTATATTTAGTCCTGCCTTTTGTAAGTCCGTGCTGAAATTTAGAAATTTTTTGATGAAATAAAATTTTACGATGTAATTTTTTATCGTATTTTAGGAAAATCACTCAGTAAAGATTTAAACATTGGCGATAATTTGACATTTTCTTTGATAAAACAATTAAAATCTGACACGCAGATTTCCCATTGTAGAATATCACAAAATTGATTTTTCTCGGACAGTTCCATAACAAATCAGGAATGCCTATATCGCATAATATAATGGAATAAATCCACATTTAGGCTACTGGGTATCGCTTCTTATAACAACAGGTCGCACAATATTTCAAAGCCTGTCTCAATATGATACAGAATTGAGTCACATAATCCATGTAGTATTAGGATAATATATCGGAAGTTTCCATACTTATATGTGTTCACGTGCCTGTGTGTCTAATTATCATAACTGACGTGTGTATATTATCGTGTCAGATCAATGTGCATCGTTGTCGAGATCACTCAGCCCATACTTGCAGCCAATTTTGCAGCTTCAATCCCGAAATTGTCATGTATGAGTGTGCAGTTTCATAACAAAGCGCCTCCCGTACTTCTTCTACGTTAATCAACAACAACAATAAAAAGTTAATTTAATTTATTCCGTAAAATATACGTGCATATAATTAAATAGAATTTATACAAAAAAATCCCACGTTTTCGTCAAAACACTCATTAACGACATGTGTTGATCACACTGGTCCTCATGTATGGTAAATATAAACTATGTCGACAGAATAATTATACAAAAAGAATATTGAGCTGTCTCTAACAAAGTGGTAACCGCAGATAAGCCCCTTTTGCTTGCCCAGTGCATTTTCTGTTCCTGGAACCTCTTCCTTTCTCCTCTCGCCAGACGCCGCTGTGTCTGACGTGGCCAGTACGGCCGGATGTTAGTACGGTCGCATGATGGGCACAGCAAATCTGTCGGGTGACGCGAGAGGTTCTTTTGGCGTTTAGGCGTTTGTTCTTCTGTTCTGAATGTCCTTTAGAAGGCCCTCCAGCTCTCATTTCCACTGGTCGAAGAATGTACGAAACCGTTTCCTCTCAGTGATTTCAACACACGCACTGGATTTGTCAAGAGAAAAACGCGCGGAGAAAGCAGCTGGCCCGTTGTTGGCTATTACCTTTACCTGGGCGGGATTTTAAGACGTACGGTCTCTTGTCGCTACGAGGAGATGACGTACCACCATTCAAAACTTAGAAGATATGCTACTGTTCTGTGGACTGGACAGAAAACTGATCGCTGATATCTGAAGCTGTAAAACAACTATGAAATAATCCTCCTTCTCAAACACACACAAGTATCATTTCATACCACTGCCATGGATTCATTTGTACTACCCAAAGATATATTGTCTCGAGCACACACTTCCATAGCGTGGCCAATGTCTAGTCTCTACTATGACATTTACCCAGTCAAGAGCCTAGGGTTCTCCCCTTAAAACACGTTAAAACGTAGATAGTTCTCACTGGTCCACACACTATTACTCCCGAATCACTCTTCAAACATCGGAGTCCCGTCATCTAGATCGTATCCATAACTCCCTCTTGGTCAAGCCTTTGGGTTCCCATTTCAATACACGGGTGTCACAGACACGCCTGAAACTCTCAACTCGAAGAGTACATTGTCCTCGAAGAAAATAACTTTCTTAGTCGTTCATATAGAGGTAAAACTGTTGCCTTCCATCAAGAAGGTTTTTAACCCTCTGAATACACGACTACTCTAGCCTTTCCCTCCTGAAAGAGACTAATAAGTCCCACGACTAAGTCCCAGCTATTAACACCGAAAAATGAAGTTCTGAATGAATAGGGCTACTTAGATACTCGGGTGGCATCACTATCATCTCTAGTGCAGCATCTCCTTCAGCGCAGCAGCTGGTCGGCTCTGTTAACCAGCGTAGGGACGTCCACTGTTCGGCGCAAGAGGCCAAGTCTGGTCCTTATCTACAGTACCTTACCACTCGTATACATACAGCATAGATTCCCATCCCCGCGAATCCAGCTCCTAGATTTCCCTGTAAAGCGGACTTTCCACTGGCGCGTGTCCGCACGCGCAATGTGACGTCACGCGCTCGTGGATCCCGCGAGACGTCGTTCGCCTTGCTCACGATCAGGCCTTTTCCACTGCAGTTCAGTTCAGACTACGCACGACACGCTTGCTCGCGATGGCCCGCTCAAGCTCGTGGCGGAGGAGGGTTTCACGCACATAGGGCATGTCCACTGTGCGTGTCTCCCAGCCGAGCAGACACCGCAGTACAGGCTTGTATCCTAGTCAGTCGAGGTAGAAGTACGTGCCGGCGTTACAGCACCTTATGTTGTCTTAGTAGCTGAAATTTGACGTAATTGTTTCAAAAGTGCCGACAAATTAAAACTCCTAAAACATGTTCCCTGTGCACGTACATGCGTTGCATGAGGTGGTTTACCGTTGTTAGTTACTACAATTCAGAAGCTCTATCAAATATGTAGCTCCAACTTTGACAGACAAGTTAGTTTGTAACACTCAATGTACGTTTTGCGAAAATGCATCCATACATGTGTGTGGATCCGCATAAGATACGACATAACTATTTCCGCCTAGGGTTTTTATAGGAGAACAAACTTTTCTCGATAAAATTCCAAGCATTTAACTTCATAATATTTGCAATTTATTACCTAGCTGATGACAACTTATATCATGAAATGTGTTTAAGTAAAATTACATTTCTTATCTCTATGCTATTTAACAGAAGCCGAGGAATCTGTATTTTTCCACAGCTGTTCGTCTATAATAAAATAAAATAAAAAACCATGAAACTTTTGTGTGTTAATAACAGTCTAAATGCCATTTAACACTATCAAGTGCTTCATTTAATTTAATCAGTTGAATTAATATTATTGAATACTCATGCAGTTAAATTTATTGAGTTTAATAGAATACTTCAGAGTTTTGAAAAGATTTTCACACATGAAGTTGTATTCAATAAATATTAAATTTAAAACTTAACATTATATATATTTATATTTCAGTTAAAAAACACCTATATGTTCAGAATTTTTTTTCAAATC
This sequence comes from Dryococelus australis, assembly GCA_029891345.1. Classification (NCBI taxonomy): domain Eukaryota; kingdom Metazoa; phylum Arthropoda; class Insecta; order Phasmatodea; family Phasmatidae; genus Dryococelus; species Dryococelus australis. The sequence continues at coordinate 33,066,659 of CM056995.1, read as the reverse complement.
ACTACAAATCATGCACTACACGAAAATAACTTGTCGAAATCAATACAAACTTTTTTTTCTAGCATCATATATTTACTTTGTATGAAATAATTATATGCAAATACTTTTGTTGCTTAAATTCCTATTAAATACTGTATTATTGTACAACACTTTATATCTATACTTTTTTAATGATTCGGAGTGGTAGTAGAAAAAATTGTTTCAAGAAAACATAGAACATGTTATTAAAGAAAGACGTTGGAGGAATTAGAGTTCTTCAATGGCTTGAAAGATAAGATTACCGTTATTATGACGTCCAAGTAACGTCATACATGATTCAACAGTTTTGAAGAAGATTTGGCGAGAACTTCGATAATGTGAAAGGGCCTAAAGATTGTCTAAGTTAACTGTCGGGCAGTTTACGAAGTTGTTGGTTGAAATTGAGTGACTTACAATATTCCGTATTATCCTCGCCGAATTCGTTTGTTTGGGAAACAACAGCAATAGGGGAGAATTGTTTTGCCATATTTTGTAGAAAACTCTGGGAGCCAGAATGCGACTTGAGAAGTCTACAGCAATGGCGTGCAGATGTAACGTTCCACTGTTTATGGTATTATGCCCGGGGGGGGGGGGAGGCCCGGCCCGTGTTGGAAACGACCCACAATGTGTGGGCGCTGTATCCACTGTGCATCTCTTCCCACTCCGAACAAGGGTTTCTCCGTCGGCATCTTTCATGTATACGCACAGCTACCTGGAGGATCGCCTCTAGACGGATCCCCTCGCGCACACGCCCTACGCACAGGAAATAAGGCTTCTCCACAGCCCGCTGTCCTGCACGCGAGCATCCCACCAGTGACGTCATGTTCACCGAGCACGAGTCAGTGGTAAGGACCCCTTAACAAGAAGCGAGCAGGGAGCAAGACTAATCTATAACCTTCCATTCCATTACATCACACACAACCAATCATACCTGATAGCTTCAGGGTGATTGTGGCCGGCGCGAACAATATTAAATTACGGAGATGTTTTCGCCTTTCGATGTCGAGTGCAGCAACTTGCAACGCACTTGTGCTGTGCTAATAACAGTACAACACGGCGATGCATGTTACGTCAAAAATCCTCGACGCACGAGCTCTTCGGAGCATGATTTCTTCGCATCTCACATTACCCTGCTAAACTTAAGCAATAGGATAAAATACACTTCAAATGGCAGAAAAAGTACGTATGCCATAATCCTTGGGAAAACTAACGGAGTCAGCTGGAAAGCGTGATGAGATCTCTGCACCATGCAACTTCAAATGTATTTTCCTGATTTCAATTGTCTTTCATATTGAAAATACAGGTTTCCCTAAAAAAAATTCTTCGAATTATTTATAATTAAATATTTAAAAGATTAATAATCTGATATTGGCGAATCATATAAAGTTGTTGCATCAAAGTATACTAAATAGTTTTTGTTTTCTTGTTATATTTTTTAACAAAATTATGATTTTCAAATATTAAAAAACTTTATAGTAAGGTGCTCCCAGGTAAGTGGAAATTTGGGAGTGTATCAATAACAGTTACTGTCTCATGTAAGTGGGTCAAAATTTAATAAAGGGTTACTTCTTTTTTATTTTAGTGTTATTGCTTTGAGTATATTAACAGTTTAAAACAGTTAATTTGATATGGGTATCCAAAGTATCTTTGGGTTACATCTTGGCCACAGATATTGATGCTTGGGGAAAGTGTAACCTATATTAATATTTACTTATGATGCGTAGTTGTAATCTTAAATAAGTGGTTATATGAATAATAAGAATTCCAATCAATAAAACCCTTACAGAGTATAAGAAATTTACTAAGTTTCACTTTTCCCATACTGTAAAATCTACTCTTCTGCACACTATTCATTTGGAATAAATGCACAATTGCAATTTTATTTAATGAATGATTCACAGGAATTTCTTTTAAATAACAGTTTTTGAGAAAACGAATATATTACTGTAGAAGTTGTAAAAATCTCAGGTTTCACTTACCACAGAATAACATTCTGTCTAGGTTACAACTGCCCTAGAATTTAAATATCCTTTTATGCATATCCTAACAGTGGCTGTTGTTCCGTTTTGTTGCAGATGTGGTTCGCACTTACATAAGAAAGGAAAAAAAAACGTCCTACTCTAGGGATGACTTATAATCTGCTAAAGAACGAGTTGAATCAGGTGAGTTCACAGCGTACAATGCAGCAAAAGTTTACTGGATTCCCAAACCAACTTTATACAAGCATGTCACGGGAAGTAGAGGAATGAAGAGTAAATTTATGGGGCGCCCAACAGCACTTCCATTGGAAGACGAGAGAAAAATATCAGAAACCGTAATGGGGCTTTAGCCTTTCGAAAAGGAATTTTTGGAAACTATTAGAAGGTACGGAAATTTAAATGACATCTACACATATTGTGCACACTAGGTCTGAATGGGTTAAGCCCTGCCTACCTGTACCAATATTGATGTCAAACAGTTATACGTTAGTTTGACATGTGTCACTGGACCTGCGCTCTTTCGGCACTCCTGCACTTCTCTGAACGAATAATAAACGTTCATCTCTATGGTTCTACGTTCTGTGTGGTCGAGTGGGTTAAGAGAATTGGAGTCACTGTGACGGAAACCAACCAAAATATGACTTCTGCTGGAGCAAGAAGTAGAGTACTGTGGTGTCTAACTTGCTGTCATGTTATGACATGAAATGGCAGGGTCCCTGTTGATAATGTGAGGGCAGGGTCCTTTAGTAAGGCTTCAGAACCAATCCCTGATATGTGAATGAGATCACAGTCCATACAATAACATGATGACTATGTATGTGTAAAGGTATGAATGCATAGAACGGCAGGTAAAAAGGAACACGTAGAAAGAGAGAGATTATAGCATAAGCCAGCTGGAAGAGACAATAAAAATAAACCATATAAATAAAATAGATCATTATGTTCAAGTCAAGCCATTGCTGAAGATAAAAATTAATATTTTCCTCCGAGTAACAGCTCTTCGCCACGTCAAGCAATTTTATTTATCTTTTATCTGTATTAAAATTAATTATAAATGTCTCGCGTTACTTGAAATGAGCTCTATTAAGCAAGGACTATAATGAGTTATATACTTTTCTTATATCATGTACATTTTTCTGTTTACAAGCTCTTAAAAAATGAATGCGTATTCGGTCTACAAGAAGCACAAATCAAGACTAGAAAAATCCCTGTTAACATATGGCATGCGAGTAAAATAATGCCGTAAGTCATATGTTTGACATTTTTCTACTGTATTATCTACACAAATTTGTAAAACCCGCAAACATTGCAGAAGCGTATGCACGATGAATAACATTAAATCCGGTAGCAGCCAGTTGTGTTGGTTAGGTGATGCTGTTCACTGAGACTTGTGTGTTAGCTATAGTGAATCACCTGCCATTGTAACTGTTATAGGTACAAAACGGTCAACATATTTCTGCACAACTCGTATCACAACAGATTTTGCTTACGGACATACCTTATTACGGAAATTTTTTTCTGGTCCTGCAAGACTAGCCGCAAAATTCTTCCTGGCTAAACTTGCCTGTAGACAAAGTCCAACAGTCCTCAAAATGTTTATGCCTATACGTCATTTTTACACTTAATTTACTTCCGAGTTGTAACGACTTGCTTGGTGCATTATGACCGAGAGCAATGTCTGCCATTACAAATGAATCATCAGTGTTTTTTTTTTTTAAACTCCCTTTACTTTCATGAAACCTTAGGCACGTCGTTTTTACATAGTGGCCACTAAGGACTACATCGTATTGCAAGTTCGTACGTGTTGACAAAGCACCCATCCTAAATAATTATTTTAATACTCTTCACTCGTGTCGCGAATACAGTCATTTGTTTTCGGGCTCAAGCATTTTCTGTCCTGGAAAATTCAACTCTTTGCAAACGACCACAGTGCCCAAGGCTGCCTCTGGTCAGAATGATTAGATAAAAAAAAAAAAAAAACGGCTGGACGTGTTGCTGCCCGTCATTATAGCGATGTTTCCTCAGCGGCCAGTTCGAACCACAATAATATAACTCTGAGCTGCGTGGAAACGACTGGTAACTTCAAGCATCCATTGCAACGAAGAGACATCAAAGTCAGGATATATATATATATATATAATGTGTAGCAGGTTTTCTGGTAGGCAGGAAAAAACATTTAGAAAAATGTAACTGGTTTTGCATGTTTAGGCGAAACGGCTGTATCAGTCTTGAACAAAGTCACTTGCTGTGAAAACGGACGCTAGGACTACCGACTAGGCACGGTACGTCGATCGATGTTTTACGGACGAATTTCAAGGCAGCGAGCGTACTCGGGAGCGCACAAACAGCACTGCATTTCGCCTTTGACATTTACTAATCGAACTATCGATCTTCTCGGGAATGTCCCCTTCTACCTACCCTCCCCCCTGATCATTACCTGCTCGCCAATTGGGGGGAGGGGGTCCTTCGACGGCATGCCTCACGTGACCAGAAATTGAGTCTGCCGGCGCACAGCGGAGGCATTCCATTGGTCGTCTCTCCGTGGCCAATCGCTCGACACACGACGATCGTAATTGTGTTCACTCCTCCGGGGAGTTTGGGTTAACAGGAAAGAGTCGCTGACTTCATCGGCAGTTTCAGTCAACAAGTGTTGGTAGTGCTCCTAGTCCCACCCTAGTTGAAAAAAAAAAAATTACAGTTCTGATACCAGCACAATAATGCGTACGGCGAGATCCACGCATATATTCTGTGCATGTACCAAACGTTGGCGTCGATTCCCATGTACGACAACACGGGAGCGATCCTCACCGGGAATCGAGTGGGAGACGAGTAGTCTAACCACTGAACGACCGCGGCTCCCCCTTCGTTAGATTTATTTTAGTCGCAAGTGCGTTATCTCACCGTCCATGTATACCAACGCTCTAAAATTAAATTACAAACGGGCCACGTGCGTCAACGGTGATGCGTTATCGACTTGGCGTTGAATGGTTATGAAAACAGATAACAAAGCACGATATCAACCAAGTAGGGCAAATATGTGATTACAAATCATCCTACCAGTTAACTAAGCGATTACCAATTAATTTGCTCAATAATAACCATACTAGAATCTCTGAAATTTACTTAACGCTATGCAAATGCAATCAAACGCTACAATTCAATCATCCTGATGTATTATTAAATTCAACTGCCATATTTCGCATAACGCCGCTTATTACAAGTATAACTTCCAGCTACTGGAACTCCAGATTATACTGGCCACCGAACTACTAGGTGCTGACAAGTGCTGCGTTCGTGAAAATTGCTGTGAGAAGGGATTGTCCTTCGAGTACTAGTTTTATAAATATGTCACCTTTAAAAACAATCCACTCATTTTGTGTAATTATTCTAACCCAATAACTTTACACAAATAAAAAAACTTATTTCTGTCATACACGCGAGTTATAAACAGAATGAAGCACCTAAAATTTGCACAGTAAATATTTCGGAAATGAAAGACGCTATTGATGTGCTGATTTTATAGAAGTGTAGTTTAGAGAAGGGTTCATAATTGCAGCCCAGACACAATTTTAATAAGTAATCAAATATATTTCTTGAACGAAGTTACATTTTATTATAATGGAATAATGCCTATTCACATCAAAAAATATAACTTTAGGAAATCAGAATGTCAGTAGTTTTTTTTTCAGGATTATACTGCAAGAAGATTTCGTGCTATCGTAATATGGCAATTTTAAATACCTTCAGTTGTCTATTCCATTTAACTGCTGAATTACTAGTCTACAATGTTCGCATGTGTGTTAGATTCTGTTTCCTTTACACTGTTTTCATTGGGACCTCCTTGTCAATACTTAGTGATAGTTTATGCTATCTAGATATAGGAAGTGCTGGAAGATGGTATTTACTAATGCTGATAAAGCCGACATACTCATGGTGTATGGTCAATGTAAGAACAATGATGTTCGTAATTGTAATGTGCACGCTGAGAATATACCCCAAGAGACGTCAACTATCTCGACAACTATTTGCCAACCCCTTTAACCAAATACAAAAAACTGGAAGTGTAACACCTCTAAAACGTAACAGAAACAAACGAGCGAACGGAGAAGAGGGTAAAATTAATTTCTAGCTACTACTGCTGTAAACGCACAATTTAGTTCCCGTGCAATCGCGAGATGGAGTTGTATGAGTCAGGCAAGTAAGTGTACTACGCATTCTGAACCATCATAAGTTCCATCATTATTATGTCTATCTCCTTGAAGAGCTACATGGAAACGATTTATAGAATCGTAGCATGGGCAACGTGATACACCATATTTGTCATGTACCTTGCTTAGCGATGAAACAACATTTACAAATCATGGCCAAGTCAACCTCAGAAACATGCTCTATTGGTCAGTAATTAATTCCCATCGGCTTCGTCAAGTGAAACATCAGCTCCCATGCATTGTAAATGTGTGGTGTGGAATGGTGAACCACCAACAGAAGGAATGTCGAGGAATGGGGAAGATTGAGAAAGATTACTGCCGGATTGGGATAAATCGAAGTGTTGATGCCTGTGAAGAGCACGGGAGATAAGAGAATCACACAAGCTGCTCTCGTACATTCCAAGTCTCATGGGTCTAGCACTTATTTTTCGTGTGATTTGAGGAATCATTGGCGGTATTCTTCTTCGAAGATACTCGTGCTGTATTAATTATTCGAAGCTCTTCCAGTTCACGTGCCTGTTCAAAATGTTTATATTTCTTACAAACCAACCAGATAACATACATCCTGCATTGCTTGTGGTGCTAATTGCGGTGTGTGCGGTGCTAATTACGGTGATAACTGCAATGCACGAGGCTAACTGTGGTGAATGAGGTGCTAACGGCTGTGTGTACGGTGTTTACTGAAGTGCGTATGGTGCTAACTGTGGTGCAAATGGTGGTAACTGTGGTACATACGGTGCTAATTGCAGTACGTGTGGTGCTAATTGTGGTGCGTGTGGTTATAATTGTCGTGTGTGTGGTGCTAATTACGATGCGTATGATGCGAACTGATGTGCGAGGTGCTTGCGGTGTGTGGCCTGCTATCAGTGTGTGCGGTGTATACGGTGGACTCTTCCTATGGATGGTTCTTTTATTTTACCGAACATTTCGACAGTCAAAAAGCTCGGCGAAATGAAAGAACCACCTGTATAAAGAGTCCACCGTACGCACCGCATGCACTGCAAGCAGTGCACATGCTGCAGGCACCATGAGAACCACACACAATACAGTTGGCATAGCACAGACCACAATTAGCACATCAAGCATCGCAGTAAGCATCACACAAACTGCAGTTCGCATGCCATTCACTGCAGTTACCATAGCACATACTGCAATTATAGACCATTCATAGTTACTTCACACTTTTCTGAAGCCCTGCTGATGTTCTACATCCAGGATATCCCTCCGCTTCATGCATACAGTTTAACAGAGTCTTAAAAATTACACCAAAGGAACTACGCACTGCATTTGTGTACTCTCATTGTAATGCAATTTAGCATAAGAACTATTTCTTACTAGGCATCACCAACACAAATATTTTTTCTCTCTGGTTGGTATTAATTATAAATAAAATATATATTCTAGGCCAAATACAAATAAATATTTATTGAACCAAAAATAAGGCACTTTAATGTTTGTACAAGTATAGAATGCCTGTAAGGTATTACATACTTATAAAACTACCAAACACATTATTCATTGGGTGGTTTTTCAAAGGTTTGATGAAAAAAGGTGTCAGAAAACTGTGAATAGACTACGGTACCGCAAGCACCGCAACTAGAACTTCATGCACCGCAATTAGCACCTCAAGATGTATGGGACCTGATCGGTTTGATTGAAATATAAAGTTGCGAAACTGACACATGAACTGGACGAGCTTCGAAAAAATAATGCCGCCCCAGTAACTGCTAAGACGAATACCACCAACGATACCTCAACTCTCAAGAAAATATCTCGAGTGCTTGGCACTCGAGACTTGAAATGTACCAGGGCAGTTCTGGTGACAGTCTTTTCTTCTGTGCTCTTCTGATACATCAATACTTCATTCAATGCCAATCCTTCGCAATCCTCTGCAATCCTCACAAATCATCACCAATCCTCAGCAATCCTCTTCTGCAAGCTTCCTGCTCATTCCTCCTCCACGATCCTCCTCAGCAAATCTCGCCAATCAACAATAACCCTCCTCTGCAATGCTCAGCAATATTCCTCAATCCTTACAATTCCTCAGAAATTCTCAATAATCCTCCTCACCAATCCTCAGCAATCCACCCCAATGTTCATCAATTGTCAACAATATTTATCTGCATTCCTGAGCAATCCTCAGTAATCCTCCTTACCAATCCTCACCAATCCTCATCAACCCTCAGCAATCCTAACCCATTCTCAGCAATCCTCACCAATACACCTCTGCAATCTTCAACGACCATCGGCAATCCTTACCAATCGTCTTCAATACTCCACAATCATCAGCAGTCCTCAGCAATACTCTGTAATCCTCAATAATCCTCAGTAATCCTCTCCTGGAATTCTCACCAATCCTCAGTAATCCTCTTCTGCAATTCTCACCACTCCTCAGTAATCCTCTTCTGTAATTCTCACCAATCCTCAGTAATCCTCTTCTGCAATTCTCAATAATCCTCAGTAATCTTCCACCACAATAATTTTCAGCAATCGTCATTCATAATCCTTTCCTGCAATCCTCAACAATCCTTGACAGTGTTCTCCAATCCTCAGTGATCCTTCATAGCAATTGCTGCAAACCTCAGTAATCCTCACCAATCTGCACCAATCCTCAGAAATCCTCGCCAATTCTCCTCACCAATCCTCAGCAATCCTTCTATCAATCCTAATCCCTCGATCGATACTTCAATCAATCCTTCGATTTGTCATATATGTCCCTTCCCTTAATGGGGTTTCTGTTCCATTCGTACAAAATGTTTTAGGATGTTTCAGCCAGACTTTTCCATGTAAAGGGTTTTGGCTGAAAGTCTGTGTGTTTGAGATACAATACCCTGAAGTGGTTCCTCCTCTTCCTCCTCTTCAACCTCCTCCTCCACCTCTTCCTCGCCCTCATATTATGTACGATATAAAACATGTAGAAGAAAAAGGTTACAGAATGGTAGGGACCCATACACACTGCATACCTCGAACATAGTATAAAAATCGCAGTCCTTCTAGACTAAATAATTTCAGAAAACATGCTAATAGCTCAAAGTATCTCTCTTTGGGTAAGAAAGTTATTCGTGTTCTGGTAGCACCTGCATAAAAAATGGCTCTGGGTACACAAGTCTTTTTTTGAGATTATTTTTTTAGGTTTCAGTTCCGAGATATGTTTGACAACCGGTCAGTAGGTTGTTTGGTATGGCCAGCTCTAGTTAAAATATTTTGCAAAGTTTTGGGTGGAGTTAGTTTTAGGTGGAGTTAGTCTTTGGTGGAGTTAGTCTTTGTTGTAGCTAGTCTTGGGTGGAGTTAGTCGTGGGTGGTGTTAGTCTTGGGTGGAATTAGTCTTGGGTGGAGTCACAACTTGGGTTAGGCAGAATTTGTGGACTCAATTATTTCGAGTTGTTTCTTCTCTTCAATGTGGTTTTCAATCAAATGCTTTCTGTACAAGGACAGGTTTCAGGTTGTTTGCCGGTATGGTTATTGGTTATGACCCAGCTGGAAATGATCAGTCGTATGGTCTGAATCAATCACGAGTGTGGTGAGGGTGTGTTGGGAACTGACGAAATAGTTAATGGAATATAGTGGCGGGTATGTCAGTCGTATGTTGATCGTCGTACCATGGAGTGGATGTACTCTGCTATCTTTATGAGAATCGAATCCTCAGAGTCACACATATCCATATTATTTTTACGAATTAGATATGTAATTTCTTTCCTCTATGTTTTGGAGATTTCTTTGTAGGCTTCTTTGCGATATTTTCTCGATTTGTCGATTTCCCCCAGCAAACACAAGCTCTCTGAAAACTGTCGGCAACTTGTCGGTCCGATACCATTATTGTCGGCTGGTGTCCAAAGTAGGCTCGAAGATAACTATCTTTTAATGGTACGACGTATTTTCGTAGACAGATTGTTAGCATTTACGATAAAGACAGTGAGTAAATGCATTTAGTATGATAGCAGATTGATATCACATAAATTATGTCGGCCTGATATCATACAGCTACTCGATCGCCAACATCTTAAAGAATATTCCGGGCCGATTCCGACACAGTATCTTTTTACCTATTCTGTACGAACGATATATAATTGATTGTGGTCCAGTATCTTTTTAAAGACAAGGTTATTTATCTCTAGAAAGATATTTTTCTGATATCCTCTTGTACGAGTAATTATTTGCAGGTATCGGGAATATGCATATATCTCATTTAATCCTTTGCTGGTATAAAATTCCGATTCCCAATGGTCTGGAACTGGGGCGAATGGTCAAGCAAGCCAAACGGTCTGATCAACCTAGTAATTCGCTCTTGCAGTCTTAATTCCAAATATTTCGATAGCCCACTCGGCTAAGCACATGTCCACAGACCCAAGGCTCAGAAGTTCGAAGCGCCTCTAGTCAAAAGGGAATTTTCAGTTTCATTGAAATCCACGCGGAGGCAGAGGCAGATTTTATTTGTATGGCAAATCACACGTTGAACTTAAATTCAGGGTGAAATTATAAATGCACATTGTAAGGCATTTTGTATATTGTCTTTCAACATCTGGCGCATTTTTGACACATTCGGTAAACAGTTGGCCGACGTTCCATATAAGTTATATAATGGCCCAATTCCGGCATGGCACATCGGGTCAGCATCGGCTGCCAAAGTTAGCTCGGCAAGCTTCTACAGGCCAGATTCTGGCCCGTGATACTTGCTTTTGTTGTGCCAGGTTTTTCGAGTCAATGCCACGGCCGAAAACAACCAACATGGTTCTTATCTATTACCAACGTAATATTATTACTCGATATTTAAAATTATTTTTCGATTTTGTGATTTTTCTCGATATTATTATATTTTGGGGAAGGGGAGGGATGGGGGAGGTAGGTGAGGAGCGTGGGGTGTTGGTTATGATGTTGGGGCGAGCAGTGGGAGGGTGGGGTAACATTTATATTCCTCGGTTTTTAGATTTTTTTTTCTATTTTTTAATATTTTTTTAAGATTTTCTGTAATTTTTTTTCATTGAATGTTATTCAAGGTTACGGGCACGAGGTCAAGGTCACCCATATTCGACATGGCGTCATCCAAGATGGCGGCAGGTCGGCTCCTGCTGCAGTCCCCCTTAACCTTGCTACAAACTCACCTATATCATAAATACTATTGTGTATTTTCTGAACAGATTGCTGTATTAAAATCCTATGGTCACCGCTTGTTTGTGATATTTTCCGTTCCCGTCACTAAGCTTCCTAATGGCCGGATGTGACCTTGTTTACTGGGGATTTGTTGCAAGTGCCTGGACAAGAAGAAACACGAACCATAATAGAGTTCGTGTGACGTCTTCTGTGGCGAAGTAACCACGCGAGAAGGTGCACGCCACGGGACAATAACGTTTCGTCTCACAGCCTTCCCCCTCCCCCACCCGCCCCGCTCCCTTGTGGCCACGACGCAAGATGAGGAACGGCCTGGCCGCGGTAATCGCTGACAGTAACTTGTTAGGACGTCACCGGCCGACAAGCAGTGCATTACGGGAGTGTCGGGGACGCCATCAACACACTCCCCGACGGCGGCAGGGCCCGATGGGGCGTGATGGATGGTCCCGACGCGCCCACAAGCACGCAGAACACGCACGCACGCCCGCACGAAAGTCCAGAACTCGGTGCTGAGGGAATGGGGTAACGAGCTAACACACGGCAGTGACGAGGCCGCTAATTTGACTGATTAACATTAACATCACGGCATCGGCCGGAACGTATGCGATATTCGTCGGCACAGGTGGACCGTACGCGTGGAGAACAAAACACTAGGAATATACGATGCATTTATTAAGAAAATGTGTCACCCCTTATAATGAAGTTATTCGGTTTAGTGTCATAACAGAAGAGTCCTGGTCATTACTGAAAATGTTTCATTCTGAAAGGATTACATTTCATTGTTCTGTCCACATTTTTGTAACTGATTGTTAATAAGTGTTCCACGTTTGTCATAAATGATAATAATTAATTAATGTAAACATTTCTGTGTCAAGTTAATTGTTGCATAAGTATGCTTTAGAAGTTAATGCAGTATATTACGTCCGCAATAATGGGAAAGGTATTTAGCTAAGCGTCTATTGTCGCATTTTAAAAAATGCTCCAAAATTTTAATTGTGAAGAAATGAACAAAATGTTTCATAGAGCTACCACGGGCAGTTTTTATGAATGAAAAAAGGTATTCCATTGCGGAAACTGTTTGAGATGGAGTTGGTCAAATCAATTCTTGGGAATTCATAGCACACAAACTGGATGAAGGAAGCTTAACATTTAGGGGAGAGAGGAAAGCTTATGGCATCATGATGTACTCTGTGTGCATCAAGTCTGTATCGGAATCTCCTTTAAGTATATACCTTTGTACTGTTGTAATTTTTTGTATAATTTTCTAGTTGTTATTTACGCTTTCAAGAAATAAACAGAGTTTCATTACAATATAGTAAACAGACACCAGTATTTTGTTTTATTATTGATTCGATTTCTACTATATCTCATTATAGTAATCAGTTTAAATAATATTACTCTTAAAAATTAATATTTCCTGTGATTTTATATAATTTTAACAATAAATTAGTTTTACAAATATGAGCTGCTGAACCAGTTTTCACGAAATCCTATAATTAACCACTTTCACTTTTGTTATAATAAATAATTATCAGGTAGCTATATATTCTATTGATATAAAATTTCCTTAAATATATTTGGTTGGATCCGTAATCGCATAATTAGCTATCCTCAAAACATGAGGAGAATCGAAAAAAACTAGGAAAAGTACGGGAAAAATAAATTTCGTGTACTTCAATAATTCCTGTATAACATGTTTTAAATTATATAATTACATAATAAACCGCAATTCTTTAGTATAACGATTGTAGAGTATCTGATTTGCGAATATTTTGGCACAAATTTTATTTAAGTTGAAACTAAAAAAAGGTGGAGTATGGAAACGTTATAAGTTAGAATATACTTATTCCAAATAAGTGAATAAATATTAAATAATACAATGTCATTGTATAATAATGTACTTTATTTTTGCTTGCAAACAAAAATATTCTGGTTTAATTACCAGTATCGACAATTGTTAACAGGAAGACTTTTTTTTATGGACACCACAACGTTTCACAGCAGAACTATTTTGTCACGCACAGGAAAAGCAAATTATGACACGAAATATAAACACAAGCACCAAAATTAAACCGAGAGAGATGCTCTGTAAACGTAATATATATATACACACGTATAATATACGCTATGTGTGTGTGTGTGTGTGTGTGTAAAATCTACAGGATGTTTCAAAACGTTGACAACGCGCGGTAGTCCTACGTGATACAGAACATCGAAATTGACATCTTACAGGAGGAAACCGATGTCTCGAAATGCGTGTTTTAACCGCAGAAATCGGCGCGCGCAGTCAAAGGTGTGCACGATTGCGTGGTAAGTAATTAAGCCGCGACGTGGACTCATGCCAATAAGATCCGCCTCAGATGTCCGTGGGCAGCCTCGTACAAACCAAGCGGTCGAGCGCGCGAGTGAAGAGATTCGGGCGGCTCCGAACATCGAGCCTACGAGGGCGGTGCGAGTCGAGAATGGAGTAGCGCCTAAATGAAAGGAAAGGGGGCGAAACGGGAGATCCCCTGAGAAAACCCGCTGATCAGCGGCATCGTCCACGACGATCCCCACATGAGGAAATCAGGGAGGAACCCTGTGCCTAGGTGGGCGGCGAGTAGTCTAACCACTACTCCACCGCGGCCTTCGGAACTGTCGAAATGTGCAAGGTCTAGTTACGGTGGTGATCATGAAACACGCTCCCCCCCCCCCCTTCCTCCACCAAACTGACAATCCATCGATTTAGACTTGTGACATATTTCTATCGAAGTGCGCTGGAGCGCCTTCTTGTTGCAACAACATTGACGACTGTTCGCGATAAAGTGAGCACTTTAAAAATTAAACCTATAAAAAAAAGTAACTGCCCCTGCATACATATATTTTAATGGGCGCGCCAGTGACATTCGCCCAGCGAAGTTGGTAACGATGAATGTAAAGCAGTTCCGTATCTTAACGTCGAATAAAAAGTGTTAGGTAAACAATTGCGATAACCTAAATTATTTCTTTGCTTTTCGGATTTTAATATGCGTCGAGGTATAAAAATGAGTAGGTTTGTAAAATATTTACTTTAATAATATTTTCACAGTTTCACTTTATCGACGCATGAATAAAGTGATGACGCCCATGACAATGTAATTTTGCGTGAGGTGGAAGGATACACAACGTACATGCAAGTAGATCTTAAGCAGGGCTTTCAAAAGTGTCCGTTTTACCATGAACAACCTATGCCTCTTGAACCCCCCAGTGGCACCTTGTCCAGTAGTGTAAGAAAAACGGCCCGTACGGGCACGTGGTATTGAGGTCAGTTTAGTCTGCATGCAATAACACATCTTCACAAAAAATTGCTAACTGTGGATAAATGACTGTGTAAATGCCTTACTGAAAGAGAAAATAATATTATTTAGCAAATTATCCAAATTCCTACGAATATCCAACGTAATACCAACGTTAGTTAGTAGTTGGGTTTCTGTCATATTAGATTAGTGATCTGTATTATACAAACAATAAACCAACGTAAAGCCAACGAACAGCGTTTCGATTTTTTCATTTGTATGGCATAGTTTGAAAGAGAGAGAGAGCATTTATGAAAGTGTGTATAAAACCCATAAATTTTCATTGGCTCAATAAAGTAGGTTGAGCGTCATATTTCAGCTGGCAGCCAAAGCAAAAATACACGTTGGGCCAACGTTTCCCTGAGTGACAATTGACGTCGGGCCAACTTACGTTTTCCAACGTTGGCCCAACGCCAGAGCCAGACGTTAAGCTAACGTTGGGCAAACAAAAAGTTTCTGTATGTTTACCAAATAGTTGCCAACAATTAGCCAACCATGACCATAAAATATATTATTAATTCAATTCGTTCATGTATTAAAAAAAAAAAAAAAAAAATTTTTAAGCAAGCATGGAAAATTATGTTGTTTTCTCATCCCAAGCATTCTAGGGAGCATTGATGAAAATATGTTGGTTACATAACGTTGGCCCAACTAACGAAAAATGACCAAACACCAACCGTTTGGTTCCCAACATCGTTCCAACATTAAATCAACTGAACATATCTAATAGAAAAATCGCCAGTATCGTGAACAACATTAACATCTCATACAATACAGGAAATAGGCATTGTTTTCATTAAGAATAACTATTACCTAATTTCAACATTATTGTGTTGGTTGTACAATGTTAGCCCAACATAAAAATTGATACCAATTACCAACTTGTTGCCAACATTCAACCAACCTCTACCATGAAATAAAATTTGGAACAAAAACATTAATGTATTTAAAAACCTAAATTTTCAGCAAACATTAGAAATAATCATTTTTAAATTCCAAAAATATTATTGAGCATTGTTAGAAATATGCTAGTTTCACAATGTTGGCCCAACTAAAAAGAAAGTACCAATCGCTAATTGTTTGATTTTGAACATTGTCCCAACATAAAACCAACTACACATATTTCAAAGAAAAATTGGTCATATCATGAAGAATACTTGTATTTCATAACGTGAAGAACATTTGTATTTCATAACGTGCAGGAAAGGAACATTGTTTAATTTAATAATATATATTCCCCTTAACGTTGCCATACAATGTTGGTCTTACAATGTTGGCCCTACATATATATATATATGGTAATGTGTGTATATATATATATATATATATATATATATATATATATATATATATATATATATATATATATATATACACACACATTACCAACATTATGTCTACGGAGATGTTGCCAACATTTAGCAAACCACTTAAAAGTTTTCAAAAATTGCTCTTGCAACATGTTTTTCTAAGGTATTTTCATTAAAACTTTCGAGTAAAAATGTTTGGTTGGAATATTACGTTGGGCCAACGTTGTATTCATGTATGTTTTCTAACCCAACGAATTGCCAACCTTTCCAACCAAATGCCAACTGTTGGGCCAACGTATGTTGCTACTTGGGTGCATGCTGCGAAATATTGTCGACTACACGGAAATGTCCATACACATACTGAAACGTCGATGTTTAAGTATGTATTTGCGGGAAATATATGAATGTACGATCCGTACTCTAAAAGTGAAAAATTCTTACATATATAGGCCTATGACTTATCTTCGGCAGTTCGTGAACATTTTTTGAATACTGATAAGAAATTCCCTGCTTTGAGTAATACGTGCCGTAGGTATATCTATAAACGGGACAGGAATTTACTAAGAAATTTTAATTAAATTGTTACTAGATGCGCGTATTTTCAACATAGTAGTTTAGTTTTTTTTTCGTTTTGAAGCAATGAAATTAAACGGCAATTTTTTATTTTGAGGTAAAACGTGCTTGTTATAAAAAAGCGTTGTTTGATCTGAAACTTGACGAAATTAAAAGTATTATGTACGTAATATATTATAATTTTTATTGCAGACAATATGAAGAAAACGGTTTTATAACATATCCTTATACAAAATATTTAACTTCACATTAAAAAATACTTAAAAAACCCCATGGCCTTATGAGTAAGTAAATGTTTTAAACCTTCTATCACTGATGAAAATGTAAATGTGAATATTTGAAGTTTTCAATGTTTATAATAATTATTTATTGCAGATTTTATGCGTACCGACATTGTATGGTCGGTAAGAAAATTTGTAGATACTTGTTGGCAACCCTTATGGGCTCCCCCTGATATGCAAGATACCATGCGCTTATTGGCTAACCACGGCACCATGTTGCTGGCCAGTGACGTCATTCTGCTTGCGTGTGTGTGTGGTTGTATAGTCAATTCTCGATTTCATCCCACTTTTTGAATCAAACCTTTGAAAAATTACACCATGAATGACGTGTTTGGCTGCTTCCTAAATTTGTCACTTATTACAAATCTTTTATACATGTATAAACATATAAGTATGCTATTTACAATTAAATTGAACTTTTGCTAATATACTAACTGCATATTGTAAACTTTCACTAATAATTAATTTGAATATAAACAGGGATAAAGTATGTATGTCGGTAACGTCTATTAAGAAACCGTTCTTATACAAAATAATATTACATAAGAGTGAGCAGGAATTCAGTTCATCGTCCCTTTAGTGTAATTTTCTATACTTTGTTAAGCTTTGTTTTTACGAGGTGGAAGCATATCCATGGAAGTAGAACTTTAGAAGGGTTTCAGCAAAGTTGTAAGTAACCGTGAACAGCCTATAGTTCGCGGTAGAGGGAGCAGTTTCGCCTCTGAATTCTTAAGTGCTCTATGCCCTGGTAATATTCCCCTTTTCCTAACCAGCTAGTACTTTGGTAAGTGGCTTGGAGCCCACTTTAATAAGGAGGTCCCGGATTCTTTCCTTCTATGCTCGTAATCACACTACGTAAAACCCAGGCACGGGCTTTTTTTTTTTTTTTTTTTTTTTTCTTTAACGCTTTGGCTATCAAGATTGAATCTAAACCGTAATTTTTTTTTTTTTTACTTGACAAAATAATGCCATCATCAGCAAAGCGAAGGGCCCCCTCCCCCCCCCCCCAAGCACACAGAGCAGGGAAATATTAGACACCGCTCCACGTGGTGAAGAAATCGCAAAACAAGAGTCGTCAAAATTCATAGCCGACGGCTGCCACTCACGACGTGCGAAGCTTCTAAGATGCTTCCAACGAGATAGGAGAAAGGTCGCGCTTACCGGAAAAGCCTATGATAAAGTTGCGTAAGAAACGATGGCTTTCTTAACTCTAAGGCCATCTGACCAAGCGAAGTTGGGCATTGGTGATAAAATGGACTCGCGTTGAAGAGCACTATGCACTCTAAGAAATTATTTGATAATTAACCATATCTTGTATACTTACAGTGACAAAGTACGAATGATAAAATATGTATTTTCCCATATATGACCGGTAAGTTTCCTACAATTGCTCAGGAAAGAGTCAAAATCGTAGGGAAACTCCTAACTTTGTACTATAGCGATGCTAAACACTACCATGTTTTCAGCCTGACACGTAGTACTTCCATATAATGTATAGGTTAAAACCTTCTATTAGTGTTTAGGAAGTATAACAAAAATGTTTTTACAGTGTAGTTCTATTCGCAGTCCGGTTATGCTCATTTGGTTTGCAACGACATAAGAAATATGCAAGATGCCCAGTGTGCGTTACAAAATATTAGAACTGCCAGGTTAAAAACTCAAAAATAATTATGCTCTGCGTTTAGTTAAATTAATGAATTTAGCTCGACACTGTTCAGAAACGGATGAGTTTGCACGCCCGGCTCACCCAGGCTGTGTGATAAAAGACAGGCCCTTTTCGCAAGCCACCTCCTACCATATTATATGCAGGTAGCAATTACGGGAACACTGGATCTTGCGATGCAGATAACAATAAAAAACATACACAGGAGGAACAATCAGAAACACTAAACATTAATAAGCAGAGACGTCTGGAAAAATTTCAGAGTTTAATTGAAGAATAGTTCAGCAGAAATTGGCAGATAAAATTGAAAATGGTGTTCAAAATAAGAATAATTATTTATTCAGAAATGCTGTGAATTAAATATCATAATCAAAGCACGTGGAAATAATATTGCCTGAGATAGCGGCCTTCGCATCAGCCTTCGTCGTGACTTATGGATCGTAAACAAGAAACAGTTAAAACTCGACAATAATTAAAAAAAAAAAAAGTTTCTTTAACCAAACTATAGCTCGCGGTATTACATGATCCTCCGTCTACGTTTCACGTGGTTAAATATTTTGAGAAAGATCAGTTCAATAAACCAAAATTTAATTGGTGTCTGATTAGTAAAATTTAAACGAGGCATGACCTGTTAAGAAATTGAATACGTAGAAATATGGAAGTTCTGCAAGTTCTGTATCTCGGGGAGGGCATTCTCCTAAAAGCCGCAGGGACGTAGGATGTAAGCTTCCCTGCACGTATGCTCGGGAATACAGCGCTATTATGCAGTCTATAGTACACTTAAGCCGGTCGGGGGAGTTCAACACAATTCTCACCTGGATGAAAACACAGGCGGCGTCCGCACAGGCTTCATTCTTCCTAACACACGTCTCGCATCTTCGTCTCCATGAGACGACCTGTATTCAGGGGGCGAGCTCGGCAAAATTATTAACAAACTAGTTTAAATTCCTGCCGTTTCAGAAAAAAAAATATGGCTAGAACCTCCTTCAAAAAAATCTTAAAAAAATGAGATGATTTTGGTAAACTCGTCAATCACGAGAGAGCTATAGGCGTACTTATTAATCATGCCACTCAGTAACTATGGCAATATATTGGTAACACGTTCAGAATATAGGCCTTCTAACTAAATACAATATTAGTAACCTGAAGGACATATAAATATGCTGCCAAAAAAATTAAAAACCGAAAAGTATCAAAGCAGTTTTAAATTAAAGTCAGAAATAAAATAATTACTGTTTCCCATCAACAATAACACGCATGAAAAAATTTACACTTATGAACTCACATAAATAAACGTATCGTTAAGTGGGTAGTATTCATTCCATCTTAGATTTTTCTCACAAAACTTGGTAATAAAAATATGTGACCAGACATAAAAAAACCAAAGCTAAACATGACATTGAGGGCTACTTAACGAACCCCATATGGGATTGGCATTATTGAGTAATTAGGTTACAGATACGAGTGCAATCATGCAAGGAAAATAAGTTCGATATCGAAATAACTGATAAAATTTCCCTTATGCCTTGACTAGTTGGATTTTTAAATATTGACTCCGAAAATTAAGTTGTAGAAGAAAAAACGTAATTCCAAGAGTGCACGGATACTTCCGCCTTAAATATTCTATTTAGGCTCAAAATCACGACGTTACAGGGTTTTCCGTGGTTTCCCAAAAATCACAGTAGGCAATCTGCCGGAATGTTTCCTTCATGCAAGCCAGGGCCGATGAGGTTGAAGTGAGGTGAGTATGCATCAGCGCCGGATCGCAAGGGCGGGGAAATGGGAGATCCACGAGAAAACCCGCCGACCAGCGGCATGGTCCATCACGATTCTACATGCAAAAATCTGGGAGCGACCCCGCCGGGAATCGAACCCAGCTCGCCTTTACAGGGACTTTACAGTGTCTACTTCACGGAACATGCCATTTCTTTGTTCCTTGTGTAGCAAAGCGATTAGTAAACAAAGAACTTCTAGTGACACAATTGCAGGAATTAACCCCACGATGCTTTGTTCTCAATATATAATTGATATTCAAGAAGTTACAAGGATACATAGGCTGACAAAGATTGATGTAGTTATTATATTTTTCAGTTCTGTCAGAACTTCTGTCAGAAATACTGGGGGGAAATGCTGGCCATTATAAAATTCTCTAGTACAAACCCAGGTATATTTTATGTCTGCGTAAGAACAGAAAATTCCTGAAAGCTCATTGTACCACTTCAGGGTCAACGCAAATATGAGAGCCTTTATTTGCACTTCAGTTTGGGCCAATCTTAATATTTTTAATCTTTTCATTCTAAAAGGCAAAATGCATGCATAATCTTTACGCACTTTCCATTCTTAAAAGTGTTGAGTATTTGGTAATTTCTTATTTTTTAACAGCATTTTTTTTTTGCGGGAAACGGAGAGAGAAAAACGTGTTTAGTGGGTGGCAATTTTCAGTTTACGGACTTCTTGCAACAGTATGATACGCTTTAGGCAGTGCTTTCAACCATCTGAACAATGCCGAGTAGTCCAACAGAGAATAAGCTTACGTGTAAGACGCAGAGAAAGTAAAAGTCCAGAGAAATAATCACACAATCACGCCAACGATCACGCTGCCATTATATTTCAAACCCTGCGTGTAGCGTGGAATTTCGATCACTCAGTGAGTCCATTCGCAACTGATCGCCAGAGTATTTCCCCTGACGCGCGTGCGTATGCATTTGAAAAATTACTTCTCTCCCGTAAATAACGCACGCTTTCTTTTAAAAAGGGGGTAAAAAAAAAGAGAGTGCGTGAAACTTGCCGCAGCTGTAAATATATGAGGGTAGAAATTGTAGCCGTCACGCAAGTGCCGCTGTTGTTCCAACCGAGTGCGGCGGGCGGGGTGCGCGGGCTGCCTGGATCCAGGGGCGGCCGCGACAATGACTGACTGCTACTCATCTCCCCTGCTTTCCTTCTTCCTTTCCCCTCCACGTCCTCCGGTGTGCTACCAGCCCGTCAACCTCCTGACAAATAAGGGATTTCTTTCCCACCCTCGCCCCATCCCCCTTCACAGGCTGCCAACCCCTCGGCAAGACTACTAAATCTCGCACTCGCGTGGCCAATAGACGGAGTGCAAGGCTCAGGCCAACGGTGTATACCGCGTCCGCTGTAGCACGAGAACTGTTTCTGAGCCCAGATGTGACGTGGAAAGTAAGCTCATATTTGCTGTAGTCAAGGCAACGTGATATTTCGTTTATTTAAATATTTTGAGCCACGCAAAAAAATATGTATCGTAAAGTTGGAAGGGCGATCAGATAGAAGAGTGGTAATCAAATAGGAGTAGGTGTACCAATATATTTTGTGACGGTGTCACATCTATCACTAACACATGCCATAAGAAAACCCGTGCCCCAATCTGCTGTTCTAAGAGACCCTACGTAAATTATTGCTGCTATTATAGAAGTGTTATCAGCCAAACTAACTTGATGGTTTTTTTTGTGGTACTAGGACATGTGTGTATACAATGCACACACGTGTAAATATATGTGAGAAAATTATGTTAACAGCTTTCCCGTATGAAGATATTATTCTCTCTGACATTTGTGACCAGAAAGTATAAAAGCTTGCAAAATAATTTTGTCGCATGTAAATAGCATTTTGTGAAAGAAAAAAATTACACAAGATAAAGGAACTGTGAAAGTCTGATTTTGCCTGGATGAAGATCTAGCCAAAACTCACTGAGATGGAACCACATGGTATCACTTGGTTACTCAACAGTTAATTAATCTAATTTGTCATATTCCAGACAGCTCAAATTATGTGTACTAGAAAAATAATTGAATGTGTTACTCTTAGCTTGCAGTATAATTCTAGTTAAATCATATTTGTCTTAAAAGTGTTACGTCTAATATTAATTTAAAAAGTTATATTTTTCAACAACTATTGTCAAAATTAATGTAATGTATTGCAAAAATCTGAACTACTTAGTGCTACTGTAATGACATTTTTCTCCGCACTTCATTAAAATGTTTGTAGAATGAATTTTGATGACAATGCAGGGAGAGAAGGGAAATACATTATAACGTTGTGCATTTAACATGTTCTCAAAGTACTCTCTTGAGCACTTAGAGTAGTATAAATGAAAATGCACGTGTTCAAAGGACATGTGGTATATTTACAATGGTTACAATATCATATCACACAGAAGGAGAAAATGTAGATAAAATGGCAACTGTGGCAAATCTTGGTCTTGGATACATGTGCCGATTCTGTT
Organism: Dryococelus australis; assembly: GCA_029891345.1. Classification (NCBI taxonomy): domain Eukaryota; kingdom Metazoa; phylum Arthropoda; class Insecta; order Phasmatodea; family Phasmatidae; genus Dryococelus; species Dryococelus australis. The sequence continues at coordinate 33,043,967 of CM056995.1, read as the reverse complement.
CGGATGGGAGTCCTATAGCGGATGTAACCTCTTTTGAGGTAATATGGCCTACAGCTGTCGTAAATGGTCTTCTATATCCTGCGTATCGGCGCCGAGTCGGAATTTAACGCCTGGGATAGATCGTGTAACATTACAGGCCACGAGAATACCTCAGCATGCGTGCATATTGTACATAAACGTGTGTCTTGGGTGGATGAGCGTTGTCTTGTTGAAAGATCGTTCTTGGGTGCTGTCTCATGAGAGGTGTGCATGATGACGCAGGATCTCAATGACGTATTGCTGACCTACCAGGGTCCCTCGAATCACTACCAGAGGTGACCTGGAGTCATACCCTATGACTTACCAACATTGGCAGTACGTACCACCTCCCCTCGATGCCCCCATGCTCTCAAACGACCGTCATATATTGTAATGGAGAATCGAAATTCATCGCTGAACATGATCCAATGCTACTCGCCATCGACACCTAGATACGATAACACTCCAAACTCCGCCATATCTGCTAACAGCACCGGACGCATGGGCAAAGCTGCGGTTGACGTAACGGCTAGAGCTCTCGCCTCTCACCAAGGCGAACTGGGTTCGATTCTCGGCAGAGTCAGTCTCGGGATTTTTGTATTGGGAATCGTGCGGGACGATGCAGCTGGTAAGCGGCAGAACTCTTGAGCCAGTAATATCAGATCAGTGGTGGGGTGGCCAATCTCTTTGAAGGAGATCAAGCAGGTAGGTGACGTTGATTAAAGTGCAGCGGCCAATGAAAACACGGATTGTGCTCGCACTTTTATAAGGCAGTGGAGTCTATCCTCTCACCGGAAGATAACGCGAATTTTGCACGTCTCTAGTTACGGGATAGCGTAATTATTGGCAAACAACTTGTCGATCTTACCCTAGCGTGGTTTGTCTTGCTCGACCGGAACATTTACGGCGTGTGCCGTTGCCTTCGGGAAACTACTTGTTCCGACATGCCTGGAAATTGCAAGATGCGTCTACCCGGCCTCGTGCGGATCCGCAAAGAGACTCTTATCAAACTCTGTCAAGAGCTAGTAATGCTGTCCAACGTATCTACGAGGCACGTTCTGTGTTCAATGACGTCCCCTCACTGTGTTCATTGACTGCACTTCTGATGCTCCGCACATGACTTACAACACTATTATCTTAAATTTTGGTGGAACAACTAATTCACTATTTCGGCTCTCAAGAGCTCAATGTTAAGAGCCGCCCAAAACTCTTCACTCACTCACTAGTGCACTATTGGTAACCATTTTGGGTATATTTGTAACATAATTAATACACACACCCAGCATTGCTTAGTATATGGTTTCTTTGCGGGTGATCCACGTTTTTTGTCGCTCATTTTACATAAATGCTGTTTGTATTAATGCTACACTGCAGCAAATATTCCCATGGAGTGAGTGCAGAGATTTGGGTGGCTCTTAACAGCGAGGTGTAGAAAGCCGATAAGGGTGATTAAAGTGATTATGGAGCGGCGCCGGAATGAAGGGGCGGGGGAAACGGGAGATCCCCGAGAACACCCGCCCACCAAAGGGATTGTCCGGCACGATTCCCACTTACGAAAATCCAGTGGCCCGGCCGGACATTGAACCCGGTTCGCCTTGGTGGGGGGCGAGCGTGCTAATCGCTCAGCCACCGTGGCTATTCCGATGGAGAAATTCGAATACTTCACGTACGTAGTTAATTCACGGTTACTTATGACTTTACTGAATCCTTGCTAAAGATCTGCCTCCGGGATATTTCTCCACCTCGTGCAAATGTAGCTTAACCGAGTCTAGAAAATTACACCAAAGGGACAAGGCACCTCATTTGTGTACGCTCCGTGTAATAGCATTTGGCTTAAGAAATTTTTCTTACTGGATATTGCCAACACATATATTTTCTCCCTGTTTTTTTATTCACACAAATAATAGATGAAATATAACTTATTAATAAAATGCAACCTATAATTTTAGAGTTTAATTGAAAATACGGTACTCATATGTAAACACAAGTATAAAACCCTCGTGATGATGCATGAGAAAGTTAGGAAACTACCTAGCGGGTCATATATTGGAAGATTTTCCAAAGGTTTGAGTCAAAACGTGTGGGCGAAACCGCGAACATACTATAAATAAGTTGTTCCCAGACGTATCCACTGCAGAAGAGTGACGATAGGGATTGATCTAACGCAAAATTTTCTGAATGCTGTTCGTTATTGTAACAGTATGAATTCAAAAATTTAGCAGGTAAATTTTTTAATTGAAAATACATTACACTTCATATGACATCCCTAGAAATACATTACATTTCGTATGTCATCACTAGAAAGTTTGGTTTGACTCAACTGTGACTGCAAGAATCATGCACAATCGCATTGTTCTCTCATCAATCCGAGTGTTTGTACGTTATGGCCTCGATGATTCCAACACATGGCTGTCTTGTGAAAATTTTTGTACGTACTTATTGCTATTAATTTAGATTTAAAGCCCAAGAAAATTAAGAGGAAAATCAGGAAATATTAAACACCAGATACTCAAGGTTACTGAAACCAGCTGCAAGGAGCGAAATTTTAACCAACAGTGCAATATTAAACCTCATAATAAATAATAACTATGAACATTACAAAAGGTCTTGAAAATTATATCAAATAAATTAGCTCAGCTGCGTCGAAATCCATATATGTTTACTAGGATTACTTAAGAACCCTAAAAAAATGTCATATTTAAAACGAGATACGATCTTTGAGCACTTTATCGTTACTTGATTTAAAAGGTATTGCAAAGTTGTCACGCCTGTGTTTCCATCAAATGACTTCTCCAAATTATGAATATTTTCGAAGCAGTTTATGACGTAATTTACAATACGGTACATCTGTGCAGAATTAATGCTTTTGAATGTTACGCTGTTATTTATAAGTAAAGTTATTTAACAGCACAGTATTTGGTGTAATTTGCTCCATGAAGCAATACTATTTTTTTGCTTCTTGATGTTGGAATAATTTGTAATAATGAAGTTCTGCATCGTCACTACTGTTTCAATCCTTCAATAGAGAAGTCTGAAGCTGCAGATTTATACTTCCATTTAACAACGCTACAGGAATTAACCTTGTGTAACTTCGGAAATAGTTTGTTTTCGGGAAAAAAATATTTCGATTCCAATTGAAAGGTTTCTGCTATGGATCTGTTGTGAAATGGTTATATTTCGTCGGCATGTACTCAAATTTTACATTTGTTTGACTTCTGAATGTAGTATGTTTTTATTGGTTCTTTGGCGCTGATTATCTGTTGATATGTTTTGACAGGGACGGTTTTTAAGATCAAATCTGCCCTGAATATCTCTTGTAAGAATGATTTGTGAGAATTCAGTTTACAATTGTGGAAGTGTTGCATTTTATTTTAAATCGGCAGGGTTCATGATGAGTCCATCCGATTTCCCATCCGCGCTGCAAGCTCAGAGCAAACAGAGCTCCGTGTTTCGTCTTCGGAAGAATGGACTTAACCGCAGCAGGAAAGAACAAAACGAACCTTGCTAGTGCAGTGTAGTTCCTCGAGGAATTGAATTGCAAATTAAGTAACGAAGAATGGTATTTACATTAACTCAATGATCTTTATTTTCAGGATTTTCGAAAATTTCCGTACTGAACTCGATTCTTGAGAATATCGAAAAAAGATTAGTTCTCATCACCTCCCCTCCCTTATTCACTTTGATTCAATTTCCTACGTGAACAGTGGCGCCCTAGAGCCTAGGACGCGGCAAAGTGGGTTCGAAAACACCATCCAAAAAAAACACAATCACCTAGGTAAAATCAACCCTCGTTAAGGCAAAGTTAATAAAATATGGAAGAACACTAAAGTAGGAAAAATTCTACAGATTATGAACTGAAATGCAAGACACATGAATTCTGATACTGTGTTTTGATTTTATTATTTTTTCTTTTCAGACATATTTTTCATATATAAGGTAAATTTCTGTTGCAGCCAATATCTTTCACAAATGCGAATTCTACCATTTCCAATTATAACATTTAAAATTCTGACTTTATATTCTTAACAGTTGCCATTTATCTATTTTATATTGAAAGTTACGATGTATTTTCAGGCCATCTACAATTTTACCTAAAGCTATAGAAGATGCAAGAATATTATGTGTCATATCATAGTTTATACTGAAGGCTACAGATTATTTTCCGGCCATATTCTAGTTAGCAAAGGCCATTGAATAATTGCAAAAAAAAAAAAATTTGTTTAAAAATATTTTCTCCGAAACAATGAGAAATGTTTCATATAGTTCTCTATTCAAAACATGCTTTTGTGGCTTATCCACAATTGGAAAATTTACATTTTATTTTCCCAAATTTAATCAATTTCATTGGGAAAAGTCCAGAAAATACACCTACAAATTTTAACTGGGGAGCTTGCAAAATTTCAATATTCTGTCCTGACCCCTAACATTCATTTTTAAGGATTATTTTCCAGAATTCAGGGAAAACCCTAGACCACTTTATTGGTTTACTTCATCTACAAAACTTATGGGCATTTTCCCCAGATTGTCCATCATTTTGATACTTGTTGATTCATATTTAATTAGAAATTCGGCATCTCATTAAAAAATCCTTTACAAATATTTAACACTTATATTCAGATTGCCGAGTATAAAACAAAGCATTTTATTGAGATTTAACTAGGTTGTTTTAGGGAACCATGGCCCCCCTACGTTCTGTCTATTAGGACATCAAAGTATGTTTCCCCATAAGAGCCGGCATGACAGCTAGTGGCATACTTATCTTGGCATTCCGAAGCTCTCTCGAGGCTGCTGTCTGGCCCCGAGAGAACTCCGCTCCCAGTATATATATAGCGGAATTTGTTTAATTCTCCCTAGAGGGTATTAATTAATGATCAGCCAATGGCTGAATTTATTACCAAAAAAAGGAAATGTTCGAGGGGCGATGGGTAAACAGCCAATCGCCAACAAATACGTCACAATTACAAGGAAAAAGTAGCTACTTTGGCAAACAAATGAACATCATATTGGCACTCCTGCACCGCCTCCAAGGTGATGTCACGGGGGTTGGAGGTCATGCGCAGTGTCCGCAGATCGCAGCGCCATCCAGACAGCGGAAAATCCGGTGCCACTTCAGAAAAGTTCAGTAACAAAACGGGCTCCAAGCGGCGAAGCTTTGTCCGATGTCCTAGCGAACTTCCTTGTAGGTAGCCAAAGTGTGTCGTAACAAATTTCTGCTCAGATCTTCAAGTTTTCACAAACCAGGATGGTAAAGAGGTAGTAATAGTTTATAAGTTCAGGCAGAAGATATTTTAAACCAAAAGACGGGAAAAATTCTTTCACTTCACGCAGTCGTGTTGCTTCGTATATACTACTGCTGTATATACTACTGGTCCCTACATCTAATTACTCGTTCTGTAGCTTCTTACCTGTTTTAATTGTTAATCATTAAAGACTGGAAAAATACCCGATTAATATGACCAGTCGATCAGAATGCACCGTTTTACGTAAAATAATGAAGATATCAACAGCTCATTGCTTGGTGGTTTAAGAGTGAAAAGCGATGCTTGGTCTTTCATGTTGTTGCCCTGTCTTTAACGGCTTAAGGATCCCCAGGAGATTTCAAACAAACAGTTCGCAAAATTGCAGTTGCCAGAAGTTTTGAATTCTATCTTGTCAAGAAATAAATGCGCGAATTTTTCAGGTCGCTAGAAATCTTCTTCTCAAGAGCTTCTGCTTGGATACTTTCGATGTATGTATGTTTTATAACATAGTCTGGGTTTATGTGGCGTGCAACACAGATCTGCAATGGCGTTATGTCCGTTTTAGGTCTCCATTATAACGATCATTCAAAAACATATTTTTATTGTTGCTTTGTGATGGGAGGAGGGAAAGTTTACTTTCATCCCTTCTACGTAGTCGCGATTTTAAGCCGAATGGTTGGGAAGATGGAACTTAAACACGAATCAGACGTGACTTTTATAAACGACATACTTGTGGCTCGCCCGGTATTCCAACACGAAGCCACAGAATAGTTAAGAATAAAGACATGAAACCGCCCGCGTACCGCGAATTCAAGCCTTACGCACCAGGAAAATGGCGTCGTGGGCCAGCATCATGTTGGCGTGCAGTTCGCCAATCAGTTCACGATAAAAAAAAAAAAAAATCGTCAGCCGGCAGCCGAACTAATGGGGAAACTTTCTCAGCCTGCAGTAGCCAATCAGACGCAAGGCCCGTCCCCAGAGCTCCACGCAGTCAATCAAACGAAATGGTTCGCCGTCATCAAAGGATCCTCCGCGCAATTTCGCCTCTGTGAGCGTGGTATCTCCTCTGAGACGAAACCCCGCGGTTCGTAACCTCTGCCTCGTAGGTTCGGGCGAAAGGGAATATAACCAAACTTAATGTAAGTTAAATTTTCACTGCCCTTTGAAGGCAATTCCATGATCTCTTCCTTTTTAGAATATGTGGTACGGTTTTTTTTTTTTTTTATCCTTCTGTGTGTGATAAGGGAGTGATAAGACCGCCTTTGTGCATTTGGAAGTGCCGTTGCACTTCCGGAGCTGACTTATCCAGGGTCCGGTTGGCGCGAGTATGCTTCGCAGACAAAAAACATCATGAGATCTGCGATCGGTCGGAAAAAGGGTCGTTTCACATATAAACCCTAGCTGAACTGGCGCGGGAAGCTCAGTCCATGTATCAGATCACACACATGCGCGATGGTCGAGATAAAAGTTTCAACGCTCGGCAAAATAACGAGAGAAAATTACAACTTGAAGCAGTTAGGTGTACATGCGATTTTGCCGGCTAGTCGTGTTATTGGCTAGTGCATTTTGCGTTTTTGCTGTATATTCGACTCCGAAGCACATCATTTACCAGCTATATTGGTAATTGTTTAGCACTGGCTTACTGAATTGTGGAGTTGTAGCAATTTACTCGTACTTCTGTCCCACTATCGTAATTAATGGAGAGTGTTAATCAGCAGATTATATTTATTTTTTGTTTTATATCAACTACACTCTAAATCAGAATCAGTTATTTTTACTGATTGCCAGTTGGAACTGCTCCATCCGGAATATGTAGAAAAATAAACCTACTAATCTCTTCAGTTAAATGAAATCCACGCAAACAGTATAAAATCAGTTATTTATAGTCGATTAATAAAAAGCACAAGGATTAAAAACCGTGCATTACGGGTTGAAATAAATTACGTATACAGTTATTTTGTCGCAAAACCAAATTATTTCATGTACAAGGAAATTTCGGAGGTGGTTGGTATCGAAAGTTTTTCTAAGTTAAGTTTAGTTCAGATTGTTTGCTCTGAAAGAGAAATACAGTGGTTTTAACGGTGCCGTCGGTGTTTTCTATGTATCTGCTATTTTACAATGCAACATTTTACAGAACAAAATTGTTATTTTGAAGAGACAGATTGACTAGTAATAACTGTGCTAATTAGACAGCGGAACGATAGAAACAATGCAATATTTTATAAAAATTTGTCGTTTCCTAATTATTTGATCTGTTAACTTGCAGAGACCACAAAACTTTTGTTGGTGTAAATCCACCTTTCTTATTGAATCACCACACTATCGAGTCAGTATAATCATCACTGATCTATCTGTCACTAAAATAACAGTTTCAATCTGTAGTGTCTCGTCGAATTGTAAAATGGCGTATACTAGTAGATATCGATAACCTCGTACATTGAAACCACTATATTTATATTTTAAAGCACACAATCAAATCTAAACTAAAGATAGATTGACTTTAGAACTCTGAAAAGACATGTACTTGCGCAAAAAATATGTATATTTCACTTCACGAAACTTACAGCAATATTTGACATTACATTTTGTGATTCAGTACCCATAATACGAGCACGCATTTGACAGTGGTAAAGTAGGACAGTGGATATGGCTGATCATGAAAGCTTCAGCATGCTTTGCTTTATGAGCGGAGGTTCGAGCCCAACCACCTCCAAAAACATTTTTGTGTATACAATATTTGTGTACTGCGACAAAGTAAATCGTAACTAACTTACGTCACATAGGAATGCTCTGTGCTTATTTATTAATAACCACTATAAATAAGTAGTTTTTTACTGCTTTAATTAGTAGATTTATTTTAACTGATGAATTAGTGACATTTTTTCTACATATTCCGGATGGAGCAGTTTCAACTGACAATTAGTAAAAAATAACTGATTCCGATTTAGAGTGTAGGTGGTAATCTAATAACAAAAATCATTTTTGTAACACTAAAAAAGCAGAACCCTTCACTCTCGAATAAAACTAGGTATTTTAAAAGTAATCACTGTAGACCTGAGTCATCTTAGCAATTGCATAATTCCCATAAAATATAGTCTTGTGAAAAAAAGTAATATTAATGTCATACTAATATATTAAGGATCGTGGCAACTAGTTTCAAAGAATTCTTTTGTAACACGAACAAAAAATTTGTACTGTGTAGTAAAACAAATGTTTCTTCTCGAAGGATGTCAGGCAGTGTAGTGTCTGTGTGTGTTTGTTCACGCACGTGGTTTGATAATTAATGCCAAGCTTTACAAAGGCATGCTTTCTCAGGTGAGGCAAAGGCAAAGTCCCAGGAGGCATCCTATTAACGAGCGAGAACACGTTATCATACACAACGTATACTTATGTAAGCACGGAAGATTTTGATATATCGTACACATACGAAACTTCGCTAAACTAGACACGATCCACTACGAATGGTTTTCCCCGAGTAATTATCTTTGCATAAAATAATTTTCCTTAAACAAAGTTTAGGTAATCACGTATTACTGCTTCAGGGAAAAATAACGGAAATCTGTGAATATTTTACTGTGGTTGTATCTTCCCCAGAAGCAACATTTGGCTGGGACAACGTTGGTCCGATGTCTATATGTCATACGGTTCTAAGTTGGGCCAATATGTATTTTCTGTTGGTTACCCGCTGTAATACGTTGGCCCAACACAATGCTACGGTAGTGTGCGCACTTTTAAGAGAAGTGAGTTTTACTTTCAGAAATGCGTTCACGCAGTTATTTACCAACCATAGATTTACTAACATTTTTCGACATTGGTAATGAGTTGGCAAGATGTGTTAGTACATAAGTAACGCCAACTAACAAACAAGATTTTGTCAACGTTGGTTGTAAGTGTTTAAAACAAGTGTTACACACTAGCAAAACATTGTAATGTATTGTGCAAATTCTATTTGTATACATCAGTTTTACCTTAATATTCTGATATGAAAATTTCCTTGATGGGTATTGGATTCGAGTTCGCACCCTTTAGAACCTCATCCCTTCCTTTAGGACATCGTCCTGACGTGTGATCCACTACGCTGTTTTGACTTCCTAAACTGGCTGACGCAATAAGCACATCACATTGGTTTACAGTTCTGTGTGATATTATTTGATACATTTATGTGAGATTTTACTTGTTTAAACTGTATTTAAATGTCATCCCATGAGAAATAAACTGACCTAGTAAAAATTACGAATTACACAATTTATAGTATAGCACATATGATTTATTACTAAGACTTGTGTTGAATCAGAGCTCGCGATGTAAAACATTACGAGCAGTGTCCGAGGACAACATTCTCTCACATATGAGTGAAACTGTAATGAAAACTGGTGTTATTAGTGTATGCCATTTTTATACCAGTATAACTTACATCCCCCCATGCATATCACCATCCCAACTAACTTCAACTGTAAAATAAAACTTTATTCCACTATTCATTTTTTGGTCTTTCATACCTCAGCTGTTAGTTACCTGATAAGAATGATAAACCTATTTAAAAATTATAATTTTATTCCAAAATATTGACCAAATATTTGGATTCCAACAGAACTTATTCACAATCTTACCATCCAAATGCCGAACGTTGGACGCTTTGGCCATATATACGAATGTCTAACAGTTACAGCAATATATATTCCAAATAATAACAAATACAAAACCAACAACAGACAGTCTATTTATTAAATATCCTTGTGCTAAAGTATTTGAAACACTATGAAAATAAAATTGATTACAAACTTTTATTTTTAAATATGCTATAATGTTTGCAGCTTAATGTTGGCCCAACGTAACGGAAATAACACGTCCCCAACAGTTATATTCACAACATTGTCTCAACACATGAGTTACGTTTGGAAAGTTTATATGCTGCTAATTTTTTTTTTCATTTAAAGCTATTATTTTTACTACTGAAATTAGGTTGGTTGTACGTACATTGTTAGTTCAGCAAATGCTAGCATACCAAATGCCGACAGTATGTTTTTCAACAAGCAACCAACACATTAAAAACGAAGTCGAATTTAAATAACATATCGTTAGTGTATTACATTGGTTTTAACAATCACTTGAAATCATAGTGTTATTTTTATCAGAAATACGGCAGTTACCATTGTTGATATTAGGTTGGTTACACTATGTTGGCCCAACAAATGTTTACATACCAAACGTAAACATTATTGTTACATGTCGCTTCTTTTCATCGGGCAAATAAAGAGTGTGTGGAGGATAGATCAGTTATATAATATCGGGCAGTGAGACCAGAGGAATGAAGGTCAGGCGAGTGATAATCCAAGAAGAAAGTATTTTTATTCAAAAAGCGAGCTGCCACAATAATAATTTTGCATCGCGCGCGTCCTGAACTTCAGCTTATTGAATTTTCGCGTTTATACGACGAATTTTCTAGTAGTTTCATGCAATAGTTTCTCACAACGTGACTCTTGGTGCCTTGGACATTCCAGGTCAAGGCCAGCGAGTATACAAGTGAGACAAGCGATAGACGACGAGCGAGAGGAGAAACGGGTGGCGAGAGAAGGGACAAGCGGGAGGAAAATCTGTGACTGCGAGCATCGGTGCAGCGAATAGTGTGACTGGCAGGCTCGACTATTGGACTGGATGCGTGAGTGAAAGTAATTACAAATGATGGCAACAGGAAGACTGAAAGTATGTTAATGATGAGTAGGAGTTAATTGACTATAATCGAACAGAGACATTAGGAATGAATTAATTTGAGTTAAAATTTATATTAAATATTGCGCTCACTGAGAAATAAAAAGGGTAAAAGTGGAGATATATTAATGTTGTAAATAATGGATGTGTGAGTAAATTAGAAACGAAATTTAGTTTTTTATTTTTATTGTGACCTCCATCCCTCACGAACTCAGATACACCCTTCAGGCCTCTTGTAACACCGCTGTCAGAAGTGGTATGGAGGCATCTAATTGTTAATCAAGTCATGCAATAGGCTAGTAATTTATTAGTGACTTAAAAATGGTTAACTAATTAAGATTTTGTAGAACTGTCGCAGTGAAGGTTAACTAGAAATATGTCTACAGAAGTGAATATACTGCGAGCATTAAGTGAGGTATTAGGTAGCTAAATGAGCGCTACTGTTAATAGTCTTGACAAAAAAAAAATTAGCAGTGTAAAAGAAAGTGTGGATGAAACTGCAAATAGTGTAAACGATAATGTAAATAGCCAGATAACTAATGTAAGTGATTTAGTAGACAAGAAAATAGACACTGTAAATGTAAATGTATACAAGTAAATAGACACTGTAAATGTAAATGTATACAAGTAAATAGACACTGTAAATGTAAATGTATACAAGTAAATAGAAGACGTTAGTGAGCACGAAAATTATCAGTGTGAACGAAAGAAAGGAAAGTATAAATGAAATAGGGGACACTGTAAACAATAGGACGATGGACAGTGTAAATGAAATAGTGAACACTGTGAAAGACAGAATGGACAGTGTCAGTGAAAGGATAAGCAGTGTTGAGAATGAAACGAAACAGAAGAACAGTGCAGTAGAGGAATTCTTGCAGAAATCTAGTTCCACTATCAACACACCGCACGCTGACAAAGGTGGGGAAACAGCGAAAGTCAACACAGCACAACTTGTGAGGATGGTCAGCCGATCTGCAGCATTAGCGTCGCGCAGCCAGCAGTGGGGAAGAGGGTGTCCATTAAGCCCGCCACATACGATGGCCGGACTTCATGGCGGGTGTACTAACGCTAGTTTGGAACAGTCGCCACCCTGAATGACTGTTCAGCCGAACAGCGGACTTACTACCTCGCGGCTGTACTGAGAGGCCCCGCACTGAGCATACTACAATTTCTGCCAGAGCGACATCGACTGGAGTAGCCCACACTGGTGTCGGCCTCGGAGATACGTTTTGGCGACCGGTACCTGCGAAATGCCCACCATGCACAGCTGGGAAGCTGCACCCAGCGACCAGGGGAGCCACTGCATGAGCCACGGCAAGACATTGTGAGGCGTCTCAACTTCCTCTGGGAGAGTGTTCGAAGAAGGCACGCGACATAATCGCAATCGGCTTCTTTATTGATGCCATCGCTGACACAGAGGTACAGCAAGCGGCACGTCTGGCTGCGCCCCACAAAATGCAGGATGCCCTGGCCCAAGTAGTGGAGGAGGAGTCAGCGAGACAGGAGCCCGCGCCCCGGCGTCTAGTACGCACAGTAACGCTGAACAAAGACGATGGCAGCACGAAGAAGACACTGGAGGAGTTGCAGATGTCTGTGAAGGAGTTAGCTTCCAGGGACCGTGCTACAGAGCTTCGTCCCCCTTCCCCACAAACGGCGAGAGAGTTGATCATGCGGACAGCTGGGGCAACTGAGAGCTTATTGCCCACAACAGCAGCAGAAACAGAAGCAGCAGAAAGGAAAAGAAGCAGCGAGACGAACAAATTGCTTCAATGAGATAATTCAGCGCTTACGTTATGGAATTTGTGAGCTTCGTGCATATGTCCAACAACTGAGAGACCACATCGATGAGATGATGCCCTGCGCACATAGTGTCACGTAGCAGTGAAAGTAGCCCATGACATGAAGCGAATTATGCGATGGTCCATCTCAGCATTGGCTCTGAGCATAGTAGTCCCATGAAGGAAGTGCCTCATGGAGCCAAGAACCAGTTACATGAGCTCGATAATGGGATTGAGGCAGCTGAAAGGAGCTAATAGCGCTTCAGGGTACATCGGACGAGGATCCAGTCGCAGCCTGTAGCATTTACTGCAAGTTCCAGCATTTTTCTGATTGGTAGACATGGTCTGAAGAAATACTCAAGGATAAATTCTATAGTTGCTTCATCTTTTCAAAACGGTCATGAAGGAATTATGTCCTTCTGTAAGGCACAAAAGACCATATAGTGTCAGAACGAAGACCTGGTATTACAGAAGAATGTCGGGCGAGGTATTTCAAGAATGACAACTGGTGTGGCTGTATAACCTACAGAGGGGAAAAGGTTACTCGAATCTACAGAAATGTTGGGAAGGCCTCTACAGGAAGGTGAGACGAGCGATAATCCAAGAAGCAAGTATTTTGTTTCAAAAAGCGAGCCGTCACGATTATACTTTTGCAGCGCACGCTCCTGACCTTCAGCTGATTCAATTTCTGTGTTTATCTGAAGAATTTTCTAGTGGTTTACTGCCCTAGTTTCTCTCGGCATGACTCAAAGTGCGTCGAATTTTCCAGGTCAAGGCGAGCGAGTATAAAAGTGCAACGGGCCTCTGGACTGAGAGTTGATGATTGGATGAGTGACTGGAATTTCAGCGATAGATGACAGGCGAGAAGAGATACGAGCGGCGAGAGAAGTGAGAAGAAAATCTGTGACTGCGAGCATCGGAGTAGCGAATAGTGTGACTAGCACTGGATGCGTGAGTGAAAGACATTACAAATGATGCAACAGACGTACTGAAAATGTGTTAATGATGAGTAGAAGTTAATTGACTGTAACCAAACTGAGACATTAAGAAGGACATTAGTTAGAGCTGAAATTTACATTAAATATTGAACTAACTGACAAATAAAATAGTAATATGGAGATAGGTTAATGCTGTAAATGTTAGATGTGTGAGTAACTTAAAAATTAAATTTAGTTGTTTTATTTTTATTAAGACCTCCATCCCTCACAAACTCAAATACGACCCTCAGACGTCTTGCAACCGCATGTTTTTTCATAAACTAACTAACACATAACAAGGTAAGTCAATTTAAGTAAAACATGGGTTGAGTGTTAGAAATATAGCTTTTAAACAAACATACAATATGATTGTTTCCTTTCAGCAGAAGTATGACAGTTACAATTGTTGGCATAATGTTGGTTATACAGTGTTCGCCCAACTAAGTTTACAGACTAAATACCAACAGTACGTTTCGCAATGAGTTACAACGACCATTAAAATAAATTTTAAATAAGACATTGTTTGCGTGTTAGAAACACAGCCTTTAATTAAACAGACAACACTATTGTTTTAGTTCACCATAAATCTGGAAATTACCAATGTTGGTTACAGAATGTTGCTCCGACCGATGTTTGTATACAAATGCCAACAGTATGTTTTCCAACACGTAACGATTACATGATCAACGAGATCGATTGCAATTGAGACATTATTTGTGTGTTAAAACTTTGCTTTTAAACAACCATACAATATTATAGTGTTATTTCATCAGACAAATGGTAATTACCATTGTTGCATAGTGTTGGTCACACAATTTTGGCCCAGATCAATTAGTACCAACTACCAACCATTTTACTCTCAACATTGGCACAGTATAAAATAATTAAACATATTTAAAATAGAAAGGTATCAGGTCATGATAACCATCATGTTTTATAAAATACAATAATGTCGCAGTGTTTTCATTCAAAAACGTGGTTCTATACTTTCAAATAAAATCTTGTTGCTTATGCTGAACCAAATTGTTGCCAACCAACAACACGCAGTTTAATATATATATATATAGGCTTTGTTGTCTGGTGTGCTAAGTAATCTCATATCAGATTATTGGTGGAAAATTTTCGTTGGCATTTTACATTGGGATAACGTTGTTTTAATGTGTGTATTCCAGCCCAACATATAGCCGACTTTTCCAATAAAATACCAACGTTGGGCGAATTTAGGTTGCTACTGTGATTAGATTTAATTAGATGTATTTTTGTCTGGATTTTTGTCGTTTTTTTTTAATACAGGGCTGACAGTCAAGTAATTTCAAAACTTTTTCTTGTAAATATTACAAGTCCAGGAAGAGTTCTCATGCATATAATAAAACAAGAACATAAACATAAAAACTTTCAATTTCAAATTACAAAACACGGTTTTGATTACGAATATTGCACATCAGTTATAAAAAAAAAATAATTTTTTTACTGGCATATAATGATTTCGTTGTCTTCTACACACAGTATTTGTTTTTAGAGAACAACATGTATTCTACAGCACCACTTAGTACAATCAATAATTATTTATTTGATGTTTTATAGTTCATACATTTTTATTCTATGAACTAATCTCGATGTATGAGTTGCCAGGGAGTTGTTGATTTTCCATATTACAGCAGTTTCTTGTAACAAAATTGAAACTAACTTTTATTTTAATGTTATGGTTGAATTGGACAGATGGAATGTGTAATATCATTTCTCAATTGTGGATACTGGCTTCAACTGACATTCCTGCCACTCAGTTGGTAAGTCTATTTATTATACTGATCATAAACAGGTCTGAATCATTTTTCACCCCAGTGGTCCTAAATGTTAGTGCTAAGAGTGATTCTAGCTGAGGACTAATCAATATTTAATTGCTTATTTGTGCAATCTTATTAGCTACATATAAAATATTATATATATACATATATATATATGAATACATAAAGTTGATTATTTAAAACGTACAGACGGACCTATAAATTCTGCTTCCCATACACCACATTGTTCTAGTTTATGTCCAATGAATAGCTAATATTGTCCTTTTAGTTACAGTCTTACAGGCACACTCTTGTAGAAGCTATTTGGTGAAATGGGGGTAGCATGCCTTCTCCAATACGCATGAATGATCTGCGTTAAATGCATTAATTTTACTATTAAGTGTTGTAAGGCGTTACCTTGCAGTTGGTTCTCACTTATCAATTCGCTTAGTATTCATTTGATCATAAAATGGTTCACATTTTTAACTAAGTCATCATTGAGCGTATTACTAAAATTTCCATATAAAGTTTTTCGTTAAATTGTTATGAGATTACTGTTAATCTGTGCAATTTATGTTACATGGAGAACAATATTTATTTTTGAAGAAGTGCAGATATCGTGAAGGCAACCAGGCAGAGTTTTTGTTTTTGCTTGGAATGTTTTGGTGTGAACATGAATTGAGAGAGCACTAAATGGAGACTGCTGTAAAAAAAAGTTTGTTGAAATAAGTATTCAGTTGCAACTATGAAAATGATGTCCTGCAGTCCTGGAGAGTATCGTCCACCCTGATGACAGTTACATCTACGTGTTGGACCAATGTTGCTGTCCAAGTTTCATAACTCATGATTTGGTGGACCTTTGACTTTGATTGAAACTAGATCTTCATGACTTCGTGTATGCAATACGTCAAGTAAGGCGTGTAATTACATTTAAAGTTAAATATGTACCAAATTTTCATAATGAACTTTAATTTCAAACTTATCCGGACAGTGATTCATCAAAGTGGCTTAGTCTCAGAGGTCCTGATCTTTATTTGATGTGACGTTCAAGGTCACACAGTCGAGAGTTTTAGTTGTTTTGTAAGACTGAGTTGCTGGCCGATGGAACATGTAGGAGTGGAGTTTCATGGACCATTTGATCGAGCTTAATATTCATTTGCATTTGTTCGTTGTTTAGCTATCATGGAATATTTAGGGAACATCCTAAATTTGATTTCTAGAAGTAATCATATTCTTGTTATCATCTTGTTCATTTTCTGACAACAGATGGTAGTTCTTCCTTCTTTGATTTTTTTTATTGTAGGATTGGAGGGTAGTTGTGACATGTTGTCCTGTGTAGTGATAGAATTGTCTGTTTATAAAAAAATATAAAATTGATTTTTACATGTGCTGCACTGCCGGTACAGCATATCTTAAGATTGCACTATTAAATAATTACTAGTACAAGTTTCGTCCATTATGATCCCAGCAAGCATAATAATTTATGGTGATAATTCTGAAGATAAAATTAGTTTTTTTGCATACTTTTTCTTCACTATAATTAACAAGTAGATGTTAACAAATATACACGTGAAACGGCGGCCATCTCTCTACATCCATGAACTACACTCTTATAAATAATTATGTACGAAACTCTACAGTGTATTCTATACAAGAATTTTGAAGGGTGTGTCACCTATAAAAGATGTGCAAAAGTTCAATTACATCACAGGTTTGTATGTCTCTAGTATTTACGCGAATCATCTAACCAATTGCGGACACATCTACATTTCCAAATGGCTTTTGCACAACACTGAAAAACACTATGGTACAGACACAATTAAAATATTTGTAGCAGATAATGCTTACGAATGATTAAGCCCTTAACTTCTTCGTTTATGCTGCAAATGTTATTAATGATATTTTTATTCTATTATGAAGTTATTTTGCTACCCAAATGTTAGCCTTATAAGACTGTTTCACTACAGCATTGCGAAATTCTCGGTATGAGTTTTTTTCTGGTATTCCAGTCATTAGGCCTTACATGGGTTGTATTTTATGGTGCGTCACATTGTTCGGACCAAATATAACACTGCGGGGGGGGGGGGTAAGGTTTCCGCCAAAAATCTATTTTTGCTGAGAAACTGGATTTTATAAGTGGGCAATAAAAATATAAATATTTTCTTGTTTATTTATTAATTTGCGCTGGTAAATTCATCATAAAATGTAAATAAAGCGGGGCATTGTTTGTAAAAAAAAAAAATGAATATTGTGGTTTTTACGTAGTCATAAAACGTAATCACGTTGTTCTTATAGGAAAATTAAATTTTTGCGCTACGGTTTCTCTAGAAATTTGCGGTTTCTAGGCACAAGCCCCGTCTTTGAAAGTAAGATTGTTGTTGCGAAAGTGATGCTTAATCTGTTGCGGAAATGTTAGTCCACATGTAACCAATATTACTTGTAACGTGACAACATTTTCGCAAGTATAGTGAGTTGCCGCTCGCTGTCTCCCGTCCCTCCGCCAATGACGGTGTGTTAGTTAAGGCACAGACTCGCGTGGAGGTAGGCGGTATGCTCAAGTGTTATACCTTAGCCGCCGGAGGACAGTAAGGGACAGGTTTGGTCGACAGCTCAGGAGAGACGTTTGGTCAGCGCTTAACGAGAAATTCAGCTCCGACGGAGGTGAAATCAGGGTATGTGCTGCTCACGATAAAATGAGCACTTATGAAAGCCCCCCGCTCAAGTTCTACTTGTATGCACTTTTTTTGAATTATTCCACCAAATATACAATAAACGTTATCATGGTCCTGATCACATTTTTAGTGCGTTGGTAAAGGTCAACTGTAAAGTTTTCAGAAAAGAAAGTATTTTTCAAATGTGATTATTCTTACGCTTAATATCAATTAAAAAACAAGAAGAAAAATAAAATATATTAGTATTCACAAATGTTTACTACGGGCGGTTCACAGTAAAATGAGCACTTTTGAAAGCCTTGTTTCAGATCTACTTATATACACGTTTTGTATTCCTCTTCCTTGTGTAAAATTATTACTTCCGTAGACTTCATCACTTTATTCATGCGTCGGTTAAATTAAAATTTCTGAAATTATTAAGAATGTAAATATATATTTTTCAAATCTGTTCCCTTTTACACTTCGATGCATTTAAAAAAACAGAAAGCGAAAGAAATATGTTTAAGTTATCACAACTGGTTATTTAACATTTTTTATTGTACGATAAGATATGGAACTGCTTTCCATACATCGTTACCAACTTTACTGGTCGAATGTCACTCAGTGCGCTCATTAAAATATATGCATACAGGGCCAGTGACTTTTTCCTAAGCTTCGTTTTTAAAGTGCCCACTTTATCGTGAACATCCTTTGAACACTTGTAATTTAAATTTAAGACATGACACTACTTTCTCTCCTTCGTTGACAACTTTACTGGGTGAGTGACAGACAGTGTGGCCGTTAAAATACACGCAGGCAGCGTGCAGCGAAACTTTTCAAATGTTGATTTCAAAAGTGCTCGTTTTACCGTGGACGGTCTTTAAATACGGGGATGAATGCGAGGAAGGAGGAAACTGGAGCGCCGCGAGAAAACCCGCCGGTTACCGGCAACGCCCGCCGCGCTTCCCAGTCGAGAAAACCTGATCGGACCCGACCGAGAATCGAACCCGCGGTCCGCCTTGATGGGAGGAGAGCGAGCTGACTTCTTCGCGGCCTACAAGACAGGTTCGGAGCACAGACTAAGAAATGGTTCGTTAGAAATTGAGACATTTCCCGTGGTTTTTTTGCACATAGTATAATCCATTCACGGCTACTTCACACTTTTCTGAAGCCCTGCTGAAGTTCTACTTCCAGGGTATCACTACGCCTCTTGCAAACTAAGCTTAACTAGGTCTAGAAAATTACACCGAAGGACAACGGACCGAATTCGTGCGCTCTCAGCTGTAATCAAATTTTGCGTGAGAACTATTTCTTACTAGGCGCTACCAACACACAAGTTTTCTTGGTGGTTTTTATTCATATTTACTATAAATGAAGTATTATAATAAATTTAAAAAAAGTCCAATTTAACGAAAAATAAGATACTTTTATGTTATCAGAGGTATAAAACAGTTGTGATACAAAGTATACTTAGGAAATAACTAAAAACGGCATCCGTGCGGTGATTTTTCAAAGGTTTCATTCAACAAGTGTGAAAAAATCGCGAATAGACTATTCCAGGCTCAAAGCGTGTTTTGTTCTATTCACTCGTCAAAACTTTGAATTCCGTGTCCGAATGAAAATTCACGTCAGAATACTAGTTTCCGTTCCTTACTTGCGTCTCAGGTGAAATTTTTTTTTTTAATTACGATGGCCGGACCGAGCTTTTTCTCTGTAATTTTGTGTATATGTAGAATCCAGTGTAGGGTATCAGCTGTTGTACAGCACGATGAGGTAGGTGTGGATGTTCATTACAAAATCTTCTTGTATAGGCTATTCACAGTAAAATGAGCACTTTTGAAAGCCCTGCTTAAGATTTACTTGCATACCCGTTGTGTATTCTTCCGCCTTATGTAAGATTAACATTGCCATGGACCTCATTACTTTATTCATGTGTCGGTCAAATGAAACTGTGAAATTATTAGAAACATTATTTTCAACAAATCTGCTCGTTTTTAAACTTCGATGAGTAAAAAAAAAAAAAAAAACAGAAAGTGAAAGAAGTAATTTAAGTTATCAGAAATGGTTACATGCCACTTTTTATTCGACGTTAAGATACGGAACTACTTCCCATCCATCGTCGCCAACTTGACTGGACGTGTGTCACTCATTGCGCGCTGTTAAACTACATGCAGGTAGGGGCAGTGGCATTTTTCTAAGGTTGATTTCAAAACTGCTCACTTTATCCTGAACAGACTTTAAAGCTGGGGGAAGTTCAGGATAGAACTGTGTTTTCCTTTAGATTTAGTCAGCTCCGCTTTAATGTGTGGCTGTATCTGTTGCTTTAATGTGTGGCTGTATCTGTTGCTTTAATGTGTGGCTGTATCTGTTGCTTTAATGTGTGGCTGTATCTGTTACTTTAATGTGTGGCTGTATCTATTGCTTTAATGTGTGGCTGTATCTGTTACTTTAATGTGTGGCTGTATCTGTTGCTTTAATGTGTGGCTGTATCTGTTGCTTTAATGTGTGGCTGTATCTGTTACTTTAATGTGTGGCTGTATCTATTGCTTTAATGTGTGGCTGTATCTGTTACTTTAATGTGTGGCTGTATCTGTTGCTTTAATGTGTGGCTGTATCTGTTGCTTTTACTTGCATGCGCTCTGATACGTGTGAAATATCAAAAACTATACCCTACACACCGTAACGGGCGGCGGCCAGCTACACGTGAGAAATTGAATTTTTGTTAATGAAGGGGAAGGTAGTGAAGTATAAACAAAGAACAATTGGAGACATATGTACTTTACTTTCTCTGCGAGATATACAAAACCAATTGCAGTTATCACTCTTAAATATATATTAAATGCATCAGGTAATACCGATTAACTGCTAAGTATGTAAAGAAGGGACAGCAAATTCATATGAATGTTTGTAGTCACCAGTTAGCTTCGAATTCTCGGGTTACGAGATGGTCTTCAGACATTTTCACAAAGATGGCATTATTAATTAGCTAAGAATAATGTGAATGAGACGATGACCTTTCAAATACAACAAAAACGGAAAGAATAAATTTGAAAATAGAGGAATTTAATAAGTGGTAGCTTTTGACATTCGCAGACGAAATTGTATAGCTCCTGCATAATCATCACTTACACATCGGCTTTATGCCAGGAGATTCTTGATTAAATATATCTTATTAAGAATTGTCGTGTTAATTGAATATAAGAGCTTACTGCGTAACCCTGTTGGATGGGTCTGAAAAATATCCCGTTTATGCAAATAAGATAAAAGGTTTGTCTCGTAAGTACGAGAAGTACGAGAAAATTATTAATGTTTAATTATTTTGAGAATTATTGTCGAGCGTACGAGTGATGTATAGCAAATTTGCTATTGCGCCGCTTTTTTCCTCTCTTCACGTGGCGTCTAACTGGAATTGAATGAAGCTACGCGATTCGGTTTCCGTTTTAATGACACCAAGCGTGGGAAAATTGTTTAATACTTTACATACGCACACTTTTTTTGGCACACGTACAATAAAAAAACACAAATTTCCGTACTATTTGCATGAAGAACAAGACAATCAAACATAAAATCCCCCTTTAGAACAGAATAATAACTACTTTAAATGCCACCACAAGACATAAAACTGCATTTGGTGTATAGAAAACCTGTAGTTTTATTGCAGAATATGTACGTGGCTAAGTGTGAATATACTGGCGAAATAAAATTTAAACAGATCAGAAAAATCCATAAATATGAATGGGTTCAATAAAACTTTGCTGTCTTTTAATAAAAACAATTCAGTTGTGAATAAGTCTGAATTCTTAATCACCTCTAAAATATAACAAACAAATTGGCAATTTACGTGAGAAATTACTGCAAAACTGGGTCACTTCTGTCTAAGCAATTACTCTTATTGCAATGTTCATAAATTATGCATGGCTATGGATCAAGAATTCTTTATCCACTAGCTTCTGGTTATTATCTGATCAAACATTACGCCCCTTGTAAGTTTTAGAAAAATAATTTAAAATCCAAAATGTCTACCCCATGCGATTCCAAATAATTTAGTGATCCAAACAGCAGTTCAAACATATTGCAGCACACATATGCAAAATTCATTTACGTTTGTAGCACTATACCCGACGTAGGTCGTACTTATTCATCATGTGTGGATACGACAAGCAAACATAGTTGAAGCACTTCAAATTCTAGGAGGAATGCTTTAAGGGCCTCTTTATATCATGCCCCGCATATTTAAAACAGCTAGACACCCCTCTAACACATTTCCTACCGCTACGATGGGTGGTAAGTACAAAATTAAAAGAATCCTTGTCGACAAAACTTTATGTTGTACCGCTTGTCATGGCGCCTGGGGAGAGAGTAATTAGCAACGAGGTTCACACGGCGACGCAAATTAAAACCATAGACTATAGATGAGGTGGACCGATCTCGCTGGCTGCACACAACCAATCTCCTTGTCCCAACATTGAACTGCTTTTCTGCCAACACGTCTAGCGAAAACAGGCATAGTTTGTATTGTAGATTAGAAAAATGAATTTTAAGCAAATGCTTTGAGATTAATGCTTACTTTCTCTAACCAATTTGTAATGCAATTTTATTAAATTGAAATTGTCGAAAGCATGTTATTCATATAATAGTGATAGTCATTTAAAAATTATGATAAAAAAATATACTTTCATCACTGTTGACCATGTGACTTTGACAGCTGTGTTCCTTTGGGGTAGGTCAATGTTGGGTAAATGCTCAGAAGAAAAATAAGCGCTGTACCTCATGTTAAGTCTGATTAAACTAGGTAATTTGCAAAGAGAAAACGTTGACAAAATAATTTGCGCTTCCAAAGATAAATGAGCTCACTTCACAAAACAACATAAATGAAACAAGTAGAATTTTAAAAATACGTCAAATGTGTACAAACCAAAACAAATAAATAATATTTAGATGTGATGTCCTGAATTACAATTATTTCTATGCCTGAGGGTAGGGAATTTAAAAGTTATGTTTCAAAATAAATATACTTTCAACTCAAAAGAAATTAAAACATACACAAAAAGGTTCAAATGCTGAAATCGTTACTTTTTTTTTCCTCTCTTCGAAAATTTCGTATACCGTTATAAATCCAGTCAATTTACCTGGTGGGTGTATACATACATAATTAAAAACATATTTCATGTTTTATTTTATTTTTTGTTTTCGGAATGGCAAATTTAACACACGCTTTTATGATATATAATTATTAATAATTATTAACACGTGATTTTTATGTTTAACAAGCTTAATATTACTTTTCACGCGATTTATCGTATTTTGTGGCAAGATTTATTCACATTATTTGAAAGAGAGACCTTAATATTTATTATTTTTATTTTAACAGTATTTTTATGTTGGTAGCATATTTATATCTTTCTATTTTTACACTGTGCACGAGTACTTACAAGGCCTTTCAACTCTATGCATTCTTGAACGTTGGGGCAGATATAAATGGCAGTTCAAATGGATTTGAATTGCATCACTCGTGATTGGCTAGTTTTTGAAGAACATTAAGTTAAATTTTCAGCGAAGAAGACGGACATCTTGTTACGCGACGTCAGGCAGCCAGCCCGGGTTGGCTGTTAGGTGTTAAATTTCGATTTTTATTAGGGAAGTCCGAGTTCGCAGCCCCTGAAACTGCAGGCCGTCTACTAGAGACGAAGACGCGAGGTGTTTTTACAATAAGTAGGCCTCTATTAGCCTCCTCCGTGTAGCTTTCAGAGAGGTTAGCTAGAACTCGTGAGACATCCGTCCGTTAAGGTGACATTGAACTGTTTGTTAGCACCGTAAGCCTTGTGCTTATTACATATAGGGAAGACGTCGCCCAGGGCTGCTGCTCATCCGGAGTGTTGCCCCGTTGGCGTACCTGTTCGGCGGGAACTTCAAGGTCATCGGAATCCTACGTTCGACAACTAATTCCAACTGAGAAATTACAAATAAAGTTTTTCGCCTAACACCGTTTATTCAACCTTCTACAGCATTTTTCACGCGGCAATGTTATTTTTCGTACGTACACGACTTTTCCGACATTTACTACGCAAACCTCAATTGAACCCTTGCTCTGCCGCTATGACTGCGCAGTTTAATTTAAGTTAATTACATTTTAAGGAATACTAAATGCCTTTGGAGTAATTAGTAACATTTTCAAGAATTTTAGTTTGTAACCATCACGAGGGCACTAGTATTCCATAGTCCTCTACCCCAAACAGAGATATTTAAATCATATGTTTGGTTAATATTTTCGGAGCCACAAATAATCTACTAATTTATATTGCTATTTCGATAAAATATTTTGTTTTTCTGGGAAAAGTCAAGTTATTCTGAGCTCAATTAAACCTCCAGATTTTTTTTTCTCACACAGTCGCCCATTGTTGCCATTTCATAGTAGTAGCAAGTTTTTCTCTTGGTGTTCCTATTTGTGTACGTGTTTATTCTGTCCCTAAGTATCTTTACTACCAGACTGCTATGTTTCTGGGTGTACAAATAGTACACGTCACTTCATACTGGCAAGATAAAGTGCATGCGTATTCCTACTTACAGTTTGGACGGGGCAGGGCGAAAGTAACTAGTCAGACTGCCTTTCAGCGTCACTAAGGTGTGTCTAATTTCCCGTTATCACTCTGTTTTGTACTATCAAGAAGTTAGAGGGGCAATAATTCTAATTTTCAGTAAGAGCACCATTTCAGTACGCAATTTGGACGATCGTGACTGCGCAGCTAGGATTTCCACTCTACCTAGAAAATTCATTACACGTACTACAGCTACCCCGACGTCAATATAATATACACAGAAGTAAACATAACCCCTTTTCTCCCTCAGATTATTATTATTTTACATTTTGTGTATCCCATTGTTGTATACTCGTGTGTGTAGTGAGTACAAGCAAGTCGACACGTTTCATTAGTTTTTATACGTTACTACATTACAAAAATGTTATTTATGGGACTGCTTTAGACAGAAGGGATGAAAGAAGGAACCGAGAAAGAGGAATAATGAAATTGAAAATAACCACCACCAAAGTGCACGGCAGAGCGTGATCCCTTGTACACGCATGCAGTACTCTTCGTTGGCTTTATTGAATATACTTCTCTTTTATGGACGCGGAATAGTAGTATCCGTAAACCCTGAGAGAACTCAAACAACAATCGGTAAAATTTCGCAAACTTTAAGGGTTCCGGTAATTTTGATAACACTCTAAGTTACCGTAAAGATTATAGGAACTTGGAAAACTTAGGATGTAACGCAAACACGAGATTGAAACTACGGGGAATCTCGCTCATAATGTTTGGAAAGCAAATATCAACAATATAGAACGAAGTTAGGAACCTTCACTCTGAAGCGATATTATAACAGACATATACTTCCAAGAAGAATTTATTACAGAGAATCAAAGGCAAGTGTTCCTTCATCGTTGAATAACTGAAAGGGGATTCTTATTACACGGGTATTTACGAAGTATTTTATGTACAATTATTGCGTCAAGTAACAATTTTAGAACCACCCAAAATCTTCCTCGTATATTTGTGTTTTAGTATACCCCATGCACAGACATGAAATAATTTAAAAAAAGTTTAAAATGATGTTATTATTAATGTTACTTAGATAATGTGAGGAGGCGGAGTTTTGAAGAGTGTTTATCCAACTACTGAATTAACACTATCTCATGTAAGTTCAAATCGGTGCACACAGCCATAACCTACCCCAAGATTCGAACATCTCGCCCCATAAGAACTGCGTGCTAGCAAATCCACGGACATATGGTGGGACATGTCATTTCCATGGGTCACGCTTCGCTATATTTAGTTTTCATTTCAGTGGCGGCTGGCGTATTTTACTACGTAAAAACATCTGGTAATATCAAATCAATCACTTATTAAGTATTTGCAGCTTAGTTGTTTGCGATACGCAGTAGTGCGGTATTTCGAAAAGGAGACAGCAATGACGACTATTTTGGCTGAGTGAAAGGAACGTTGATGAGCGAGTATGAGATTTGCACGGCCCTTGGAGGTTCGTTCGAAGTTTCTCGATTAGTCTACCGGAAGTTCCCGATGTCGATCTAGACAGTCAACGCTCGGGAGACGACGTTTCGAACGATCCGAACAAAATATGCTCAAATCCGTATTCGGAGCGGCCACACTCCCTTGCTGGACGATGCAGTTGATTGGCGGGTTTTCTCGGGTATCTCCCACGCACTTTCATTCCGGCGCTGCCCCATACTCCCGTCAATCACCTGCATCGGCTCTCAAGACCTCGATGTTAAGAGCCGTCCGAATCTCTTCACTCACCAACCACACTCCCTCGGCAATGCTCGTGCTTTATCAACCACTCCACCAGAACTCTCTCCCCCTTCCCCCTTCGCCATGTGTTCAAGCAGGCAACGTGACATACAAGCACGCGCTGTGCCTGTGAATATATTATTAAAGTAAAGCTATTCTTACAAACTGTGCATTTTAAGTGGTTAGTTAACGTTTAAAAGTGCAGATACATATATTTATACATTGTCTTATATAACGCATAATATTTCAATTATCTAAGCGTAACGCCGGATATTTAGAGTGAAATTTCTCGACGTGGCTAATATCTAATCGTATCTCAGGCTATTGGTTGAGGAAAATGGCGACACGGTGAATGGTCCATGAGTTGTATACATAGGTAAAGACTGTTGACGATAAAGTGAGCACTGTTGAAATCAGCCGTAGATAAAAATCACTGCCCCTGCCTGCGTATATATTAACGAGCCCGTTGTGTGACATGCGCCCAGTAAAGTTGGTAACAATGGATAGAAAGTAGTTTCATATCTTATCGTCGAATGATAAGTGTTAGGTAACGACTTGTGATAACTTAAATTATTTCTTTCGCTTTCTGTTTTTTTTTTATGCATCAGAGTGTATAAATGAGCAGATTTGTAAAATACTCACTGTTCAAACAATTTCACAGTTTCACTTGACAGGTGCATTAATAAAGTGATGAAGCCCATGGCAATATTAATTTTACATAAGGCGGAAGATTGCACAACGTGAATACAAGTAGATCTTAAGCAAGGCTTTCAAAAGTGCTCATTATACCGTGAACACTCTATAGGAGGTTGAAAACATTACTCGTCTTAAAGGAACATATTGTTTCATATATACAAACGACTGTTAAAAATGAGATAGTTTGTTACGTATTAGTGATAACAAACAGTTCATTAAAAGAAATTTCACTGTGATGTATGTAACGAAATATATGGAAGACGATACATAAAATGTTGTTTATAGTAAATAGAACTATAACGTTTGCCTAAAAAAATACGTCAGGTCTAAACAATAATATTTACATTATAGAAAGTTTTTAAGTTGATATTGTAGGAACGCACGAATTTCCGTTACCACCAGTGGAGTAAAGTGCTTCGTAGTTTATATATTTTTTCATAACATGATAGAAGCTGCGCATTCAATTCATTTGATTATCGCATGTAGGAGTAAAATTGTTTTCTATATTATAATGAGATGGAACAAAAATCTATCAGCTGGGCCCCGAACCCAAAACATATTTCTTTACGTACTTGCAGCCACGCCATAAACACTAGTCCATTTCTACACTTACAGAACAGACTCACAATTCAGAAATATAACGTCACACTTCCGTACATGTTTTGATACAATTTAATGTATATAATATTGTCCCAAATATATTAGAACTATTTATATGTTATGCATTACGTTTAAGAAGGACGGAACCATAAAGTTAATGCCTGTTTGCAATATATAGATACGGCCACCATGCTTCTCACCCGACATGTAGAGTGCTCTTGATCGATTTCTCACGAGGATCGAGAAGTCACCTTTCACTTGCAATACCAAACACCGAAAATATGACGTAAATCGTATTTCACGACCGGAAGCTGCGTTTTGAGAAACTTAGAACAAATCCCCTCAACAGATAATATTTTAAACTCCAATTGGGATAAAGTGAGGTGTGGATGGAGCAGTGAAAGAATGCTGTCATGGGAGGAAACAGGGGTATCTGAAAGATTACCACATTACCATGACAAGGGATGTTTGATATGGAAATCTTTGAACAGGCTGAGATCAATACTGGGCAGATCCAAGGCGAACTTGGCAAGGTAGGGCTGTATTAACGATGACAATCAAATTCTATTGCGGAGAAGACCAGACTGTCGGAAAAATGCCTCACTGCCTACTACGTCCAACTTAATGCACATAAGACGAGCTATTTAAGCCTCGGAGAATGCCCTGGATGTGGCCAAATTCTGGTCAGATATTGTACCGGTTGATTCGCCCGCGCCTATTTTTCCGTATCTATGCAACCCGCACACTTAACAGCGCCCATCAAACAAAACATCTCCTACGCTGTAAAATAATGGTGTCTTGTGTAGCCGAGTCCCGTGCCTTGTACGTACTCGTCACGGCGCCTCGCCTGTTTGCTAAACATTCGACGATGTCGTCTACCTGCACCAATCAGCGGCGCGAGAATAGAGAACCGCTTCAAAACAACACGTGCGCGTTGATTTCTTTTCGCCCGTACAGTAAGCGCTGACTGTATTTATATGTAACATGGAGAAACCAATGGCTCGAAGCGAGGCAGATGTGTGTTGCAAAGGACGCAATCGTCGCGTACCAACGTAATCGGCAAACATCGCAATGACATGTTTCAACACCACAAAAAGAATGTACATTCTTTGAAAAGTGACTGCTGACATAATAACATCCGCTTACTGTACTGACGGCAACGAATCAACGCTCACGTGGTATTCAGCTGCGATTGAGGTTTCGTTATATGGGTAATATTGTGTGCGGGTTGCATAGATACGGAAAAATAGGCGTGGGCGACTCACCCGGTACAATGTTCATCAGAATTGTTGCAACTGTGTTTCAATAATTTTTCTGACGCAATAATAATAATGACAGGAGTATTTTTTAGAAATATTATCAGCCAATGGCAGTGTCCATACGTTTCCAGTACGAGAATATCGAGATTACACTCCGCAGAGAATCACCATCGTGGCCACTATACAACAGTTGCCTGCTCCCTTCCCCCGGGAAGAAAGTTTGGTGGATGAAAGGGCCTAAAGCGTGACTTGAGAAATTAAGTTTTGATAGTGTGAAGTGGCGTAAAATACTAGAGCTTCAGATGAAGTACGCTACCACTTGGCCGAAAATTTTGATGGCGCTCGTCTTTGTTTGATGTTCTGCGACAACTTCGCTTTCGCGCCGTTAAAAACTCAAAGTATGACGACAGTGTGTCTACGAAAGAAACACAATAATCACTACGGCTTCGTGTCGTACTGGTAACTGCATATTTCCACGTGTATGTTGTATCTGTACGACTGTTATAATTTTTTCCCCTTGTAATGTAATACCTCGATATGTTCTTAAAATGGAAATATACTATTTTGTTGATGGTTACGTTTAAACAAAAATAATTCCTAAGGACAAAATTAATGTCATCATACAAGCATCCCGGACACTGTTATCTTTCTTCATAAGCCGTAAATATTTACAGTAGCGCGTAAGCGTCCACGTAACGTTGCCACTTTTCGTCGCTAAATGTGAAATGTCCGTGGTGGTTATTATCGTTACGTTGTATTCGGTGCACGCGTAGAACGTTAGGCTTATCGTCTGTTCACACTCGTGCACAGCGCACACACACACACACACACACACACACACACACACACACTCACAGCACGCGACACCCACGCTGCAATGAGACGGGGGACCTGAAAAGGCGTACGAGATAGCTGTGACCGCCTGAAAACTAGGCCACTCTACAGTCACTACAGCGTGAATGGTGGAGGATATCAGGGCGGAGAGCGCTGGGTATGTATCGCGCCGAGCTTTGGCGGATAGTGCGGGGCCCCCCCTCATACAACCCCTCGGTAAACTTCTGCATGTGCGCGGTGGCCGAGTGGGTGGCGCATTGTCCTCAAACGACGTCGTTTCGAGTTCTATGCCTGGCTAGGTGTCACGTCCGTATTTTTTGAAAGTGTCAAAAGTGGCATAAAGTGCTGGTCGACTGGTTTTCTTAGAATACTCCCTTTTTCCCCACCTTCTACATTCTGTCGCTGCTCATTATTAAGGTTGTTCGAGTTACAAAATTTCTTCTGGTTTTGAGAAAAACTTCGCATTTTTTTAAACATGGCAATAACCGTAATTCAATTAAAATATAAAATGAAAACAAATTAGGCTACATTTTTGACGTAATTTTGAGTATTTTTGAGTATAATTTTTGCATCAGACAGATTTTGTAATTTTAGTGAGCATGATTGTTTGACTTGGCTAAAGTGTTTATTTGACAAAGAATATTGCAACGAAGATATTTCTTTGAAGTGCGAAAACTGGTTTTTCAGATATGAAGTGTGTCGTAATACCAGAAATGACTTTATAAACGAACCTCGAAGTGATTTCTAATATATTTCTTTATCGCATTCAGATTGCATTGATATTGTTTTTAGCTATGTAACGAAATAGTTTGCTTTAGTGCCATTCTTTAAATATTTTTGATAAAAACTATCAATTTAAAATTATCATTCCTTTATTTTTTGTCTTGAAAATTAGTACTCGCATATATTTTCACGTTTATTGGACCGGTTTTTGATACTATATCACAAAAATATAAAATTTTATGTCTATATAAAATTTCTCACTGGCATTTGGACCATATTATGTTAACTGCGTCTTCATGGGGGAAGACCTACTATGAACCCCACATTCGAAGCCCTTCCCTCGGGGCTTGTACCCCGTACTTAGGGCGCAGTCTCCATATTGCTTATTATCATTACTCTGGTTTTGACAGATTTAAACACTCGTCACAAAACTCGAGTTTAAATGCATACTAACCTTAATACGATGGATCTCACAATGATTATATCAATCGACCTTGGAAAATGTAAATTTTCTCAACAGTTTTAGTGAATCAAGGACAACATTTCACTTTAGTGCACTCGTTACAGAAAAATAATTAATTAAGACACCTTCACACTCGATCAGTGTCGCAAAAGGCGCAAGAAACGCCAAGCAGTTAATACGTCATTCCTGTGAATGTAACTCTCTTCATTACAGAATGTTTTAAAAATCATGCCAATGTCATATTAACTCACGATTACTCAATATTATTACCACAACTAATGGTTTGCCGATGAACCCTCCTTAACAGTTTTGTCGAGCAGGTGAGTAGTGGATCCGCGTTGCCAAAACGCCACATTCAGCCAGGGCAATGCAAAATGGGGCCGCTGTTAACACCTCCAACTCTACTCGCATAATTAACCTACTACCGATAAAACTTGCATATTCATCACAGCTATCCAAAATTGAATTTCGAAAGTGCAGAACAAACCAAGTTTGGAAAATATTACAAGTGCGAGCCTACTACCTATGCACACTGCTACGAAGCAATATATATCATCTACGTTCCCAAACATAATAACGTACGCAATAAACTGCCATGTACTGTTCGTCGCCGCTCTTACACCGGCACAGCCATTTAGCACTGAAATAAGGATGATATAACCTCTTGGTATGCTGTCCCGATGATAATTTTTGATGTGCCTAATTCACAACGACGGTGTAGAGAACAGCTGATCCAATACGCCGGTGAATATTTAGGGAGGCAGCCAGAAGCAAGTAATCGAAGGCCGAATAACACAATTCAAAATGCCATGCACTCCCTTCTCAAGGCTTATGACGTCAGACCGTAGGGGAAAGCGGAGTGGGGAGCTGAAGGGAGTAAAGGTGGGTTTACAATTAAAGACTGAGGAATTAAGACTCGATGACTTAATGACTCGATAAGCGCATGGAAAATTATCAATAATAAGATGTGCAGTTTATGACTGAATGAGCAACTTTTAAGTCTAGCGAATCAATATCGTAGAAGACGAAAGCAGCCGACGTAATCTGGAAATATGGACAAGGGTGAAGATTATTTACATATATGTAATTATTTGTTGTTACAACTTGTGTGAAAGTTTTGATAAACTCGCGATAACTTATAGAAGGGAAAGCCGATGCCAACATTAGGCATTTACATCCATACAGCTGATAAGGTTAATTAAAGTGAATTCAATAACCTCTTCCAAGAAATAAAACATGACCATGAACTGTTCTTTAAATTAGGAGGATGCTGTCTCTCGATTAAAATAATGATTTGCGTACGGGGTTTGTGACACACGAGACAGTTTTCGCTTCTGCACACTTTAGTTATTTTTCGACAACACGCTCCACAAATTCATGCACGTCCAGTTACGTTGGAGAAATGGCAATCTGCCTCCCAGGTTAATAAAGCACGAGCCTGAAATCGTTCGCTTCTGATCGCAAGTTGCCATCGTGTTTCAAACAAGTATACGAAAGTTGTCCAATGGAAATACGGAACAATACGCCAAATTCGTATTAATGCATAAAACGCAAAGCCCATTTGCCTTCCAGTTGTCAACGTATGGTAAAAATATAAAATAGGAGTTTCCAATTTAAAATACAGCTTTCTTAGAACTGTTCCCTAACTTCATATGGCTACACCGTAGTTATAATTTTTATAACACAATCAAAACTATGTCACTTAAATATCTTCGGTTTCCAAACGGTAAATTCTTATTTCTCCTGTCAATTTCTACAACCAAATGTGCAATCCAACAAGTGATGAATAAAGTGAAACTTATTGCAGTGCAGATAACTCCTTGAAAAATTCTGCACCTTGATATCGTTAGCTTACGTTAGTGATAGGCTCTGTTTTGAAACACAAAACGTAGCAGGGAAACCACGATAAATTAGAAATTTAATTTCGCGGAGACCATTATAATTCATGACACATGATTTAGAAATAATGTGATTAAATATTTTATACAATAAAAGTTAAGGTACGTAAACTGAATGTGAGCAAATTTTTGTTGGTCGTTTGTCTACATGATGCTCGAGTTTCATGGAGATAAGAGTGATCCGCGATTAATCGAGCTAATTGCGTGGAATAATTCTGAAATAAATTACGCTTTGTGTACAGTAATCAATAACCATTAAATTTAAAATTGTTTTTTATTAAACCACAGTTTCAATTGAGCCACATTTATACAAAGCATAAGGATATTTGAAAATTCGTAACGGTATAATATTAGTAGATGAAAGATTCTGTGTTGAGGGCAACATCTTAATGCATTTGTATAATTCGTATAAGTTGTTTGTGAGACTCAGTGCGCTTAAAAAGAATCCGAGACGGCAGTAAATGTTCCTCCGTAGGACGATTCATCACAGCTCATTAAAATTTCACTCTCTAGACTCTTGACATTTGCACGACGTAGTGCATAGTATTTCATGTAGGTAGAGTTTCATAAGCCAATCAATATAAAATGTGTCAATCAAAGATTGTGCAAAAAAAAATAATTCTCAAACCAAAAAGGTATAATGTAGTTGCAACAAAAAATTACTATTGAGCCATTTATTTAGACGTTTATGCTATAGTAATATTAATTATGTTGAGACAAAGTTTTCAATTCTAACCATTTACAAAGTTTCATATTACTATAATGCAAATATACTGTTGAGAGGTTAATTTAAACACAACCTCTAAGTAATGTTGTACCGACTAAAAATAACACGACAAAGAAAAAAATATTTGTGTTACTACGGCATTAAAGTAATGAAAAGACAACACCAGTTTACACTGGTTTGTCATTGTCAAATGTTGGATACCAGTGAACAGCGATAATCTCGTAAAATGAAACCACTGTATTTAAATTGAAAAAAAAATATAATAACTGAATGTAACTTAGATAAGCTTTCAAACCTTCCAAAGTAGTTAACGAGCACCAAATATGCATATATTTCTACAGTATAAGATATTTACCCATAACGGAAGAGTACTACAGTTAACCATTGTAATATGTTACGAAATACCTACAATATTAAACGAAGCACATGTCAAAATAGAAAAATTAGCAGACAAATTATTGAAATTTGAATTTGGTTCATTAGGAGTGTTACTACAATTTTAATAGGAATTTGTTCACTTATGTCCACCTATCGTAGCTGAAAATTTTCAAATTATCTGTCATTACGAAGACGTTGAGTTATCTTACAGAGCAATAAAGTTGACATGCGGTGTGTATGTAATTACTTGAAAACTGCAAACTCACGTGGTGCCCATGCCTTTGTACAGGACCAACAAACTCAACGCGCATTCGCGTCATCATATCCGCAGTGTTGTAAGTGTGACGTCACACGGAACATCGTTCGTAGTTCGCGTGGGTATTACATAATAATTCATCTGCACTTTCTTAGTATCAATTTATAAGATGCGGGAGCTATAGTTAGAGCCGCGAGTATTTCGCGAATTGATTCGGAAGCGAGGTAGACTCCAAACACATGTTCTTTTCTCCTACTGTAGTGATTGGACGACAGTTGTTTAGACACGCCCCGTTTAGCTGTGAGCAAGTAATTAGCAGTGAGCAGTATAGTGAGCGAGCGTTTAACAGCACTGCACAGAGGCCTCACTCGATTACAGCAACCAATAAGCAGACGATGATGTCTCGAGTGTATAAGGGGCTGTCCAGCCTAGCTTGCTGCCAACTCGATTCGCCAAATACTCGGGGCTCGAGCAATAGTCCACTCACGATTACTTGCAGCTTTTCTGAAGCCCTGCTGTAGTTATACTTACATGCTATTCGCCCGCCTAATGCAAACAAAGCATAGATGAGTATAGAAAATCACACCAAAGGAAGGATGTGCCGCGTTCATGCGCAATCCCTTTAATAATAATTTGCACGAGAACTATTTCGTACCAAGCATTGCCAACGCACCTATTTTCTCTCTGTTTTTTATTCATATCATAACCAAAAATAAGATACCTTTATGTTCACAGCTGTATGAAAAGCGAGTTATAGCTATATTGCATATTTATTAAACAACCAAACACGTCATACACGGGGTGATTTTTCAAAGGTTTGATTCAAAAACTTGGAAGAAACCGCGAATAGAGTATATATGACGTAGGCCGGAGACGTAGTAGGGGATAGAGGAACCGATTGCTATAGTCTATTCGCGGTTCTTCATTCTATCTGTTTCAAACCTTTGAAAAATCACCCCATTAGTAATGTGGTTGGTAGTTTTTCAAGTATGTAGTGTATTACAAGCTTTTTATATTTAACCATATATTTTTTTGTTAAATTGAAATTTTATTTCAAATTAATTTTATAAATTATAATATGTTATTTATAACTAATATTAATAAAGACAGCGAGGAAATAAGCACGTTGCTAATGCCTAAAGGCTGTTCACGATCTAGTGAGCACTTTTGAAATCAACATTTGAAAATTGTCACTGCCCTTGCCTACGTATGTTTCAGCGGGCTCACTGAGTGACATGCGTCCAGTAAAGTTGGTAACAATGGATAGAAAGTAGTTCCGTATTTAACGTAAAATGAAAAGTGTTCGGTAACCATTTGTGATAACTTAAATTACTTCTTTCGTTACCCGTTTTTTAAATGCATCGGAAGTGTAAAAATATCCATATTTATAAAATATTTACTTTTCTAGTAATTTCACAATTTCACTTGACCAACGCATGAATAAAGTGATGAAGTCCACGGCAATGTTAATTTTACATAAGGCGGAAGAATACACAATAAACATACTCTTTCAAAAGTGGCCATTGTACCGTGTACAGCCTATAGCAGAGATAGTTCTTATGAATAACATTATTACACTCCGCGCCCAATAAGACTGTGCGTTGGCCCTCTGGTGTAATTTTCTAAGCTTTGTTTGCATGAGGCGGAGGAATATTCTGGAAGTAAAACTTAAGTAGGGCTTCGGAAAAGTTAAAACTAACCATAAATGGAGTATATTGTTGTGTTTTCTGCCCTTGATCGTGACATCCTAAGTGTGACAAGCCGTTCTTAGTCCTACTCGGAGCACGAGTGGAAATTTTCTGTGTGTATGCCAGTTGTGTTGGCACTTGTTTCTTGTCTATGTAATTCCATTAACTTTCTTATTATTTATTTGGTGTTTCATCAAATACTTTATTTCCTTATTGGAACGTCCTCTAGTTATACTTAATAATTTCGTGTATTCAATTTGAAGTTGTAAAACAAACTTTGTCATCTGAAAATTGCGCAATGTTTAAATAATTACCTATTGTTACGCTTTTGTTAAAAAAAAATTATTATCTTAATGTTTATTAATTATTTGTGTTCGTAATGATACGTAAATTTTAATTTAGCTTATCAAAATGAAAAAAAAAACGTAATTTGCCAATTATTATATGTCTTTCTTGACATTCCACTTATGTATGTATTAGTCGCACGAGACCCTGAAACCCGGTGAATACCTTGGTATATATAGGTTTCCGCTCAGGTTACTTCCTTTGACTTCGCTTTCTCGCCATACGACATGTAGTCAGTTTACATTACTAACTTGCGGAATCTTTCGTCATCCTTGTGATAAAATTGTGTTTTTATCCGCCGTTTTGGGTAAGTTTGTTTGCCTATTATTTATATTGCGGCGTGATCGTATTATTTTGTGCTTACGATCCATTTTTAAGATTTTTTTTCTTTCTATTTTTGTACAGCGGTTCCCCGGTTCGTCTGATATGGCTTAATGCCCCGTTGCACCATCTTCCCCGATCCGAGATCAAATGATCCTAGTTCCGAAGCATGATCCAATTTGATCTTGGTTCCAGTGTAAAACTGTTGCACCAACGAAATTTCACTACCCTGGATCTCCGATTCTTCGGTCTTGGTTCCAAAGGGAGAGATCGAGATTAAGTATGAGACAAATGTTCCTATTCGTTGGTAATATATGACGTCAAGAAAGTAGGCGTATTTTTCACTATGGATAGAACTAGATGTGCGATGTTTTATCTGTAGTATGTGAATTATTGTCGTGCGAATTCTACTGAATGGTATTCAAGTACGTACAGCGTTGTTTTAATTTCCCGAGAAAACAATCGACCGCAGTTCTATCTATTGGCGTATTTTCAAACTATATTTGTCGACGATGGCGACTGAGCTTGGCTCGAATTTTGGAACCGTCCATTTTGGTGGTTCGAAATGAACTTCATCTCGATCTCCAGCCCAGTTCTGAGCTCGAATGATGCAACAGATTTCTGTGTCGATCTTAGAGGCGATCTAACCTTGCGGCCAACATTTTCATCCTTCTTGTGACGTGGACCGCAAACCAAATCGTGGCATGGTCTTTGTGACCATGATTCCACTTATTTGGCGGGCTGCATGTTGTTATGCTCCTGGCTACCTATCACTAATAATCACTGCTATTCCTTCTGCTCTTACCGCTTCTCTCCTCGCAACACTGTCTCCGGATAGGCCTGGTTCGTACAGGTGAGTAATTACTGCTAATCACTATTCATGAAAGAGGGGATTCTATCAAACATATTTATTACAACTCTTTAATTGGGCATAACACAACACTTGAAACACTATTACAATGTCTCTTTCCACAATCTACTAACTTTACTTTATTCTGTCTGACAATATTATTTTACTAACACGAGAGGTTACAATTATACAGAACGGTATACAAACTATAATCCAAGATATAGAGATAAACGAACAACAAGTTAACAAGTAATTAAACGGGTACAAGGATATAGCTTCGCGATAGACTCTAGCCCTGCCACGTGATATTACTATTTAATGCGGGGTTACGATAAAGGGAATGCCACCCTACCGCTTAGCTGGACTTATGCTCACCAGTAAGACGTATCTCCTAGATGGCCTAGCGCTCCTCGGACCTCAGCGTTCTTTTGTGTCTCGCTGACACTAACGTTGTCGTCTGCCACCGGGGAGGGGGGGCGGCAGGGGGGGGGGGGGAGCGTGGCTGTCGCTTTTATACTTTCTCGGCACTAGGTTACTCAGAGGTGTTATTAAAACAGGGGACCGTTGCTGAAATCCATAGTACATGCAAGGTTAACTTATAAGTTCTGGTTTTCGGGTTCGCTGGAGTCCGCTACAATGTGCTCGGGAGTGCTGCGAACTTTGAGTCTTCTGACGCGACATATGTTGTTCAATAATTATTTTATTTAATTTGGACGATTCAACAAGATGAAATTATTATTTTTGTTTAATTAAAATATAAACAAAGTAGATATTAAAGGAAAATGTGCAGTATTGTTTATATTTCAAATGAAGCGATCATGGGTACCCGAAGACATAGTTATGGCCATATAATATGATAATATAAAAACACAAAAGGAGATTATAGTATGCTCAGAAGTAATTGTATAATACTCTAAAACAAAAGAAAAATGTAATACTCATGTCATTAAGAAAGAAAAATATATTTTATTTATTTATTTATTTATCTGTTGTTATGGCAAAGAAAATGCAAAGGTTTTTAATGGTCGGACTTAACTCACGTCACCCTCATAGGCTGCCAAGACCTCGATGCTGAAATTCTACTATAGTCTATTCACGGTAAAGCGAGCACTTTTTAAGGCCCTGCTAAATTTTTCCTATTGTAAAATTTGTATCTTCCTGGCACTTTTTAATATAAACATTGCCGTGTGACCGATAACGACAGTGTGTACAGACCATCACTCCCAAACGTCAACGTCTTTATCTGGCATAAAATATATTTATTATGGATTAATACCTTTCGGGATGGCCTTGAAAAGTGCTCACATGACCGTGAATAGCCCACACCAAGATATTCCTGCGTCTCGTGAAAACTAAGCTTAAATAAGTCTAGAAAATTATTACAGCAGAGGAAACCGCACCGAATCCGTGCGCTCTTAGTCCGGTACGGACTCCACGCGCGATGATCAGAGAGCGACCCCGCCGGGAACCGAACCCAGTTCGCTTTGGTGGGAGGCGAGTAGTCTAACCACCGTGGCCTCATCTAGGTATCAGTAT
Source organism: Dryococelus australis (assembly GCA_029891345.1). Lineage (NCBI taxonomy): Eukaryota > Metazoa > Arthropoda > Insecta > Phasmatodea > Phasmatidae > Dryococelus > Dryococelus australis. The sequence goes on along the minus strand of CM056995.1, from coordinate 33,004,933 downwards.
CTCGAAGTGGAGCAAGACGCCGAGCTTTAAGAGATTGAAGAATACGCTTAACGGTGAAAACACGTAAAAGTTGTTTGTTTCTTTTTTTTTTTTACATTTTGTATCTTTATAGCGTACATTATATTAAGTTGTCCAAATGTCTGAAGAGCGATATAGCTTTATTCGTGATCCACAAAATAGGAGTTAATTTAAATATTACTTGTAACTAATAATTATTTTTACTAGTATTAGTAGTGTACTCTGGTCACGATAAACTCAGCACTTTTGAAACTAACCTATGAAAAATGTCACTGCCCCTACCTTCGTAGTGTTTTAAGGGGGGCATTGAGTGACGTGCGCCAAGTGAAGTTGGTAACGACAGAGTGAAAGTAGTTCAATATCTTAACGCTGAATAAAAAGTGTTCGGCGAACATTTGTGAAAACGTGAAATTATTTCTTCTGCTTTCTGTCTAAGAATCAGAAAATTTGTTAAACATTTACTTTTCTAATAATTTCACAGTTTCACTTGACCGATGCATGAACAAGGTGAGCAGGCTCATGGCAAGTGTTAATTTTATACGAGGCGGAAGGGTACACAAAGCGTATACAAGTAGATTTTAAGCTGGCCTTTCAAAAGTGCTCAGTTTACAGTGAACATCCTGTAGTAGGATGACAACTCGCACCATCACGTCTGAAACAGTGAACACTATCGTCTAACATGTCCAACAGCAAGGAGGTTCAGTCAATTACCTCTCAATAAATGGATGCTGTCGCGGCAGCAACATAGAAAAGAAATTCTTTTGTTAGTGACTTGGTGCACTATTTTTCGAATTAAAACGTTTAAATCACGGCATGATTTCTTTCATCGACATAGGAAATGCTCAGTCGTTTAAAGGCGTGGAAATGCGCCCCGTTGCTAGAATGGAACCAGGGACTATGAATCTACAGCACACTGCAAAATTTGTTAGTATTACCATAGACTGGTTCGCCATTCCAGAGGTGTGCGACTGGTATAGACTATTCTAGGTAAAGTGAGCACTCTTAAAAAGGATTCTCATTTGGAATAAGTCAATAAATTATTTTATTTTATTTCATTTTAGTCTTAGACGTTGGCTTCCGAGTGCATTGGAATATGCACACTGTGTTTATTGATTATATAACAATATTTATTTGAAAACGTGGTAAAGGATAAAAAAATTACTGAAAGGGAAAAAGTAACAAGGGCCTCAAAAGTGCTCACTTTACCGTGAACAGCCTATACGGCTGCACACTGCCTCGCGGCTAGGAAGACCTTGCGCCCGGGAAAAAATATATATTTTTATTTAATAAATATATTTAACATTCGTGTGCTTGTGAATGATATATTTCCGGATTAAATGTATACAGGCTGATTCGCAATTAGATCAACAAACTTCGAAAGGTGATTCTTGATGAAAAAGTAAAAGGAAAACATATTTGATACTTTATACCTAAACCGAATGTTAAGGGAGGTACGAACACTTAAAAAAACGAGGTTTAAAAACTGTATTTCTGCAAAATATCGGTAACGAAGTAAACACAATGACAACTATCGGAACATTATTGTATGTTATCGGGGCCTTAACGTAAGAGACGATATCTTGCACAATACAGCTGTATATTTAAACATGTTTATTTTTAAATTGTTGAATGTTTTATCGATAAAATGTTAGGCGCGACGCGCGAGCGTTCGAGAGCAGAACATATTGTTCGAAAGGTGATTGCGTCGTGGGAAGGGGGGACGAACAATGTTGTAAGGGAAGTGATTCGCTGAAGTTCTTGTACCTGGCCTCGCTTTCTCTAGGGACAGCACTGGCCATACGAGTCTTAAAGCTACGAATGAACATGTTCAAAGGAATAATCCGTTGCTATATTAATAAAGGACAAAATTAGGACATAAGTTTAATAAAGTAAATTAACTTAACAATAAAATTTATTCATACCGGTTTAGTAAAAAATGAATGGAGGTGCACTGTAAAAAAAAATCCTGGTAGACTTTCTTAACTGCAATGGAAGTTTTTAACGTATACAGTGTATGGAAAGAGTGCTACGTATAAGCTTTAAAACATGGGAGTGTTTAGCATCGCCACTATATAAAGTTGGGAACTTCCCTAAGCATTTCACTCTTGCCTGAGCAACTGTAGGAGCGATTCGCGCTTTGTCACTCTACGTATTACACTGACATGGAAATTTTTTTTCAAATAATAATCTTAGAGTGCGCGAATAATCATAACGTCAACACACCCAACAAGTCAGCTAAGGACGATTTAACTACTTTCCCGTCTTAACAAAATGGAAAATATTATTAGGCATTTACAAAAATCCTCGGGTAATAAGTGCGTCATTGTGATGCACGCGAAAAAATTCTTTCCAATTTATGTAAAAAAAAAAAATAATATAAATAATGCCGCTATGGGGCATACAACGTGTTAATGAAAGCCGCGTTTCATCAGAATTTTACTAACATTTTGCAGTTTACAGCCAAAGGTTTAAAATTTGCATGCGATGTGTGTGTGTGTAGAAAATGAGCTATTTTATATTCAATCATCACTACCGGCAAACTTCCATAAGTAATTATTCATAGCATATTAGAGTGGTAAAGAAATTTCTTGTTCTACATATTATTTTTATGTCGCATATTGGTTGAAAATCGCGACCATGTCCCTCCATAAAAAATTAACCACTGTTCCCTTCCGTTCCTATACCCTTCCCGGAAATTGGCCAACGGGAATAAATTATTCTCATTTCCGGCTCGCTTCATCGTCTGTCAAGGTGAACCCACCAAAACCGTTTCGCGGCGTACGCTGCAACATCGCTACTGATGTTTTTTTATCTTCCCTTCCCGTGATAGTTTAGTGTTTTAAACATTGTGCAGCGTCAGTTCTGCAACTGAAGTAAACATTTTATTGAAGGCTGTTGACTGTCAAGTGAGTACTTTTTAAATCAAACTTGGGAAATTTTCATCGCCCACATTTATACAGAATGTTCGGTAACTGAGTCCCCAAACTCCAGGCATAGTTTCTTTGGGAAAATAGCAACACAAAAGCCCTTTACACTTACATCCGGAAGCGTATTTTCATATCACATAACCATGCTCGAAGTTGCGGCGTACGACGCAGGCGGTTGCGAACACGCATGTAGGACAAATTACATAGGTCGCAGGCGCGCGACACTAAAATAATACATATGTAACCTCGAGCGCTTACAACCTATGGAACTTACCTATCCTACACGCCTTGTTAACCAAGCGTTGCACATCTTAAACTTTGAACATGGTTATTAGATATAAAAATGAGTTTCCGGATGTAAGTGTAAAGGGCATTTTGTGTTGCTATTGGTCCAAAGAAACTGAGCCACCTCTCAGTGCCCACGTTAAGAGCCCAAAAGAGATAACAGCCAAGGAAGTTTCCTTTTGGGAAAAACGCCCCAACTGAGGGACTCTCAACCTGGCTCCAGGGTGCCTCATTGCTGCTAAGTTGGGCACTCCTATGTAAAATCAACTACGTTATAGCATGGCACAGATAGAATAATTATTGGTCTAGTTATCAAGTGATACTTCAACTCCAAAGATGGTAACTAAAAAAAGGGGACGATTCCAAATAAAATCATGACTTAAGTTAACCTTTAAAATGGTTGATTATTTTATTTTATCACGTTCCTTCACCACTTGAGTACTAAAATCCAACAGTAAGAAATAATAATATAGGTCCATCCAGCAAGAGTATGTTTACATTAATATCAGCGTTTTTGCCATTTCGTTACATTCATTTGTTTTATTTTTATTTATTTTAATTTTGTTTTTTTTTTCTGCGAATTTCACAGAGTAAAGTAAACCAGAGAAAAAGAGGGTGCACCCAAACTTTAGTGTTACGAATTAGACAAGGTTAAATGTTAACAAATAAGTTAACACACAAAATAAAATATTATCTTTTGGAACCAGTCTTCTTCCATTATTTTAAGCATTAAATTGTACTTTTATATAGAAAAAATTTACGAAAACTAACAAGTTTATTGTCACATGTTGTCCAGAACATACGCACGGCAAGCGCAATAAGTTTAGTCCGTAAGTGGCATGCTTGACGCTTTAGTCTTCACATCGTGCTCAAGGAGCATGCAGAAAATTAGAAAAATCTGACCACGAGGTTTTGGACGAAAATTCGGTGTGGGCAGCGACACACGCAGCTCGGCAATTGAACGCATGTTGTCCGAGAAAGATGCCGCAAGGGGCAGGCAGGTAAGTTTCAGCTGCTCATGGGCTCAGTTACATTTCCGTGGGGTAGTCTTGGACCGCACTAAGAAATATAAAAAAAAATTTAAACCATTATAACTTTCGTTACAAACACTAACAGAGGTGAGGCAATAAAAGTTACTAAGATTACACTTACCAAGGTGGCAGTGTTGAATTTCTACATACTATAAATGATGAAACTCTTCAATAGTTAATTTGTTTGCACTCAAAACATAGTGGAAACGGGATGAAGAAGGAGGAGTCAGCAAGTTCCTTTGTACATGGGGTGGCTTGGACAAAGTTCCAAAAGTCGTTATATGGCTAATCGATAAATATCGAAACACCGTACCACTAGTGTAAGATGTAGTGGAAAATTCCACGACCCAAATTATGAAGGTAATTAAAAAAAGCAATGACATGAGAAAGTTGACAAGAAAAAAGAATAACAGAAATACAATGAAACATAACTGCACAAGAATAAAACTTAACAACAACTTTTTTTTGTTAGTTACTTGCCTTATTACAGTACAAGTGCTGCTCTCCACCGCACCAGCAAACAAAATACCACATAACACCACTGAATATTATCAAAATAATAATAACATCCCGTATCAAGGCTGTATGCGGCATTTACAAATTAATGAAAAGTAAACAAGATTAATAGGTTTACACGCTTATAGTCTGCTCAGAATTAAGAGGAATAAAGAACATAAAAATTATTTTCAAACAATTTTAAAATTACTATTAAACCAAAGTAGTGTTCCCGAACAGTAACAAGGAAGCAAAATAAAAACGGGCTTTGCAAGGCAAGCTTAGACCGCTAGGAAAGCAATTTAAGAGGAAAAAATAGTAGAGAGAGGTGACATGCCGTAGCATGGCACAAAACTATGTCTGGAATTTGGGCACAGGGTTTCCAAACGCCATGTATATATGCTATACTACACGCGGGCATTTAGTATCCAAGTTAAATTGGCAGCGAATCAATAAAAATAGTTCTTGTAGGCTGTTCTGGGTAATATAAGCACTTTTGAAAGACCTGCTTAAGATCTACTTGTATACACGTTGTGTGTTCTTCCGCCTTAGTTAAATTAGCGTTGCTATGGGCTTCATCACTATTCATGCATTGGTCAAGTGAAACTGTGAAATTATTAAGAAAGGAAATACTTTACAAATCTGCTCATTTCTTACATTTCGATGCATTAAAAAAACAGAAAGCGAAAGAAATAATTTTTAAAGTTAGCAAAAAATTATTACCAAACTAATTTTATTCGACTTTAAGATATGGAACTACTTTCCGTCCATCGTACCCAACTTCACTGGGCGAATGTCACTCAGTGCACCCATTAAAACATATGCATGCAGTGGAAGTGACTTTTTTCTATGGTTCATTCTTAAAATGCTCACTTTATCGCGAACAGCTTTTAGACTTGAAGTTGTATTGTAAATGCAATGTTTAAATTTATGGCCACCGAATTTGTATTTCTTGTTTTCTACACAGTAGTGTGCGAATTTTCATCTTAGTAACACATTTACACTCGTAAAAATTTTACACTTTCAGTCGGACGACGCATGAATGAAGTGATCGAGCTCATGACCATATTAATTTTGCATATGGCGAAAAGACACAAAAATTAAGAGAAAAACAGGCCAGAAGCAGGGTTTCGAAAAGTGCTCACTTTACTGTGAACAGCATATACAAAAGAGACGAAGCCCCAATCGTTTTTATCCGCGTTTTTACAATGGAAGTTCCTTCGATCGACACAAGATGTCATCAGCTTCCGACGAGCTACGGAGTTATCTCACGGTGAACCAAGTAACTTAACGTTCCGCTTTTCCCGCACTTACTTCAATGCTCGTGTTAACGAAGAGAGCAGTATCATTCCGCCCCGAACAGCGACGATCCAGTACTATGTATATATGTTGCTACAGATATCATCTCATAAAAACAGACCTCACACAATCAACACGATTATTAAGCTAAGCTGACAACCATCCTTCGCCCGTCCGTCAGTCAGTCATCCGTCAGCTGAAAGCGACTCACAACAATCCGTCATCCATCAGTCCTTCTGTACAGCAAAATTTCAGGGTGAGAACATATCATCGTGATATTTCTTTAGTAGGAGGTATATTTAGGTTGGAAATACATTTTCAAGACAGAAAAATTTAAGGGAAATAATTTTTTTTTACGCGATAAGAATTTATACAGAATTATTGTTTACATTTTAAATTCCTGAACTTACCAGCAAAGATAATATACACATATCCACCGCCTTGCGTTTTATTTCAAAGTGCGCATTCGCATCTGCGGAATGTCTTCAGAAAGCGACGGTCCATCCGTAGGTCCGTCGAAAGTTAAAGTTTGAAAAATATTTGACGGATTGACGGGTGGCAAAAAAAAGTAGCCCTGCCATTGGTTGAATATCATGTGACCGCCTGACGGACGGGCGACTGACGGATGCTACGGATGGTTGTGAGTCCAGCTTTAGGAGAACATTTTAAATTTCTCAAGGTTGCGTCTGGTTGTAAGTGAGTACTGCTATGGACTCCCAAGGCTGTCCTAAGCATTTACGGGAAGCTTAATTTCTCTTAAATTAGACCTGTAACAGCTGCGTGTTACTGAACGCTAAGAATGCCAATAGATTTAGCTATAGAGTCCACGTTGTACTTTTTTTCTTTCCCTTTAGGAAACTGCTTAGGAAAACCCTAAAAACGCCGTTTTTAGCCATTTTCTATATTTTTTCTCCATGGGCATATTTGATAGGATGACAGTAAAGAGTAGCGGCTGTAGATTTTTTTTCACTAGAAAAAGTCGTTTCCGTATACTTTCCAACAGAAATTCGCCACCAAGGCAGGACACTTTTCCTGGTATTTTTTTTTCTGCCTTGATTTATTCTGTATTATGAAAATTTATTATGTCTATTAGCGCCCAGTACCCAAATCTCATTTCCTTTTGGCACTACGTGATTTACGCAGTCGTGGCATTTAGCAGCGGCTATTCCCACGTATTTCTGACTGCACTTACATACACTCTCCGCACAACATACTGGTATTGTAATGACTTTCCTTTCGTATACTGAAAATTACCCGTGATAAACACTCCAAGGTACTGAATATGCGAGTACAGCGACTTGCTACAAAGGTAACATAGAAATCTGCTAAGAAGGATATGTCAATGTTTTTGTAAACAATCCATAATACTGTAATAATATTTCGTAGGTATGCAACGAGGGAAATTATTGTCTTGGCAGGGGAAAACAGCTGTGCCAAAGCGCAATCCGCAGGCTTTTAATGCCATTCTGAAATGCAATAAATAATCTCAAACACTAACCTCCATTATTCTCTAAACGTTACACCCCTTTCTTGACTAAGTTAACAAACATATATATATATACTACCGTCAATGGGGATTAATTTTTGCAAGATAAATTGGTCATGTTATAGAACTGATGCGAGCGTTGGGGTTACAATACAAAGGGCATTGGTCCGAATTTCATTACCAGCAAGATAATTTTTCGAGAGCACAATTTTTTTTCCCACGTTTCAGAAATAATACTTGAAATACAAGCTTACAAATTATAATATAAAAATATATGTAAAGCATTTTTTACGAGAAAACTTTTTTGTGCCCCTAAAAAGGATTTTTGTGGCTAAATGGTTTCCAAGGATTTTGCTTGCAAAAGCATCAAAAATTTTCATACTTAAGGGAAAGGTAAAACTCGATTGCTGGCGATAAACGCCGCACGTAAGTAAGGGTGCCAGAAATGCCCAACTGTCCTGCTTTTTAAAAATGTAGGTTTATAAAACATTAAGTAATTTTTGCAACTGATCTCCAAGCATCTTGAAGCCGCGGTGGTGTAGTGGTTAGACTACTTGCCTCCCACCTAAGTGAAACGGGTTCGATTCCCGGCGGAGTCGCTCCAGGATTCTCGCATGTGGGAATCGTGCCGGACGATGCCGCTGGACGGGGGGTTTTCTCGGGCATATTCTGGTTTCCCTCGCCGTTTCATTCCGGCGCTGCCCCATACTCACCTCGCTTCCCCCCCTCGTCGGTTCTCGAGACCTCAATGTTAAGGGCGCCGCCTGCTTGGAAGTTTCGAGCGCCTTTTGAGGCAGGAAAGCGCGGGAGCCACAAGGACCACACTGACACGCGCGCCTGATGTCCCTTCGCCCCTACGCGCAAGGCTCTGAACTGGCGTGCAGTGTTCTCGTCGTGGGAGCGTGTACCTGTGGGACTTTAAGCCGTGACCTTATCATTTTATTGGAGGAAGGTCAGTAGCAAAGTTCAATGCACATCCCTATAACATTTTCACATGTTTCCAATCATTGTATTATGAGCTACAGCAGTGCAATGAAGCGGTTTTTAGCTATGTCGGAGGGCTCGGAAAAAGTGTTCATAATGTGCACGACGTATTGAGAGTATTATACTTTCCTCGCCTGAAATGTGTTTTCTTGTCGTAAGTTAGTAACACGAGGACACGTTTAATCGTTTGGTGAAAATAACACGTATTTCGAACACACTGCACCGCAATTCAAGCGCCAGCTAGGAAATCTCTGCACTGCACTGGTGTCGTACGACGCCATGCCACTGCCGTCTTAAGCTGGAGTCACAATAGCCAGGCGAACACGACGCGGCAGACCAACATGACGTCAGCGGTCGACGGAATTCCATATTACATATTATTACATATTATTCAGTGTGTTATCCTTATTATATCCAATATTCACTTTCTAAAACTCGCGATAAAGAAAATGACAAATTTTGCTTTTGATACGAGATATAAAAAGTATTTTAAAACAAACAGGAACGTTATTTTGGTGGCAAGATAGTTTATTATTTACTACAATAGGGAAATAAGCACGAAATTTTGTTTTATAATGTTGTATTAAAATTCTTACGTGCCCCGACGAGTCCGAAATCGGTGGAAAGTAGAAATAGAATCCACTTTTGTCGGGCTGTCGTGGCTCTGCTATTTTGTCGGACCGACGTCACAGTGACCTTGCTTTTCATTGGCTGCTACTCAGATTTCTTTGTGTCGGAGTTGTCATGTCGGGTTCGTCGGGGTAACGTGACTCCATCTTTACTCGGACTGCTGAGGAACGCTTGTAAAGGCTGTTCACGGTAAAGTGAGCACTTTTTAAATCAACCCTAGAAAAAAATCACTGCCCCTACCTGCATATGTTTTAACTGGCGCACGTTAGATGGGAAGTAGTTATGTATCTTAACGTGGTGTAAAACTTGTTAGGTAACAATTTCTGATAACTGAAATTATTTATTTTACTTTCTGTTTTTTTTTTTTATTTATTGATCGAAGAGTAAAAACGAGGAGATTTGTAAAATATTTACTTTTCTAATAATTTCACAGTTTCACTTGACCGACACGCGAATGAAATGATGAGGCCCACGACAACGCTAATCTTGCATGAGACGGAAGAATACACGACGTGCACGCAAGTCGGTCCTAAGCAGCGCTTTCGGAAGTGCTCATTTCACCGCGAACCGCCTGTACGCCTCGGAAACCGGGCTGTTCCGTCTGCTCGCCAGCGCGGCGGAGACCTGCCTCGCGCTACGCGATGCCCTGATAGCGTCCCGGGGACTAATGCCACCGGATCACGCATCCCAGGCACCTCCGGCACCCGGGGGGGTATTTATTGGGCCGAGGCAGCCCCCGCTATCAAGGCGAGGCAGATAAGACGCCTCGTTGGCGCGCGCGGCTTGTGTGCACAAGCCCGTCACGGCCGGGCGAGATCCGAAACTCCGCGCGAGGGCGAAGGAAGTGATACAACTGAATTTTAACGTCGGCCCGCGCTGACAGCGGCGCCTCTGGACGACGACTTAATGAACGGCCGGGAGTTTTCTCCCCCCCCCCCCCCGGGGGGGGGAAGCAGTCAGCTTCGCGGGTAATTGAGCACTTTAGGAACCGACCCCTGTGAAAGAAAAGAAGAGGAAGCTTCTTCCGTGACTGCATGCATTTTAACCGAGTCACCTATTCACAGGAATAGAAAAATTACTTCTATACCTTACCGTCTTTTTAAACTTGACTTTTAATTTCATTGGTTATAGTCTATTCGCTGTATATTAACTCTTTATTGAATCAAACCTTTGAAAAATCACCTGTGTGTGTGTGTGATATGCTTGGTTGTTTCCTAAATACGTCATCAATCACAAGCGTATTCTACTTCTGTTAACATAGATATTTCTTATTTTTTGTTAAGATGGATTTCTACTTATATTGCACCTATAATTTAAAACATTTATTTTCCAAATAATACGGATAAAGGCAAAGATAAAGATATGTATATTGGTAATGCCTAGTAAACAATTTTTAAGCAAAATATTTCTAAACTCAGTGCATATGAATACATTAGTTAACCTTTGTTTGCGTAATGAGGAGGAATACTCTGAATGTATAACTTTAGCAGCGCTTCAAAGAATTTGAAAGTTATCTGTGAACAGGCTGTACTGAATTTGTATATATATATATATATATATATATATATATATATATATATATATATATATATATATATATTATATATATATATATATACACACACACACACGCACACACATACACACACACTCACATATATATATATAACGAGGAGTGCAAGAACTGAGAGAACAGTGATACATTGCATCACCTCCCCCCTCCACCAACTAACTTTGAGACTGGAATACAGAATACTATTTATAGTACTCAAAATTAATTTAGTGTTATGATCATTAGTTAGCTACTTAATATATTGTACTACAGCACAGCGCCACCCCTAATCCCAAAAAAAAAAATTGTACGACCTGCTACAACATGAACATTTTTATTCACTTATGTTTCCTGAAAATTGAAAATCTACTCACTCTAGTAGGCCTACAAGCTGTACTCGTCTTTCTACAGTGCTTCTAGTCGTCTAATCCTCGTTAAGATCCTTGTATAAATAACTAGTGTTGTAGTTAACTCGAAAATAATGAACATTTCTTTCTCATAGGAGCTGAACGAAACAATTAGAAAGAAGTTCCATTTCGTACCGTTCAATTAAAAGTGTTAGGTAAACATATGCAAATGTAATTATGTGTTTGTTTGTTTTTTTTTACCACGGTGAATCGGGTTCAATCCCCGGACGGGTCACTTCGGATTTCCGCAAGTGCGAATCGTGCCGGAGGATGCCGATGGTCGGCGGGTTTTCTCGGGGTTCTCCCGTTTCCCTCCGCCGTTGCGTTCCGGCTCTTCTCCGTTCTCTTCTCAGCTTCGTCTCATCCATCCCGCGGGGGGCAACGGGAAACCACTGCGGTACCATCCTGCCTAGTTGCCTTGGTGATGACGCGGCCTCGATTGGTTCCGAATAACCTTCGGGTTCCAAACCACCACCCCACACACACACACACACACACACACACACACCAGTTCATTTAATATGACCGTTGTGCTATATTTAGGGACACCCGTTATTCATGAGTGAGTGAAGAGATTTGGGCGGCTTGAGAGCCGATGAGGGCGATCGATGTGCGTAAGGAGCAGCGCCGGAATAAAAGGGCGGGGGAATGGGAGATCCCCGAAAAAAAAAAAACCCTCCGAGCAACGGCATGGTCCGGCACGATCCCCACATGCGAAAATCCGGAGTGACCCGGCCGGGGATTGAACCCGGATCGCCTTGGTGGGAGGCGACCAGTCTGAACAGCTCAGCCACCGTGGCCCCGCCCGTTCTTCATGAAAAGATTTCACGACCGGTTGTATTTCATAACATTTCAGCTCAAATCCACTTTCGGGAACGGACGATCGAACGGTTACGCGTCTTAGGTATCACCGACGTAAGAGTATCGCAGTAATCTAATTCTGATTGGCCAGTCTAGTAATATGATGTCATCTTACGATGATACGCTGCCAATAAGCAGACGAATACTCACGGTCCGCCTGTAGGGTAATGAATTCTAGCGCGTGCTGAAATATTTTCACAAAATTCGGGCGTCCCTAGCTATAGTCGGCGAGAAATGTTTGTAATGTCCGCAGTGAAAAAGAAAAAAAAAATCTTAAAAACCAACTCCATGAGCCGCACACTCCAGCACAATTGCATCACAGGCCTTCGACGCGTTTGAAATCCGTTCGCCAATCAGCGCCACTCGCCAGCCGGCAGCCTAGCAAATAGGAAAATGTTTTACATCGTGCAGTAGCCAATCACACGGAAAGCCCGTTGCCAGAACCCCGCGCAGTCAATCACAGAATGTGCATGCCTATGTTAAAACAACTGCCATTTCGTTTCGTCTCTGTGAGCTTCATTGCTGTGTGGTTATTCACACATCACCCCGTGTCGGGAGATTTCAGGTATTATTTCATGGAAATTCCTAGATTCGAAGTAGAAGCATTCAGAGGTCAAAGAAATTCAGTCCATTTATGCTATAGTGCTGTTCGCAGTAAAGTGAGCACTTTTGAAGCCGTAGTTACTTTTTTATTTCAGTCGCTAGTGATCCTTTAACAACCTTCTTAAATAAATATTGTTACGTAAGTAATAAACATAGTGTGTTGATTACACCGCGCTCGGATGTTAACCTCGAAGTCTAGAATGAAGTATATTTATGGACCATTATTCCAAATGAGAGGACTTCCAAAAGTGCTCACTTTACCGTGAATGGCCTGTAAGAAATCCCATTGACATGCCCAACCGTTCACACTTTCATTCGTTAACTTCGCAAAATATGTGTTTTTTTTACCCTATTTTTCACAGGAAAGATAGGCTTATGAGATCACTTCCCCTGTCTGTGTGTGTGTGTAGGTGTGTATCTGAGCGTGAATGCTTCCCCCGCCCCCCTTCCCACGCCCCCCTTCTCCCAGCCAAATTTTTGAACGCCTGAAACGAATTCCACCAAACTCAGTACACAAATAGTACTTAGTAAGGACACCAGACTTATAAAGTTTTTGACCCCGCCGGTCACTTACTTTCAAAATGGTGGCCATTTTAAAATCTAGGGTGAAATGTCATATCTCGGAAACCATTCAAAACGATTTAAACCAAATTTTGTGTGTTAACGACGCAAGTTGTAAACATGAAATTCAAGACGTAAATATTGTTGTTGGTCCACCATTTCGAAAGATAACGCCATATGAAAAAATAAAGCTTTTACATTATATCTCGAAAACTGTTCAACCTATTTTCGCCAAATTTGGCACACAAATAATGCTATGGCAAGCCAGAAAAATATGAGTAATAAAATTTTACTATGCACTTATTTTCAAAATGGTGGCCACCTAAATATTTACGTCTATTTGGCATAACTACCGTATCATTTGACCAATTTCAACCGAATTTTGTACACAAACAGTATCTCTTACAAACATCAAATAAGCCAAAAACAAAACTCTTGTCTGCCATTTTGTAAGATAGCGATACATGAAATAATCATTTTTTGTGTAACTTCCTGGGAAGCAGTTGACAAATTTTTACCAAATTTGGCAATCAATTAGTACTGCCACAGTTGATATTTACACATATGTTGCAAGTATGTCAGACACTTATTTTTGAAATAGCGCCAATGTAGATATTTGAGCATGGTGTGCTATAACTTCGAAAACCTTTAATAAATTCCAACTTAACTTGGCTGGCAGTTAATATAACAAATATCAAATGTGTCCGTACGAATCGTCCATTTTGTAAGATAGTGGCACACGTATAGGCCTAAAAGTTTTTCTGTCAGATCTCAGGAAACAATTTTCCAATTAGGCTACAACCAAATATGGCAAACAAGTAGTGCTGCATTAGGTAATGTTAACTGACACTTATTTTCAAGACGGCGGCCATATAGATATTATAGAGTTTTGTACGTTATATCGTCGAAACGATGTTATTCATTCCAACGAATCTTTGTATGATGGATGTATGTATTACAAAAAATATGTGTACACACATAATCTATTTTACCGCCATTTTGTAAAATAGTAACACTTGACAAATTGGAATTATGTGATCTCCAAAAAATCAACCAATTTCTACCAAATTTGCCAAAAAAATTAGGATTACTGCACGCTATATAAACTGATAAATTTTGAGTGGGTCATACATACATATTTTCAAAATAGCAGCCATATAAACACTTTAGCTCCTAATTTTTTATCTACGAAACTGCGAAATAAATTCCAACTTAACTTTGTATGCTGACAGCATCAGTTGTATCCATCAAAATTGTCTTTGCAAAGCCTCATTTCTGCGTCATTTTGTAAGATAGCCCCTCATAAAATATGGTTTTTATGCTGTATCTCGGGAAACAATCAACCTATTTCTTTCAAATTTGGCGAAGATGATGTACTGTGGTGGACTATATTAATTTTTATGTTTAAAGTGTTTAAGTCTCTTATTTTCTGAATGGCGCCTATACAAATATTTTAGCTTAGTGTACTATAGCTACGAAACTATGTAACACATTTAAACTTAATTTTGTATAATATATCTATGAAAATAATCGAATACGGTAATATATAAATATTTTGCCCTCCATTTATGAAGATTCGTCACATGGTCAATGGAGGTTTTTATGTCATATCTAGAGGACAAATAAACCGATATACATAAAGAAGTCCTCCTTTACCGGATTGGTTGCAAAGTAGTGTCAGGTGATAAAACTGAACATTTTGTCATACTTGCGGAATAATTCGACTAATTTCCACAACAGTTTGCGCAAATACAGAAAGCCAAGTGTACTTACATGATTAAAATGGGGCCAGGTAATGATTTAAAGAATGGCGGTCATATAAATATGATCATATATTTGGCGAAATTATTTAACAATTTAGCAATTTCAATCAATCTTTTTATGCTGGCACTATCTTTTACAAACATCGTATACAGAGCCTCATTTTAAGCAATTCTGTAAGATAGCCCCATTTAAGAAAATAAGGTTTTCATGCCATATCTCTGAGGCTAATCAACCGATCTTCATAAAATTTTTCATACAAGTAGCGTTACGGTAAGCCATGTAAACGTGTGTGTTTTAGTGGCTCAGTTACTTATTTTTGAAATGATGGCCAAGTAAATATTTCAGGTTACTGAACTCTACCATCCAAAATATTAGACTGATTACATCTGAAGTTGATGCTCCGAATCCTACATCCATGATGCAGTTGATTGCAAGCTATCTTTACGAGTTTTCCTGAATTCCAATCCCCGGCAAGTCACTCGTGTATTCCTAATTTTCGTTGTACTGTTTTACATGTTCCTGGTTTCATCTCCAATGACATTGCTGTCAATGAGACGTCAATGTCTATCTATGATCTAAGCTTTCAGAAACTTTACTAATATTTATTTCCACTCATGTAGATGAAAATAGGCTCATAAGTAATCTGTAACTTCTTTTTTTTATAATAATTTCACTGTCTCACTTGTCGAACGTAGCAATAAAGGGATCAGCCCCTTAAAAATGATAATTTTACTTATGATGGAAGAATGCACAATGTGCATACAAGCATGCCATAATATGACCAATCGAGGTAAATTCGAAGATACTAGGTTGGTGCACACTTGCTATCTCTTAGCCATTTATTTTTGTTTATATACGTAGCAAGATGTTTCTGTTTGAAAACTGGGATAAGCAAAATGAGTTGAAACTAATTTATTTCATATTTTTTAAGCTTCCCCTAATTTACCCTCCTACATGAAAACGAAAAGTTATAGAGCCCAATAAAAAATTGCGACTTTCAGTATGAGCGCTGCTAATAAATGTCGTCACTTGGTGGCTTCGACAGACCTGTTGCAGGATGAAAGCTGCGTGGGAGTCTGTCTCATTTATCTCCCTCCGTGAATGGCCATGGCTCCAGGTTATTCTCGGAACCAACAACGTGCTTCCGGTTACACGATTTTCCTCATATTTCAACAACGTTTCACCGTAACAGGCTTCAAATATAAAAAAAGTCCTTAATCATGTCGAGGGACTGACAGCTCTTGGGTTCTGTCGTGAACATTGAATTGCCTTGAAAATATTCACTGAGGATCTTTGCAGCGGATGTTTCATGCAGAATTAATAAAACTCTAGCGGCATCTTAGTATGAAACATTGATTGATTTCATTTTATCGTGGATATAAATATTCTGCAGGTGTAACAATACAGAGGAACAAAAAAGTTATTAAGGCGCTTTTTGGAGACTTAGCGTCAAATGACGGAACATTGTATACGTTGTTCACGGTTCATTAACACTTTTGAAATCAACTTTAAATAAATTTCACTGGCCCTACCTGCATATATTTTAACGGACGCTCTGAATTACATGCAGCGCCCAGTAAAGTTGGCAACGATGAATGGGAAGTAGTTCCGTATATTTAACGTAGAATAAAAAGTGTTAGATAACCATTCCTGTTTACTTAAATTATTTATTTCGCTTTCCCTTTATTTTTTAATGAATCGAAGTGTAAACATGAGCAGATTGATAGATATTTATTTTTAAATACTTTCACAGTTCCACTTGACCGACGCATGAATAAAACGGTGAGGCCCACGATATTATTAATATTACATAAGACGTAAGAATACACAACATGCATACAAGTATATTTTTAGCAGGGCTTTCGAAAGTGCTCATTTTACCGTGAATTGCCTATATAAGCCAGAGCCAGTCCAGTATTTTATTCATATAATTGTAATGGCGCTTGTCATTTAAAAATTAAGATACAAGCAAACTTTCCCATCACTGCTGATCATGTGACTTTCACATTTGTGTTGTTTTGGGGGTAGGTGAATGTTGGGTACATGCGCAGAAGACGTATAAGCGGCGTACCTCATCTTTAGTCTATGGCTATGGCAGACATGCATGTTCGTGCTTGCCGAGTGTAGCGCGGTGATAGCGAGACGCCTGCTCGAGGAACGCTTTCCGAATCGTCATCTGTCGAGTGAGAATCCGTTTCAGATATCAGACGAATGGTTTAGGGATAGCGGTTCATTTGGTAAGTGTAGTGGGTTAAGTCGGTCGGAGCGAAGCGCGAGGGAGCATGTTCTCACTCACCTCGATGAGCGTTCGACTGCTGCCGCGCGAAGGACAACGGCTGCAGAAGACGCGTGACATCGAACGACTTGGGCTTGGGGCCGCGGGCGGCTGAGCGGTTAGACTGCTCGCTTCCCACCAAGGAGAACCGGGATTCAATCCCCGGCTGCTGGCACATCTGGGCGTTTGAACGTGTCAGGTTGCGACGTTCTGCAGGCGTGCATTCAGGTTCAAGACGGGCATTTCGAACACCTTTTGTAAGGGGAATCACTGTTGGTGCACAGGCAGGGCTGCAGAGTGACACGAACGGGGGTGTAACAAGTGCAGCTGTTAACAATACCAGAAGAACCTTAAAGGCCTTACCTCGGGAACCATCGAACTAAAGACACATGTCCATATGGACTTTTTGTTTCGTTTTGAGGTGTGCTGTTCGTGCACCACTGACTTTCTACATAAATCTACACGCCCCGTATTATTTCATTTATTCAAATCTACAAAATTAAAATACTCAAGGCTCCCATTTCTTTCCTGTTTTGTTTTGAGGTGTGCTGTTCGTGCACCACTGACTTTCTACATAAATCTACACGCCCCGTATTATTTCATTTATTAAAATCTACAAAATTAAAATACTCAAGGCTCCCATTTCTTTCCTGTTTTGTTTTGAGGTGTGCTGTTCGTGCAACACTTACTTTCTACATAAATCTACACGCCCCGTATTATTTCATTTATTCAAATCTACAAAATTAAAATACTCAAGGGTCCCATTTCTTTCCTGTTTTGCCGTTAAAGTTTTGACACGGTTTCAAAACAATGCTTTTCGTTTTGTAACCTTTATAAAAATATATACATATTTCATTTTTGTGCTTTGAAACATACAAAATGTATGTCTCTGTGTATAACATAGATAACAGAAACATAAATATTTAACTGTATGTAATAACTGTGAAACCGCATTGAGTTAAAAATATAAGGCACTTCAAAATTTTGAAACTTTTCAAATGCCATAAATGGTTACAAAACTTTGTAATATTTTCTAACTAAGCAAACTGATCAGCAACTTAACATAAATGTCGTTTAAAGGATAATCATTATAATAAAACTATTTACAAAAATTATTTATATGATGTGTCCCAATTATAAGTATTAATTTTCGTTGTCATTAAGTCTGTGATGATGTTGATTATGGAATAATGTGTCGTGATAATTGCTTACGCAAGTAAAATTTTGCCTTTTGTAAATATTTTGTCAGACTTGAATGTTATTCATTAGGACGGGATAGTAAAATTATGTCAAAGTTTGATTTCAAAATGTACGTATATTTGAATAATTTGCTTGCGCTTATTTCCATGTAAGCAATTTTCTGTGATTTACAATTACTTTATTCCGTATAAACGTATAATGAAAGCCTGCTGCTAAAAATGCTTCTCGTTATAATATTATTCGTGTCGTTTAATGCTCGGAATAGCGCCACTTTAGACGTGGACTCCAAAGTGTTGAGCTACTCTTACAAATATAACAGTTTGCTAGCGTAGTTAAAAATAAAAACTTTATCATTTCACTGCACGATTAGTAGCCACGGTTTACATTATTATTATTTTTTTTAGTTTTCACTAAATTGTATTATTTACTACGTTTTTTTGTGTTTGCTTGAATCTTGTCTGGGTTAGCTGTTCTGCTGTTAGCTTTCCGCTGCCTTGGGAATTTCACATTTCAATTAATTAATTCCTCGCGTTAAATTTTTTTTTCTTCTTTTGTCTACGTTCTGAACGCAAATTTTTTTTTTTTTTTTTTTTCCGTATTTGTTTTTGGTATTTCACACTAGGTGGTTTATCGTACGATACTCCCTGGTAGCACTCAAAGCAATTAAAATAATTAATGTACATGTTTTCCATTGCGACGTAGTTATTAAAAATAATATTTACATGACACACATCACTGGTAAATTAATTTACCCTCGATCAGGGTTCACATGTTGCACCACTCTTTAAATTTTAATTCCTGGAAACAGAAAGTATTTTCTGATTCTAATGCTGTTCTGTTGTTAACACCATGTTTGTGTTGCGGGCTAATTCTGTACGTCGTTACGTTACACACGAAGGAAATACATTATGAATGAGTTTAAAAATCATAATTGATGGGGTTTGTTTACTACACAGACCTGTTTCACTTGACGCTAATTTTTACATATTATTAATGTTATCTTAGGAGAAGAAACTATTTTATTAATTTGTCCCCAACTGAATACAAAAACGGCAGTTACATTCTACGATAAATTAAATGATAAGTTTTCGACAGAGGTATTTTCAAACGTAGAGTTAAAAAATGCTAAATTAACCGTAAGTAACATACACAAGTAAATAATAGCAATGATATAAAAGGGCGATGAAAAATCTGCTCATTTGATGATACCGATATTTTTAATTGGTTGAAACCAGAAAAAAAAGGGGGGCCTGTGAAATGTTTGCTTTGTGCAAAAAAAAAAAAAACATTGCGTTTAAGTTAAAATTATATAAACAAAATGTTTGCGAGAATTTACGGGATTTTTTTTTTTTTTTTTTTAGGGAATAACCTTAATTAAGCTCATATTACCCACGCAAAAAGCAGGATAGCGTCCACGCAAACCCCACGCACGGGATTGCCTGTGCCGGAAAAAAAAAAGCTTGTGAATTGCAGCGCGCGAAAATATATGATGGTGCGACTATGCGCGGCGCTGAAGCGTTCATCATATGTTTGAGCACATAAAACTCCGCCCCCCGGGGGGTTGAGAAACTTTTTCAGGTCGACTACCGAAGGGAAAGAAGCATCGCTGTTTCCAGGATGATAGTCTTGCGCTGGTACACTTGACTACTGCAGTCTTTTTTTTTTTTTTTTTTAAGCTGGTGTGTCACACTGCAGAAGAGACATTTCGATATCTATTTTTTTTTTTAAAGCACGATAAAAAGTGGCCGCTTAACACTGACTGCTATAGATGTCGCAAAACTTCGCTTGACTTAAAAAGAGTTTTCTGGAGTTATCTTTAACATTACACTGAGAAAAAGGTTTCGCTGAATCATAAAAGATTTGATTGGTGCGACCAAATTATTTGTTTGTATAGTGGCAATGAAATATTTTGTTGCTGAAACCAAATTATTTTGTTGTTCTCATTTGGTTGGTGCAACTAAATATCTGTTTGGCTACATGTACATTAAACCGTTTGTGCCAATATAAAAACATTCGACAAATTCGACCGAGGTTCGAACCTAGATCACCTGCGCCCGAACCCTACGTCTTGGTAATCTCAGCTAATGTGGCAAACTGGTATTACCGGAAAGCTTTTAAATAGATATACTGCAAACATTGGGCAACGTGTGCAAACAAATATTTCAAGTTGTACAGCTGTTTCTTGTTGCATTGTTTTATTAATATGTTTATACGATTGTTGACCATCAATATATGTACTAACCAACACACTTACTATCCTAACAGTGACAAATAACTCTCGATCTGTAGTTTCGAACGAAGGCAGTCAAATGAGTGGCCAAATAAATACAACAGTTGATTAAACAAAATATTTATTAGACAGTTTAATTTTTTTTTGGCCCAAAACAGAGATTTGGTTTATTCAAACATATATTTTGTTAGATTAACAAAAATAATTTTTTTGCTTTTCAAATTTTGTTTGCTCAACATTATATTTTGTTAGGGCAACTAAATTTATATTTGGCCTTATATAAACAAATATTTTGTTAGATTTTCTCTCAGTGGTACGAAACCCTGCAGTATTTTAACACATTGGTGACGTAATACTGTCTAGAAGTTTTGATGAATTTCGCTGCAACATTGTTTTCGGTTGGAAGCACTGAAAGTTCACTCTTTTGCAAAAAAAAGAAATGTTATTACCATGAACAAATCGCGCGAGCACAGCTAAGGTTACCACACAGTATCGTCATAGTCCGACATGTATCCCATTCGCGTTTAATGCTGTCGTCCTAGCGGATGTGCCACTAGATGGCATACATGTCCCTCTATCACCCATAGCTCCAAGACACCGAAGACTGCCTTAGTAGCAGTGTTCACATCAAAGTCAAGTTCATTGAAACACAGCGTGCCCCGATAGCTAGGGAGACCTGAATTTCGCGAAAAGATTTCCGCACACGACAGGTTTCAATTCTCAGGTGGATGAATTTGAGAAAGACCGCACCGTCAGCCTCCGAGAGGCAGGTCGGACACTTGGGCGCATTTCTTGCCGCTTGACCCGTTCTGCCTACACCGTGAGTCGGTGTTGGACGCAGCGGGTACAGGAGGCAACACACACCCGTCGAGAAGGCTCGGGTCGGTCCGCCAGCAGGGAGGAGAGTTTGATCTTGCGGCAGGCTGTAAGCAATCCTCATGCGTCGCGGCGCACCAACCAGGGACACGTCACGGCAGCTGGGGATACGCCTGTGTCCACCAGCCAAGGCTGTTCACGATAATGCGAGCACTTAAGAAACGAACCTCAGGAAGAAGTCACTGCTCCTGCACGCGTATGTTTTAATGGGTGAACTGAGTGACATTCGTTCGCCCAGTAAAGTTGTTAAAGATGGATGGAAAGTAGTTACATATCTTAACGTCGAACAAAAAGTGCTAGGTAACCATTTGTGAAAACTTAACTTTAATTCTTTCATTTTCTGATTTTTAATGCATCGAAGTGTAAAAATTAGCAAACTTGCAAACTATTTACTTTCTTAATAATTTCACAGTTTCATTTGACAGACGCATTAATAAAAGGATGCGGCACATAGCAATGTAAATTTTACATAAGGCGGAGGATTACACATCGTGCATACAAGTAGATCCTAAGCAGGGCTTTCAAAAGTGCTCATTTTTCCGTGAACAGCCTGTACCATATCGAGGAGGCTAGTAGAGCGGTATCTGTCGTCGCAGCGTCCCTTACAACGTGTACGTTTACGAACTAAGCATCGCTGAGCACATGTCATCTTTTGCCGGGAACTGGCAGCATACACTGGGAGAAAAGCCAACAAATTATTTGTTCGTATACGGCGAAAAATATATTCAGTTTCCCCAACAAAACATTTTGTTCAGTACACAAATCTTGAAAAAAAAATAAATAAAAAATAAAATAAAATTTTGTTCCTCTAATAAAATACACGATTGAATTAATACTACCTCTGTGTTGTACCGAAATAATTTAGACGTTCAATAAACTATTTGGTCGAATCACTTGTTTGGTTAGCCTACTAATTTTCGTTCGAACATACATCCAGAGAACTTATTTGTATTTTTTGTGATAATTAGAACATGTGACAGTGTTTGTAAGTGCATTTATTGATGTATGTTAACGGCGTAGACATCCTAATAAAACAATTTAAACAGGAAATTAAAAAATGAAAGCTGTAAAACTTGAAACATTTATATGCGCACGTTGTCCGGTATTTAATATTAATGTACTTAGAACCATCGCTATTTTATCAGTAGTCAATTTAACCGAAGTTGCTAAGGCGTAACAGTCGATAGCGGATGGTATATGTTCGAATACCGATATCGCAGATTGTCACGAATTAGCTTTTAAGTCAACTCATCCTAAACGGGGCTATGGGCGTAGCTAGATAATGAGTCATGATTAGGGAGAGTACAACAGTATAATATTGGGGTTATTGAGCATAAGGACTATACAATAATATTTACGTGACTATTGATCGAGGGAGCTTAAATGAAATACAAAGATGCAAATTTAACTATAATAAGTTTTTCTACCGCACGCCACTACTATTGCAATATAACTGGAAAGTCCTCACCTTGTTCGTGTCGCAGGAGGTTGATTCCAGGAGGCGGTCAACGACAGCCGGACATACCCATCTCCATGTATTCTTGGTCTGCTGCCCCGATGAGAAAAAACCTCGCTCCCAGTGTTACGTTGGCCTCTATAGGGCGCGTTGTTTAATATTTTCGGCCCCGTCTATTGGCCGGGGGAGGGGGTTTCTGCAACTGTCTTTCGCAAGGTGTTACTGCAGTCACGTTCGTGCCCTGGTTCAGTGTTTGAAGGCGTGTTCAGGCAGGCCGTTCAGCTAAGGCCTGATCACTACATTAGCAAAGTGTTTTCTTTATATTAAACGAAACTGTTTAACGTACGTCGAGCCAAACAAATCGTTAGCTGCATCAACCAAATATTTGTTTTTGTAGCAAACAAATAAGAACAACAAAATAATTTGGTTTCAACAACAAAATATATAACTGCCCCTATACAAACAATTATTTTGTTTGCGCCGAACAAACCTTGTTTGATTCAACGAAACCTCTTTCTCAGTGTACGCTGGTGACCAGTAGCGCAAATTTACTGAAGGGTTTGCGGCTGGAATTCGCTGTATGAACCGCTGTTTCACATTCGTATTTATAAGTACGTCGTGGACGTTCTATCACGAAGATTTAGTTCACGCAGACATTCGCGGAGGTTTCAGTGTTTTAGAACTTCGTGTCAGCCCAACTTTGTAACGTCACGAGACGTGTCAGTTGTGACACAGTCGAACATCAGCTTGCCTAACTCAGTCGGCTATGAACACTCGGACTCAAGTTCATCAAGGCGCCAGAACGAAACAATCAGACGAGCCGGAATTATTGTTCAACTGGATTCAACTGTACTTTGCACGCCACTGACAACACCGGCACAGAAAATAACGCAGTTCAATTACAGGAGCGGCACGGATAAAATTCTTCATAGCAAACACGAAGGAACGAGATGAGAATCGCAGTATCGATTATTCCGCAGTCGAGGATGCTTGAATCGCGGTGCTATTCACGAAAGTGGTAGAAGAAAATGAACAAGATCCCTCACACCGGCGGAGATAGTTTACTAGGCTTAGGTTATTCCAAAATATGAATAAGAAAGATCGCAGGCGCTCCCGATGTGAGTTCCAGTCGAGACTCGCGCGTACTCTTCAAACGTCCAGCATGGGTTCTCACTGACTGGAACACCGGAACTAGAAACTGAGATTACTGCTCTTGGTCACTCGGCTATAAATTGAGTAGTACTGAGCCCAGCAGGAAGCCGTGCCTGTTACGAGTATCTCCTCCAAGATTTACTGCACCACTGAAAACTGCCCAATCGGGGCGTTGTGTGATGCTGTCTTGTCTAAAGATAGCACACACACACACACACCTCACAACACGGGCGTGTATCTCACAACGTCGCCACAGCGCGACGCTTTTCATCCTGCCTATACTGCACCACATTGCAACAATCAATTATGTGTCCTTAGCTTCCTAACAAAAATAAAAGGATTTTGCATCACCTTACGATGGCTAATGCTACTGTCCAACCACTTTAAATTAAATTATATTTTCGATAGTCGAAAATATATAAATTAAATAGAATTTTTTTTATCACCAAGTTCTAAACATAAATAAATTACGTTCTTCAGCAAAAGTACAGGAAAATAAAATATTTACAGCATATTTCAATTACTATTTCTTGCATCATTACATCAGAAGAAGAGTGTAACTATAGCATTTAAAGATACGATGTTTTTTTTAAGGGGTATATTCAATGTGTCTTCAATTAAATGTCTAAATTCAAACTACGGCATACATAGTATAATAAAAAAAATTATTCCTAATTTCAAAATGTTCGGAAATTTCACCTAGTGCTTTTTAAATTGAAATTGAAATTAGCGAAACAGCACCGGGTGTCCGCAACTTCACGTACCTGTGTGCACAATAAGTTGCATACAACGAAGGAGCACCGCCACATGTGAGCACTTTAGTAAAGGCTGTTCACGGTAAAATGAGAACTTTCGAAAGCCCTGCTTAAGATCTACTTGTATGCACGTTGTGTATTATCTCACCTTATGTGAAATTAACACTGTCATAGGACTCATCACTTTAATCGTGCGTCAGTCAATTGAAACTTTGAAACTATAAGAAAAGTAAATATTTCATAAATAAGCTCATTATTACACTTCGATATATTAAAAAAAATAATCCAAGCGAAAGAAATATGTTAAGTTATTATAAAGGGTCACCTAGCACTTTTTAGTCTGACGTTAAGATATGGAACGATTTTCTATTCATCGTTACCAACTTTATTGGGCGAATGTCACTCAGTGCGCTCGTTAAAATATATGCAGGCAAGGGGCAGTAACTTTTTTTCTAAGGTCGAGTTCAAAAGTGCTCGCTTTATCGTGAACAGCCTTTAGTTGCTTGTTAGTACACGTGTGTCAAACTACATGAAACATGGCAGATTAGCAAGTGAGTTGTAAAGGCTGCCAGAAGTGATTGCATTTTATTTCCAACAAAAATGCACAAATAGCAGTGTTGGAGATGTAAGGACTGCACGTATTTTCATGGCGGCCTAAGTACCTAGTTTTAGCCAGGTATATTTAATAATTTATTTTAGATTTTCTGGCTGAGCTTAGTAATATGCTGGGATTGTGGCAAACATTCAAATCCCCGGAAACGTAAGTACATTATACAATATTGTTTTTCAAACACCTAGGGCTACGCTACAAAGTTGTGATGAATAAACAGACGTGGCTTTCAACTAATCAATTTTGCTATAAAGACAGTGCGCGGTAAGAAGTATAAATTTCGCACGTCCAATATTCACAATCACACACAACACACACACACACACACACACACACAAGCACACACACACACACACACTGGTTACGTAACGTAAAAAACAACAATACTCTTTCACACACAGGAGTCACGAAATTCATCACAACACCGTAACTTGTAGGTAGTCTTAAAAAAAGAAGAAAAAAAATGTAGAAACTTGTTGAGGTAATTTTAAGTATTTTTTGCAGGAAGAAAATTAACACTTCGTTCAGCATCACGCAACATGCCATGTAATGTCACCACCATAGATAAAGGTTAGTAGGTCGCCACTTCTGAAAACTTCGAATTTGTAACCGACCCGCCATCAAAAATTTAAATCTCGTTTCAGTTGTAGATTGCATATTAAAGAATCATTATTTCTGCTGTAATAAGTATGAGCGATGTTAAAACTGATATGATGTATAATTTTCCTGCTACTACTAGCGGTCCGAAATTTCCCGAGAGAGAGAGAGAGAGAGAGAGAGAGAGAGCGACAAGCTCCGCTCTATCTATTCAAGTTTCTTCCTCGGACGAAAAAAACAATGCTTGTCGCTAGGGGTTACGCGCCGTAATTTGGGCTGGTATTTTTAACTGTAACAATCGCATATTCTTCCATCAGTGCTGCCTAAAAATAAAAATATTTCAATTGTCAACGTTTAATTTACAAATAGCAGACCATAAAACTAGATTAAAACAGTATTTATATTGCGGACTATTTTTTACTAGACGTGGCCAATACAACATTATTATCGCTGTTTTTAACTCGTGTTGAATACGAAATAAATATTACAAGTTGTAGAAGATACTAAGTTAAAGTTTCATATATTCGAAAGTATAATAATTTAAAGTTAATCACATTGTTATATATTTGTCGAAAACAATTTATAAAAAAAAAAAAAAAAGGGATGTTGGCATGTTACTCCTAGGGTGATTTTTCAAAGGTTTGTTACAAAACAACCGAAGATACTGTGAATGGACTGTATTAGAAAAATGCATATTTAGAAACTACATCTGCATTCGCTCAAAATGAAGTTGGATAACCTCGTGACAATAAGCCTATCCAGTGTATTCTGTAGGGACATAACCCACGATGATGCCGGTGTATTGCAGCAGTGCCACAACTAAATGTGTTTGGTCATTATATACAGTAATGTTAGTTACATATCCAGTAAACTGTCATAAGAAAAGTTGTTGTTTAAGGCGATTGCATCCGTGTCATATCCAGCCAGTCACACGCGACTTGAAATTAACTCGGTTTTGGTGAAGTAGAGAATTAGTGAATAAATTTCATAGTTACAATGTTTTTTTTATTAATATATAAGAGTGATTGGAAAGGTCTTATTTAAGTACCCCGGTGTCATGTCTGAAGGATGGTTTACAAACGAGCTTAGAAGCTGACTTAAACTAACACCCATGCCTTGCCTAGGATTCGAACCCAGAACCCCCGCACCGCAGACCGGCGACGCTGTAATCGACTACGCCGCAACAGTTCGGCAAATTTATATAACCAAATATAAATGTATGTTCCCCATCAAAATAAAATATTCAAATAATTACGATGGATTTAATTTTCATATGTTCTTGCCAAGCGTAATTGATTTTACCTTTTATGAAGCCGACTGCCCACTAACACTTAGCAATTGATTTAATGCTTCGTATATTTTGTACTACTGTACCTGTATACGTTATTTACATTTATTTGAAAGTAATCTCCATATCACTTATTTAAAAAAATTACTAAGCTAGGTAGCGCAGCGGTAACACGCTGCACGTGTTCCGGTTTCTATTGCTGAGCCAGCCATCCGATATCACTCCATAAGGATGCCGGCAAGGTTGCTATTACAGTTATAGGGCGATTGCTTCTCTGCGCCTGATTCTCCGTGCCATTGTTTCCGCCTGTCTCAGCTCTTGATAAGAGGCAACACGTATTAATGGGGCAAAAAGAGCCCAAAAATTCAACTCGGAAATGTGTTTCCCCCCCCCCTCCCCCCCCCCAATTGCTGAAGATGACTACGGGATAAACAAAATGTGTAAGCAAAATGCCTAGATAAACGCCAACAGAAATAGAATATTTATGTGAAAAAATTTAAACATTGTCAACCAGAAAATAGCAACGCGAAATAAACTGCAAAAATTAAATTACAAATAATGCTCAAACACATAATTTTCGCGTATTTATTTTGTATAATTTTATTGGTTGACATTTGTTAATAATTTTTCATAAATAATTTATCTTTTTTTTTTTTCTACTTGTGATTTGCTATGTGCAATTTATTTCACCTTTCATTGTTTTTCCCGTAGTCAGGTTTGACACTGGATATAGTGAAAACATTTTCAGAGTTCATCCATCTATACGATTGCCAGCACTTTTCAAATCTTGAAAAAGTACTCTGTTCTACTACTGCGATATAATATGCTGCAATATTCAGCCTTTAAACCGATTGGAGTCAAACTTACTGTAGAATAAATATTTTAAGAAGACAAGAAACACAATTTTGGGACCTCTGAGCAAATGAGGTGATGATACAGGACTGCTGATGGTTCGCGCCGTTTTGTCTGGAATTGATGTTTGTCGTTTTTAGAGAAATCATATTTAAATAATGCCTCAAACATTTTGAGATTAACTGTCTTGAATTCTTATCCGAACAATTTACAGTTCATTAAAAAAAACTTTTACATTACTGTTAATTGTTATTGTTAATTTATGCGTATCCACACTCGTAAATCTTCGTGGGTGGAAAAAGGCTTGTCAAGTGCCATTTTCTTTACTGGCAAAGTAAGAAACAATTATAACATGAAACTATTCTATTCGCGGCTACTAGGCCTTCTGAAAATGTTTTGTATTGTTCCACTGTACTGTTTTTTTTTTTTTTTTTTTTCACCACAAAGGAGAAAAAAAATATGTCTCCCTTGCTTTAGAGAGAGTGTGATCATTCTCATTCCAGTAGGCTTCACAATATTGGTTTTAAATCTCGTGTTCATAAGCCGGAAGTGGGGATGCAGAAATACGGTTAAGCAAAGTGTATTACACAAACTGGAGAAGCAGCCAGGATAATAAACTTCTGCAGCATGAAAAAAAAAAAAAAAAAAAAAAACTGCGTTACTTAATACTTAGAAGAGCGCCCTAAAAGGAACAAAGTAAAACGCGCGACGTTAATGAATAATCAGTTTACGAAATTCATAAAGTTGCGTTAAAAATAAAAGAGTTCCTTTGAAAGTTAGTGAAAATATAAACTTGCTCGTGATGACGCGCTATTCTACACGTTAACTGCGCATAGTTGCGACTTCCCAAGCGCTAACTTAACATAAGTTGTATTTACAATCCTCGAACACATCCATCCCCGAGATGAGACTCGGACCCTTGATTCCTGGCTAACAAATTGTCGATGGTAATCGGTGCACGCTTGGAAAAATCATTAGGGGCACTACTCGAAATTAGGTTTCAAATCGTCATTTTTCTTACTAGAGTTCGTTTTACATGTGGTATTTTCTAAGACGGCTGTTGCGTGCTATTATACACTATAGGTACAGACCTGCAGAATTCGCATTATTATTTGAGGACATGTTAAACTTAAAACACTTTTCCTCTGCAATACGTGTGTCATTGGACCATTCTTTATTTCATACGCCCCGGGTAACTCTGAGCCAATAAATGAAAAGTTAACAATTGTGTTCCCCAATCACGTGCAATTCACTCATCAAGTAGCAGCCAACGGAGAAATGACGCCGGCTCGAGTGTATATAGTACTATGAATTATAGCTTGATGTCAAAAAATAACGCGACTTTTGCAGGTCCCTAAATATAGACTGTTCACGATTAAGCACACTTGAAATAAACCTTTGGAAAATATCACCGTATAAACGTACATCAATTTTAACGAGGACAACTGAAAGACATGCGCTCAGTAAAGTTGGTAACGATGAAGGGAAAGCAGTTACAATTTTCAACGTTGAATTTAAAGTTTTGGAATGACATTTGTATTTACTGAATTGATTTCTTCTGCCTTTTGTTTTTTTAATGCGTTTAAGTGTAGGAGTTTGCAAATTTGTAAGAAACTTACTTTTCTAGACATTTTCTTGTTTCACTTCATCAACACATGAAGAAAATGATGAGGTCCAAGGCGCTTTTAATTTTACATATGGGGGTAGAATACACTATGTTCATACAAATAGATTTTAAGCAGGCCTGTCGGAAGTTTTTCCTTTACCGTGAACAGCCTATATCATTAAGAATTATATCTATTGTTTACGTATAGTATTACACTTTTAACTAATTACCAATTATTATGGGTGCTGTCTGTGTATGCGTATAAATATTAAGGCTCTCTTAAAATGTGAAAACCAATTAAATTACTAAGATCTTTTTTTTTTCACTTGATTTATTTGGTAGAAAATTAATAGTGTCGGGCTTCATTAACGTATGAAATATAAAACGCTGTATTTAATTTTCTCTCTTCAATCGCTCTTTTTAAAAATAACTAAAATTTCGCATAAACAAACGTTGACCGCCAGGAATCACACGAGAAAAAAAGTGAATTAAAAAAAAAAACCTAAAATCTTTGGTTGCAAAAAAACATTATATGTAATAATAAATATTTTTTTATTATCTTTTGCGTGTTTTATGACCGTAAAAAATTTAATGTCATGTTTTTTTTGAAAATAATTAAATTATTTTGCAGACAGAAGAACACTTCGCACGAAAATCCATTTACAATTAACTTCACATCAAATTTCTGTTTTTGGCGGCAACTGTTGAAATACGTGATGGAGGGGGGGGGGGGGGGTTGCAAGTTATATTTTTTTTTTCCGGTGGGTCGTGATGGAACTGCGGGTATACACGTACCCCTCGGGCCGTGTCAGATAAATCACGCCTGCTATTTCGCAGTTGTCATCCGCGGTTTTAAACGTGACGCTGGTGCACTCTCTACGCCCGCTCTATGCGACAAATGCCATTTCTGCCTCGCCCGGCCTTTGCTGACCACAAATAACATGTCACGTCAGCCGCTGGGAGGCTAAAAAAAAAAAGTTCACGTGACGTGGAGAAGGGCGAGGGGAGCTCCCGTGGTCTCTCATATTTCCCCAGATGCCTTCACCCCTCCACACCCCTCTACAAACTCTCGTGTCCCCCCAAAGGGCCTGCAGCCCTTCGGACAGACCAGCAGCCGATTTGTTATTTCACCTTCGCCAACCCCCCCTTCACTCCTGCCAGCAACTCCCTCTTGGGCTCCTCTCTCGCGCTCCCACCCCTTATTACTGCAACTGATTTTAAATATTTCAGCAGCGGAAACAACCGACACGTCGCAGATGGGAGTGCACACGAGGGAGTCGGCCCACGTCTGGGAAAAGGAGGAGGATGTACGAGCGCTGCATCAACTTTTAATGGGAGCGACGACTTTCCGCATGGGGGAGGTCGCCGCGCATTGGTTGCCCGTGCGCTCCCTGCAACAACGTTTGACAGGAGCGACCAATAAGTGTTCTGTGGGCATCCTTTGCGATTTGTGAGCCTCTTGTAGATTGTGATGTAATATGGAAGTCCATGATGGTCGAAAAAATATATTTCATACGTGGCCAATCAGTATATTATAAACGAACATCTGTGCTAATAGTACGCAGTGACATACACTTTTAAAAAAGATTGAGGTCTTCTGATATTTAAAGATGACAACTCACAAGTCTGCAATCAGTTAATCGATTTGAATGAAACATGGTATTTATACCTAATATGTAACCTTTTTTTTTTCCCCGTCTTACTTGTTCGGGGATACGGGCCACGAGATTTACAGAACCTGTATAGACTAACAAATCAAACAATTGCGGTCAGACTTACAACACTAGGTGTGTTTTCATAGAACAAGACAAGTCTTCTATACTATTGTAGAAGTCACACATGCATTATGTTTGGGAATCACTGTTGCCGAAATAGTGTAGTGGTTCCTGGCGAAGATTCACTTAAAGCAGTGTTGTGTTTTAGCTGCTAGACGACTCACATTCACAACGTGCAATGCACACTTGGTTAGAGTGTTGCCTCTGCTGTAGGCGTGCTACGTTAACATCTAAAATAAAACTCAAGTGTTATCCCAGGCCAGAAAACATTTCTTCGCAATTGATGGATGAGGCCGCTTGTAAATTTTTTTCTCGGAAATAAAATATCCGTTTTTTTTTTTTTTTGTGGCTTCTGGATTTATATTAAGTTACTACGCCGCAACAGCCTTCAAACAAGCAATTGTGCAGTGCTATATCACGCAGATGTGTACTTAAGATTGAATGTAGGAAACTGCGCACATATGTCTGTTCAGAACTATTTGTTTTTTACGGGTTGCATATCTAACATTTTGCACTATTGTGAAGTTGGAGAAATAGGATGTTCAGGATAAATGGGTGTATTAGGATACTTACTTGTGTGAAATTGCCCTTCCCTACACTCGAGTTTTCTAATTACGACTATAATTCTTACATATATATATATACATATATATATGTATATATATATATGAAACAGATGAAGCTATGACATTAGCGAAATTGAAATGTCAGTTTAGTATTCAACAAAAGGTAACTCTATCAGGAACAATGTTACATGAAGTAGTTGCCGTTTTGCAGACACAGATATGTAGATTATTGTAGAATAAAATCTGTGGGAAAATTTGAACCGCAGCATATACTTCCTTACAGAATATTTAATGTTACTGTCACAGCTAAGTAGTTTGATACATAACCATGTAATGCGTACGTAGAATTCATCGAGTGAAGAGATTTGGGCGGCTTGAGAGCCGATGAGGGTGATTGATGCGAGTATGGAGCAGTACCCTCAAATGGAAGGGCGGGAGAAACGGGAGATCCCCGAGGAAACTCGCCGACCAGCGGCATCGTCCGGCACGATTCCCGCATGCGAAAATCCGGGATTGAACCCGGTTCGCCTTGGTGGGATGCGAGCAGACTAACAGCTCGTCCACCGCGGCCCCTACACGTGCAATTGAAAATTATTAAGTAGCTAATATACGAAAGCACTGGAGCCTCTATGTTTGACTATATGAAACAATTTTCGGGATCACATAATTAGGTAAATTTGTAAGTAGAAGATTTTATCAGTGCAAACACGTGCAGCAATTGCTTATGTGATAATAATATGTACCTGCTGCATAAACCGGATTAAAGAATTTATAGGTTCTTGTATTTATTTATCTTCTTAGTAGAGGCATTTTCAGTGCTGCTCACTGGGACAGGGTTGAATACTTCATGTCTTTAGTCACTATATTCGCTATGAAATGGTTGCCAAATTACCTCAGTGACTCGGTAATGATTGTAAAAATTATACTTTAATTTTTTCGTACATCTCCGGCAGCTGAGCTGCATGTTCACAAAGAAAACTCTTTAACACTAGACAACCGACTGTTGAGAAGTAACAGTGATCAATAGCAAACTTGTAACTAGTACATCCAGACTAATATCACCATAAAAGTCAACAGAGAGTAACAGAGAGTATGTTTAGCTCTAAATTAAACCTAACTATGAAAACTGAGTGCCGAAAAAATATCTATTATTTTTAAAAACTAGCAAAAAATGCAGTAACTTAAATTTATGCCAGGTATGATTGGAATGAATTTCTAGCGCCTAAATTTAACAACAAGAAAAAGGAAGTGCCGTACATTCCGTCAAAAAAAAAATCTATCCCGTAAAGAAACGTAATGTGATGAAAGGGAAGAGGCCCGTGAAAATACTGTGATGCTAATGCATGCCTAACGAGACATAGCCCTTAAGTTACAGACTGTTTCACAAGCATTAAGACACCAAGATGCCCTGTTTCAAATGTAGTTGCCAAGTGATCATACAGTGAGTAAAATAAATAGTTCCTGGTGCAAAATATTTTTACATGGAGAGTATTTGATTACATTGCACAACATATTGTAACCACAACCCCGCCTAACTTCCACAAAACATCTGCATATGTTCCCTTGAACAAAATAATATTGTTAAAAATGATGTATTGGGCCAAACACATTTCGGTTGTTTCGGTATTATCTACATATAATTAATACACACAGCCATTTCGCGATGGGTGACGTACATTCCATATTATCATGGCAGATTCAAATCGCTAGCCTGTTCTAAACTGAGCAAATAGTTTGTTGCTTGAACAATCTACAACAAATTCAAATGGTTTCAGTATCGGCATACATTTGGTTGCCTGCACGACTTTGGAACTTTTGTTCTAAAATACAGCTCATGCGTTCGCATACAATTTATGTGACAATGTGGATACCAGTAGTTCGTTTCTGTATGGCTAGTGTGACGTAATGTTGGCACAAACTATCACACTACCGTCAATTAAATTTTAAAAAAGTATAAGAACGTGAAAGCAAAAAAGATCATGTATAAAACTGAACGTGTAAGTAGACAATTAGAACTAGAAGCAAAATATATCACATGTGTAGAACGAAATGCGCGTGGTACTGGTAAGTCAGTGTTTAGCGGTGGCCAGTTTGCTCAGTCTAAAAAAAAAATAATAATAAAAAAAAAGGCATACATATACTTGGAACTTCATGCCACTTAACTCACAAACGCAGCATTATAACGCGAATATAATTATGCGGTACAAAACACTAATCAAATGTTGCTATACTTCTGGTTTAACTGTGTAAAATTCTCAAGCATTCTTGTCATGTTTGTCGTAATTTATACACACTCTATGCGCCCCCGATGTGTGTGGAATTAATATTATCTTTGTTACGACGTGAGCAGTTAGGCATGCCACAGAGATTGTCTGTCCAGCACAGTTAATGTGTGTGAGTGCGTTGACATTTCATTACCGTCAGAGCATTGTCAATCTAACATTAGTTCCGATAACTACACCCACGGTGTTTGTTTACTCATAAAATTAATTACAAGCGACTGCACATCTAGGACTACAAATTATTTGCAGCGGCTTTCGGCTTGTTTCAAGTTACCATGCTTAAAACACAATACAGAAACATAACTCAAACTTAGGCTTCTTAGCACAGCAAGTTACCATCTGCCACAATTTTCCACTTCGGATTTTCTGCGTCACCCCGCTCGATCCGCTGTAAAAAAAATAGTGCCGATTACGTGCTTAGAAATAACTTGCACTATTGTGCGAGCAACATGTTGCAAGAACCGACGTTGCGTCAGATCATGCATTAGGCATCCCCAGGGCTTTTCGAACTAGACTGAAGGTCAGGAGTTGAAATAGGCTTTTATATTTTTTTTTTGTCTTTAAGAGGCGCACCCTATGTTAGTAGGTTGACTACTGGAGTTAGGAAGGGGAGTAAGTTCTAGGTGCGTGCAGGGCCCT
Source organism: Dryococelus australis (assembly GCA_029891345.1). Taxonomy (NCBI): domain Eukaryota; kingdom Metazoa; phylum Arthropoda; class Insecta; order Phasmatodea; family Phasmatidae; genus Dryococelus; species Dryococelus australis. Next base: position 32,969,871 of record CM056995.1, on the reverse strand, counting down.
ATGCCTATTCGCTCTACGAACAAAAATTGGGTGTAGGGAAACATGCACCAATTGGCCAAGTGAGGTTTTAGTGTACCAAGCAAGCGTTTATTACCTGGCCCTCTCCTCCAACTAAACTAGAACTAAGCTGTTCGAAGAGTCATGGTAAACCAACGAGACAGCCGGAGGAAACCCACATTAAGAAAAATGCTTTGTTGCATCAAACAATATTTGTTTGGTGCAACCAAATTATTTGTTTGTATAGGGGCAACGAAATATTGTTGCTGAAACCAAATCATTTTGTTGTTCTCATTTGGTTTGCACCAAACTGTAAGATTTCGTTGGTGCAATTAAAGATTTGTTTGGCCACACGTCCATTAAAATTGTTTGGCCTATATTAAAAGGTTTTACAAGTTCGACCAAGCTTCGAACCAAGATCACCTGCGTATGAGCGCTGCTAGGCCTTAGTGATCTCAGATAATGTGAGAATTGATGCCGCCGGAAAACTTTTGAATAGATATACTGCAAATATTTGGCAACTTGTGCAAACAAATATTTCAAGTTTTACAGCTATACTATTCAGTTCCTTTTTGCATTGGTTTATTGATATGTTTATTCGATTTGCTAACCATATATATATGCACTAACAGACACGGTTACTATCTTAATTGTCACAAAAAATACAAACATACTCTCGAGTTGTATTTTCGAACGAAGGCAGTCGAATGAGTGGCAAAAAAAATATATACAGTTGATTCAACAAAATATTTATTAGACAGTCTAATTTTTTTGGCCCTAGACAGAGGTTTTTTTAAAAATTCAAACATATATTTTGTTAGACGAACAAAAGTAATTTTGTTGCTTTTCAAATTTGTTTGCTCAACAATATATTTTGTTAGGGCAACTAAATATATATTTGGCTCTATAAAAACAAATATTTTGTTCGATTTCCTCTCAGTGCATGACGATGGACATGCTGGGCGGGTTTTCCATGCCAGGAAGGAAAACATTGAACTCATTCAGCTTTCAGCAGGCATTTATTACGTTTATTGATGAATCCCGATTGAAATGTTAGTATAAACACATCCGTAGTGGACTGAAGTAGGAGTGGAGTGAGATAATCCAGTACAGTTGTCGAAGTGGACTGGAATGTAGAATCCGGATTGAAATTTTAATTTAAACACTGATCGTACTGAAATTAGAACAAAGAAGAAACGGCCGCCATATCGACTCGTTAGTTTGGTTATGTAAGAGGTTAGAATCATTCTGAGACTAGCAGAATTAGTGTTTTTTTTTTTTTTTTTTTTTTTAAATGAAGCGAAAAAAAATTGGCCACGAAGGAACTGAGAAATATTTGGACGGAGAGATATGTGAAATTCATTTTATATTGTGTTTGTTTTATGGTTCTGCCGGTCGTCAGTAGAGTACTTCTATCCCGTTTCAATGCGCATTTAGTCTTGTTTACACTTTAGTCCACGTTCGAAACTTTACCTTAAACACTTATCGCCTATACGAGTTCACTCCGAGTTCGCTACAAGTTGATTCCAATCCGAGTTCGATCCAGTCCTAAATTTTACTCTAAAATCACTATGTGTTAGCAATTGTGCGAAGGCAAAAGATATATATATATATATGAGCAGGAGGTGGGGAAGGGAGCTTGTGATCGCACTGTAACATCATCATATCCCCAGGTGGAAGCCCGAGGTCGGGCGAGGTCTTCGTTAAGCCCACTTCCCTTGTTAACATCTGTTGGGAAGCTTGGTGTAGGTCTGGTCGACTTCCTATTTCAAAGAGGCTCACGTGTAAACCTCCGAGGAAACTTGCTCTCTAGGTGGCTGGTGAGATGAGGGGGAATTTACCGCGATTGCCTCCTGTGGCAGTCAATCACTGTCGACCTCTTCGGACTGGTTGAAGACGTGGCCCACCGTGTTTGGCTCACTTGATTAGCTGGGTCTTTTCCTTCAGTTCTTCACAGTATTAGTGCCACAAAAAAAAACATCTCAGTGTTGGGGCCAGGAAGTTGATAATCACGCAGCTGGAATGCATTTTCTGCCCCATGTTGGCTCGACGTTCCCGATGCTCGAATTAATGTGAGAGCCTTTTCAGACGAGAGTGTAGGTAATTATAGTAAATATAGTGGTTTCTTATCCTCCTTCACCACCCTCCCCGGCACCCCATGGTTGGCTAATAGCAAATTCAGAGACGTTTATAGGCCTAATGAAGTATCAAATTTAAAAATGACAATCCATCAAACTTTCGGACGTGGGAAAAGGTTTTTTTTATCTAAGACACAAACATGATCGAAATAATGTATTACTTCGCTGTAAACTATTATTAAAGATCGATAAAATTTTATGCCGAACTAATTTGACTGTCGAAGGGAAAAAAAAGTATTTTCCGTGTGCGTCGTTACCGTAACGACAAGTTACGTACGCATTGCGTGTGCAGAGGACGTATTTTACGACAAGTTACGTACGCATTACGTGTGCAGAGGACGTATTTTACGACAAGTTACGTACGCATTACGTGTGCAGAGGACGTATTTTCTAGAGAAACGAAAATGTAACATTGAGGATAATACAGACTAAAGGCTGAAATGGACCAAGCAAACTCGTTTGCAAAAGGATTTTCTTGGAAAATATTTAGAAAGTATAGGCCTATTAACGAGGATTTATATTTTTCACGCACAGAGGAATAAAGCGAATAAAAAAGACCCTACATAGTTCATTCATCACTGTTCGAGAAAACGCACGTGCATTGCTGTGCAACTGTGAATTAGAGGACTTAAAACGCTAACCCAGCCTCCTCTACCAATTTTTTTTTTAAACAGGAAACTACGCAGAACGAGTTAAATAAATGTAGAATGTATGAAATAAATGAACACATTTTAAGCATGAAATTTTTATATTTTTAAAAGTTCCCCCACGCGTTGAGCAGGTTACAACAGCATAGCAGAAATGCCATAAATCCGAAGGCAACAAGATCACGGGAACAGGGTTGGACGCCGCGTGATTTTTTGTACCTAATTTTTTACGGCAGGTGTGTTTTGCTACGTTTCATGCAAATATAGCAGACGAACGCATGAAAATCAGAGTCGACACACTGAATTTGTGGTAGAAGGTGTCAGTAATATCACGACTACTGTATATACAGTGATATTAAAGATATAACATACACCAGAAATTACGCCCGAACACTTCAAGAATATTGGAATGTCAACGTAAAAACTTGTTTATTTGTGTTGAGCGACTCGATATTCCTTGGAGTGTTTGAAAAAAAAAAAAAACTATAATTTGTTCGTAGGGTTTCGCTCTTTCATTCAATACGACATACAGAAATTTGTTTCAGATTCTGTACTTTATAGGCTGTTCACGGAAAAATGAGCACTTTTAGGGCCCCAGTTACTTTTTCCTTTCGGCCATATTTTATCGTTTAACAACCTTTTTAAATATGTATTACCATGCAGGTAGTAAACACAGTGTGTAATTTACACCGGACTGAAGTCAACGTCTAAGGCCAAAAGAAAATATATTTATTGGCTATTATTCCAAATGAGAGGGCTTTCAGAAGTGCTCACTTTACTGTGAATAGCCTATAAATGGAAACATACTGAGCGAGGTGGTGCAGCGATGTTAGGTAAGACGCATGTTCTATTTCAGTTTTGCTGCTGTCTTCCAAAATCACCCCAGACGAATGTCAGATCGTTCTTTACTACATAGCGTGTCTCATCCCTGCCCCATTCAAGATTCGTCTGGCCGTTGGTTCCGTCTCTCATTATCCAGCTCTCAACGTAAAGTTGCGCCGTATATGTCATAATGGACACGGGGATAGTGGTATTTCTTCCAAGCGCATCCAATTGAGACCGACAACTGCCCCTCCCCCTTCACATATAGCCATTTTATTAGATAAACTCAGTAATTTTTATATATAAAAATATCTCAGTTAAAACCGAAAATTCACGTTGCCAAAAAAAAGGTTGCTTATCCCTTCTGTTATAGCATGTTCGTACACCATGAATCAATAAAATAAATTGAACGTTTTACTTATTGTAGAGTACTGCTGACTGCTGGTGAAATTTGCATTGCAGTAGGGGTAGAAGCAGCAGCAGCAGTGTGTTACAGTAAGATTATGTTGGTTTCCCCCTCCCACCCCCCTCCCGAGGAAAAAACGGCCTAGAGCAAAAATGTCTAGTTCGCTGCAAAAGACATCACATAATCAGAAATAGGAAATAAGTAGAAATAGCAACGGAAAAATATACACTTTAGGTAGAAAACCACTAACTCAGAATGACAGGTCTGGACAGTTATGTAAAAATCTGACGTCTTTAATGATTGATTATTTCAAGAAGTAATTACAGTGCTGCGAGATTTCCATGCAATTATCTTCATACCAAGCGTATAAGATATTGCAATTAAACCACTCACAATGCAGATGGAGAAACGTAAAAAAATCTTCAGCATTACTAATACTATGTCCAACATTCTACTCCGTTCGCGCAAAATTTAACATAATGATAGTAATAGAAAAATTATGACTTTCTGGCAAGGGGTCGGAGGATTGGAGTGTCGGAGCAGTTCATGCTCTGTTATTCCGGTCGCTCAGTGTCCATCCTGTCCGTCATGGTGACCTTGACGTTGACCTTTTACCTTAACCTGGTAACCATTGGCCTTGAAAATACAAACAAAACCCCAAAAATCCAAAAAAAAATGATTTAAAAAATTATCATTAAAATTACAAGAATATATTAAAAATTATTAATTTAAAAAAATATTTATAAAATATTTTACATTTCCGGAGGTCTCCCCAACGCCACGTCCAGCAGACGACTGACACCCATAATTGCTAATGGCTGTTTAGTCGGTAGGATTCCACCTCTTTCCAATATATTTTATTGCTCCTTTACTCGCTTCGCTCGATCCCCTCCACCTCTATCCCCACCCATGATTATCACTGGTTAATTACTCACCCCCACCAAGGATTCCCATTGGCTAATTACTCACATTCGTCCGACCAATTGAGATGCGTTCGTTCCACCCACACCAATGATTCTTTCCAATATATTTAATTGCTGCACCAATTACTCACGTTTGCTAGAACCACTCCAGTGATTCTCATTGGCAAATCACGTCATGTAACAATCTCTCATTGGCTGATTACTCGTGTGTTTTCGGAAACCTGCTTTCCGACCAATCATCGGCCTACTTTAGTAGCAAGCACCTATGTTTTCGGACTATTTATTTCCTAAACACTTTATAAGGCGTACCCCGAACCCCTCAGGAAAGCAGTCATTTTCTTGCTCTAAAAAAAAATGTACGCCTGTTGTCCGAGCTGTCATAAAATATTTTCGACCATTTTAGCATTTGGAAGGGTGCGCTTGTATAGTGCTTCAAACAAACGGGACGAGTTGCCGTACTCGCCAAAAGAACTTCTCCTGGTCTACGCAACTCATGAAATTGCGACTGTATTCAAGTATTTGCCGGCCTATCTACATCACGATGGGACATAGTACGGGGCGCCTCCCGTGCAAGGACTGTTTGGAGGGCTGCACTAACTCGATTCTCGACACGCCATATCGCAGGGCTGGTGCAAGGCCCGCCGAGCCACGCTCACAACGTCGGCGACTGTGAAAGACACCCTCGTAGAAGACGCCCCCGTTGAAGACGAACTCGTAGAAGACGCACCAGTAGAAGACGCCCACGTAGGAGACATCCTCGTAGAAGACGCCCCCGTAGAAGACGCCCTCGTAGAAGACGCCCACGTAGAAGACACACCGGTAGAAGACGCACTCGTAGAAGACGCACTCGTAGAAGACGCCCCCGTAGAAGACGCTCCCGTACAAGACGCCCTCGTAGAAGACGCCACCGTAGAACAAGCCCTTGTAGAAGACGCCCATGTAGAAGATGCCCCCAATAGAAGACGCCCCCATATAAAACGCCCCCGTATAAGATGACCCGTGGAAGACGCCCCCGTAGAAGACGTCCCCGTAGAAGACGCACTCGTAGAAGATGCCCCTGTAGAAGACTCCCCGTATAAGACGCCCTTGTAAAAGACACGCAAGCAGAAGACGCCCCCATACAAGACGCTTTCGAAGAAGACGCCCCCATTGAAAACGCCCTCGTATAAGACGCCCTCGTGGAAGCCGCCCCCTATAAGACGCCCCAGTAGAAGACACCCTCATAGAAGACGCCTTCGTAGAAGATGCCCCCGTAGAAAACGCCCCCGTAGAAAACGCCCTCGTAGAAGACGCCCCCATAGAAGATGGCCCCGTAGAAGACGCCCCAGAAGAATACACCCCTGTATAAAATGCTCCCGTAGAAGACGCCTCAGTAGAAGACGCCCACGTAGACGATGCACCCGTAGAAGACGCCTCAGTAGAAGACGACCTCGTAGAAAACGTCCTCGTAGAAGACGTCCCCTTATAGGACGCCCCAGTAGAAGACGCCCTCATAGTAGACGCCTTCGAAGAAGACGCTCCCGTAAAAGACGCCCCCGTAGAAGACGCCCTCGTAGAAGACGTCCCTATAGAAGACGCCCCCGTAGAATACTACCCAGTATAATATGTCCCCATTTAAAACGCCCTCGTAGAAGACGCCCTCATAGAAGATGCCCCATATAAGACGTCCCAGAAGAAGACGCCCCCGTATAAGACACCCTTGTAGAAGACGCGCGCCGCAGAAGACACCCCCGTACAAGACGCTTTCGAAGAAGACGCCCCCGTATAAGACGCCCTTGTAGAAGATGCGCCCGCAGAAGATGCCCCCGTACTAGACGCCTTCGAAGAAGACGCGCCCGTATAAGACGCCCTCGTAGAAGACCCCCTAGAAGACACCCTCGTAGAAGACGCCCCATAGAAGACGCCCCCGTAGAAGACGCCCCCGTATAAGACGCCCCCGTAGACGACGCCCTCGTAGAAGATGACCTCGTAGAAGACGCTCCCATAGAAGACGCCCCTATACAAGACGCCCTCGTATAAGACGCCTCATAGAAGATGCCCCTGTAGAATACGCTCCCATATAAGACGCCCCCATATAAGACGCCCCCGTAGAAGATGCCCCAGTATAAGATGGCCCCGTATAAGACGCCCCCATTGAAGACGCACTCGTACAATTCGCCCGCGTAGAAGACGCCCCCGTAGCAGACGCCCCCCGTAGAAGATGACCCCGTAGAAGATGCCCCCATCAAAGTCATTTACTCGCAAGCTGGATATGTGGAAGAATCTCCCCTTCAACATATTTACTCCCAAGCACGAGACGACGACGGCGAAGAAACCGAACCCAGACCATAGGTGCCCGATGTGTATAGACGCCGGCGAAGTTTTAAATGTATTTGTAAATAATTTCTGAAAAAGAAATATTTTCTATTTATGCGCCGGATCTTAAATTGTTTATATAACAAAAATACCTAGTGGGGAAAAAAATGGGTTTGGCTGTGTTGGCGACACGACGGTTTATTTTGCGTGAATACGTCTACGTTTACGCGCTCGGGCGCCTTGATGTTTATTTTACGTCCCCGGCACCGCTTCTGTCAATCATATGGGGTTTTATGGGTATCACTGGATTGCTTTTGAGATAATATTTCCAACTGTATACGATTTCTGAATCTCGACTTGACTTTTTGACGAGTATAGGCGGACATTGCGTTAAGTTTGGTTGATTTTTTTACATTGAACTCATATAATTTCACCAAAACCATGTCACACAATTTTTTTTTTATAAAAGTAATCGATTGATCTTGACGAGAGCTGTCGATTGAAACTTAAACGAGCGTCGTAGCTTCTCCTAGTCAAGAGTTATGCTACCCGAAAGTTATAAGATGCAGCGAAACGAACTCAAAATTGCGTCACAGCCACCCCCCCCTTCCATCTTCCCCTTGCTGCGCGTAATGGTTCGCAGTCCTCACTCAACGTAACATATTATTTGATCCTTTGGTAATCGGGTGGTGTCATTGAATGTAGACAATATATTCGGACTGCAATGCTAAACTGTATCTCCCGATTTGGTTATCATAGGATTTTCTGGATTGCCTCCAGCTATGGTTGAAAATTTAAAGACGTATTGACGTCAAAAATTACTTTGCAACATCCTAAGTTTTTGCACGTTGGACTCGTACGCCATCTAGTAGATTGCCACCGTGTACAGTGACGAAGACGAAAAAACCAAAGTTGTCACTTTTTTTACCGCCGTGTCCATGCATTCTAAGAAATTATTTGCACAATTATCGTACCAGTGTATACGTACAGCGACAAAGCGCGAAATGTAAATTTTATTCCCACAGATCCATGATAACGTTCCTACAGTTTCTCAGGAAAGAGTCAAATACATAGGGAAGTTCATAACTCTGTATTGTAACGATGTTAAAAATTCCCATATTTTCAGCCTGATGCATAGTACTGTTTTCATACACTGCATAGGTTAAAAAAATTCCATTACAGTTTAGAAAGGTTACCAGAATTTTTTTTTACACTGTGGTAGCACCTCTACCCCACCACGCAGCAGGAATACCGACTACAGACGTACGAAATGCTTCGGAGTTGCACGGAGCACAGAAATAGTTTTTATTTTTGCTCTAGTGAAGTGTTGTGGCGTACATCTCGAATATATATATATATATATATATATATATATATATATATATATATATATATATATATATATATATATATATATATATATATATATAATCTGTAATTATTTCCTGCTCACATATGTAAGCCTTGAATAAAACACTTTTGGCAAATAAAAAAAATGTATTGTATTGTGTGAAGGGCTTTCTAACGTCCCTCGGTTTTATGCTTGAAAGCTTATCAGGGGACGGCTTATAGAGACCTAACATAAATTAATACCCTTGCCTTACCTGGGGATTCGAACTCAGAGGCTCCCGCACCCCAGATCAATTTTTTTTATAATTTAAAGAATATATCTGTAAAAAATTATAATATTGAAAGAGATTGTAGCCACTGCAACAACTAAAATCACATATATTTTTAATGTCCATGAACATAATGATTCACTAAAAAATAAGTGAAGTGTTACGGAGGAAAAATCCTGCAAACGAAGGCAGCCTCTAAAATTATCTTTAGACTAGCCACGTAGCAGCAGAGACGGCTGGAGTTTAGTTTGGTACCACGTTCAGTATTCACAAGTTGGCAGCCATGCATAATGCTGTGAGCATCACCAGCATAGGGCGAGCAGACCGTTGGAAGGAAGTCCGCCAAGGTATCGGCAGTTGTGGCAACAGAAGGGGGTTTGGGTTTCCTAAACGAGGCTGGGTTGTGCAGTATAAATAAGGCGAGCTCGGGAGGCTCGCGGCCATTTTGAGCCAGCCGCCACCCGAGGGCCACACTAAGAGATCGCCGCCTCGAGGACCGCCAGGCTAGCGGTCCGAGTTCGACTCCAGAGACGAGCCGCCGTTGAAACGAGCCGAAACGACGCCGCCTTCGAATTAGCGGGTAATTATCTCTCCCGTTACGGCGTCCCAAACATAGACTAAAGATGGGGTAGACCGATCTCGCTGGCCGCGCACAACCAATCTCGGAGCCCCAACATTGAACTGCTTTTCTGCCTGCATGTCTAGCAAAAATGGCGTGGTTTGGATTTTAGGTTAAAAAACTTACTTTTAAACAAATGCTTTGAGATGAATGTATACTTCCTCTAACTTAAAAACAATGCAATTTGATTATATTATAACTGGTAAAACTATTTTATTAGTGCAATAGTGCTTGTCATTTAAAAATTAATATATAATCAAACACGTTCATCACTGTTGACCATGTGACTTTGACAGTTTTGTAGGAGTTTTGTAGGATTGGGGTAGGTAGGTCAATGCTGGGTTCATGCACAGAAGACGAATAAGCGGCCTACCTCATATTTAGTCTGTGGTCCCAAGAGAAGGCACGCGAGACCACGAAGTAACTGTATTGTGAAAATAAGTTCAGCCCATTAATTATATCAAGTCTTTGGAGCATTGAAGTTATAAGGTGGAGTCAGTAAAGTAAAGAAACAAGTATGTTATGGCATGTGTGTATCTAATTGTGGTCGCAATAAATTGCAATGTTTACTAAGAGTGCTCTCACTTAATGGACTACGCGTTTCCCCCTGCCGATGACTGCGTGACCTATTAGCTTTGTTAGGGTCTCAGCAATAAGTTGTACTTTGCTCTTCCTGCAAGCGCAAGCTTACGAAGGCGCGCAGCAAACCTGGAGCCTGGGAAAGTAGGCGTGCAGCGCGCTCGACCACACTGGCTTACATATTACGTTAAATTTATTATTCCAAGAGAGATTGATTGCATATGCATTTATCGTGTAAAATTTAATAAGTTACAAAAAATTCACGAATGCATATTTATTTTATCATACAATCTTTAATGCGCTGAAAAAAAAAAAAGAAACGCACTTTTGTCTTTAGTCCGTTTGAGAATACCCAAGGACACACTGACATCGGGGGTCCAGGTTCGACATTTGAAAAAATATAGACTTTACCATATTGATGGATGATAAAAACAAACCAGACAGAACATAGTGATGGGAACACACAGAGAACATTCCTTGAAGAAAAAAAAAACACTCGTCTCCCGTATTCCTAACATCTTTACTTTTTACAAAATGTAATTTCTCGAAAACAAAATTAAACCCAGCACACAGGGAAAATATGATGAATAGAAGTTTCTGCACCTTCGATTCATAATCTGTCTCGTGCTAATGTACTCCCTATTAAAGAATATGTGCCAATGCATTCGCCATACGCCATAAAAAAAAACCTACATGGTAAAAGTATGTTGCGTGAATTTTGTTTTAAAAAATGTAGATTTTCAGGATATTTTAAAAATTTTTCTCAAAAAATATCATTACTTTATTATAAAATATGGAGAAAAAGTAAGGTTTCCTAGATAATTTTATTCAGTGAACGTTGTGATGAAAAATCATATTCGAAACTTACAGCCTTGGACAAGGCATCATAATTCATCATAATTCAAATGCATGCATGGTTCACTAGAACATGGAGAAAAAAATAAAGATGTTCTTTAATTAAATGAAACAAAATATAATTATTTGTCTTGTCTCCGGCTTTGATAACTAACGTATTTAGCACAATACGTTAACAGCAATTAAAAAATGTGTCTGGTAAAATGCGCGTTTAACAGCTGAGAAAAAAATCTCAACTTTTGCTGGACGCTACACAGATCAAGCCCACTATCGCGAGTTTTACATCTACTGTAACTGTAGATTGTCGACATTTATTTTTGCAAAAATACGATTACCTCCCAAGGTGTTGAAAATGTATCAGTTTGACGTACTTTTTTCTTTTCTTTTATTGTAACTTTTCACTGAAAAATATTTTTTTTTTTACAAATTAGTATTGAGTATTCCGTTTATAGTGGCTCAGCCAATATAAAAGTATTGAGGTAGTCTGTACTTAGTCAGAAATCCTAGTAGGGTCTGTATCTGGACTGTGCCCTGGCAGTCAGGAAGTATTAAGTGCTGTCTGCCGTATTTTGAAGGGAAATCGCTCTATTTTCAGAGACGGAACCTTGTACAATGAACAAATCGCATTCCCATTGGCCGCAAAGGGAATTGTACTGTGTACTCCCCCCACGCGCCGATCTCCCATTGGCGGTGAAGGGAATTGCACTTTGCACTCCTCCCACGCGCCGATCTTCCATTGGCCGCGAACTGAGATGCACTTTGCACACCCTCCACGTGCTGATCTCCTATTGGCCACGAAGGGAATCATACTGTGTACTCCCCCATACGACGATTTCCTATTCGTCGCAAAAATTCGGAGCGTGGGAACTGAGGAGAAATTAATGATAGTAGAGGTAAGGTATCCCCGTAAAATCTAGTCTCATTTCTGAGGTGCATAAAATTTTCAAAGGCATGCCGTGAGAGACAGAAAATATATTTACCCTCTCTTTTTCTACATTTCTCCCTTAAGTGTGACATAGTGTACACTTGCAGAGAGGTGCATAAAATTTACAAGGACATGTGGGAGACAGAAGATTATCATTTCATCTCACTCGCACAATCTGAGGGACATTACAGTCGTCATTTCCCATAATTTACAATACCTGGCTAGTCTCGCAAAGGGTATTGAGAAATCTGAAAACGTGGCCGAGGTACTACCATCCACACATTTCATCGCTTTCACTGACACGCCTACAGGAGATGCCTTCCATCAGTGGTGGGGGTATTGCAACTTATCGAGAAAAATTTTTTTTAGAAAACCAAAATATTGGAAAAATTCCCAAATTAATGTGATGAAGAGAACCATCGATTAATTGATTTGTTAGGATTTTATTTTTTGTACAAGATGAGGAGGAAGGACACCCACACCTCATCCCCGGAAGATCACGTCAATACCGTACTGGTAAAGAATATAAGCTGGGAACGTGAATGTCTCCATTCTGTCTGTGAATCAGCTTCGCGCGTTTCCAAAGCTTCTCCAGCTTTCGGCGACTTTTTTTTGCTTCCTTCAACCTTACATCAGTTCGGAGTTATGTAAGTACCTTACATCATGTTGCAGGATTTTCAGGACTTGAATTTATCTTTTGCGAATGATTTCAAGAGCGCGTCTCGTCTATTCAATATGGCTGTAAAAATCAATGCTTTATTCGAGTGTTATAAATAAAGTTCTTGACCTAAAAAAATTTAATGTCATGGGTGATGAATTTTTAATACTGTTTTCTTTTCTTTAAAAAAATTTATATAACCACATTTATTTCTTCCGCTTTCGTACGAGTGAATGGATATATAGGCGATTCACGGCAAAACTGAGCACTTTTTAAGACCCTATTGAATTTTATTTTCATTAGATTTCTGTCTACCTGTTACTTTTTACTATAAACATTGCCATCAGACTAACAAACATAGTGTATACATTTGACCACTAACATAAGTTAACATTGCCATCAGACTAACAAACATAGTGTATACATTTGACCACTAACATAATTTAACGTCTGGAGCTGCAATAAAATATATTTATTAGTGGCTAATGCCTGTGGAAAGGGCCTTAAAAAGTACTCACTTTACCGCGAACAGCCTATATAGCTGTGGTGTACGTGCTTATCGTAATGTAAGTCAGGAGAACAGACAGTGCTAACTAGGCACTCTCAGCCAGGTCAAGGCCGTCAACCTCAGCTCACATGCATCGTGCTCCATGTTCAGTAATAACAGTTATGCATTTCTATTTAATAATTGAGCTGGGAAATAAGTATTGATTTTTAAAATTTTTCGTTATCGAAGGAACGTTCGTCTCTTTTCAGCTAAATTGTCGAAATACTTGTTTAATGTAAAAAAAAAAAAAAAAAAAAAAAAAATACTTCCCGTCACGCCATGTGAATTGTTTTGACAAGCGTATAAAACTTCTTTTTTGTTTCTCAAAAGTATGAGGAAAATATGTTTCGTGTATAAGCAACTTCATATTCACAATCACACACACACACACACACACACACACACACACACACACACACACACACACACACACACACACACACACACACACACACACACACATGCTCTCATTGTTTTTAACTCGTATTGAATATGAAATAAATATTACAAGTTGTAGAAGATACTAAGTTAAAGTTTCATATACAAAAAAAATATTATACTTTAAAATTAATCATTAAAATCATTTAAAATTACACATACATATATATATGTATGTGTAAAACCATTAATTAAAAATAGTTGTTGACATGTTATTGCTAGAGTGATTTTACAAAAGTTCGTTTCAAAACATCCAACGAAACCGTGATTGGACTATACAATCTATATAATAAACACGAAGCTGGGATTAAAAAATTTTCTCCTGAAGAGTTCAAAACTGATCTGGTTCCATTATTTCGTCTGATGGAAGCCAATTTGCCACCAAATCGTACCCCTGTCAGGATTTATAAACCTCGGTTTCAACACCACTACCATACTAGGTCTAAAAATAAATCGCAACAGAGCAGGGTGGTTTTTTTTTTGGTTGTTTATTAGATTTTACAAAATATTTTTTTGATATTATACCCTGTGCAGGTGCAGCACTGGCGACTCTTTTTTTTTTTTTTTTTTTTTTTTTTTTTTTCCCCACTTCAAAAGGGACGTCTCCTTCGTGACTTGCAACACAGCTGTGTGGTGGGTGGGGAGCCAATGGGAACGCATGACCCCCCACGTCACATGGTTGCATTAGGCGAACTGCATGGCATACACAGCGGATCAGTCGTACCAGGGGATGCTCACAGGATAGGGAACAACAGGTCGCTTATTCTCTCCAAGCATACCCTCATCACAGTGCGATTTTTTGATACCCATTAAAGCAATTACAAATAGTTTCCTAGTTGTTAGACTGCAGGAGCTGAAGTATTTTATACACACGCTAAAAAAAAAAAATTATGCATTCTGACAGATTTACGCAAAAAAAAATTTCCTGTTGATTTTCATTACGTTGCCTGGCCATATTGTTGTTGTTGACGATAGCAAACGCCAGAATAAGTTCGAATTTCTGAAATGCTCTGCAATTCTTGGCAGAACATCGTAATCTTCTGATGCCACCCATAATTAATTTTGTTCCACTGTTGAAGGTGGTCCACAAGTGTTCAATTTCCGTAAGAAATTGAACGGTACATGTGATAATAATATTTGTACTGCAGTTTTACGAAGTTCAAGGTATATCCGTCAGGAGCGCTGTAAGTGCTCAGCAGCGCCAACTTCGTAGTTCGAAGTGAAGCAGTAGTTGTGTCAACTAAGTTGTTATGCGAGAAGAGGGCCAAAAAAAAAAAAAAAAATTAGCGACCACTCATTAACAATGCTGTTGCCACTCTGGTATACACACCGTATTTACTCTATGCGGCTAGTGAGAAGCAGAACAGATATGCAGGGCGCCATGTTGCCCGTCGACAATGGGAGCCCGGTTAACGACTATGCCGAGCAAACAGAGGCCGTGTCCGAATTGACAAACTTCTTTATTTCGTTATTTTGTAAATTTGTGATTTGGTAGGTATCAATTTCGGACGTTGCCGACAGTCACTTGTTTTGCACTCGCAGCACCACTAACAGTGCAAATTATTTTTATCTGAATTTAATGCTTAAAACGTTTGTGATATTTCCGCAATCTCACTGAAATACTACGAATGCATTAATAAATAAGAAAATAAATAAATTTCGCAACAACGACTTTTAATAATGTTCTTTGCGATATATATATATATATATATACAAAGCACAACACTTACTTTTTAAAACATGCCTGGTGTATTTTATTTACAGCTATTTGTTTTAAAATTAATTTTATTTACGCATTCGCTCGTGTGTTTTTACAGTGAAAACAAACATGGCACTGATTTTGTGATTTTGTATTTTTCCTCCACTAGATACAAAATACGAAATACTGAATTAACAAATAAGGCAACATTTTTTTGTGTGCAACATTGGGTCACGTGATCATCTTGTTTACAAGATCTGCCAATTCGGACACGGCCGGAGTTCTCGTACTAGGCCGGCTTCATCCATGCCAGCTTAGTAAAGTCTTCAAAGGTAGGGGGGCAACATCCCGTTAGAGTCGTTTTCGCCATCAGGAATGTATTGCAGGCGGAGAGGGCAGGCGTCATTTTTGCGTGTGCAGTAGGTTAAATGAAATGGCCAGGCGTCTCACAATTTTGGATATTTTTTTACCTAGTCAGCTTAACTATCTACCGAGGTTTACAAGGATATGTTTAGCCTACCAAAAATATCAACACAAAGCTGGTAAATAGGACAATAGGGACCATAAAAATTCAAATGGCTCTATTCTGATCAGTTAGCGAGAGGAGAGGAATGTTGAGTAAAATTTTAATTTCATGCGTTGATTAATATCACCGATATGCTTACCTGTCTTTAATGTAACTAAAACTCAGCAATTGACGAATGATAACATTTTAATAGGGGCAGAATTGATGTCTTTTCTAGCAGGTTTTAACTTGAGTAATTTTCATTTCTGTTGTACTCACAATAATTTCGAGGTAAAATAATCACTACTTTGACACACAAAACTATTTTTTTGTTGTTGAAATGTAATTATTTCGATATGTTGTAAGAAAAAAAAATCGAAATTATGTTATAAATACGGTAACCAACAGTTGATTAAAATAAAATCTTATATTAATTTCTGGCCTGTTCTTAAAATTTTTCCCCTTTCACTTTACCAGAAGTTAAATGCCACCATGAAAGCGGAGAGTTTAATTATACAGCTTCAGTTAAAAGTTAAAAAAATAAATAAATACATTGATGGCTATGACAGCTCTTGAAAGTAGTAAATGATTTTTACACCGGATTCTTGCATAGGATGAAAATGTTATCAAAGTGTAGTTTAAAATATGACATCGAAGAAAATCAACATCAAAAATAGTTTCCTCTTACACGGTGTTAGTTCAGTGGCAAGTTTAGTCGGAACTGACACATTCACTAGAAACTCTTTTTAAATGTGAAAAAGCACACGAACAAATCTGTTAACAAGCTGTTTTACAAATGCGTTTTCAAAAAAAAAAAAAAAAAAAAAAAAAACTTCCGTTATTTGAAAAAAGTCAGTAACTTCACATGCGTCACGTATTTATAGATTCAGAATTTAAATTTAAGAAAATATAACTATATCGTGTGAACCCAACACACAAAAATTAAATATTTCTATTGGATTTTAGTAATATACGTAGGCAGTCAGAAAGACTTATTCCACACTAACAAGATGACATCTACATTTACGAATGCCATTCACGTCTTCAATGCAGTATGGCTTCAATACATAACTTAATTAAATGGTGAAGCTTTATTATTCCTCTAAAAAAAATCACCAATTGGCAGCTACATTACATCCAACATCTTAAAAATTTTAAAAGTGTTTGCCTATTTGTAAAATTATTTACTAAAACCAGATACAAATTTAAAAATTAAGAAAGTTACCTCGGGAATATTTCTATCCATATTGCCTTCCATACTCAACATAATCTCTTAGAAGTGTTATTTAAAACCCTGTTTTTTTTTTTTAAGAACAAATTTTTCGTGTTTTCCACTGGAGATACAACAAATATTATTTCATTATCTCGTTTGTTGTTAAGTGACGTCTGCTTATTCACGAGCTCACGTTATTCGTGTGAATATATTTGTGCTAGTGTATGTGCAAGCGTGAGAAATATGGGCGATATTATCGATCAAATGCGTATCTGTATTCGCATTTAAAGCGAATAAGCAAATAAAATAGCACAATCGCTACAATCTCACGTAGTTTCCACATCATTGACTGCATATTAATAAAGATAACGAAGTCCTCTACATATGCATGACGATATAAAGCTTCCGGGTGAAGCTATTTTTACTGTATCTGAAAATATATTCCAACACTGAAACGCTATAAAATACAAAGACGAATTTGAATTACAAATTTAGGCCATATTTGCAAAAAAAATTATGGAATTTTTTTACGGGTAAGGTAAAATTACAGCACATTGTTGTAAAATATACTTATGTGAAACTGAAAATATCTACAAGCATGAATTCCCTGGCACAACGAAATACAGAACTTCATAATAAAATATCTATATGCCAATGAATTGAACATGGCAGCTTAACATTAGTGTAGCATGCTCCAACACTCAAAATGTTTAATTTTATTTAAATATCTTTTCATGTTAGTAGTATAAAGCTGCCGATTCGAGCGCAGCCCCTAGTTATCAGAAAACCAACGGTAAATTAAATGCTCGAGCCATCAGAAAACCATCAGAAAAAATTACCGTTTGTTTTTCTGATCCAAAACATCAAATGGCGATTCGATCGCAACAGCAAAATAAATGGCTCTTAAAGTTGCGTCTGGGAGCAACCGCAAAAAAATTGACTCAAAAAGTTGCGTTTGGAAGCAGTTGCAACGAAGTAGTGGCTCAAAAAGTTGCGTTTGGGAGCAACTGCAAAAAAGTGGCTCAAAAAGTTGCGTTTGGGAGCAACCACAAAAAAGTGACTCAAAAAGTTGCATTTGGGAGCAGTTGCAAAAAAAGTGGATTAAATAGTTACGTTTGGGAGCAGTTGCAAAAAAGCGACTCAAAAAGTTGTGTTTGGTTAGATCGTAGTCTTTAGAAAAAAAAAGTTGTGTTAAACTATGTGTTTGGGTGCATTAGCAAAAATACGCGTAAAACATGCGTTTGGGCGCAGTTGCAAAAAAGAGTGGCTCAAAAAATTTGAATGCATAAAAATAAAATATTGTATATACTAAAGATGGATCAGTTACTAAATGTATTAAATGGAACCAAACAATTTAAGAAACTTTCCGAACTTACAATTTGACAGTCCTATCCCATAAACCATGTTGAAATTAATGATACACGGTATGGATATAAAGTCGTAATTACTTCTGCAAATTTTAAAGTAACCTTACCAGACAGATATATTCAGATTTTCAGTGAAAAATGTTTTAATTCTGTTAACCGTGGAGGAATAATATTTGCATATGATGGAATGGTAAATTGTGGTGTTAATCAAATACATTCTATTCGATTTTTTAAAGAGTAAATGATCGTCGTTGTATAATTAGACATCAGTTGATTTTTATTTGTGCTCATATCTCTATAAAGTTTTAATGGTTACCCAATCATTAAAACACAATTATCGCTCTGACTTCGGCAATGTGCTACAACATAGTCTAATTAAATATTTAGATACACATCTCCAAATTCGACATATTAAAGTAGCCGAAACATGAAATTCTTTTTCTGAATCGTTCATTGCACTTTCTATAGAAATATTATTCATCTTTATCACATAAAACTTTAATAGTTTAAAAACTATTAACATTAATATATATAGAATATGACTACTTCCAACCCAAAAAAAGATATCTATGGTCTCATCTCTAATACCACTGTTCTTTCCGACAAATCAAAGTTTATTAGATTAAATTTTTCATCCTTAATCTCAACTATTATTTCATTAACTTGATTTGTTTGTACTGGAAAAAATAATGGATAAGCTGGTTCGTAATAGATCGTGTAACCAAACCCAAATGTTCTTGGTTTAAAAGTGGTAATTTTATTAGTTTCTCTATGATTATATTCATCATGTTTTAATATCATACCATTTACTATATTACAGTGTATATTTATTGTTTCAAATGGAGCAAATTTAGAAATTGTATCACCATAATGATCCACATTTGCTTTCAGAGTTTTATATTCTACAAAACCTAAAAGTTTTCCTATTGAACCCCGTTTTCCAAACTGTAATTTAAGCGTACATTTTACTTTCACTCTGTTTGTTATTTTATCCAGCTCGAAAAATATATCATTTTCTTTCCCACCCATTCAATCAAAACTAAATGAAAAAATTGCTTTTATAGTTTTTTCAAGATCTTTTGAGCTCTATTGGCCAACTGGAATATCTATTGCTGATTCCATATCATTCTGACCCACAAAATATAGCTTATTTCTCCCAGAGACAATGTTATGCATTAGATAAGTAGTATAAAACTGAACTAAAGCCAATGAGTGCCGCTCTATCTCCAAAGGGCAATGCAGTCTTTTCTTCAACACTGATTTGTAATATGTTAGTTTGAATACTTTACTGATTTATTATATTATTAAAAAATCTATTAATAAATGAGCAAGAAAAACAGGAAGCATGTAGGTTTGGGATATTAAAATAAGAATACCGGACAAGGCTGTATCGACAAAACATCATGGTGAATTATTACCTAATAATATTAGATGTTTGATAGTGGGTCATAGTAAATGTGGAAAAACTAAACTTATAAATTTATATATGCTCAGGGATGGTTGGACTTTGGTACTCTCTATGTGTGTTTAAAAAGTCTGGACCAACCAAAATATATCAATTTAAAGAAAGATATAGATGTAGCATCACAATTATTTAATAAACCAATAGCATACTTCTTTCCATCAAATGAAGAAATGGTGATGTAAATGAATGTCATAAAGAGTCTATAGTTGTTTTTGATGATAGCATACTTGAAAACCAAAATACCCAGTCATACTCAAAAGTACCTAAACAGCTTATAAGAGACAATGTCAATTTTCTTTGCATATTCAGACAAGACAGTAATAATCTTAAATATATTCATAGTGATTTTGTTGGTGGCGATATGTCGTTTGAGAAATTTAGGAAACTTTTTCGAAATGTTGGATTAATGAATATAGTTTTGTTACAATAGATATGACTTGTAAGTTTAATAATGGTAAGTACCATAATACAATTTAAAACTTTTTAAATTCTTAGATTATATGTAAGTTTTATTTTTAATGGAAGTGTTTCCATTAAAAACTGCCATATTCTGATCTTTTTAAATGTATACATATACCTTAGTTATTTCAATGATCACAATTGTACCTTCGGGTACATTGTGGGCTTTTGGTATTTTTAAATATATCATATCATCAGGGTATACTTCAAAAGTTTTATACATGTAAATTTTTTTTCATTCATGGGATAAGTTGATAACACTTTTATATTTTTCTGTTTTTTTAATTATTTCAACTATAGTTCCATCTCTCATAAAAAAGTATTCTATTCGATTATAAAGGTAAAATACTTTTTCTTTTGAACTGTATTTCCCAACTAAACAAATAATGTTAATTCTGTTTTTCTGATAGTAATCTAAATTGATTGCATCCATTGGTGCAATAGGATCAACCACATGTCTTAGTCTTTTCTGTTCAAAATCTGTATTATTATCTACTTCCAAGTAAGTAAGATAGGCTTTATCCAATGATCTTTTATTTCTTGTCATTGTGACTATAAAGTCGTTTAACTGTTGTTGGAAACAAAAGCATTAGGATTGATATTCTCAGTATTTGTATCATTGTCCATGTGTTTTATAATTTGATCTTCAATCCAAGAGCTCATTAATGCATTTCCACACATATCCATTGTTTATTAATAGTGAAATAATTTTTGAAAATTTAAAATTATCTGAAAAGTGATTTAGCACAATTACACTCAAATGACCACAAATAACTTGATTGAAATTTTGAATTCTATCTTCATTATAAAAAATATTACTTCCGAGATATGCTATTAATTGTCACGGTGTATTTCCGCCATATGAATCCAAATATACGATGTTAGCTTTTTTTCCAATAGCTTATCCAGTGTATACCAGAGTTTGTCGAAACATCTAGTTTAACATTCCCACATTCATTATCGAGTGGCGTGTTAAGTAGCTCATCGAATATAAATACACCCCAAAAATTTGTAATATCTAATTTTTTAACCATTTTATCAACATCAAAGTTACTGAGTGCAGTTACTTTTTTTAACATTCTTAACACACTTAACTTACTTCAATCCCTTGCCGTATTCCTCCATAGCTAAATTATGTCTGTGCTGTTCTTCCAATTCTTGGTTTTTCTTCTTAGCAGTAATTACTGATGTAGCGAAAGATGATGCACTACCAGCTAATGCTCCTAGAGCTCCCAATGCTGCGAAAATTAAGGGTAAAAATCCACCCTTGTAAACTGTTAAACGGTTTCCAGTTTTAATTTCTTTGGGCATTTTCTTAAGCTGTTTAAATGAAGTTGTGATAGTCATCCCTTGTCCTCCTATAATTTCTTGTTTTTATTATCCAGTTGGTCATTCGTTAAGAAAGAATCAATATTCAAACCCTTCAGCTCATAGTTAGGAACTTGAAAAGCAAAGTTTTTTACTTTCATTTATTATAACAAATTTTTTATCATTTCATTTTTATTCCCCAGCCAAGCTTACTTTTAATATGCATCGCAGATCCAATAACACCAGCCCACAATCTATCATCGAGATCAGGATTTGAACTTAACAATCTTTTGAATGCTTTCTTTTCTAGTTCTTTGTCAGCTACATGTCTTTCAGCTAGATCTCTATGATAATGATAAGCTATATCATGTTCCATTGCAGCCGCATCTAGTGGATTAATGGGTTTATCAACACACAAAATTCTCTCTTTTAGTCTAGTACCCGGACCTATGTACTGATAACCGGGTGCATTCAACTCAAAAGGTAGTGAATTTATTATGTCATTGAGTAACCCTTTTCTGTGATGTTCCGACTCTCAAAAAGTATGTGGTATTGTGTTTAACATTTCTATCAGATATGGTATACCTTTTGGATTATTCATAACAAAGTCACTAAACTCGCTGTTGAGCATATTCATTATTCCAACTTTTTCATTGTAATAGTTAAAATATCCAGCATTCTCTTCGCCATAAATAATGAGAAGTCGATCAATAAGCATCCTAACATCATCCATCCATCCATATGTACTCTTTAGGATAGTCTGCATACTACTTTATACCTTTCCCCTTTTTAGGTGATGGATGTTTCTTTTTAATCGAATTGTAAATAGGTTTAACAATAATTTTCCATTTATTCCCTTTACTCGATTTTGGGGTTCCCAAGTTTGGATCATTGTTTTGATAAACTGTGATTGTATCTGCTAGGATATACCTATACTGTTCATAGTCGGTTGCAGTGTAGTCACTTTCTGTTACTTTCTTACTAGTTAGTAATTCCATCAAACCATCAGTTCCAGTGTATGTCCAACCTTTTAAAGTAAATTTGTCACTGATGAATGTTTTTTCGCTATCACCAATATACAATCTACATTTATCAGCCTTTACTCCAAAAACATCGTCTTTGCAGTTAATTAAGAAATCGGCCACTTTCTAATCTTTAAATGTTGTTTTGTAGTTAGTTAACTGTGAGATATCAGTTTTCAGATGCCCCAATGCTTCGTCATAGCATTCGTCATCATAGCATTCATCGTCATCATCAATGTGTTTAACACCATCATCATAGCGTTCATTGCCATAGCATTAATCGTTATAGTGTTCATCATCATCATCAGTGCGATTAATACCATCATCATAGCATTCATCATCATCGCCAAATCGTTTAATGCCATCATCATAGCGTTCATCGGTGCCTGTTTTACCAAACTGTTTTCTTTCAAAAGATGTTTCTGTAGGTGTTTGTGGGTAGGCTAAATTCTTAACAGCAAATGGAACAAGTTCTTACATTAAGTTCTTATTCTCATTTGTTATGTGTCCAAGTTTTTTGCCCCAAATCTTCTATCGGATCTATCAATGGTTGATCGTGTTTTTTTTATCATATTCATCTTGGCGAAATTTTCTATAAGTTTTGAACTTTTAAATTAGCTGTCGTCTTCTCTCTATATTCTTTTCTATATTGTTTACATTTTTTTGTTTTCTCATTTATTATATAAATAAATCTAATGAACAATAATAACTTAAATGTATACTGTCTCAAATGTATGAAAAATACACTAAGTTCATATGAACTTAGAAATAAAAACAAAGTAAGAATTACATGTGTTTGTAGATGTCATGTTACCAATAACTCGATATTCTGTGGCGGGAGTATAGAAAACGATATTTTAAATTAAATTCACATACCAATACGAAAAAACTTCCCCAGAAGAACTGTTCTATCTTTTGGTATCGATGATCTTTGGCAAGCTGACTTATTTGAGATGAATTCTGGATCTTTAAAAGGTATACAAAGAATTAACAAAGGGTTTAAATATATGTTAACTGTGATATATGTTTTTTTTTTTCAAATATGCATGGGCAATACCAATCAAAGATAAAACTGGTGAAAATGTTACATTAGCATCTAAAACTATTTTGAATGATCGCAAACCCATGTATTTACAAACAGATGAAGGTAAAGAATTTTACAATAAATCATTTAAGACATTAATGGCCAATAACAGCATAACACACTATTCAACATACAGTGAAAAGAAAGCTAGTGTTGTAGAAAGATTTAATAGAGTATTGAAGGAGAAAATGTGGAAGATATTTACTGTGCAGGGAAACTATAAATGGGTGGCTATATTGCCTAAATTAATACATAAATACAATAACACTGTTCACAGTACAATCAGAATGAAACTCAGCAATGTAAATGAAAAGAATGAAAGATCTATTCTAATCAACATGTATGGAGGAGTAAGAAAAATGGTTACACTAAAGTTTGCAATAGGAGATAAAGTTCGTAAAGTAAAAGTAAAAATTTGTTTGAAATAGGAAATACATCAAATTGGTCCAATGAAATATTTGAGGTGCACACAAAACCTACGACATATAGAATAAAAGATTTTAAAAATGAACTTATTAGAGGTATTTTTATGAGCCAGAGATGCTTAAGACCAAATATTATAGAGACTACTTAATGGAAAAAGTTTTGCGAAAAAAGGAAATAAGCTGCTTATTAAATGGTAAGGTTTTGATAGTAGTCATAATTCTTGGGTTGATAAGAAAATTGTAGATGTTTAAGAATTTTTTTTTCTATATAATTAATGGATCAACAAAAAATTGAAAGTTATGAGCGTCAGTCGTTTCCGCCAAACGACGAAACAAAAAATAATTTGAATTAATACAACAAGCACATTGAGTTTGATATTCCTATTGGCGATGCATTTTCACATCCAAATGAAGCATATGTATACCAACAGTATAAGCTAACTAAAAGAGATACATATGCAGATTATGAAAAAACTTCAACTATTGATCTTTGTGAGAATTTCTTCCCATTCCAGTTCTCAAGAATAGAGATCTCTAAACATGGTTGTATAATCGAAAGTATTGACAACCCTGGCATCACTTCAACAATGATGAATAAATTGCTAGGTTGGGAATCAGAATCAGCATTCTTCCAAATGTCAGTGATAGGACTAGGTAAATATATTAGGAAAGATAAGTGTAACGAAATTACCTATCCATTAAGATATTTGTTCGGGCTTATGAGAGATTGTAATTAAACATTCTGGAAAGGTGGGTACAAGAACACATTCGTTCCAAATTCTAATGATGTTTCTTTTTTCAGAAGACTCCCAAAGAAAGCAGATGGATCTGATGATGCAGATAACATACCAGATACTGGTAAAATTGTTATTGAGAAAATGGAAATTCTGTGGCCAATTGCTGAATACGTTCCTATTTATGGAGGCGAAATTAAAGCAAAATTATAGAAACACCCCAAAATTCCAATTGGTTTTAATTAGTGGCAATGTCTTTAAAAACCAGTACCTACTAATGCAAACTCATTTCAGTTTGATACAAAAGATCAGTACAATTCAATCCAATTCGATATGACAGACCTTGTCATTGTTGGTTTTCAGCACAGCAGAACAGAAGATCCTGGGCAATTCACACATGGTTCAATGTATGAATCTTGTTTTGTCAAAAAAAATTTCTATTAAGAATGTACGGAATGAAGTGTTTGCCAAAGAGAATTGGAATTTGGGAATTTTAACATTGATAGTAAAATTTTCGATAAGATGTATATTGCTTACAATGATTTTAGAAATTCAAAAACTAAACTAGACACCCCTTATCGTAATAATGAACAGTGCTTCAACTCTGGGTCATTTATTGGGAGACCATTGTATGTTATAGATTGTTCTTACAGAAAAACCGCTATTGTAAAAGATCGAACTAACCTGATACTTACAGTTGATTTTAATAAACCAATATTGGCTTCAACTACTTGTAATGTTGTACTAGTAAGCCAAAGAAACCTAATTTATTATGTTAAAAGTGAAAGAATCACCGAAGTCCAATAGTGCGCAAACATGTATGGTTATTTTTTTTAATGCATGGTTATCCATTAAAAACATTTACTGTTATATAATTTTTCTTTAATAGCACTATAAGATTGTTCTTATTAGTATCTGAAAAAATCGCGTGGGGATGTGAATTAAAGGGTGTCTGTCGCACAGACTCCCTTTATACACGCACGTTTTGAAGGATGTCTCTACCATCTTCATCGACGTTTACTATGACTGCCTGTTTTGTATTCTCATACTGAAGTATTCTCGCAACATCTTTTGCTTTGAACCACGGATTATTCTCTTAGTCGATACGCCTTTTTACCACCATAGATAAGCTTGTTGTTCATGAGTGCATTTTGTTATACATTCCTTTAAGCTCGCAAACAATTTTATGCGCATGGCCGAGGTAGATGAGCACAAACTGATGATACTTATCGAAGTTACTAGTAAATGGTTGTGCACATTTATCGGTAACATCTTTAGCCACAGTAATCTTCTTATTCAACTCATCCAGAAGCGGTTTGTACTTTTGCTCTAACTTGTATTCACCGTATTTGCATATGGAAGGTAGCACTTCTTCATACACCCAATCCTGGAATTTTTCAGGCACTGCCATCTTTGATTTCATGATCAATGCATACAAGCCTGATTCATTGATAAATATTGTATGCGGATGCATATTTAATAAAGTGAACGATTCGTTCACCTCTATATCAGCATATAAATTCGTATACTTTTCTTTTACATATTCTCAGATTGCTTCTTGCGGATTTGAATACTCGAGTATGCCCGCAACATCTTTAGCCTTAAACCATGGATTGCCTTCTTTGTCGATACACCTCCCTATGATCGTAGACAAGCTTGTTGTTCACGATGTCGATAAGCATTCATTCCCTACAACTTGTGCCTTGCGAACAATTGTGATATGTGGTGTGCTTTGCTTGCGACCTTTCGAGACAATATGTTGTCTCGAAACACTACTCCAATTCGATCGGCAGTTGCAAACTGTCTGTCGCAAACGATTTTTGTGTACTATTTCAGCTATCAGGTCATCACAACTCATCGTCGTACAGAAACAGTTGCCTATCGATGTGATGGGCAACTGATCTTTCATGAGACCCACTGAAATCTGTAGCAATGGGTAGACGAGAATATCAACTTGTACAACACGGGCTCTGAATTAAAATCTGTGTGGGGATGCCCATAATCAAGAGGGATGACTCGAGTCATTCCTGTTAATTGTGACAACGGCTTCTTATACTTTCCCATTACATTCACTCGCAACACTTTTTTCAATTTTGTAGTGTCCCCATGGTAGTGGATTAATGCAATCTTTAAGAATAAATCTTTTATCATCTTCAGGACTTAATGCTTTTTTTCTCAACTCAATTGTATAGAGTTCATGTTTCTTACTTTTAATATGATTCATACATTTGTACAACACTTTTTTTTTACCAAACAAACACTTTTTGTAGTCACCAAAACTAATCTCATTCCTGATTACAGTGCTTTTCACACCCTTTGCTATTTTCTTTACACCACCTTCCACATTTATTGCATACATTTTCGATTTCAATCCAATAAATTCTTCCATTATTTTTCCATTACATTCATCTTTCATTTTGCCAATAATCTTTTTGTTAACTAACCGTATACCATATTGATTATATTTTTTATAATCAGAATTATCAAAATCATCGACCATTTCTTTCATGTCACTGTAGAAGTCTGGTGTTTTTATATAATAGATGTACGAATCAGTATCTTGGTAGCATAGTTCAATATTTTCCCCATACTTTGGTTTCATTATAATATAGTGAAAATCGTACATTAAGACTTTCGATAGATCAAGTATACTCATTCCAACATAAATGGGTTTGTTAAATCACATTTTGTTTTAATCATATGAACTGCAACCAAAGAGTTAGTAAATATAGTTATGTCTTTAAAGTTTGGTTTAGCCACTAGTTTATCCATTTGCTTAGAACTTGTGCGCAACCATATATCCACTCGGTTTCTAATATTCTCCATTGTTTTCCCAAAAATGGAATTGTTCATTAGCTTGTAGAAATCTTTTTCAAAGTCATTGTTAGACTGTGTTCGCATATTTGTATTTAGATCAATATAGGACTTGAGCCAATCTGATTGATCAAACTCCAGAACTCTATGGATCTTTTTCAACTTCATTCCGAGAGATAGATATTTCTTAATATTTACATAGTGCAATACATATTTTACTTTATCATCCAGAGTAGTCAAGAGTTTGGGATTTTTTGAACCTTCTGGTATTTTATTCTCTGGTGTCAATGGCAAATCTTTGTGTAGATCATGTAGTTCATGTGTTTATTCCAAATCAACTTCCAACATATAACCTTTTATAGAATCATCTTGTATTTTTGTTACATCTATATTTGTATATCTCTACTTAAACCCACCATAGGGTAATTACTGGCTCATAGCCCATCCATATCAGTTATTGACGTCCTGATATGGAAGATAAAAGATTTCCTTTGTACTATCATAAGCATTCATATATTTATTATTTGCTTTATCATATGGCTACAACATTGTGAAATTCCAAAACAAACACCCTTTTCTATCATCAAAATCATGTCGTAATCTGTTAATAATTCTAGTTCTATTTTAGTGTGTTTGAGCATAGCATTCCATGCTAACCCTGGGGCTTGAAATACCATGCTGGATCTAGCTTATATATTTTGAAACACACATCTCTAAAATTTCCCATTATATCGGTCAATATCAATACATTAGATTTGTTATAGAGTTCTGTGTACTCTCTTAGAGATTTAGTGTTGAATTTTTCCCACACCTTTCTCGCAAATTTGTAATCTATGTCTGTAATGCCACATTTATTGAGTTTGTTGTAAAATGCATCTTTGGATGGAAGTGATGTCTCACAAAATTTTTCAGCACTATCCATGTAGTCATATGGGTAAACACCTTTTCTTGTAACAAAGTCAAGAAGTTCATTGGAAAAATGCTTACACGTTTCTTGGAATTGGCTTCTGGAAAGGTTGCTATAGAGTTTATCGATACAAATAGCCATAAATTTAAATGAGTCAATGAATCTAAGATTTACACTTTCACATGCATGTTTCATAAAATAAATATATTTTCCTTCATTGTTGGGAATTAGATCAATTTTATTTTCATCGATGCCAGGATCTCTTATGAATAAATGTGCATCATAACCAGATAGATTGTTTATTAACACTGGGATAAAACATGGATTTCTATACGATAAGTTACAATCTCAGTGTGCAGCTCCCCTAAGTTTCCCCATATGATGATCATGATCTCTCACAGATTCACCATTCAGAGACTTTTGATATATATAACAATGGGTGGCTGTATCATAAACAAATTGTTCTTTTTGAGTTAGTGGAAGCATTGGTTTTTCATTTGTGTATATATCACCAATAGACTTTGCTTCTTCCATTAACATTTTAACGAATACAGTAGATGCATCAGATCCTTCATAAATTACGGGTGGTTTATAGTATCCATGTTCGTATTTTACATAATAACAGAAGCTAATTCGCTCGTGTTTTTGGTATGGTTTCTTGTAACATTCGTCGGGGTTTGTTTGGCAAGTTTCAATTTTATCAACAAACATTCAAAATCAGCATATATCACAAACAGTACTCTCAAAGAATGATTTTGGTTTTTAAATCTTAATGTGTAATTTTTTCCTTTAGATGGTAGTTCAACTCTAACACCATTGTGATCTCGAAAGTCTTGTTCGTGATCTTTTAGCTTATTTACAGAGTAGAAATGTTGCAAACATATATCGCATATAAATATTTTATGACCATTATTTGTTACTTGTGATGCGATAAGTTTCGACAGACTTTTTATCCAGCAGTAGTGGTCGTTCTTTTCGTCTTTTATATAGAGTAGGTTTATGTGTTATCCTTTTTTTTGTTGTTTATGATGGGCAGATTATATATTTATTACCACCATCTTGTTCTTTGTATGCGTATACATTAATAGAAATTCTACTTCTTTTCTCAAAGTTTGATATGCTATCCAATTTCATTGGAAATTCCAAACTCTTAAGTGCATCATCAAACTCATGTTCGTAAGCTATGGATTTATTCATTTTTGAGGGTCTTTTTGTAGTTGATGTAATGCAGATAGAACAGACCACAAAAAAAATTTTGATCATTGTTAATTAATTACTGCCTGCTTAGTTTTGATTTTTTCTGGGAGATCAACATAAGAACTGCCCTTGAATGGTACATACTTATTTATTCACACTTCTAGTTTAAATATTCTGTTGAGTACCCACTGAGATCCCTTTGCTTCGAAAGCCCCCATCTCAGCTATGATCTTCGACATGCTGTTGGTATAATATTCTTCCATATTTGTCGATTTCAGTATAATTTCGTTCTTTGTTTTAAAGGAGTTGTCTACAAATTAAATATCCTCACCAACTCCCCTTTTGTACTCAGTGAAGAATTTCATGTTCACTTTGAGTGATATTAAATGTTTACTAATTAGTCCCGTGACAGTTTTCTTTCCATCATTTAGGAAATGATTTGGGTCTTTGTATGCATTCACATTCTTTACAGCATAAATCTTGATCCTACTCTGAAATGCCGTTTCGATTTATGCTACACTGAATCTGGGTGTGTACTCATGAATTTTACTTTTCAAGTGACTTCTTATGAGAGATGGTTTGTAATAGTGACTACACGTTTCACGTTTCACTTGTTTCTCTCGTGGGAACTTCTGTTTTGATATTAAATGTTGTGGTACTTTAAAAATTTCCCATGAATTTGTTTGTTCATGTGATTTATTATGTAGTTGTGTAAGACCTTTGTGCAGTGTACTTTTAAGATGACTTCTTATAAGAGATGGTTTGTAAAAGTGATTACAAGTTTCACACTTGACATACTTCTCTTGAGATTTCTTCTTCTTTCTTTCCGCAAATGCATCTTTCTAAAATTTATGTTCTTTTCAAACATTACCAGTTGCATTAGCCTTTTTCATTGCCATGGTCGTAATCATATTAGATATCAGTTGATTTTTATTTGCGCCCATTTATTATATACAACATTTTATTTTTACGTATTCAAATTTTCTGAGTCACTCTTTTTTGCAAATACGCCCAAACGCAACTTTTTACGCGTATTTTTGCAGATACACTCAAATGAAAAGATCAACACAACCTTTTTTCTAGTGACTACGATCTAACCAAACACAACTTTTTGGGTCACTTTTTTGTGGTTGCTCCCAACCGCAACTTTTTATACGTATTTTTGCGGATGCACCCAAATGCAACTTTTTGAGCCGCTTTTTTGCAGTTGCACCCAAACGCAACTTTTTGAGTCACTTTTTTGCAGTTGCGCTTGAATCGGCATTTGACGTTTTGGATCAGAAAAAAACCGGTAATTTTTTCTGATTGTTTTATGATGGCTGGAGCATTTAATTTACCGTTGGTTTTCTGATAACTGGGGGCTGCGCTCGAATCGGCATTTTTATACTACTCATGTTCGTATCTTTTTTATAGTGAATCAATTTTCCGTCTACAGAACAACTAAAACACATTACAACGCGTTGTTTGAAAATCAGTTTTAAAAGTTGGAAAACAAATTTCAAAAAATGTTTGCGTTTGGCTGCACAACTACTATAGTCTGTTCAGAGTTAAGGTGCTGGTATCATTGTATTTAGTGTTTGTAGGCGGTTCACGGGAAAGCGAGCACTTTTGAATCCTTGGTTACTTTTTTTTCAGCCAATTCTTATCCTTTACTCAGATTTTAAAATAAATATTGTCATGTAAATAATAAACACAAGTGCAAATATCTCACCGCACTCTGAATTTTATGTCTAAGGTTAAAATAAAATATATTTAATGACTATTATCCCAAATGAGAAGACAAAAGTGCTCACTTTACCGTGAACAGCCTATACCTCTTTATAACTTCATGTTAACATTCAATATCTCAGTTCCAACTTTATTATTACAAACACAAATAATTGAGAAAATTCCTGAAACCAGAATAGACGAATTCATTTCTGTATTTTCCCATGTGATACTGAAAAAGAATAAATACTGACTTTATATTTATTGCAAACACAGGTGTGACAAAAAGAACAAGGGAAGAATATTTTGCACTTGAAAATATATGTAAAGGTATGCCCTATGCCCTGACAGCCCTCGCTTTCAAATATTTCATCTCAAAAGCAAAATACGGAGAAACAAAAATGAAGCCAACCTCTAAAGCCCCTCTCACAGTGTAAAATTTTTGTTTTTGCCTTCAATAATATTTGACAGTGAAATTTGAGGACAAAATACGCCCATCAAATTTTTACTTTCAGCAAATTTTATCAAATAATCTTGAATGTGTTTGAAAATGTGTCACACTGTCAATTTTTGTTAATGGGAGAATATTAAATAATATTTTTTAAAAAATTGTTCTCATAGTGAGATATTGCTTTTGTTTTCCCATGCGATCCATTACAGGAAGAAATGTAAGTAATATTGTAATTTATTTTCGCATCTTTAATAAATTAGGATTTTATTTATAAGATGTGTTTCCTGCACAGTGGAATTTAATGTATCCGAGATCGTAATATCATGTGCAACATTAATTAAAAATAGCATTCATGCCCAGAAAGCTTCTACATAAATTAATTATCTCCATGACATATTTCGTTTCCAACAATTGTTAGTTATTTTAAGTTTCTTGACGTCCATTTTTGCCGTGCACGGTTCTGACTGGCTGAGACCGTCAAACATCAAATAAATTTAAGAACCGGTCCAATTTTCAAATGTTTGATGGAATCTGAAGCCTTCCAACTTTCTCAGACTCATTGGAAGCAGTTTGACGGAAAATTTTGACAGTGTGACAGGAGCTTTAGGGATGCTACCCGTATTTAATTGAAGCCGTTTCAAAATCAACCTTTGGAAAATGCTATTGCCTATAGCGGAATATATTTCAACAGGGGCACTGAATGGCAAGCGCCCAGAAAAGTTGGCAATGACGAATATAACGGTAGTTCTGTGGCTTAACGTTGAACTTAAAGTGTAAGGCAAATATTTTGTGATACGAAAATAATAAATTTTGCTTTCTTTCTTTAAGTAAACAAGTATAATAATGACCAAATTTGTAATAATAAAAATAAAAAAAACTTTCCTAATAACTGCACTGTTTCACTTTACCGATGCAAAAATCAAAAATAAAGTAACCATACCCATGGTAAATTCAATTTTACATATGATGTAGCTAAGAATATATAATATGGATACAAGTAGATTTTAAGCATCGCTTTCAAAAGTGATCGTTTTAAAGAGAACAACCCACAAACCAAATAACATGACGTGCTAGAGGAATTTGGATAGCTGAAGGAAATGTTCGCTATCAAGTAATTTTTATTTATTTTCTTTAGCGTCACAGGTGAAAAATTTATCCGTAGTTTATCAGCTGATAGTTCAAACAAATAGTTATAAGAAATTTCTCAGCGCAAACATCCGTTATAATTTAAGGCCATAGTTCACGATGATTTTTTTTTAAATTTACGATCAGAAAAAAAGATTTACACAAGTATCACATTAATGTAAATATTTTTAGTGAAGTGGTTATAGTTTCCAAAATACTGCAACGAAAATTCAAAAATTTTGGAGAACCAGAGCGCAAGTTTCTATGCTCCTAATAAACCTTGCCAAATAAATAACCAGCCATGTGATCTATATCATATACACAACATGCTAACTAAGAATCAAGGATTTTTAATAACTGGTACTTGGGTACTACTAGTATCCTGAATGTATTTTAATTTTTTTTGCCAACACATTTTTATTCGTCCAAGAGAAACTAATAAATATAAACACTGTTTTCTCTCGGACGAATAAAAAGGTGTTGGCAAAAAAATACCAATAGTAGAGTGATTATGGCGAGTTGCAGGCAAGAGAGAAGGGCGGTGGAGCCGAAGCCGGATGCCGCCATCTTGCAATTTCCCTTTTTCCCTCGAAATGCCCCCTTTTCCTCAGAATTTCCTTTTGTCCCCTCGAAATGGATTTTTTCCTTTTAAAATTTGCCCTTTATCCCTCAAAATTGCCCTATTTTCCCTAAATAAAAAAAAGCACCTATCACCCGAAAGTATTTGGGAGGGATCGTTTTCTAGGGCAGAGCAGTGGCGGCCATATTGGTTTTTTAGGGATAAGTTATGCCAAATCAATACACAGGGCCCAGGATCCGGAGTTATACCTGGCCGTCAGCCATCTTGGTTCTTTCAGCCATCTTGGTTCTGTCAGCCATCTTGGAAATCAATATTCGATACAGATGACCTCAACCTTAACTTTTGACACCATGACCTTAGATGACCTTAAACCCAAAAAAATCGTAAAATTCTCCAACAATTACAAAAAATAACATCTACAAATTTATTCCAAAATTAATTTTAATAAAATGTAAAATAAAAATTTTGAATGTTCGGGCTCAGAGGAGATGGAGGACAAGAGCCGACCAGCCACTATGTTTTGACCATATTTCCAAAAATAACCCATCTTGCTCCACAAATGACCCACTTCTGCTCCACAAATGACCAATTTTCGCTTCACAAATGACCCATTTCCGCTCCACAAATGATCTATTTTGCTACGCGAACGACCCATTTTGCACCACAAATGTCCCATTTTGCTTCACAAACGTCCCATTTTGCTCCACAAACGACTCATATTATTCCACAAATGACCCATCTTGCTCTGCAAATGACCCCATGATACTTAACCCCACTGTGTACTGATTTGGCATAACCTATGCCTATAAAACCAATATGACCGCCACTGTTCTCTCCGAAAACGATCCCCCCAAATCCTTCCGATGGATCGAAAACAGCTTTTGGGGGGGGGGGGGGGATCGTTTTTACATCTGGATGGATCGGTGCTTTTTCTTTAAGGAAAAAGGGAAATTTTGAAGGCAAAATGTAAATTGCAACATGGCGGTGGTCGGCTTTGGCTCCACCGGCCTTCTCCCTTGTCCCCAACTCGCCATAATCATTCTTATTGTAAGTACATGTATAAAAATAGATTCAGGATGTCAGCATCCGAATACCGATTGTTAGATATCTTTGATACTTAAATTAATATGTTGTGCATATGCTATACTTCACGTGACACGTGATTTAGTTTGCAAAGCTAATTAGGTGCATTGCGACTTGTGCTCCCATATACAGAAATTTTCGAATTTTTGGTGTCATATTTTTTAAACTCTAAAGATTTGTCAAAAAATATTTACATTTGTGTAGTCTTTATATAAATAACTTTCAGATAATGAAATAAAATGTGATCATGAAATATAGCTTTCAGAACATTGCAAGTTAGACTGCATGACGGAATTCAACTGTGTCATAACAGTCACTTCAAGTTGTATAATCACTCTGTCGAAATATAATTTAAAATCAGAACACTTCTTTGTACTTGAAGTCGCGGTGGTATAGTGTGTAGTGCACTGACTTACAAAGATAAGGAACGATTGTGCACACATTCAAAAGTTGAAGGATTTTAGCACCATTGTTTCAGGGTGTCTGTTCTTAATAAATTACACCGTGCTGGTAGGTAACATAAATATTTCATTTTCCCCGATATTTTGTGTCGTGTAATTTTCCTATAAAATTAGATAGTACTACCATATTTTTTAAAGAATTTTCCCTCACTTATGTTATTTATTTTTTCACGTGTATTAAAGGTGGTGTTAGTCTACTTTTAGAAGGAAAGAAAAGCTTATGAGATTACTTTCCTGTCTGTGTGTCTGTGTATGTGTATGTGTGTGTATCTGTGGTTGTGTCACCCTCCCCCCCCCCCAATAACATGCCATTTAAATTTCTGAACGAGTTAACTGAATTTCACCAAACTCGGTACATATATATTAATTAGTACGGACACATTATTTTTATAATTTCCGACTATGCCAGGCACTTACTTTTAAAATGGCAGCTATTTTAATATTTTGGGTAAAAACTCATATCTCGGGAACCCATTTAAGTGATCTAACCAAATTTTTGTAAGGTGGAAGAGCGTAGTTTAAGCATAGGATTTTTTAATAAATACTGTTGTTAGTCTGCCATTTTGAAAGATAGCATCAATTGAAAAATTAGGATTTTACATTATATCTCGAAAACTATCAAAGCAATTCTCACTCATGTTGGCATGAGAGTATTTCTAATACAGACCAGGTAAACGTAAGTAATTAAACATGACTAGGAACTTAATTTTAAAATGGTGGCCATGCAATAATTTGAGGTTTATTTCGTGTATTTACTTCACATTTGAACCAATTCGACCAAATTTTGTGTGCTGGAAGCATTTATTACAAGCATCATATATGCCAAAACATAGCCATTTTTGTCAGCTATTTTGTAAGATAGCACCACATGAATAAATAAAGTTTCTATATCATGCATCGGAAAACACATGACCAATTCCTACAAAATTTGGCTAACAAGTAATACTTCGGCAGATATTGTAAAATGGTAAAGTATGCCATACACTTATTTTCAAAATGGCTGCTATATAAATATTTTAGCTCAGTATCATTTATTTACGCAAACAAATTGCAACTTAATTTTGTATGCCAGCAGGAATAATTACTACCATCAAATTGTCCATACAGAGCCTCGCATCTCTGTCATTTTATAAGTTAACCCCATAATAGAAATTATGATTTTATGTCATGTCTCGGGAAACAATGACCGAATTCTTACCAAACTTGGCAAATAAGTTGTACTGTGGTAGGCATTATAACTATAGGCCTATCTATTTTTAAGATCGTCAGATTAAAAATATGGAGGTTTTATAACATATCTCATGAACAATCAACCGATTTTCACCAAATTCTTCACCCAAGTAGCGCTATGGTAGACCATGTAAACTAACATGTTCTAAATAGCTTAGTCATTCATTTTTACGATGACGGCCATTCCAATATTCTACTTTAGTTTACCTATCATTCGAAACATTATACTTAATAACTTCTAAGTTGATGCTCGAATCCAACCTCCGTAATGCAGTTGAATGAACACGAGAACTTGGTAAAAAAAAATTTTATGGGTTCGAGTCCCGGTAAGGCACGTGTGTATATATAATTGTCTCACTAGTGTTGCTTATGTTTCTGATTTCATCTGAAATGAAATTGTTTTCACCGAAACTACAATTCCTACTTACAAAAAAAAAACTCTTTAAAATTTAATTGCACCCATGTTGAGGAAAGTATTATCATTATAGGCTGTTCAGGATAAAATGAGCACTTTTGAAAGTCCTTCTTAGGATATAATTGCATGTACGTTGTGCATTCTTCCACCGTATGCCATGAGCCTCATCACTTTATTCGTGTGTCGGTCAAGTGAAGCTTTGAAATTATTAGAAAAGTAAATATTTTATAAATCTGCCAATTTTTACGCACTGGGGCGTTTGTAAAACAGAAAGCGTAAAACATAATTTAAATTAGCACAAATGTTTACCTGACACTTTTTGTTCAACGTTAACATATGGATGGAAAGTATTTCCATTCATCGTTAGCAACTTTACCGGGCGCATGTCACTCAGTGCGTCCGGTATGATATATGCAGGCAGGACTAGTGACATTATTCTAAGGTTGATTTAAAAAGTGCTCACTTTATCGTGAACAGTTTAGTTATATCAGTTATTTCTTGTTAACATATGGATGGAAAGTATTTCCATTCATCGTTAGCAACTTTACCGGGCGCATGTCACTCAGTGCGTCCGGTATGATATATGCAGGCAGGACTAGTGACATTATTCTAAGGTTGATTTCAAAAGTGCTCACTTTATCGTGAACAGTTTAGTTATATCAGTTATTTCTTGTTAACTTTAAAAATGTTTAAATTTTAGAGTGTTTTACGGCAATTTTTAAGGCATTAATTACATTTAATGAATGAAGGTATTTGCACCATGGGTGAAACACAAATCTCGAAAACTAATTTATACAGTTCGAAAAGTAACAATTTTTTTTAGAATTTTACAATTAAATTCTAATATTCATTATGTCTACATAATTCACGTGAAGTGATAAGTTGTAAGTACTGTAATATAGTTTCATTAATCTATAATTACTTGTTTTATTTATATATATATAAACTATTGATAAGAACTCTAATATCTAAGATCGGTACACAAGATCTGGTGATGTTTTATTCAGTGTGCTAAAATATGAACACACATAGGCCTTCCTTATATTCAGGTAGAACTAATTCAGCGTTTATGTATAACTAAATATTTTATTTAGAAGTATTTTGGGTTTACATAACTAACAAGCGATTTGTCATTGTACAAATATGTTTTTGAAGATAATAGAAGTGATACAAAACTCATTTTTCAAATTCTAATTTTTCATTTAGTTTTTGTACCTAATGTTTGTAAATTAAGAGCTATGGATTAGTCCATTTTTTTTTTTTTTTGCAAAGTCAAAATGTACAGATGTTAGCTTCGTGGTCGAGCCCCTGTCACGCTGTCAAATTTTCGCCTTCACCTATATTTGACAGTAAAATTTGAAGACAAAATACGGCCATAAATTTTTTTCTTCCAAAAAATATCATCGAATAATCTTGAATGTGTTACAAATTAGGCACACTGTCAAATATTTTTGTTAGGAGAATCTAATTTGAAATATTATTTAAAAATTATTTTTATAGTGAGATATTGCTTTTGTTTTACCATGCAGTCCATTACATGAAAAAATGTACGTAATTATTGTAATTTATTTTAGTTTCTATATTAAATTAAAATTTTATTCATAATAAATGTTTCCTGCACAATGAAATAAAAGCCTCTGAGTTCGTAATACGTATCATGTGCAATATTATCTTAAAATAGCATTCATGCCCAGACAGCGTCTACACGAATTAATTATCTTCTTAACCTACTTCGTTTCCAGAAATGGTTCGATATTTTAAGTTTCCTGACGTCCATTTTTTTGTCGTGCACGGTTCTGATTGGCTGAGGCCGTCAAACATCAAACACATTTTTGAACCGGTCCAATTTTAAAATTTTTGATGGAAACTGAAGCCATGCAACTTTCCCAGACAAAAATGGCGGCGTTTATGACGTTTCGATGACGTCATCACAGTCCAACTTTATTTGACCAAACTTAGCGGAAGCAGTTTCAGGGGCTTTGAAATGAATCATTCTCCCCACATGGCGTCTTACTACATGCCCACATGGCATCTACGGACGATCACTTCAAGTATACAACTTTTGCCCACGATGCCCAAGAACATACAACTTTTGCCCACGATGCCCAAGAATATACACCTTTTGCCCACGATGCCCAAGAATATACAACTTTTGCCCACGATGCCCAAGAACATACAACTTTTGCCCACGATGCCCAAGAATATACACCTTTTGCCCACGATGCCCAAGAACATACAACTTTTGCCCACGATGCCCAAGAACTCACAGCGCTGCTTAGTGTTCATCGCGAATACTAGCATTGCTAAATTATTTATTGGCTGTACACGGTAAACTGAACATATTTTCAAGTTATTCCTTAAAATATACGTGTGTACACACAGAGTATTATTCCGCCCCAGTACCTTTAACATTACCATGGGCCAGGCCACTCTATTCATGCGTCAGTCAAATGAAACTGTAAAATTATTAAAGAAGTAACCATTTTATCAATTATAAAATTCTTATACTTATATGAATTTAAAAAAAAACAGGAAGCTAAATAAACCATTTCAGTATTCAGAAACATTAACCTAACACTTCTAATTGAACGTTAAGGTGGCCGGCTAGTTAAAGGAATTTTGCACGTCTGAGGCCTAAAATCTTGGGAGCGCTAGGGGCGACCGAGACATGCGCATCAACTCTCTCATCGCCTCTACGCGCAAAGCACTGAACTAGCGTGCAGTCTCGCCCGTCGATAACGCGCCGGTATGGCAATTTCAGCGGAGACCCTGCGATTCTATTGCGTAATCATCAAAAGAAAGTTTTTATGCACGTCACTATTTTTTTTTTTTTTCCTACCGGAATGTTCATGCCTAAAAATGACAGTGAGAACGCCAGTTCGAGCCGTTTTCACTGTCGCAAAAACATGCTTCAGAGAGAGACGGAGGAACTGAAAAACCTATACAGACGCGTAACGTTTCTTAAATGATATTCGTAGGCAGACCTCACTCAGTCACGTTGGACGAGTTTTTTTTTTTTTAATAAAACGTTTTCTGCTGGAGATCTGCACACCGTTCGGCGGCCTACTCAGGCGGCCACCTGAAGACATGGAACTACTGTACCTTCATCGTTACCAACCTTACTGAGTACATGCCCGTCAGCCTGCTTGTCATCATGTACGCAGGTAGAGACAGTGATATTTTTCAAAAGTTGGTTTAAGAAATGTTTTTAAAACCGTGAACGGCTTGTATTAGGCCTTGCAAGAGACTGCCCGCCTACAGAAACACTTACCGCTTGCGGTGTTGGAGGAATTTTGAATCGCTCCGCGCGATGGCACTAAGCAAACATTATGCTTAAAACTGCACAGATGAAACAACGCAAATAACTAATCTATCGGGATTTCGGGTCCAGGAAGGTAGGATGTAAGCAGCTGTTAGTGCATTTACACTGTCCATGATGGATCAGCGTAATCAGTATTCAAATGATAAAACTGCGACCTGGCACATGTCAGTCATTAAGGAAATAGAAGTAGCAGTAATGAATTTTGAAGTCGGAGAAATTTCCGATTAACGAAGATTTTTTGCTTTTTGTATGTGTGTGTATATATATACACACATACACACACACACACGGTAAATTAATTTTCTGAGGTTTAATTTCTTTCTGGCACAGTTCTATGAAACTTTATACTAAAATAAGTTAATTAACCGCAATTTGTACAGTTCGTATTTCCATTATTTCGACGCTCTCAGCACCCTTTTTTTTAAGGAGATAGGATTAAATAAATCCCTGCAATTACTCAGTTGAAACAGGATATTCCATTTATTCACATTTCATACTCGCTTTGCGTGGGCTCTAATCGCTCGCCGCTCTGCAAACACAGACGGAGTATTTATAGTCAAGGGGCCTAAATTAAATCATGCGATCTTTTTTTTTTTCCTTCACATTTCCAGATAAAAGATATTTTAAACGGTTTTTTTTTCACGTGTAATATTTAACGCGAATTGATAATATTTTCATGAAAATGAGTGACAGCCACCAAGTGATGCTTTTAAGAGCTGGAACGCATCGGTGTTAATTATCCTTAAGAATTTTCAAGTGCCAAGAAACAGTTTCTATTTGTATAGTGAATTTGATAATTGAATTGTAAAACATCAAGTAGTAGTCAGATGAAAGTAAGGAAAAACTTAAAAAAATTTCTTTAAAACGTTTTATTACAGGAATATAATACATTTCTAATACTGTCTTCTGCAACACTCAATGAAGATTTTCGCATTATAAGCTTGTTTGGTTACAAAATTAATTGTTTGTCTCCATATAACAAAATAAAACACATGAAAATTCATTGTGTTATTCCTTTGTATTTTTAAAGTTTTACAACAAAATTGAAATTAAAATTAGCTGGAAAGGAAACTCTAATTGTAGGCGAACAAAATGCCACACTTGAAAAAATTTCTGTGTGGTGTTCCTAATATTTTAAGAAACACTTCACCCGGAATCAAACGCTGTGTTCGTACAACTTTTTAGACAGTTTTA
Source organism: Dryococelus australis (assembly GCA_029891345.1). Taxonomy (NCBI): domain Eukaryota; kingdom Metazoa; phylum Arthropoda; class Insecta; order Phasmatodea; family Phasmatidae; genus Dryococelus; species Dryococelus australis. The sequence goes on along the minus strand of CM056995.1, from coordinate 32,928,636 downwards.
ACGTCCAGATATTTATAATTAGTAAAAAAATTGCTTAAAATTATTTTTTTTAATTATTTGGCATTTTAGCGAATTTTCATTGAGATTACGTCACAAAATCTTGAACAATCATCAAAACATTCAAAATTATTTAAGCAATTTCAATGCCTTTAAGTGGTGAGATGAAATAATCCCTAGGATAGAGGGATGACGTAATGCATAAAGAGAGTGAAACGAGAGTACCCTATAGAAAACCCACCTACCAAAGTCAACGTCCGCCACATTACTCACTTGCTCAAATCCGGACGTGACTGCATTGAGCATCGAACCTGGATCGCTGTGGTTGAAGGCTGGTTTATTAAATACTTATCCACTGCGGCTCGACGTCGTTATTAATGAGCGGTAAAAGTCAGAGAGAAATACACTCGCGCGTTCATCGAGTTTGTTACGTTATCTATGGAGCCCAATTGTTTCTTCATTTCCCATAAATTCACTTTAATTTCTTAGTGCAATGCAGTTAGTTAGTTTCCTTTTATTAGCTTTCTTTCCAGAGGAAAGGTAGGTTTTTGCAGTCACTTGGTTGTCTTTCTAGAATGTATGTTCCCCCATAATAAGTTTCAAACCCGACAAGCGAGTTTAGCCAAACTTGGTCCACATATAGTGTTAATGAAAACATCAGACTTTAATAGTTTTCAATCGCGCGTGGTACTTAGTTTCAAAACTACCCTCAATTTTTTTTTTAAATTTAGGCTACTATGTTATATCTCGGGAACCAATTACCAGTTTTAAACCAAATTTGGAATATATACAGCGCATTATATAAGCATTGCATATTGAAAGCGAGAATGTAATTAATCCTCCATTTTGGAAAATAGCTCAAATTGAAAATATAAAGCTTTCTCCATTATATCTCGGGAACAATCCGATTTTAACCTGGAACGTAGGCCGCGCCAGGCTGTTTTAAGTCATCCTCATCTACTTGTATCGGCGGGCAGAGCCGGATCAGGTGAGCAACCGGCCTGTTATGGGTGTAAGGCTTATGCCCGGTGGATAATCCCTCAACCGTGATGAAATAGGGGCGGAGTCCTTCCAACTCGCTAAAATCTGGCCAGTGGGGTTGGTGACCGCATATCGACAACCCACGAGTGCCTTGGAAATTAAGCGGAAGTACTGGACGATCGGTCGGCCCCATCGGAGGTTCTCTTCGGCGACCGCTCTTTGAGGTTGAACTCGCACTGGCAGTGGTAAACCCCGTGTACTGGGGGGGGGGGGGGGAGGTCTGGAGGGATCCCCACTCTTAACGACAGTCCAGGCTGTGAGTAGACGAGCTGCTCCGGCGATGTCCTGGAAAGGCACTAGCGGGTTACATAGTCCCCGGCGTGACTTCCCGCTAGGTGCCTAGGGCGAGGGTCTGAGAACCTGGAGGAAGGGAGACTTCTTATGTGGCTGTGCATCAATGTTTGGGCTATGGGCTCTGATCAACGCAGGCATGAGTCAATGTTCACTGCAATGAGAGAGCGTGATTCCTCTCCCCCGCCTAGTGGCAGGCCGAGGAGCGGTAAGGCTTCACGGCTATAGGCTGTCCATGGTAAAGTGAGCACTTTTGAAAGCGGTCTCATTTCGAATAATACTCAATGAATATATTTTATTTTAGACTTAGGCGTTAACTTCCTAGAGCGGTGGAATTTACACACTCTGCTTATTACTTACATGGCAATATTTATTTTGAAAGGTGGTTAAATGATAGAAAAGGGCTAAATTTAAAAAGTAACTAGGGCTTCGAAAGTTCTCACTTTACTGTGAACAGCCTTTAAGAGCGCTGCGTTAAAATACAAAAGCAGGGACCGAGAGGTTTTTGTTAATATTATGTATATATACAAGTAATACTATCGAAGGCCATGTTCATATATGCAATTTAAATAGATGAGGCACTTATTTTAAAATGGCGGCTATATAAATATTTGAGGTTTATTTGCAATATCTCCCATGAGGTTTGTACGATTTTGACCAAACTCGCTATGCTGAAATTAGATTTTACTTGCATCAAATGTGTCAATGCATAACCTAGTTTGTGCGGCATTTTGTAAGATAGTGCCACATTAAAATAAAATTTTAATGTTATATCTTCGGAGACCATCAACCGATACCTACCAAATATAGCACTGAAGTAATACTATGGTAGGTTATGTAAACTGACATGTTTTATTGGGTCAGACTATTATTTTCCTAATGGCTGCAATATAAACAATTTAGAATACTATGCTATATCTATAAAATAATGTGACAAATTTCAACTTAATTTAGTATGCTGACAGTAGCTATTACAAACATAAAATTTTTCTGCCCAGAGCATGTTTTGTCCCTCCATTTTGTAAGATAGTGCCATAATAATAATAAATGTTTTGTCATATCTCGGGAAACAATCGACCAATTCCTTTCAAATATGGCATACAAGTAATACTGTGGTAGGTCATATAAATTGATAGGTTATGCTTTAAGAGACCCAGGTGTTTATTTTCAAAATAACGCCCATATAAACGCTTTAGCATAGCATGTTATATCTATGAAACAATGTAACCAATTTCAACCTAACTTTGTATGCTGAGAGAATCTATGCAAGCATCAAATGAGGGAATTAAAAAAAAATTGTCAGCCATTTTGTAAGGTAGCACCGCATGAAAAATTATGTTTTTGTGTCCTATCTCGCGAAACTATTAACTGATACTCAACAAATTCAGGTGACAAGTTATACTTTTGCAGTCCACATATATTTATATAACTTTAAGAGGTAGTCACATATTATGTAAATCACAGTAATGTATATATTTTATGTCAATATTCCACATGTTACAAACAATTTGAACCGACCTAATATGTATGAGTGTCTTTGACAAACAAAGAATGTACCACAGATTCTCCGTTTTGTTCTCAGTAATGAAGATACTACCAAATTAGAAAACTGAGCCTTTTTTTTTTTTTGTCATATGTCCGAGTCCAATCAGCCGATTGACAACAACATTTCACACTAGTAGTGCCATGTCTGGCCTTATTTACTGTATGGCTGCAAATATAAATATTTTAAATAAGGCTGTTAACTTGTTTTAGAATGCTTTGTACGATAGCGCACAATGAGAAACTAAAGCTTTTATGCCATAGTAATGCACTATGAGAGACTCATTGCTATATTCTCTGTGTGTGATTCATAAACCGTGCTACTGCCACGGAATAGAATACTACTCAAGTGCAAACTGCATATAGATTGTCAGTCACTTCTGCAAGAAACTGTCCAAGTTATTATCGAGTATTTAACATCGTTACACCTGATTAAAACACACATATATGGATGATATAGGCCATTCACGGTAAAGTGAGCACTTTTGAAGCCCCAGAAACTTTTTTATTTTGGCCAATTTATATCCTTCTACCATTTTTTGATGTAAATCCTGCCATATGAGTAATAAACACAGTGTATACATTCACCATACCTAAAACCAAAAGTTCGAGGCCACAATGAAATGTAGTTATTGGTTGTTATGTCTGATAAAACAGTTTTAAAAAGTGCTCACTTTACTGTGAACGGCCTACCACTTATATTTTTTTGTAGAGCTATTCCAAAGTAAACTCCTTCTGCATTATCATCATTTTTTCTTAGATTCTGTTGAAATTATCAATGACAATCCACTTTGAGTGGGTGAGTGAAGATATTTGGGCGGCTCTTGAAAACCAGCTCTAAAGCCGAATTGTATTTCCGACACATTCGCTTTAAACACAATACGGTAAGCATACGGGAGCTAAATGACGCGGCGGCAGAACGATGCAGAACGATTCGCTGATTGGCCGCGCGAGACTTTGGAAGCGGACCATGGTTGGCTCCTGTGTGCTGCGAAATATTCCCCGTTGCCCGGGCTGCCGGGGTCAAGAGAAGTTACCGGGCGCTAATGCCGTAGTCAGATAGCCCCGACAAGCACGTCACGACAGTTCCAACGCGACACTTAAAACTAAACAGCCAATGAAATACAAGATAGATCTGACGTAAGCCCGACAGATCTTGTCGTCCGGGCAGAAATTTTTGATTACAGATCATTTCAATTTTTTTTTGTGTCGTGCGGCACGACAAGCAGAGTGTACAACCTTGCTTAATGAAAATTGTATGGCAAGCTTTCCCTATTATGGCAAATACGCAGCTTGAAAGAAAAAACATGTTCAAAGTTACTGAATTTAACTCTTAAAAATAATAGTTTTACATTAGTAGTCATTTGCGATAACCCGTCGTCAGCATCACGTATTCCAAATTTCCTGTCTGCCCACCGCCTTTGAAACTAGCGTAGTTAATACGCGCCTTCTAAATGGTTCCAGAAAAATTCTACTCTGCGTGTCACGCGCCAGTAAACTGTCGGGCTGTTAAATTCGAGCAGTCACATTGAAAATATAAATGTCGTGTCGTGGTTGCGGTTTTCGTCGTGTCGTGCTGTGTTTGTCGGGGCTATGTGACTCCCGCATGACTGGCAAACGACATCCCGACATGTCTGCTGGACGGTGACGCCTTATTTTCCTGGCCTATGGGAATGACGGTCTTATTTCGGTGTTATTAACTTTTCTGAACTACTGCTCTGGGCAATGACTGATTCATCGCCGACACACAGAGCCTACAGCTCCTTGGTTGTGGTTAAGGAAACAAGACCCGTGGCATCTTTAAGCCTAGTACACACGGGCATGTTTCTTCTATAGGCTGTTCACGGTAAAATGAGCACTTTTGAAAGCCCTGCTCAAGATATACTTGTATACACGTTGCGTTTTCTTCCGCCTTATGTAAAATTAACGTTGGCATGAGTCTTATCACTTTATTAATGCGTCGGTCAAATGAAAGTGTGAACTTACTAAGAAAGTAAATACATCACAAAACTGCCCACTTTTTACACTTGCGTGTATTAAAATTAAGTTTAAGTTACCACAAATGGTTACCTTCACTTTTTATTCGAAGTTAAGATATGGAACTACTTTCCATCCATCGTCACCAACTTTACTGGGCGAATGTCACCCAGTGCGCCCATTAAAATATACGCAGGTCGGGGCAAGGACTTTTTTCTAAGGTTCATTTATAAAGTGCTCACTTTATCGTGAACACCCTTTACAAGACAGTGATAAAAATGGTGAACAAGAAATTGAACATTAAAGTGCCTACTACCTATTATGTACGGGATTGTGTGGTCCATACACACGACACTAGCTGGTGAGCAAGAAAGCGGATGGTTGACGTCAACTATGTATGATTTGGAAGCAGTTTTTGGGGTTGTGGGGGTATTCTGTGCATTATCAATAGCATCTGCCATAAAAAAGAATAAAATATTTAGTCCACCCAGACATATTTCAAGCACTAAGTACTTACAAATGTGGAAAATTTAAAATCACCCACAGAAAAAAAAACAAACCTCATTTTTTTAAATTCATACACCGAATTATTGATGATATTGGGGCTATCAAACATTTTATCGTATTAAAAACATTAAAACATCAGCTTATTGCAAGCATAAACAAATTATGTTTTGTTTACATTCGACTTGTACAAGAAAGATGGTGAAAAATAGGAGCGTCCCTATATGGCACTAGCTAGTATACAAGCTCTTGTGTGCTAGTAACTAGCATACTCGGCAGCCGTTCACACGCTGCAAGTCGGGGTGTATGAGAAAGTGCTCCCTTTCTTGTACAAGAAAGATGTCCGTGTGTACTAGGATTAAGGCTCCCACCTACCTGGCAATTGAACAGCGTTGCAGAGTATTTGAAAATACACGTTTTCTCCACGAAACTATTAAACGTGTGTCCACTGTGCTGACCTGCGAAAAGAACGCACACTTCAAGCGAGTTATGTCGAGTGCATTCAAGACGGCACATTAGAAACACCATTCCAGAATACTCCGAAATGGCTAAAAACGTATTTTTTTTTTTCAATGTGCTGCATATCAAAATATACGCGTCAGATACACTCAAAAATACTCAAGGGCCCTGCATTGAACCTTCCTGTAGACTTATTTTCTATTTAAGACTTTTCACGATAAACTGAGCACTTTTAAAATGAACCTTAGAAAAAAGTCACTGCCCTTGCATGCATATATTTTAATGAGCACAGTGAGTGATAAGTGACCAGTAAAGTTGGTAACATTGGAGGGAAAGTAGTTCCAGACCTTAAAGTCGAATAAAAAGTATTAGGTAAATATTTATAATGACTTTAGTTATTTCCTTCGCTTTCTGTTTTTTTAAATACACCAAAGCGTAAAGATGAGCAGATTTTTGAAACTTTCTTTCACTAATAATTTTGAAGTTTCACTTGATCAACACATGAATCAAGTGATGAGGTCTATGACAATGTTAATCGTACATACGTCGGAAGAACACGCAATGTACATAGAAGTAGAGCTTAAGCAGGGCCTTCAAAAGTGCCCATTTTACAGTGAACAACTTATAATAAAATAGTTTCACCGCTGAAGTGTACCATAGGCGCACGCAGCACGGCGAGAACACTGCACGCCAGTTTAGAGCCCTGCGCGTAGGGGCGACGGCGGACTTGATACGCGTGGCAGTCTCGCCCTTATCCCTGCCACTCTTCTCGGCCTCAAATACATAAGAAGAAATTTTCCAGGTTGATGGGAGCCTTAAGTACAGCACACATCAACATGCTTCTTATTTGCAACACCTGGAGGCGTATGTTCATGTGGGTCTGGAAGGATTGGGCAAATCAGACTATGGTAGCCCTTGCGCTCCAGTGGGAGAAATCCCCGCAGAAGCTAGGGCACTGCTCTCAGGACGCCACTTGGACAACCACACGTGACCACGATTCTAATTTAAAGTAATGTGGTCATTCAGGCTAGGCTGCTTGCCGCATCACCTTTGACTCCCGGAGTGGCCCGGAGCCTCCGGGGTTTAACACTTTCAGACCCATTTTAATTTACGATTTCAAGAGTTGCAAATAAAAACTGTTGTGATGCGTGCTGTACTTAAGTCAACACGACACTTGTTTCGTTGTCACAGCCAATGAGCTGTAGGTTTCGTATTCGGCTACAGTTATATGGACTAATTAAGACTAGCCCAGTAAGAGAGTTTGCAAATCATTTACACACACGTAAGATCATTGGTCAATAAGCTTCGCAATGTATAGTACAGACCAAAAATTACTTACACGCACGTAATGTACACAATTGTGTACACCGGATCTGAATGGGACTCCAGAAAAGTACGCTCCAGGTGAATCCATTAACAAAACACTGCTATGCTGGAGAACAATCTACAGTAGTTAATCTTTTTCGTCTTTTGTAAAGAACGAATATGTTTTTATAAGAAAAAGTCATGAAATTTCTGGTTTTATTAGTGTACCCCGTATCAGTCCGTATATGCCTCCCCATATCCCATAATAACACTTTGTCAACCCGTGGCTGCGGTAGTGAAGTGGTTAAACTACTCGCCTCCCAACTTTGGCTAGGTATGGTTCGATTCCCAGAGCGGTCGCCCCGGAATTCTTGCACGCGGGAATCGTGGGGGACGATGCCGCTGGTCGGTGGGTTTTCTCGGAGATGTCCCGTTTCACCCGCCTTTTCATTCCGGCGCAGCTCCATACCCACCTCGTTTCATCCTCATCGGCCCTCAAGACCTCGATGTTAAGATCCGCCGAAATCTCTTCACTCACCCTTACTTGTCAACCCCTTATCGCCCCTCCCAATCCTTTCCAAGAAAACGACCTATCAACGTAAAAATTGATCCGCGCCAAAATTGTTAGCGGTACGTTCCGTGTTCAATATAGAACTAATTGAGGTATAGTAAAAACCCCAATGTCAAAATTTTGTAACCGATAATTAATTGCTCTACAGAAAGTAAAATATGCGGGTTAAGCGTGTTATATGTATCCTGTTAACAGATATCTGCGTATATCAAAGAAATGCATCAAATAGTACATACACAATATTCATTTGTGCATATATTCCGAAAATGAGCCTTTTATACTTCACCTGTTTCCTGCAGTACATTGGTACGTTTAAGCATAGATGTACATAAATATATCTCTGAGATAGATTAATTCATCATTGTCAGGTATTAGAGGATAACCCATCATTGGCTTGTGACGGGCGGGACTACGTCGCCTCACGCCCTTGAAGAATTATTAATTACATCTGATTATAATGAACTTTTTAATTAGCTGGTGGGACTACGTCGACTAACGTACACGAATAATTATTAATTACAACTAAGTACAAATAATAATAATAACCTGTTAAAACAGTGGGTCGGACACGTCACCAGTCACCCATTCGAATAGTCACTGTGGTTGCTCACCTGACAATTTGTTCGGCGCAGTGCCCCACACCATGAACATTTTAAACACGCTTTGGCGTTAAAATCATATAATAAGACTTAAAAGCTATTTAAAAAAACTAACCTGATAGGTGCTCGCCAGGGTCACGTTACCCTAAAAACACCTTGGAAGACCTGGGGTAACGAAGAGCTCGTATTTATTATACGCGCAAATTTTCACGTGTAGCAGCGACCAGCCATGGAAGCCCACTGTGTGGCGGACAGCGGTTTCGCCTGTTCGCCGCCCGAGAGCAGCACCGTCGGTTGCAGGCGCTGAGAACTGCCTGCGCAGGTCCACGCCGTGACGCCTGGTTGCGTCAGTTCCGGCAACTTGGTCAAGAGGCCGGAAGTGTGGTTGAGTATTGTCATATAATTGGTGGTTGACTTTTAAATTATTGAGACCCCTCTAAGGGGAAATGGTGTCCGCTGTGTCGGTTCGCCTTATTAGGTAACATCAACTGCCATTGGGCGTGAATATCAAAACCCCATAAGGGGTATTGAAAACCCCACCAATTTCCAAGGAATTTTGAAAACAAATATGGATATTATGTGTAATTGGTGACGCTAGGTGGCGGATCTGTGTATAAATTGCCTGCACTTGCTTCGTTCGGGGTCAGTCAACGATCTCGAGGGGGCAATCTTCTACCAGATAAGTAGCATTCTTGATTTAACACACATGTAGACTCATCAAGCGACTAGAACCTTTGCGTCATTCTGACGTTAGGTGAGAGCCATGATGGCTGGAAATTTTAAATCTTTTTAAACCTTGCGAAATGTTGGTCTCTTATCCGAAATGGGATGGTTGTAATCACTGGTAATTAAAATAGTAATAATGGTCTTAGCATTTTGAAACCAAGTCTAGGCAATGGTAGGTGATACTCGGGATTCAGTTATGTTTTTTCTTAGTAAACAATTTAAAAACTTTACGAAGTTTAGGGCATTTCTAATAGTAACCTTTGTTCGCGGGAGTTAAGGCTGGCATTGCTAAGCAGTTTCTCCTATCCACGCGGGAGTTAAGGCTGGCATTGCTAAGCAGTTTCTCCTATCCACGCGGGAGTTAAGGCTGGCATTGCTAAGCAGTTTCTCCTATCCACGCGGGAGTTAAGGCTGGCATTGGTAAGCAGTTTCTCCTATCCACTTGGGATCGCGATCAGATGAAGGAGAAAGTATTGCACAGACATTGAGGTTACACTGTAGTATGTGTGGTCATATTGATTTTTCCTGTCTAGTACTTAAATTAATTTTTTGAAAGGTCAGAGTACATGTTGGTACAACAGACTTTGATCCTCCATTTTGTGACGAGGTGCATTTAGGGTAACTTGCCCAATATGTATTGTGATGGCCTCTGTATTTGCTATATGGCCAACGTTTTTTTGCGTAAATATTACTTGTATTTTAGTGGGAAAATCCAAGTATTAGCTGGAGGTCAGCATAATTATGTACCTGCCATTTAATCACATTTTACTCAGTTTTTACGGTAACTTGGTTTTAAAAACATGTTATAATTTTAATGCAATTGAGCATAAGGGAGAGGAAGATTTTAGATTTTCCACGTGTAAGATTGATAACCAATGAAATATTTTCCACGTGTAAGATTGATAACTATTGAAAAGAATGAATATAAACATAGTAAAATAAAATTATCACACTTCTTTGTTGCTGTTATAAGTCGTTTACCATCAATGCTTAATTGCAATGCTTAACATCGCACAAATAAACTTGTTTTTTGCATGGCTTTTTTGCCATCTTTGGTGTTCTGTTGGTTTTGCTTGTCTTTATGCAAATCCTGCCTTGCCACGCCCTTGGCTTAGGACGTAGTACGGTCAGAGATTACTACGCGATATCAGTAATTTCGGAAAGAAATGATAGTGATCAAAGTGCATTATTTATTTACAACAGCGTAGTGAAGAAATTTCCGATTTTAAAGCCGTACCCAGGGTGAATCAAAATAAGTATAGCACTTTATACCAGCTCAAATACAAATTGTGTTACAGCAGGAAATTATTATTATAGAAACTTCAGTTTTCACTTAACTGAAGGCTAGGTTTTTTTCCATTTCAGAATTCAACCATACCTACTTCCAAGTTTCGAATTCCAACATTTTATTTTGCAGAAAAAAAATTCCATTATTATTTTATAAGTATTTATAATCCACAATATATTATAAAATTTCAATTCGGTTACCATATCAAAACTTTCGATTCACTGGTTTAATGAATTTTGACAATATACTAACAACTTTTCTTCTTGTCTGCTGGTAACGATTATTCTAAATGAGCTTTGCAGATGGATTCGTATAAAACGCATGCTTATTGTTTGCTAGATTTTCCTCTCTCTACTATTTACTATACTGGAGTGCTTAATATGAAAGTAATGAATTGTCTTATTTTAAAAATGTTTTTAGAAACATGCGTTTTGGTTTAGGCTTCCGTTTTCTTCGCGCCATCGTGTAGTAAATTCTATTGATGAAACATAGTAACTGTAAGTCTGTATCGGTATTTTATTTCGTCACAACGAATTTCTGTGGTAAGCTTACAACAGAAAGAGAAAATAGAACGTAACAGAATATTTTGCAACGCTTTAACTACAATAAAAAAAATATACTGTCCAGTCTGCTACGCAGCTTGTTTAAATCGAAAGGTGCGTGCAATATAAATAATCGATGTTTCTTCCACTATAAGCCAATCCAACAGTCTCGTTCAGGGCAGTATTGATTTTAAAAAGTCATTTGCTTTGGGATGAATGGTCAAGAGAAAAAAATCCAAACGGAACAATTCAAATACATTAGTCACGATGGTAAATCTACAACAGAGTGCGGTAATTACTAGCGCAATGAAACTTGAGAATAGTTTTTTTGCATACTTGTAGTTATCAGTTAAAATGTTAAGAAAACGAAACTGGTAAACAGTTTCCGTAACTATTTATTATTTATACAAATTTCATTTTTCTTTTAATTAGTAAGTACTGATGTGAATAACTGATGTGTAAACCATTAAGTACTTTTATGAATATGCCTCCTGGGCCATATTCATGAATTAAGGGGTTTAGGGGTCGCAGCTTGTAGATGAACGATAGATGGTAACGCGTACTGAGGGGTTTAACCGTGTCATGTGACAAAGACAATACAACACCGAAATTTTATTGCTGTAACGGGGAGCCACTTTAAATGATATTAAGCATTTGTACACGATAAATGATACGAGCACCTCACGCCTGATTTCTGTTATTCTATGCTGGACAGTCCCCACCTTAAACACGATGCCGGAGGCTGCGTCATCTTGTAGAGCGGTGGCCGGACACCCCCATTCTTCGGTCCTTCCCAGTAGTTGGTGAGGCGATACGCCACGCCTCGTGGCGGCCTATATCGGCGCGTTGTTTGGAGTTTAGACATAGCTGGCCTCTTTCCTTGCTCGGCGGAGGGGGTTTCCTGTTGCTGTCCCTTTTGCAACACTCGGCCCAATCCCTGGCGTCCTGGTTTTACCCTGAAGTTGTGCTGGCAGGTTTCCTGTTGCTGTCCCTTTTGCAACACTCGGCCCAATCCCTGGCGTCCTGGTTTTACCCTGAAGTTGTGCTGGCAGGTTTCCTGTTGCTGTCCCTTTTGCAACACTCGGCCCAATCCCTGGCGTCCTGGTTTTACCCTGAAGTTGTGCTGGCAGGTTTACGCGAGGATGCTCAGCTAAGGAATACTCGTAACAGTACTGATGCAATTTAGTCACGTGCAAGTCACACGCATTTGGTGGGGACCAAACAGCGGCTGAACTGTACGATGGGAAACGAACATATAATATGTATCGTAATGTTTCCTTCTAAAAATTGCATCAGTTCGCTGGGCTGAATTTCTGATAATAATAATAATAATAATGAACTAGAAAGCCCTGCTTGGTGTAAATAAATATCCCACAACACACATCACGAATCACAATTAGAGCAGCGAAACTCCTTGGATCCCAGACGTCCAACAAATCGATCGAACCAGACAGAAATTTTAACAGAACTGCTTAAGTACGTTTAGTCATCACGAAATATACCCATCAATCAACTTAAAACGGGAACATTTGATCCACCACTTCAGGGTTTTGAATACCAGATACACGACAAGAATATTCTCGCTACGACAGGCAAACCATTTTGTTTCCCATAGTTATAGCAATGCTTATTCGGGATAACGGAATTCCGGATAATTTGAAACTCGCGGTAGTAAAACAGAATACTTATATTATTTTCAAAAAAATGCCATTCCGTGCAGTATGTTACAACTAACCATTTATTTTTACGTATTTATAAACATAATTATAACATACAAATACTGTAATTTTATTGCACAGCTCTCAAGCAGGCCTTTAGTAACAAAATAAAATATTACAATGACTTAGAGCTGTACTGCAATTGCCAACGCAGATAAAACAGAAGCCGGGTTAAAGGACAGGATAAGCGAGACCCTTACTCTATTTCTCTAAGAAAAATAAATAAATAAAATAAGTGACACGAAACTATGAAGTTCAATTCGTTAGCCATTGATCTGGGACGTGTTTGTGTGTACAAACCACGCGGGGTGCGGGGTTGCCGGCGGCAGTAACGCATTCGTACAAGGTCTAAGTTCTGAAAGTCTGGCTTCAGCAGGGATTTTTTTTTCCCTCCCACTATCGATCTTTCCCCCGTCGTTGCCAGGAATTCATTTTTACTTCTCGTCGTTGAATGATGGAAATTTTCTATGGCCCGAAAATTTTATATCGGCGCCCGGGAGAGACGCTAACAAAGCTCCCTGCATGAGGACCAAGGTGTAATATCAATATCTGTCTTTCTTCTTCTCCCTCCCCCCCTCCTCTAGGTTCTGGCCAATCTTTCCTCCCGAGGTGGCTGACTGGTTGCTCTGCTATAGTCCATTCGTGGTTACGTACAACTTTTCTGAAGTCCTCCTAAATGTCTACTTTCAGGATGTTCCTCCGCCTCATGTGAACAAAACTTAAAACCAAGTCTAGAAAATACTACACCAAAGCGACAATGCACCGTTATTCGTGCGCGGCTAGTTACGTAATTTTTTTACGAAAACTATTTCTTACAAGACATTACTAAAACGACTATTATCTCTCTGTTTTTCAGTCCTATTGATTAAAAATAAAATATCGAAATCCTATACGTATTATAAAACAAAGTCGCCCGGCCGCGTGTATCTGTGTATTCGCCTAAGGCTTCTAAACCACTTCATGGATTTTGATGCTGTTTTCACATCACTTAGATAATTTATTGAGGAAGGTTTAAGTAAATAAAACATTCATATTTAATGTAAGAATAGTAGAGAAGTGTCAACATTTTCTAATAAAGCCGCTTTTCGGGCGCTCGCGTGGCTTACGCTGAATAAACCACAAGAGACACGCCAAATGAATGTACTACAGACTTGTAGATCTCAAAAAGGTCTACAGAAAAGTCCGAGACAGAATATGTTTATCTTTTAAGGATGACCCACAGTAACCGTTTTCGTCTTTTAAAATTTGATTAAAAAATAACGTTTTGAACAACACAGTATAATCCTTATCAAATGAATTATGTTAGTTACACCATGTAATTTCAGGAGCTAGCGGTCGAGCGAGCAGATGAGGAAAAAAACTATGACGTCATATTGCTCATCGTGGCCAGCTTTATGTATGTAAATCGTACCCGAGCGATGCCGGGGCGGGTCGCTAGTATGCAAATGAAATGTACGTAAAAATTAAATCAAACAAAAGATAACATACTTGTATGATAACAGAAATTAAAAAAGATTGTGATACACCTTAAAACTGAAACAGTTGAAACTGCTTCAATTCATCGAATTTGACTGCAGAGCTGTTGAAAATTGCTTCACTTGAATCACTAGACTTCTACTGATAATTTTGTTCTCTGATATTCTCTGTTAAAACAGTGATTTATACTTATTTCTAGTGAATTACGCTGGCCTATAGGTTGTTCACGGTAAAATCAGCACTTTTGAAAGCCCTGCTTAAGATATACTTGAATACACGTTGTGTATTCCTTTGACTTATGTAAAATTAACATTGCCAGGGGCCTCATCATATATTCATGCGTCGGTCAAATGAAACTGTGAAATTATTAACAAAGTAAATACTTTACGCATATTCTCATTTTTACACTTCGAAGCATTTAAAAAACAGAAAGCGAAATAAATAATTTTAAGTTATCACAAATGGTCACCTAACACTTTTTATTCGATGTTAAGATATGGAAGTACTTTCCATCCATCGTTGCCAACTTTAGTGGAAGAATGTCACTCTGTGCGCTCATTAAAATATATACATGTAGTGATAGTGACTTTTGTTTTAAGGTTCGTTTCTAAAGTGCCCCCTTTATCGTGAAATAGCCTTTGGTAGTAATACTGATTCGCCAGTAGATAACAGCTCATCAACTATAGATCCAATAAAGTAGTTCTGCTGACCTGAAATCGCTGGCTCGTATTTCGAGTGTACTGACATGTTTAGGAAACAACCAAAACGCGCCGTAAAAGGGGTGATTTTTCCAAAGGTTTCAGTCGTATAGTGTGTAGATACTGAGAATGGAATACACTGATTGTTACGTCAAACGTTTATGAAGCCCTGCCAAAGTTCTTATTTTGTGCTTCGCGCTATTCTTCCTCCTCGTGTAAATAAACCTTAACGAAGTCTACGAAATTATACACCAAACGGACAACACGCCTCATTTGTGCTCACTCCATCTATAATATTTTGCTTGAGAACTATTTCTCAAAGTCTGTTCACGATAAAGTATCACTTTTGAAATGAACCTTTAAAACATTTTGCCGTCCACTTTTGCCACCTGCAAACATCTCGACGGGCGCAATGCATGGTATGAGATCAGTAAAGTTGTAACGATGGAGAGAAAGTAGTTCCATGTCTTAACGTCCAAATTAAAAGTGCAAAGTAAAAATTTGTGGAAAATGTAGTCATTTCTTAAGCCTCGTGTTTTCTTAACGCATCTAAGTTTAATGATCAGATTTTTAAATATTTACTTTTATAATGATTTACAGACTCACTTGACCGGCGCAGGTCCATAGCAATGATAATTTTACACTTGGCGCAAGAATACACCAAGTTTATACACGTAGATATTAAGCAGGGTTTTCAAAAGAGCCAGGTCTACCTCGAACAGCTTGTGCTAAGTATTAACAATACACATACATTTGATTTTCTTATTCGGTTGTTTCGCCACCGATCTGGGGTGTGGGAGGCTCTGGGTTCGAATCCCCGGGTAAGGCATGGGTGTCAGTTTAAGTTCGGTTGCAAGTAGACTCTACTTGCAACTTGTAAGCCGTCCCCTGCTAAGCGTTGCAGCATAAAACCGGGGGACGTTAAA
This sequence comes from Dryococelus australis, assembly GCA_029891345.1. Classification (NCBI taxonomy): domain Eukaryota; kingdom Metazoa; phylum Arthropoda; class Insecta; order Phasmatodea; family Phasmatidae; genus Dryococelus; species Dryococelus australis. Next base: position 32,912,976 of record CM056995.1, on the reverse strand, counting down.
AAGCCGGATACATTACAATACTTTTCTTATTCATATCAATGACAAATTAAATATTATAATTTTAGATATTAAGCAGGGCTTTCAAAACCGCCCCGTTTACCGTGAACAACTTATACAATGTATTAACAATACACGTGCATACATTTTTATTATTCGTATCGATTATAAAAGGAATATTAATAATAACTTAGGTAGCGTGTAAGTAAATGTACAATTTATATATATGTATATATATAGGCTATTCACGGTAAAGTGAGCACTTTTGAAAGCCTTCTCATTTGGAATAATAGTCAATAAATATATTTTATTTAGCCTTAGATGGTAACCCTAGAGTGAGGTGGAATATACACACTGGGTTGGTTACCTACATGGCAATATTTATTTTAAAATATTATTAAAGGTTAAAAAAAAATGGCTGAAAGGAAAAAGTAACTAAGGCTTCAAAAGTGCTCACTTTAAAGTGAACAGCCTATAGTTTGTCTTAACACAAGTATAAAACGCTTGTGATACCCCGACGTTCTTGGGGAAACAGTCAAACACGTCATACATGGGGTGATTTACCAAAGGTTTGATTCGTAAAGTACTGAGATACTGCGAATAGACTGTAGGACGACGGGGCGATGGTCGCCCCTCCTCCTCCAGAACCAACGAGCAGGCGCTGGCTGTCAGTCAACTCGTAGAAGACGCCTCGTTATAAGCAGCTCCGTCTCGAGGAAGAAGAGATATCCTCGTCACGCCAGGATGTGCCTCGCCTTGTCTGATCGTCCTTCCCAGCAGGATACTGCTGATTACGGGCCCCTCTCGCGCTGCCGCGCACGCGCCCACGCACACCAACTCACTGCTACCACCCCCTCCCCTCTCCTTTCCCTTACCACCAACCCTCAACACTTTTCCCTTGGCGCCATTTCCGAACCGCTTTGCGACCCACCTACGGTTCCCTTACCTACCTACCTTGAGTGCTAGGAAGTCATTTCTTTGCATTTTTAATCTTGGCTATGCACAGAAATGCTGGGGGAAAAAAAAAAAAAAAAAAAAAGTAAAGGCTTTTCACGATAAAGTGAGCACTTTTGAGATTAACCCTACCTGCCTATATTTTAACGGGCGAGTTGAATGACATGCGCCCAGTAAAGTTGGTAACGATGGAGGGAATGTAGTTCCATATCTTACCGTCGAACAAAAAGTGTCAAGTTACCATTTGTGATAACTTAATTATTTTTTTCAATTTCTGTTTTTTTTTTTATCCATCGAAGTGTAAAAATGTGCAGGTTTGGGAAATATTTTCTTTTTCAATAATTCACAGTCGCACTTGAATTGAACGACGCATGAATAAAGAAACGAGTCCCGTGATAATGTTAATTTATACATAAGGCGGAAGAACACACAACGTGCATACAAATAGATCTTAAGCAGGGCTTTCAAAAGTGATGTTTTTACCGCGAACAGCCTATAATAAGATTATATATATATATATATATATATATATATATATATATATATATATATATATATATATATATATATATATATATATATATATATATATATATATATATAATATATATATATATATATTCTCGAAATTTCTAGCTCTTATATTTAAAATGGAAATATTACTAGATTTAAATGAAAGTGTGCATTAGGTGCCTTGTTACGAAGAAAATGAAAAGTAAATTATCTAGATTTTGATTATTTATATTTTAAATGGAAATATTACTAGAATTTAACCATTTTAATGAAAGCCTCCCTTTGATGCCGTGCCTTTTTATGCAGTTGAGTAAATTTAAAGTAAATTTGTCTTTGGCTGTTTTGGTTTTGAGGTTAAGAGGCCTCCCTAAATGAATGATTATATTGTGTTAATCAATTTCCTTTGACTTTAACTGTATGTTTAACCTGTCTCTGTGGTGAAAATTTTATATATATATATATGTATATATACACACACACACACACACACATCCCATAGCCTCCACGGTCGCCCGATCTGACACCACTTGACTTCTTTATGTGGGGTCATGTAAAGGGCATTGTCTATGCGACACGTGTATTGAATCATCAAGAGTTTTGGCACAGAATCACAGATGCCATTGCCAAAATAACACCTGATATGCTGCAGCGCACATGGGTGGAAATTGATTATCGGCTAGACATTATCCGAGCTACAAAAGGTGCACATGTGAAAGTCGGGTGACAAAACTCCTATCCTTTGAGAATATTCTGCAGCAAAGAGAATTTCAATACATGGACTGACTTCCGCGTCGTAGCCATTTACTTGTGTGGCATTTCTACGTGTGCATCCTGTATATCTCAGAAATTCACGCATAGCCCTTATGTTATCGGCGCCACGTTCTCGTACATTTAACGACCACGTCGAAACCAACAGGTCACTCACTACCTATCGCCGAGAATTACTCCGCCCAGTCCGGAGTTGGAAATTGGTAAATATCGGGAGTCGCGACTTCATAGCGAACTTTCCTGAATGGTCGATACTCAGTTATTTATTAACGAAGGGAAGTTCCGGGCAACCGCTGTGAAATATTAAACACGGAAACTACGGAAAGTGAGAAATAGAATTTAAGCTACCGGTCGAAGTTTCCCCGATGTCATGCTAGAGTGTTGGCGCGGGCGGTATAACGGTGAGAGGAAAAGAAAGTAGGAAACTCTGTTGTGTCTAAACAGACGTCTCGTAGCTCGTTTACTAATTCACCGAACGGTAACTGTTATTATTTGTGGCGAGTACAAAAGCATAAGCCACGCAACATGGCACATACATGCTACATATAAGGAACGCTTTGCTGTGTAGTAATTCAAGTGCTAAAAAATATATATCCAAACTTTTTTACATTAATTTTTATCTTTCAGATGATTATGATAACATAAAATTACGCTATGCCTAAAATAAGAGTTCTCAAGTACCTGATGAGTTTCATAAACTTTTATGTAGTCGAAAAAATGCAATTGAAACCATTCAGCACTTAATGATAATAGCATTGTCAATTTTTCACATATTTTGAAAATTAAACCAAAAGTTATTGCCGTAAACATTATATCCCCCAGATTTTTGCAAAAAAAAAAAAAAAAAAAAAAAAAACTTATCCTTTAAAATCTAAAGATTTGCTAATATATTTGATTTCTGAATTAAAACGACGAAATACCTCCCTGCCACTGGACTAATAAAGCAGTATTCATACTTATTTTGAATAACCTTGACTCCTCAAATATGTTCTTTTTGTACCAACAATTTGGTATGTATTCCATGTCATGAAATTCTGTGTCCTCAAACGAAATATTTAGTTGAATCAACTATATATATTTGTATGGCCACTCATTTGATTGCATTCGTTCGAAAATATAGCTCGAGAGTTTGTTTGTAAATTTTTGTGACTATTAGGATGGTAACAATGTTTGTTAGTGCTATATTGATGATTCATAATGGCATAAACACCCTAACGAAACAAGTTCAACAGGAAACAAAGGTAAATCAGTGAAATTTTTGAAAAATATTTACACTTTTCCAGTATTTGAACTGTAACTATTTAAAAACATTCCAAATTCAACCGTATTCGCTTCAGCTGAGTTTGCCAGATCGTAGCGCTCGGGCACAGACGGTCTGGGCTCTAATCTCTGTCGGCTTTCAGATTCCTTTAATTTTAACCTAAACTGTTTAGACAAATCTTTAATTGCACGAACCGCATCTTGCTGTTTGAGGTACTCAAACATGAACAACAAAATGATTTGGTTACAACAAAATGTTCCGCTGGTTCAATACAAACAATTGATTTAGTTGCGCCAAACGAACTGTTTATGGTCTACTTCCCGAAGGAAAGGAAGGCTTATGAGATCACTGTCCTGTCTGTATGTGAGTATGTGAGTATGTGAGTGCGTAGGTGCGTGTGTGTGTGTGTTCCCCCAGCCCCCTTCAATTTCTGAACGCTTGAACAGAATTTCACCTAACTTGGTAGACATCTAATACTTAGTAGGAACACCTTACTTTAATAGTTTTCGACCACGCCAGGCACTCACTTTCGGAATGGTGGCTATTAAAAATATCGTGTTATATGTAATAACTCGGGAACCAGGCAATCGAGTTAAGATGATATTTCACTTTTTTTTTATTTCGTTATCCGAATGAGCTTACGAAAAGTGCCATCTTAATGCAGTTATTAGTTGTCAAATCATTATAGTTTCCAAAATATAACACTCAAAAGTCTTAATTTCCCGAATTCTGCAGCATACATACATATATATCCACTTAAATTGCATTTAACGCAATCCGTATGGTGTGCAGAACATACTGATTCAGTTTGGGCGCGATTTATAAACAGGTGAGCGAGTATTGACACTCTGAATTTTGTTGAAAATAGGGGTCAGACTTGTCGTAAATATATATTTGGTCATTCAAGCGAAACTGTCAACATTCATTTAATAAATAGTTTAAACTGTAAACAATAGAGGAAAAGTTATTTTTGTTACTTTCGTAGAATGTAAGACAAATGCAGTATGTCACGCTTAGACTCTAATTCAACTATTTGAACTTGCCTATAACACTCTTGTGTCGGAATTTGAGTGTTCTATTTTGAAAAGTATAATGACTTGATAACTGACAACAGCATGAAGGGGGCACTTTTTGAAACCTCTCTCAGATAACCTAATTCCAAAAAAAAATTATAAATATGACCTTAAACCAAATTTAGTATGCTGGCAGAGCATTGTCCAAGCATTAAATTTTTAAATGGATATTATTGTTGGTCCCCATTAAGTAATATAGCACCAACTGAAAAAATTAATATTCAACATTATATATTGAAAACTATTCAACCAGTTCTCAGCCAATTTGACATGTAAGTAATACTTTGGTAGGGCATGCAAACGTTTGTGGTCGAACTTGATTTGTTGCTTATTTTACAAATGGCAACTATACAAAATACAATAAACTAAAAAGTAAAGCTGTAAAACGTGAAATAATTAATTACGCACATTTTCCAGTATTTCAACCGTATGTATCGAAAATCATTCCGACCTTTTCCGTAGGCACTTTAGCTGAGGTTTCTAGGGCGTTGCATTCCGACGCAAACGACTTAAGCTCTAATATTCGTCCAAATTTGGTATTTTATATTAAACCAAACACTTTAATATACGTGGAGGGAAACAAATATATAGTTGCAGGAACCAAACCGTTCTTTCCGGGACTACCAACAACGAAAAACAAATAACTTAGTTTCAACATTCAAGTATTTCATTTTCTCCATACAAACCATTAATTTGGTTGCGCCAAATAATTTTTTTTTTTTTATTCAACAAAACTTTCTTCTCTATATTAATTAATGATTTTACTATATTACTGAACAAAAATTTTACCAGAGTGATGTATTTCTGCTGAGATATTTCTCACGATGTAAAAATATTTTATGTTGTCACGGCGCAAGACATTATGCACAATAAACACACCAATATGGCAAAATATTTGCTCCCAGAGTTGGCAAAAACAGCTTTCTAATGTTGCTATTTATTGGTTTGTCTGCATGTCTTCCAAAATATTGTGGATACCAGTTGACTTATTAAGAGTTAATTTGTGTTCCACTGTCTTTCGTGCGCCAACTAAAATCTCCCAAATCAACACTCCTCGCTCGGTTTAGCTCAGTCCAGTGTCTAACTGTCGATCCAGAGACAAAGTTAAATTGCTAAACCTCACAAATGCGTTCTAGTATATTTGCAGTTTCTTCACATTTTTTGAAACAAACATTTGAAAAATCTCACTATGTATGACATGCTTGGTTGTCTCCTATATTTGTCACGTATCACGCGCGTTTCATACTCCTGTTAACATAAAAGTATTTAATTTTTCTTAAAATTGAACTTTTATTCATATTCTAGCTGTAAATTGTGGTTCATTTATAATTTATGCGAATAAAGACAGAAAATAGGGGTGTTGGTAATGCCTAGAAACGTAAACTTCTAAACCAAAATATTATATAACTAACTAAGTACGAAAGCGGTGCTTTGTCCGTTTGGCGTAATTTTCTAGACTTCGTTAAGCTTTGTTTGCATGAGGCGGAGGAATATCCTGGAAGTAGAACTTCAGCAGTGCTTCAGAAAAGTTGGAAGTATCCATAAATTGATTGTAGAACTACACTGATTCTCGCTCTAATATGTACAAAACGAAAAGAATCCAACTTAAGTTGACTCTATTTCACACATCACACTTTCAGTGTGTTTTTTTTTTAAATATTATTATTGCCTGTTCAGCAGTTTTGGCAAGCATAAATTCGGAAATCACTTTTCCTTCAAGTTGTCGGGCAGATTACTGAAGTGAAACTCCCAGTTGCGGGCTAATGCTCCTGAAGATAGCCATTTCGCAGCATGACGTATTATCTTGGCAGTGATAATATTGTTCCAAAAATTATCGTATGTGCAAACATGTCTTGTTTACGAATCCAGTCGGAGTAAATATTTCCACTTCATCTCTTGGCTGAGCACAATGCCACTATATAACAATTGTCCTTATATAAAAAAAAAACCTGTGAATGGGTTTTGATTTTTCCTATTGTATTTGAAAAAAGAAACCCTAGTAAAACGTTCTCGTTCTTAATCTCCACAATCATTCACTTCTCAATATCTCTTCCCTTTTTTTTTTCATTCCACTGCAATATTTAAGTCCTGAATTTTTGTCTGGATTCGACAATTCTCTCGAAATATAACTACAGATTCGTAGTAAACTCTCTGAAGTGTGGTAAAATAGAATGGTGGGGTACAATGCCGGCGATTCTGTCGTATGATGCTGGATTGACATTGGGGCGACAAACGGGACGCGACAGGTATGGCGCAACTGTAAATTGTGGTTGTAATGAAAACACTGTGACGCGACGCGACTCCAAAAAATTTTTTTGGCCAATTATCGCTGAAAATGCGAAAATGTGCCAGAAGACAATCTGTGTGTTTAAGTGAATGAATGAAGAAGAAGATCTTACAACGTACTCAACACACGCGAATGTTTATGTTTTATAGTTTTAGAAAAAAATGGCATGGGCCTAACTATGTTTTAATATAATTTACGAACGACATCTATCGTCCCAAAATAATTAGTGTCTTAGTTGCATTTGCTATCTTCGCACGCTATTACAAATGTTACCAAGTGAACATTGCTACCACTCTTGCAGCAAGAAAATAACACTCGTCTATTGACGATTGTCGCGTCCCGCAACGCGACTAAATTATAAATTATTTCTATTCAGAAAGTCCGTCGCGCACGAGATTTCTGTCGCGTTGACGTCACAAAATACTCGTCTGTGGTTGGGCGAAGCATTACTTCGATCGCGTCGCGCTCGTTGCTTCGCGCCTGTCGCTTCAATGTAAAATCCAGCATGAGAATTCCGCACTGATGATAAATGACTTTCAAGCTACGGTCTCTCGAATTAACTTATGTCCTCTTCTAGGCGTTTACAAAAAAAACAACTCACACACGAGTTGCCCCTCGGAAATGGTTGCATGCTTTGGTTTGAAACACGGTGACCACCGACAAAAACGCCTGGAGCGCAAAAGTAATTGCCTGTGCCCACCGCAATGCAAGATAGCAGTGACAAATTCGGACTCCCTAGAGCGACAGTTGTATTATCAACCCGAGTGGCTACTAACGGTTTGCCACCGCAAAATCAAGGTGCTTTGAGATATTAGTATCCAGTACGTGGTACCTGACGGACATTTGTTTGCTGCAACATGTCAAGTACTTTAATGATTGTTTTGCAAAGTCATCTGTCAGTAGACTTATTTTATATAACTTAATTGTCCTCTCTAATTCTGCGAAAGCCTTGCATTTCCATATATGAGAATTCGTTACTATGCCAACCAACCTTCTGAGTTAGTTACTCCCATAAAAAAAAAGAGGGCAATACAGAATGTTTCGTAACTTATGATACCGACTTTGTGAGGGGATTCCGTAAGGAACGAAAATTGCGAAATTGCGGTTACCTAAGGGTAGGAAACTCCCCCAAAAGTTGGGGTTTGAAAATCGTTTGTACTTAACAAAATTGAAACGAAATTTAAAGCACAACTTTCAGGGGTGTTTGCTATCCTTTGACGTCGTTTCCGGACATAGTCAATCGGCATTTCTGTAACGTTTTTTTCTGTAAGGAAACACCATCCAATGTCTGTAACATAAGTTACGAAACACTATATATATATATATATATATATATATATATATACACACATAACCTAAGGCCTAAACATAATCTCAAGAGCTATACTATCCCGTAAAAAATGTGGTGTGCATTCATTCCAAGCCCGTATTGCATGGTGACAACACAATGATTATGCAAGTGGCGGGTACTTTAAGTATTTCATAACTGATAGGCTCTAATATGAGAACCTTGTTTTGTGTGTGCTGTTTTCATGCAAAATAATGATTGCTGAGTGTTTTACATAAAAGAATAAAGCCAAAAATTGTATGGGCGACTGACGTCAGTAAAGAATTCATTCGTTCTTGCAAGTATACGTTTAATGATAATTCTGCACACGTTTTAAGTAAAACCTATTGCACCTCCACTTCTACAGGATATTTGAAATAGACCATACGTTATAGCGGATGTAGCAAAATTCATTGCTCAAACTTTAAAGGATGTTAGAAGCTACCAAAAGAGGTAGGTTTTTATTAATTTACACTTGACGTGATAAAGAATTAGACTGAAAACATTACATTTAACTTTAATTGCAATCCTTTAAACGAACCGTTCAAAAGTGGGACCTCTTGCTTCAAAACAAGTTCTGCAACGACGTGTCATAGACGACCCGACACGTTCAAATACCAGAGGCATGTTCTGTAGAGAGTCCGAGCGAGGAGTTCTTCCTTCGATTCAATTAGCGCCTCATTCACCAGACTCTTCAAGTGACCCACGCAAAATAGTCAAATGCGGTGAGGTTGGGAGAACGAAAAGGTAATTCAATGGGTTCACTGCGGCCAATCCATTGCTCACTGAATCTGCGGTTCAAATTCTCTCAGATATCACAAGAGAAATGACGAGTTGCACCGTCATGTTGAAACCAGAACCGACGTCGAATATCAAGAGGGACGTCTTCAAGGAGCTCAGACAACGCGTTCTCCAAGAACCGCAGTTACATTTTACCATTGAGGCGTAATGACTGCTTGTATGGCCCAAACAAATCATCCCCAGCAATACCTGCCCACATGTTACCAGCAAATGTTTGGTGATGAGAACAGATTAAGCTGGCGTGAGCGTTTTTATCTGCCCACAGGTGCTGGTTGTGTGAATTAACTATTCCATTTCGAGTAAATGATGCTTCGTCGTTGAACCACACAAATTGTCCAAAACACGAGTCTCCATAGTGCATCTCTGCGGGTACCACTGGCAAAACTCAACTCGACGAGGATATTCGTTTGGTAGGAGTGCTTGCACCCCTTGCGGATGAAATGGACGCGGCTATTGTTCGTGACACATCCGCCAAACAGCCACGTGGTCAACGTGTGATATCTGTGTAACACGTCGCGAGCTTGTTGATAGATTGTTCTCGACCTGTTCCAAAACATCCTCCTCCTCTTACTCTGATTGTGCGCTGACAGCCAGCGTCAGGTTTGTGGACCTGAAAACGCATTGCTAAATTGATACCCTGCGATAGAAAGGAAGGCGATAACCCATGATCACGAGCATCCATTTTGACAAACTTACCTGCAGTGAACCGGTTTCGCGCAAGCGGTGATCTGTCGCGACAGACGTACGATGGTTTGGGACACGCCTTGCAAGATATCGCTCCGCACAAAGCCGTATGGCTGCTCTTTAACTATCATCGCATGATCCATACACCAAGTGCATGTCTGTTACTTCAGTCCAAGTATACTGGTCCCTCGCTCTGCTCCAAACTAACAAGTACTACGTGGTGTCACAGCAGAGACATTGTACTCTGACGTTATGGTATTTTTAACGGAGTATATAATATTGATGATCATTTACAGTCCATTCACGGTTACTTCCAAATTTCCTGAAACCCTGCTTAAGTTCTACTTCCAGTATATTCCTCCGCCTCATGGAAACACAGCTTAGCCAAGTCTAGAAAATTACACCAAATGCACTACACTCCGCGTTCGTGCGCACTCAGTGTAATAATAAATTGCATAAGAACTGTTTCCTACTAGGCATTATCAACACACCTGTATTCTCGCTGTTTTTAATCACATTCGTTAAAATTGCACAGGCGTGTTGAAAATGCACGACTTGTGAATATTTTTCCCCTATACATTCACGACAGCTTCCCTACAATTGTGAAGGGAAGAGTCAGACACGCTGTGAAGTCACCATATTTGTAAAGTAGCAGTTTTTATATTTGCAACTTGATATACCGCAATTTTTCCACACTACGGTAGGGTTAAAAAAATTACACTTTAGTTAAGAAAATTAAGTGAAAATAATTACTGTCTCACAAAATATAAAATTATAGAAGAAAATGTAATATTGTTAAACTGAAATGAATTATAATTTTGGCTACCTCCTTCACAAGAACTTTCTTGGGGTTTCCGGTTATGGTATGCTTAAAATCAGTGTCGTGTGGTGGAAGTGTTGCAAGAAAAGATAGCGCTTGTTCACTTCTGTACATTCTCGGTGCACGCAGATTGAGCCAGTAACCACCGTGCAGTCTGAGGAAACTGAATGCATTCCTACCACTCACAAGCGAGCAGCAAGGGATCCACTGCACTCTGACGCGTTAGTGGTGGAAGTGTAAACTAGTAATCAAGAGGGTGCAGCACAGAACTAACACAAGTTTACCTTGCAACAGTCACCACATGCCACTGCTTAAAATTAAGTTAAAATGCACCAATTAAACGTTAGTGTGTTCGTAATAACAAGGAAATCAGAAAAACCACAGAACAAAATATTTTATAGGCCGTTCACGATAAAGTGAGCACTTTCGAAAGCCCTGCTAAAATTCTGCTTTCTTGCCCATTATGTATCCTTCCACCGCATGTAAACAAACATTGCCACGTGACTGCCATGTGATTGCCACATGTTAATAAACTCAATGTTTACATTTTAGGACTGCTAAATGTAACACGTATATTATATATAAAACATGTAACATACATGATGTATATAACACATGATATATAATGTATATATGCATACATATGTACATGTATAATACGTAACATTTATAATTGTTTGGGCCATATCACAGCTCCGATAGACAAAAACTTTACTCAACAAACAATTAAAAAATTAACGCCCTAGCGATGAAGAGATGGAAACTGTGCAAAAGCAAACATTAAATTTTGGTGGTGAACAAAGACCAACACGACACGTTAAAAAAGGACACACATTAGTTAAGCAGAAAAATAAGTTGGAAGGGCAGCCAAATCCAGATTTTGAAATAGACTAGCACTACTGCACACCCAAAATACAACACCACTTGTCACACAAATTACCAAACATTTAAAAACTGTACCGCAAACTTAACGTTTCCCATTAATCACCTTTTTCTAAGTGTCCCATCCCTCTGTAGTGTGACAAGTAAAACGTCAGCTCTAAAACATGGTAGCTGTGTTTGGCCTCAGCTGATTTAAGTTAGGTGCAACTAAGCCATCAGGAAAAAACACACATCCTGCAGGCATAAGGTAACGGCGTAACGTAGCAGATGTCTGAAGCATATAAAGTAGACAGAGCGAGGCCGTGCAAGGACTTGAATAAAAAATGACAAATCAAAAAATAATGACGCACGAAGCGGAAAGAGGGAGGCAGGGAAGCAAAGAAAGACGAGGGGATCTGAGCCAATCAAAGAGTACACCACTGCACATAAGTATATAGTGCTAATAAACTTAACGTGACAGCGCAAATGTGGCAGTATATAAAAATATGTTATACATAAAAAAAATATATATAAAAAAATATGTCCATGTATATGTACATTTTAAGGTAGTTTTATATGTACCTTTATAAATGGAGATAAATATATTTCAACATAGGCCTATAATGTATACATAAAATATAAATAATTTACACTAAAAATATAAACATATCAACAAATGCACTTATTTATGTACATATAGTTTTTTTTGAACCGTTACTCTGTGTTCGTACCCTTCTGAGACCCTCCAAAAAATAACTGAATATTTATACTGTGCATTGAAGTGGTCAAATAAGGGTATACCAGGCTTGTAACTGGCACCAACTTCGTTTCTACAAAATAATACTAAAAATAATGTCTATTTTTATAGCTAAGTGAAATGCCGATCCGGTGATCGCCACATTTCCGGTGTCTCTTATGGCCCAAATGGGTGCGACATTTCCTTTTTATCAAACCCACACACACCTCAAGAAACCAATTTTATAGGGAAAGTGCATTGACTCTCATCATTGTTGTGGTTCCTTCATTACAATGACTGCAGCAAAAATGAAAACTTAAATGAGAAAAGTATTTAAAGAAAATGACTATGCCTACGAAAAATGGTTCGTGCGTGCACACGCAAAGCTGAAAGAAATGTCTTATTTTTAATATAAAACCAATATATATATCCACAAATGACAGCAAAATGATAATATAAAGGACGAATTATAAAAGTAATACTTACAGGCAAGTTACTGTGCATAGCGATAAGCACTTGGTTTAACATTCCTTGTTACTATAGCTGTGCGTCAATAAACAGCCAATCAGAAGCCCCGACACTTACACTATGTTATCAATTGAAAAACTAATTTACAAATCAAGAAAGTATGTATTTTGACTTTATTCCTCGGGAAGATATTTTATTTTGGTTATTTATGGATAATCACAACCACGGAAGTTTTGTAACGCTTTTAGGCAATGTTTAAAGTAAAAATTGAAATGTAAATAATTTACCATTTTAAAAATGTCTCAGATTAATTGGAAATATTTATTTTTGAAAAAACCCACTACCAACTCTATGTAAAGACCTTAATTTCTTTGGTACAAATGTAGCAATATAAACAAACTGATATTATTACCGTTATATCAATTGTAGCCAGGCCACTGTGATTTCGTGTTTTGTATGTGATTATCGCTATAACTGTGAATGTGTTTGATATGTCAATTGTAGCCCGGTCCTTGTTGAAAACTAGCTCATGCAGCTTCTTTAGAAATTCTTAATTTAACACTTACACTGCGTAATGTAATCTAACCTTTACAAAACATGCACTCGCAAGTAAACAGGAGCTCTGGGAGTCTTGGGGTGTTGACTATGACGTGTAACTTACAGTTATATTAAATTTCAATAACTACAATATTTTTGCGGCCAAAGTGGCAGATATTACAAACAATTATGCCTACTCAATAACTCGTACTATCTTCATTGGTATTTCTCAAAAAGTAGCAAGTTGTCTTGTCGAACATCCATTTTGAAATTTTAACATGGAATTGTTCTATAGGCCTAACTGTTGACAATTAATTGTAAATACTTTCTAATTCTTAGTAAGGCAAACATTACCAAATAAAACAATTAGGCCTACACTTGCATCGCGAAAGAACGTTGGCAACAAGCACAGCTATAGGTCTATAGTTAACAAAACCAGCTTCAAGATTTTATAGTTATATGTTGGAACACCTTTGGTGTAGCATCAAACTGCGGCTGTTATGTTATGTTAACAATAGTAAAACTTAACACTGTAGCTTGGGATGAATAACTACATGAACACAAGTTTGAGGTTACGACTACATTTCAAAATAACAGTGATTTCAAAACGTGTCATATTAATGTATAATTATTGACAGGCACATTTGCACTTGTTATCAAGGCAGATTTAAGAAAGGTTACATGGCTGGGCATAAATAGATACGTACAGATGTATTTGAGGTTAGGCCTACATTACAAATCTACACAGTTATATAAAAACGTAAAAAATTGACGTATAATTATTGACTGCCAAATTTGCACTTGTTATAATGACAGATTTGAAAGAAAGGGTAAACAGATGGGCGTAGGTGGATAGGTACAGATAACTTTCAATATTATTTGTCAAACTTAGGATATAACATGTACTTCGCAAACTCAAATGCTGCTGTCGTTCATTTACTTTATAATTGTTATTTAACTTTCCGTTTATAATACCACGTTTTTAACTGTCGATATATACTTATTCTTTTTCACTTTTTTTACTGGTGATAAGCGGCGAAAACACGTAGTAAAAACACATTTACATTTACCTCCGGACAGTACAATTGCAGTTGAAATTTTTATCATTTTTGCAAACTCGTTCGATCACCTTGCACGGCTTCATCTCTCCTCGACAAATTAAGGAATAAATACTTTCGGTGAGATTTATAATATCCTCCTGACGCTGAATATTTGTACGTAGTTTGCTGGAACTCCTAATTTAACACAAAATCACTACAACACAATTAAGCACTATACGACCTATAATAAAACAATGCTGATTGTGGATAAGCTGATGAATAAATGAGAAATATTAAAACACAACTTCCAGTTTCCAAATTTGTAGTTTGCCTCACAAGCAAAGCCAAGCAACAATCATGAAGGAACCACCACAACGGACTGTTGGTTTTGACCGTTGCGCCGATCACGTGACACAATATAATTATGAGTTACAATAAATACATTATCTTTACGCCAGTAATTACTTTAAAGTGTATAAAATAAACTTCAAACAGCCTAAGTAGCCATAAATTTAAACATTACATTGGCAATACCGCTTTATTTCGTGGAACTACTTTTTACATTTCGCTGCCAACATAACTGGGTGTGTTCATTCCCAGCCTGTGCGGTAACACACATGGTTATACATACGCAGTTGCGGGCGGTGGTTTTTTTCAAAGGTTGATTTCTAGAGTGCTCACATTAACGTGAACGTCCTTTAATTAGATTTCTATTAAAACACCATTCACAGGTAACTACCACAGATATAAATTCAGTTTACCACATTCGCGTGCATATAACCGCCTTTCTCGTATCGTATCAAACTCAACTAGCTCCAGAAAAGTGACCAAACGTAAATATGTGCCACTCTTTAACCAATATCTGCTTCAATAAATTAAGCTTATTTCAGTAGTGAAACAGATAATTTGAGTGGTATGAAAACACTATTTCTATCTTTTGTATACTTTAGAATGAGTGGCTCTCAAAATATTTATTTTTGTATTTCATTTTACAACATTTCGCCTCTATACCCGGCCGGGGATTGGACCCGGTTCGCCTCGGTGGGGGGTAAGCTGGCTGACCACTCAGGCACCGCGGCCCGGTCATTAAAGGAAATCGACATCAAATACAATGCGTGCAAGTTGATGGAGGCTGTTCCCGATAAAGTGAGCACTTTTAAAGTCAACCTTAGAAAAATGTCACTGCTTAACTGCATATATTTCAACTGACGTACTGAGTGGCATGTGCCCAGTAGAGTTGATAACGACGGATTTAAAGTAGTTCCATATCTTAACGTCAAATAAGAAGTGTTAGGTAATCATTTGTGACTACTTAAATAATTTTTTTTTCGCTTTCTATTTTCTTTTTAATGCGACAGAGTGTCAAAATTACAAGATTTTTAAAATATTTACTTTTCTAGCCATTTCACAGTTTCGCCTGACCGACGCATTAATAGAAGTGACGAGGCCCCTGGCAAGGTTAATTTTATATAAGGCGGAAGCATACACAACATGCATACAAGTATGTCTCAAACAGCGCTTTCAAAAGTGCTCAGTTTACCTTGAACCACCTTTATCAAGGTTCAGTGCAGGTCGCTTAAAGTATTTTGATATGTATCTGATGCGTATGGTCTATTCGCGGTTTATTCACACCTTTTGAATCAAACCTTTGAAAACTCACTCCACGTATGACGTATTTTGTCGCTTCCTAAATACGTTGCGTGTCACAAGCACTCATAATAGTGTTTAAATAAACGTACCATATTTTTTGTTATATTTGACTTTTTACTTACATTTTATCAACAAATAGCAATAATAAATTTATAATAAATATGAATTAAAAACAGCAAGAAAATGTGTGTGTTGGTAATGCCTAGTGTAGCGTCATGTGGCGGCGACTTGTGAGTGACATTGCAGGCTGAAGAGGAAGGAGACGACTTAGGCCCAGTGAGCTCTGAGGCCTACCAGAACTTCAGATATATCGGGTGAGCATAAACGCATTTGCGGTAGGGAGCCATCATCCCCTTCGCCTTTGTAAAGTAATTGCGGCGAGGTTAGGGTATATCCAGTTAATCATTGATTGAGTACAATTTATAACGTAACTGTAAACTCATAGCTGAGCTGTATTGTAACTGTAATCCCTTGTGGCATAACGTAATTGAATCGTTGTTGTCGGTAACGTAATACGTAATTCTATTGTCCTGTAACATAAATTTATTGTGTCTTGTCATTCAGAATTGTTGTTATAGTAAAGATTATATAATTTCTTTAATGATATTACTTATTTGACCACCATCTCGACTACCCTCCATGTACACCACTTGCCTCCTATTGCAGTATACCAGAGTTAGCGTTGGATAGAGTATAGAGGACTTGGAGTCCAGAGAGATTAAGAGTAATTAGTATTCAGGAGGAAGGAGAGTGTTACACTAGTGAGCGATAGTTCTCACGCACAATAGCACTACACAGGGTGCGCACGAATGGATAGAGTATAGAGGACTTGGAGTCCAGAGAGATTAAGAGTAATTAGTATTCAGGAGGAAGGAGAGTGTTACACTAGTGAGAGATAGTTCTCACGCACAATAGCACTACACAGGGTGAGCACGAATGCGCGGCTGTCCCTTTGTGTATTTTCGGTTAAGCTTTTTTTGAGTGAAGCAGAGGAATATCCTGGAATTATAACTTTATCGGGGCTTCATAAAAGCGTGAAGTAACCGCGATCGGACCATGTTGAGAGATAAGGGGCTTTGGAAAAAGTTTTTTTTTTTTCCCCGGCGTTCTCTGCGATGGTGTTTCTTACTCGACAGTCGACAGGTCTTACTTGGAGTGTATGTTCTTTTCGTAGATCAGCACGCCCCGATCTCCCAATTCTGCAGCTTTTGCGAGAATTAATTTTTTTGAACCCGAACGGAAGCCGAGTTCGTAAAAATCTTGCTACAGTTTTGTTACAAATTGTTTTTTATTATGTAGTATAATTTTTTCAACGCAAGAAAACTGCGTTCTTTTATCAAATTAATTAATTTAAACATTTTTTTAAATTTATTAGTGAAAATATTACTGTTTTTCGTGTTGAAAAAAATTTGCCACGTAATAAAAACAATTTGTAACAAAACTGTAAAAGATGACTTTACAATATCGGTTCCCGTTTGGGTTCAAAAAATTAATTCTCGCAAAATGTGTAGAAAGGGAGGTTGTGGCCTTAAGTTTATTGGAAAAAATATGTATTTCAAGCACTATGAACTGCAGTTCTAGCTACTTGTGGCCGGGAGCCTTGAGAACACAGGCGTTGAAACAAGCCGCTCGCACCGTGCACCGTAAAAAAATAATGGGAAAATTACGTGACAAGTGTAAGGCAAAATTCGCAAACTTGTGTGGGAAACATAACTTTCCTAACGGCTAAGGTAAAATTACCGCACTCTGGAGTAAAATTTACGTAAATAGCGGTGGTAAATTCCAGGAATGGACGGGGAAATTACCTTACGACGCATGCTTCTCTTCAGCATTGTTTCAACACCTAAGTGGGAGGGCGGGCGGAAGTAACTATTGTTGAACATGCTAATATCCACTGATGCTCTCACGCTGTCGTCGTGGCGTAGTGTATGTACAGCGCATTGGCCTGTCGTGATAGAGGACAACAGTTCGCGCCCATCCACAAGGAAGTGTCGACGATTTTATATTTTAGGTTTTGGTTACTGTTCCTCAGAAGATATAGGTAGTAAAAATCTTAACAGTACTTATACTCGAAGGAAATTTTTAATATTATTTTGTTATACAATATAGTTAATATTGTATGGGATTCCCCCCCCCCCCCCCAATTTTTGTCTGGCACTCTTCCCGTGCGATTAAGTAATATTACTTTACTTGTTATGTAAATTTACTCTACGTATAAGAGCTTCCCTTAAATGTACGGGAATTTTACCTCAAAGATTTTTAGCGTGAACTCCAACCTCGCTTGCCAGTAAAATGGCGACAGTTGCTAGTAACATATCGGGAACGTCGTTCGCCAATCAGCGCCTGCTAGCCCATTCGCCAGCCGGCAACCTGGCGAATAGGGAACTTAATGCATCATTCAGTATAGTCCCTCAGGCTTGGTCCACGATGAGAAACGAGTACGTTTTGAACGAGTGCGTTTTAAAATTAAGGTTGGTATAGTTTGTTTACGGTACAGTGAGCACTTTTGAGACCGTAGTTTTTTTCCTATCGGCCATTTTTTTTTATCATTCCGCCCTGTAAGTAATAAACACAGTGTATATAGAGTGTTCTGAAATTAAACGCCCACACTGAGGGAGGTGAGTCCTTAAGAGAAATAAAGTGGAAAATACACAGGATACCATATGCCTAAATTGAATATGAAAACTCGGTTTCGAAAACGAATTTTTTGCCGAATGCCTTGTACAACGACTCCAAAGTCCGCAGCAAAAATGTGACTTATGCTTCCCATGTTGCAGATACACATGCTTAATGCTGGCCGTCCTCGGTCTGTGCGCACTGTTCGGCATGAGGAAGTGATATGTCAGCACATCGACGACATGTCCTCCTCTACGCTTCATAGCGCGTCAAATGGGCGTGTCCCATTCAACCGAGTGGAACGTAGTGTGGGTAAATCAACGCTGTCCCTGCCGCTGGCAGAACGTACAAGGCATTCAGCAAAACACGTTTTCAAAAACCCAATTTTCACAAGCTCATATCTCCCTTAATATTCTGTTTAGGTGTACGGTGTCCTGTAAATTTTCGACTTAATTTTTCGCAAGGAATCGCCTCCCGCAGTTTGAGCGCATACCTTCCGAAATATTTCACCGGACTCGAAAGTTAACGTCTAAGGCTACAATAAGATATATTTATTGACTATTATTCCCATTGAGAAGGCTTCAAAAAGTACTCACTTCTTTAGCGTGAATAGCCCATAGTCCTTTTGGTACGGCCCTCGGTCGTGGAGCGCGCGACGTACAGGAATTGACCGCGACGCGCAGACGTGTAGGAACTGGCGAGAAATTGTATCCAATAGTATCGTTCGAGAAACAAAGAAGAATGCACAACTTCCGTTTTCCGGTGTAATACCACGTTCGTTGGCGATGTTCGTTAGCGCAGTTTAATTGCGAATTTCTCTAGCGCTGTTTAATCCCGAGTATTTATAATGGACTTTCAAGTGAATTAAAATGAATCGGAGTCTGCCGAGGACGGTTTTTATGTGAGTGAAATAAGTTCTCTCTTTGCTCAAACACAGGACAGTGATAGTTCGCTCATTCATACGACCGAATTTGAGAAGAATTTCGGGGTGGTGATAGGAAAGAAAATTCGTAAAATGAAAACCATTATGAACATTTAGCTTAGCCTACATACTGAATATCGTTGAATTATTATTAAGATTTTTAAATTACCAATGAATACACTTCGATAGGGCAGCTGTACGAATATAAACATTTCGGTTTTGTCTGCGTACATTTTTTTTTTTTTTTTTTTACGTTTTGCTTTTTAAATTGAAAACCTTTTCAATATGAATACAATAGACCCATTCTTTAGTCCCCTCGTATTATAACTGCGAAAATTCAGTATCTGCAAAACATCTCGAAATACAACGTGCATTACCTTATCCCACTAAAGCGCCAAAATCAGGTTCGGCTATGACTGGCTGAACGAGAGCAATTAATGCCCATAATGAACCACGGTTATTTTCCTTCACACATACATGTTGTTATGCAATCGTTCAACACAGTGGCGGAGTCACAAATTCTCACCTATGAGATATTCGCGGTAAAGCGAGTACTTTTTAAGGCCCTTCTAGAATTTTCTTTTGTCCAATTACCATCTTCCTGCTGATTTTTGATATAAACATCGCAATGTGACAAATAAACACTCTAAATATATTTCACCACCCTGAAAATTTAAAGCCTGAAGCTGCAATAAGATATATTTATTAGTGGTTAATGCTTGTTGGAAGGGCCTTAAAAAGTGTTCACTTTACCGTGAACAGCCTATACCTGTGTCTAAGGTGTCCTTGGGAGAGAAAATACCGGCTGTCAGGCGACTAGGCACCTTGCCTAAATATTTTGGTTTTGTCTCTAGACATGCTGTTATTTAACTAACTAAACTATGTCTTGTATAGTTATAGATCAATGCACAGATTATCGATGCGACTATAAGATCGGACAAAAAATTCGATATACAACAAATCAATTGTCCATCTTTTTCGGACCAGATGTACCAATCTCTAAGCTGTACGGACATGTCATTTCTAATTGCTAGGATATGCAATGGCTTTGGAAAAAAAATTATACAGCCAAAAATACTATTAATCAAAAACTCATAAAAATATCAACGACCAAAAAAGAACATTTCACGAAAATCCTACAATCCAAAAATACAATCTTAATATCAATAAAATTCATAATTTTAAAGGTACATAAAAGTGCCGCTAAATCTAACAAACTGTTCGAAAATAAATATATCGATTCCGAGGAAAATCCAGCAGTCATAATATTGATATAAAATCTATCTTGTGAAGCCGATTTAATTTATTTTCAAAAATCGATTTTTAATTTTCATCTGTAAGATTTTACAGACCCAGTTGTAAGAGGCAGAGCGGGACATGCTTACTAAACGCAGTGGAAGACACGAAATTACCGCTCGTGGTTTCGGCTGGTGGATGCGTCGCCTTCCCAGGTGCACGACCTCCTGGTGATGTCACTGAACGTCTGAGGACGCCAAGTGTTGTATGGGAATTTTCTGGAAAGAGCGCATGATTGGGGGTGGAGAAATTTGGGCGCCTCTTAACATCGAGGTATTGAGAGCCGATGAGGGTGAAGCGAGGTGAATATGGAGCAGCGGCGGGGAAACGGGAGATCCCAGAGAAAACCCGCCGATCAGCTGCATCGTCCGGCAGGCTTCTCGCATGCGAAAAACCCGGGAGCGACAACGTCGGGAATCGAACCCAGTTCGCCTAGGTGAGAGGCGAGTAGTCTAACCACTAAACCACCGCGGCCCCATTCATATCCATAAACCAAGCTTCGGACACGAGGCCCACATCAAAGAAACCGCCACGACAAAACGCCTCTTCTTGTGTACTCGCGTCCACTGCCGTCCGGCCCCTTATGACTCCACGAAGTGAGAGCACGCTCGAGTGTGCTCTTGGTGCACTCTCGACCCTTGGGGGAGGTGTGGTTTTGTGCGGGAAATGGGTGGGGGAGGAGGTTGGAGGGGGGTACGACCCGGAGAAACTTGGTCGTCCACGAGATGTGTGGCAATTTGTTTGCTCGCGAGTGCAAACAGGAGACCCGTGAGCACGCAATCAGGGCTACGATGCCCGCCGGCTATTGTTGCGGAAGCGAAATAACACTCGACGGAAAGTAAACAACGGTCCCAGGGGGAGCGCGGGGCGGGAAACCCTGTTTTCCCCGGACACGCACTCCACCCGGTGGCCTTAAGAGGTCACCCACATACAGGCACGGGCTGGGAGTAAATAACGAGCGAGGTATCCGGGGATCAAAGCTTTCGGAAGGGCCGTATTCATAAACGCTGTGCGACGGGCGATCCGCTGCTGGGTGTAATACGAGTTTCGAATCTATGTATTTTTTTTTTTCTCTTTTAAATGCAAACATTTGGCGTGCTCAGTGACCCCAAGATCGCTGACGCGATACCTTCAGATCACGAGAACCTGTTCAAACACAAGAGTGTATACTTTCTTTTTCTTTTTTTACTTATAAGCTTCGGTGAATTTCGCTTGTAAGTGAATTGCTGGCAGTTAATCAAATTATCAATAATTAAACATCATATACATATACATACACGATACATGAGTACGTTATGTTGTAACAGGGTGTGGGAGGATGTCCTATAAGTAATATGTGTTATACAGAAAATACAAAGCATGAGATCGCAGATATTTGCCATTCACTTTAAGCTTAAAGTTGAAATAAAATTCCCAAATTTCTCTTCCCCTATCTTTGTCATAAAATACATAAGTAATAAATACATACCGTTTCGAAAATTAAGTTCTTTTTTACAATTTAAAATATAATGACCATTTACGTAAATTATTAAATTTAATAAAACCACTTTGAAATCATATTTTTTATCGTCCTTTGGTTAAACTCATTGGAATAACGATTAGGTGCCTATTGGTGCGAAGAGCTCCGATCATGTCGGCTATTGAATCAGCATGTAGCAGATTTTTATAGTACGATACGTCTAGTTTATAAAGCAAGCTAGTTTTATCCTACTTGTCGCATAACGATACAATTAAACACTGCAATGAAATCCATTCGGAGACTGGTAGGTGAGTATAGCCTAGATGCTGGGTATAGTAGGCCAGCAATTTTGGTGAAATATAGACTGAGATTATACTCAAGTTTTACGTTTCCACACATCGTGAATTCGAATTGGTGGAAAACCACTGACTCGCAGTGAAATTCAACCACTCGAATCAGTGAAAATCATCGCTTCTCTTACGATTCGCAGCAAACCCTTGATTGTTTTAGTGAAACAATTTCGCTGACTGAGTAAGAGACAGCGAATTGCATGCGGTGAATTAAATATTGTTTTCAATTAATACGGCCAAATAAATACGTAAAATATACATATTTCCAACAGTCACAGGTTGTATTGTGCAATTTAACGTAATTTAAATGAGCAAAAAAAAAATGCCGAGATGTCTAGGATTAGAACCAAAGCACCTGTTTTCAAATCACTACCTGGCGAATTTAGCTACCAAGCTTAATTTGATGCAAATAAGGGGAAATATATGATTTATAGTTTATTAACGAGAATATGTAGCTTTAAATTATAGTCCTTTCATTTCGTTTTTAGTTTAAGAGTGGCATTAGGATCGTTAAAACAAATAGTACCCATGAATATAATCACTTTACCACATTTAATTACAGTTTAAACCTTCAAACCGAGCGCAATGGTGATTACGTAAAAACGAAAATGTTTACGTTGGCTCATAAAATTGTATTATAAAAGACGAAACTCGCATTTAAAACATATACTTGATGGGTTTTATTAGTTTAGGTATTGTTATTTCATTTTAAACACGTTATTTAACTGATCAATTTGTTAAAAAAACAAATCATTATAAAACAGTGAACGAAATGTTTGATTAGGCCTAACCAGTGGGAAATGTCACTGCAACAGTTAAACTGACCAAAGTTACTGTCAGAGAAGTCAGGCACTGTTAACTGATTTAAACAGTGAAATTCTCAATGATTCAGTGAAGAATACTTAATCCTTTCATCCCAGCATTAACTTAAGATTTCTGGTTTAGAAAGTAATATATGTATTTTTTTTTTAATGCCCGTTGTATTTGAGTTGAGAAAGAAAATGTTTCTTAATACAATCGATAATCTGCAGACGTGTTTATTTGTCGGATATATGAACCAATCATGGCGTAGAACAGCGCGGTTTATGAATCAGTTGCTATAGGCTGTTCACGATAAAGTGAGCACTTTAGAAATGAACCCTATAAAAAAGTCACTGTTCCTGCCTGCATATATTTTAACGGGCGCACTGAGTGACATTCGCCGAGTAGAGTTCGTAACGATGCATGGAAAGTAGTTACATATCTTAACGTCGAATAAAAAGTGTTAGGTAACCATTTGTAATAATTTCAAATTAATTCTTTCACTTTCTGTTTCTTTTTTAATGTATAAACATGATTACATTTGTAAAGTATTTACATTCTTAATAATTCCACGATTTAATTTGACCGACGCATGAATAAAATGAGGTCCACGGCGATGTTAATTTTACATAAGGCGGAAGAATACACAACGTGTATACAAGTAGATCTTAAGCAGGGGTTTGAAAAGAGTTCATTTTACCTCGAACAACCTATACCATTGAAGACGATCGAGCCCTGGGTCTCGCAGTGTGCAGTGACGTTCAAATATAACCTCCCCGTACAACGTGTAGCCAGTTTCAAGACTGGGAATGAAGGAGTTCTGAATGCTGAAGTAGAACAGATCTTTCCACAGCAATCTCCAAGCCACATACGCCAGCAAAATTGCGTCGCTGGCCTACGACAACGTGCTTACGCGTGTACCAACAGAAACCAAGAAGTAACCGATTTAACTATAGAGTGTTCACAGTAAAATGAGCACTTCTGAAAGCCCTGCTCAAATTCTACTTGTATGCATGTTGTGTCTTCTTCCGCCTTATGTAAAATTAACACTGCCTTCGGCCTCAGCACTTTATTCATGCGCCAGTCAAGTGAAACTGTAAAATTATTGGGAAAGTAAATCTGCTCATTGTTACACTTTTATGTATTTAAAAAGGGGAAAGGGAAAGAAATAAACTAAGTTATCACAAATGGTTACCTTAGACATTTTAATCGACGTTAAGATATAACTACCTTTCATCCTGCGTTACCAACTTTACTGGACGCATGTCACTCAGTGCGGCCGTTAATATATACGCAGGCAGGGGCAGTAACTTATTTCAAGGGTTTATTTCAAAAGTGTTCACTTAACCGTGAACAGTCTTTAGTAATAGGAGCACAAACTTCTGGTTGCAATCAGTCTAATGTTTTAGCAGAGAGGGTTTACTAATCTGAAATATTTACAGGGATGTCATTTTGAAAATAAGTAAGTGATCCACTTAAAACTTGTAAGTTGCATGGGCTACCGTAGCACTACTTCTATGCAAGATTTGATTGGAATTTGTAGATTGGTTCCCAAAATAGGGTATAATATTCCATTTCCTCACCTGGTTGTTTCATAAAAGTTAGAAAATAATACTTAGACATCGACAGCTTACAAAGTTCGGTTTAATTTCGTCGAATAGGTTTAAAAATGGCGGCCATATAAATTTTTTCATATGTTTGGGATATCTATTTATGAATTTAACAATTGCAATCAAACTTTTTATGCAGACATTATATATTAAAAACATTGTCTACACAGCCTCTTTTTAAGCATTTATTTTTAAATAGCCTCATTTAAGAAAATCAGATTTGATGCCATATCTCAGAGACCAATCAATATATTTCCATTAAATTTTTCACACAAGTGGCGTTGTGGTAGGAAAATTATACTTATGTATTTTAATGGCTCAGGCACTTGTTTTCAAAATAATGACCGAGTAAATATTTCAGGTTAATGAACCCTATCATTCAAAACATTCCACTTATTACATTATAAGGTGGTGTTCTGTATCCTAAATTCGTGATGCAGTTGATTGTAAGCTAGCTCAATTGTAAGAGTTTTTTTACTGAATTAATATGCCGGGTAAGTAACTCGTGTATTTTAATTGTTTTTTTTACGGTTTCACATGTTTATGGTTTCATCTCTAATGGCATTGCTGTCAACGAGACGTAAACGCCTACCTACTATCTAAGCTTTCAAGAACTTCACTAAAATTGATTTGCACTCATGTATAGAGAAGTAGGCACATCAATCATCAATAAGTTCTTATTTCATTTATCGTCTGCTGCCATTACGCGACACATTTTTTACTCTACTCGGCTGCATGTAATACGGTCACATTGTTGAGTCCTTTTTTTTTGTTTACTGGCAAGATAGTTGAAGAGGCCGTGATAGAACCACTTTGGCCCAATCATAAAAGTAAAACTAGGGTATACTTACCTTAGTCTAGTCTATTACCGAAGTAATTTGTGAAATTTTTCATAACTCTATCGATTACCTATAAGAGGGGCCATGAATTTTTTCGGAAAGATTTCCACGTAGACTAAATTACAATATAATAACCATATCCTGTACACGAGCCTTTTTGGAATCGACTTATGGAAAACATCTTTGTTCGTTACTGTGTGTATTTAAACTGACGCACTTACTGGCATCGTGGCTGTTAAGTTGGCAACGGAGTCAGATAAATAGTTCCACGTATTGACGTCGCATTAGAAGTGTGACGTGTAAATTTTTGGACAGTTAGTTAGTTTAGTTTATGTTTGTTTCATGCTCAGACCTGGAACACATTTACGCTCCAAAAAATTTTACGTTTACACTTTACTAACGCTTGAATAAAGCTGTGTAACCCGTGTCAATGTTAATTCTACATACGGTGAAAGTATACAAAATGAGGAGAAAGTAGATCCTAAGCAGGGATTTTGAAAATGCTCACCTTAGCGTGAAAAGCAATTGTACGCCAGCAGTTTTTATTCCTACTAGCCACATGTTTTTTTTTTTTCAGAAGCCAGTGTGGTTTTCGGCCAATCAGAACTACGTTATTGGTGTAGTCAAAGCATGTGGTTCGCTGATAGTTACCTGAGACACGTGTCACTTGAAGCCATACGATCCCAAAAGCGGATCAAAGCTGATGAGCTTTGAAATACAATTGGACGGGAACAATGTTTCGCTAAAATCGTGTGGCCTAATCCAATTATGCTAACGTTTCGATTAAGTTACTGTCACAATGGAATTAAAACTGGACTTCGGACCAAAATAAATAAATAAACTGTAAAACCAACCTTTTATTTATAAATGCACTAAAATGATAAAAAATAATTATAGTAGTTACAGAATTTTTAGAACTTGTAGGACGTGGTCGAACAGCCGTAATAAACTTTACTACAAATTAATATTGTTGTATAAATTTATATTTAATATATAACATCTTGGCACAATATAGAACGTATACCTCATCTGCGTAATCGTAGTAAGCAAATATCTTGAGTAACAATCTTAACTATTCACAATATAGAATGTATACCTCATTTACGTAATCGTAGTAATCATATATCGTGCGTAAGGCTGTTAACTATTCGCATTATAGAACGTATACCTCATTTGCGCAAGCGTAGTAATCAGATATCTTGCATACGGCTCTTAACTATTCGCACCAAACTTTTATATATTAAATATAAATTGATACAAAAATATCAATTTGTAGTTAAGTTTATTACGGCTGTTCGACCACGTCTTACAAGTTCCACAAATTCGGTAAGTACTGTAATTATTTTTATCTTTTGGGTGTATTTATAAATAGAAAGTTGGTTTTAAAAGGTTTTTACATTTAATTTATTTTTAACACCATATAATGATAACTTTTTTGTTATCATTATATGGGTGGACTATTTACACATTCACAGACTCGTGAGTGAATAAATAGTCTACCTATATATAAATAATTATAACAGTTAGTGAGACTAACAAGACTAACAATGTGAGGTTATGTACCGGTGGCCCCTTCTACACTTCAAGCTGCAACCTGGCGAACAGTGATGCACTGCAGGCAGACTGCATGCCAGTTCAGTGCATAGAGGTCGGGACAGACACCTATCGTACATACAAACAAGACAAGTTAAATAATTTAAAAAAAATTACAAACGAGGTCTACATGTTTCTTGGAAGCCAATATAGAAAAAAAAAACTAAAACTCAAAATTAAAAATAAATATTACATTTCAGATTTTGTTCACTTTGTGAGCAAATATTTTGCACGGAGTTGCATTTCTGAAAATATATTTCTGACTCTGAAATTTTATACACTTAGTTGCGGAGCACGTTATTCTGCTGAAGGAATACATTTCTTTGGTGAAACTTTTTTCTCAGGAGCTTGGCAAAACCGTGATGCAGGATTGCCTATTTTTCTAGTTTTTTTTTTTTTTTTTTTTGGCCTCTGAAATCCTGCACTCTTCTGTTATCTTCTTTACCATTTATTTACGTTTCATGGCTTTTTAAATCTTTGGTTTGGAAAGACACTTCTCCTTATTAGATAATATTTATGAAACTCCCAACCGAAGGAATAAGTTTTATGTACTCATCCCATACCAGAAGCTAGAGGAGTACGCTGTCAAAGAGCTGAAAACACTCACACGGTTTACAGCCAGAGATAGAGTTTGAGAAGGAATGAGGAGCTGGGAAATGGTTCGGAAAGGGCGAAGAGGATGCGGGGTGCGTTTGTGTGGCGATGGTGGTTTAGCGAGTTATGTCAAGGGTCGATAGAGGCATTCTCTCTCGAGTCCCGAGAGACGGTTAGCGATCGCTGTGGGGGAGCCGCCGAAATATCGCAACTCGCGATCCGAAAGCCTTGCAGAATGTTTATTCTTGGTTTGGGAAGTTCGTGCCTCCACATAGTTAGCGTCTCGGCCTCATCTCTCACCTAATATGGCACCATTAAAACCCCGTCGTTTACGCTGTAGATTACAGTCTTCGCCCTTTGCGACATTTTCCTTGAAGGGCAGACGATTAAAGGTCGTGTCTTTTAACGAATGCTCCATCAAGCTAGATTCTCCGCTCATTATAGGGAATATGCGTAGTTTTATAACGATGATTACAATCGTTGATAACTTATATGAAGAAGTAACTTAATTAAGGGCACAGAAAATTAAATTGGCTTTGTTTCAAATTTTAATATTTTTGTACTTAGGTTCATGTACGGCGAGATGATTTACTAAGTATACTAAAGTTATCTAATGCCTGCAATTCTCATAAGTTCTCGCGTTTAAGTATGAAGTCTTTGCTAAATTCATTGTATCACTAGACTGCGCTAACCTCAACCTGCAAATTGTAAATTAACAATCGTGACATGCCAGATGGCACGAAGAGCGCAGAGCTCCTTGCATTCTAGCTCTTTCTCAATCGCCATTAGCAGTTGAAACAACGTGAAAAAAAATATATAGTTCAGCTACTGCCTACGCACCGTTCACATCACATCGAACCCCATTATTATGTAGCGGAAATAAATATAATTCACCACTTACATAAATCATGTAGCAAACCAGGTAACCAGGAAAGCGTGTCAGTGAACAACGCTATATTGGGTTGCTGTTACGACAACAGCTTAGCACCGGCAGAAGAATGAGGATAGAGATATCTATAATGGTGTAGATGTGAGGAGATAGATTTTACTCATCTGCAGGCCCGACGACTAGCGCCAAGGATCACCATCGCGCGGGTCCGCTGTGAGAAACTGGCTTTAAGAGCTCCAGAGCATCTCTCTGCAGAGAGACGACACTTCGGCCAGTGTCCGTTTAAGAGCTCGTGCTACAGCTGTTTGATGTTTTAGAGTGAGGGATCAGTGGCAAGCAACGTATGACATGTTAACTTCGGGTAAAAGGCTTGAGTACACTCTCCCCTTAACATGATTTAAACAGGACATTGTTGTTAATGTTTCAAATATTATGTGGAGTAATTGTGTCAACTAATAAATTAAATTAAAAAGAGCTGATCCAATATATAATATTTATGTTTTTTTGGGGGGGGGGGGGAGATGCCTGAGTTGTTAGCCTGCTCGCCTCCCACCAAGGCGAACCGGGTAAATTCCCGGCCGAGTCACTCTTGAATTCTAGCATGTGGGAATCGTGCTGGACGATACCGCTGGTCAGTGGGTTGTTTTCGGGGATCTCCCGTTTCCCCCGCCATTTCATTCCGGAGCTGCTCCGTACTCACCTCAATCATCCACGTCGGCTCTTAAGACCTCACTGCTAAGAGCCGCCCAAATCTCTTCACTCACTCTTTGTGTTTTGCCCTCGATCCCTCTTAGAGGTAGGTAAGGTCTCAAAGCTTGCAACACCACGCACGGGTAGGAATAATTCTTCAGAAATAAAATAAATGTGCGTACAATATAGCGAAATATAAGTAAAATATCACGTGGGGAAAATGCTCAGAAAGCGAAGCATTCGAACATATTTTTTTTTTTTTTTTTTTTTTTTTCCCAGTTATTACGTAGGCACGAGAGTAAGATCACGAGAAGAGTGTTCTTCGTGCAGATCGAGTCAACCTGGTGCAGGTAAGGTTCACGGCCTCTCTGTTCGTTTCTCTTTGCACACAGAAGCAAATGAAAGGCTTGCACGATCGCTG
Source organism: Dryococelus australis (assembly GCA_029891345.1). Lineage (NCBI taxonomy): Eukaryota > Metazoa > Arthropoda > Insecta > Phasmatodea > Phasmatidae > Dryococelus > Dryococelus australis. Next base: position 32,883,119 of record CM056995.1, on the reverse strand, counting down.
TCCTGAAATATTTAATAACGAGGAATTTTAGTAATTACATAGCTATATCTGTCCGGGGATGGATCCGAAAGTGAAAGATTGGGGTGGGGATGTGTCAGCGTACAGGATCTTCTTCCCCTCAAACCTTCACATTTACATAGAACTAGTGTTTAAATATTAAAAATTGAAGTGAATAATATCAGAATTGTTTCCAATACTGATATTATTTTATAAATTTACAATTGTTTAGTAAAATTACAGTGAGATAGTGCCTCCTTTCCATGCCACAAATTAGATGTATTTAAATGCTATCTGCACAATGGGAGGATGACACCCCCTTCCCCTCAAAACCAAAATTTAGATTCACTTCTTTATCTAACAAAGATTTTCTGTGCCCAAGATGAGCAGTTGGTCAGGAGAAGTACTTCCAATAATATCTTTGCATGAGTGAAGACTATCATGAATATGGTAAAGATATTTGGGCGGCTTTTAACAGCGTGGTCTTGAGATTCAATGAGGGTTATTAAGGTAGAGCAGCACCGGAATGAAAGAGCGGGGGATACGGGAGATTCCCGAGAAAACCCGCCGATCAGCGGCATTGTCCAGCACAATTCCCACATGGGAGAATCCGGGAGTGACCCGGCAGGGGATTTAACCCGGTTCGACTCAGTGGCAGGCGAGAGCAGGCTAACCGCTCAGCCACCTAGGCTCCCTGAAGACTATGATGATCATAGAGTCGTTAAAAATGCTAATCACTCGGAACCATATTCACTTCATTTCTCCGCCGGACAGGGAAGCAGTAATATAATTAATTACTTACTTATTTATGTGCAGAAAAATCAATTCTAAGTTACTTTTATTCAGCTTAGGTGGAAATAAATAAACTGATACCCACCTCAGAGCAGGTCCGAGGAGGCCGAAAGCGTATTTTATGAATATGGTTCCTTTTTAGATTTCCAACTTTCATTCACATCTGGTTTGAAAAAAATATTGTTTTGTAAAATAAGATGAATGATATCATTTGTATTTTATATCCTCTACTTAAATAATGCCAATACTAATAACTCGGGCTGGTTTCTCAATAAATAATAAAATTAATTTCTGGAGCTCCTTTTTACTGTGAGATCTTCTTTAGAATGACAATTGGTATAAACTTCCACCTGGACAAAAAATATATAAATAATATAAAAATTTATTATGTAATTAACATGTCGATTGTGAGGATTTTACATTAATTTCTTTTTAAAATCTAAAATTGTAATACTAATCTTTCCGACTGATTTTAATGCTACTCGAAAGAAATATTAAGTTATTATTTACACTTGGGTTACCCCGATTTCTATGATATCGCCAATTTTTTTTTCTCAAAAGGATTAAGCCTAAATGTAATTAGCCTACGCATGTTTATTTTTGGTTGTTTATATGACTTTCATTTTTAATTCCTCCATTAACGATGACCTAAGGAAATTTGATATTGGCGTGGATGCAGAAGACGAAGAAAAAATAATATGAGGCGTCTTACTTTAAATGAAGTTAAAATATTATAAACTTTCCTTATTGAAGACCTTTATTCATCATACACGTAGGGTGAGACGCGTGTAGGTAAGGCGTACTTTAGTAGGGACAGCTTAACTTCAAGGTACCTTATTGCAAAGAGACCGAAAAATTAACTGCCACCCGAACTGCTTAATGAAATAATATACAAATATATATATATATATATATATATATATATATATAAACGAAAACGATAAGTAACATTGCAACGGGGAGCAAAATTTAAATAAAATGGCTCTCGGCTTGTGAGGTAACACAAGATTGTAGAAACCATGCTACTATGAATACAGTTAAGGGCGTCCAAATTGATAAATAGAGAAATTCACGCCATACATGTTAAAATTTGAAAATAAGGAAGGACAAAGTGTGTTGCTATCTAAATAGTTAACAGGCTTGAATACTGGACGTTCGTAAGGTATGCTCTGTATCACGAACGAGTGCACTTTTTTCAACAAAATGTGAGGGCAGTCTAGTTTACAGGTGTTTCTATGGATACGGCGGTGTCACGCCTGACGTTTATGTAAACACGCTTAGTTGACTGTCAAAACCTTTCCCGCGCGGCAATAGAAAATATTTTCCCGTGAAAACACCTGTGCACAAGGCTATTTTCAGATCTGCGAAGAAGAAGGACAATTGTTCGCGAAACAGGCTATAACTGTGTGGCGAGAGTATCGAACACAGCACAGATAAGAAACAGATGAATCTGGAAATTTCTTAGTGAAATTATTCTAGCACACGAGTGACACCAAAATAAGAAAAGCATTACAAAAACAAATGGTAATATGCTTTACCTTAGGAGTTTCAAATTTCAAGCTCAAGAAGTAAGCGGTAACGAAACACTTCCTAAAGAACTAGAACGTTGGCGTAATAGGCTATGTACATAACACTTTTGCAATAAAAATGTGAAAAAATTTTTTACTGACACTGCCTATATATATTTTGAAGGGCGCGCTGACTGGCGAACTAGTCGTGAAGTTGGTAACGACAAAGAGAAAATATTTATGTAAACATTTAAAATACATAAATACTTTAATTTGCTTTTCGTTTTTTTTTAATATACAAGTGTAAGAATGAGTATCCTACAGGTTCTTGGCAAAGTTAATATTACCCGAAGTGTAAAAATATACAGTGTTCATAAAAGTTGATCTTAAGCAGGGCTTTCAAAGATTTTCATTTTACCACGAACCACCTTAATCAATATACACTAACCTAAAGACCAGTTTCTATTTTCATTGCTCGACGGCGAGGTCTCGAGAGCCGATGAGGGTGATCGAGTAACGGCATCGTCCGGTACGACTTCCACATGCGAAAATCCGGGGTTAACCCGGCCGCGGATTGAAACCGGTTCGTCTCGGTGGGAGGCGACCAGGCTGACCACTCAGCCACCTGTTATGGCAAGAAATCATTAGGTAAGAGTGGATATTATGAAATTTGGGAAGCGAAGGCCCGGAAGTAAAAAATTTGAAACAAATGTTTATTGCACAAAAAACGTACGATGAGGTTGAATAAGAGTAAATATTACGAGTGTCATACAAAACAACTGGCACAGCATGTGTTAGGTAAATTTGACTAATTTTACAAAATTTCTTGGGTTGTTTTATGTCTAGCTTGCCATTTTCATTTTGACAGTCAAGTTTTTGGAGAAAATCCATAACGTTCAGCCTAGCCAATTAGGAGCACTTAGAAACCAGTCGTAGTATATTTCTAGGTCAAGGCTGTTCACGATAAAGTGAGAACTTTAGGAATGAACCTTAAGAAAGAAGTCACTGGCCCTGCATCCATGTATTTCAATGGGCGCACTGAGTGACATTCGCCCAGTAAAGTTGGTAACGATGAATGGAGAGTAGTTCCATATCATAACGTCGGATAAAAAGTATAAGGTAATCATTTGTGATAACTTAAAATTATTTCTTTCGCTTTCTGTTTTTTTAATGCATCGAAGTGTAAAAATGAGCATATTTGTAATGTATTTACTGTATTAATAATGTCATAGTTTCATTTGACTGACGCATTAAAAGAAGGATGAGGTCCATAACAATGTTAATTTTACATATGGCGGAGGAATACACAATGTGTTTACAAGTATATCTTAAGCAGGGCTTTCAAAAGTGCTCATTTTACCGCGAATAGCCCATAACTGAAATAATTTTAGATGTAGCAAACATGAAATGTCATATATAAATTAATTTTTTGTTTATTTTCCAGTGTCTAAATAGTTTTTTTGCTGTGATTTTCTGTCCTTCTGAATTCCTTAAACTAAATTTCAGTTTTAGAATTTTGGCTAATCGATGTTATTTTATTTTTTTAGAAATAGTACAATCATATGCATATGAATAAATGTAATATTTGTATGTGGTTTTGCATATGCGTGTATGTGAACGTAGGCCTATATGAATATACGTATACACATAAAAAAATCAATCAAAAGAGAAATCGTGTAAGTTCACTATTTAGTTTATTTTATTTTATGTCCGTTGATTTTATATATTTCATGTGAGCTAATTTCTAATTTTATAGTACACATTTCGTTATTTTTTCAGTTTTTTATTTACTTTACTTTTCAAAAATTTAATATTACTGTATGTTTTATTCTGTAAAATGGTTAAGTGTAATCGACGGTGATACTATTTTAACTTCGCCACAAAAAACAAAGACGTTTTATTATCATTGCTTAATAATTCAAAGGTGAAATAGCCGCCTACTCCAGCCACACACGCCACCAAAATGGCGCCACTATCCTGCGACATGTCGGATGGCCCTTCGTCCATGAGCGTCTAGTAACTTACTCGCAAGCCGGCAGCCCAGCGAATAGGGGAACACTTCCCAGGACGCAGCTGCCGATTGGACACAAGACCCGTTCCCAAATCCCAGAGCAACCAATCAGAGAGTGGGTGCGCCCACATCAACGAGACCACTGACACCATCTCGTCTCTGGTTGGTAAATGTTTTATTTAAATAACAGGAACAATTACAACAATGGAAGTGATAAAACAAGTAGGCCTACAGGAACAATTGTAGAGTTCAACATACCTGTATACAATTACTATGTTAACGTGGAAGGAGTAGACAAAATATACAGAAACGTAACTGAAAAAAAATTAAAGTATCACAGTGGGTGGCCAGTTAGGGAAAATAGCCGAACCACTAAATAAATTAATAAACATTTAATAAAACACGTGCTACGAGAAGTTATACAAGGACAATGGGAAAGGTACTAGGAAGGGACACAAAAAGAAAAAAATGTAGAAACCAGGATACGAACTTCAAGAAAGGAATATAAGTATAATGTGTGTTGAGGATTATATGGCAGTTTGAAACCTTTGGTGTACCAAATAATTAATAAATTAACCCCTTAACACGTTATCCCGAGTATATTCGTTCACGTATGACATGTTGCAAAATATGTAAACTATCGGCCGATATTATAAAACGTCAGAAATTAGCACCAATACAGACAGCGTATTTTTCTGGTTATTGCTTTTGGCTGCTGCTGGTAGACCAACATTTTATTATTGGTTGCTGCCAGAGCCATACGCCAATAGAAATTCCTTTCATGGCATCCATATTACAAGTTATTGCGAGGAATTCGTAAGTATTTCTCAGACCAAAATTCTCCTCTACTGCAACATCCGGAACTTAAAATTATCGCGAATGTTAAGGGGCCAATTAGAAACAAAACACTGAAGAGATAGGGTGTATTGAACATAACGATCATACAATAACTATTTACGTGACTATTAATAATAATGATAAGTTTTACCACACGACGCTACTACTACAATGTAATTGGAAAGTCCCCACCTTGCTCATGATGCCGGAGGCGGTTAAGATGGCCGGACATACACATCTCCACATGTTATTGGTCCGCTGCCCCCGTGACAGAAATCCTCGCTCCTAGCGTTACGTTGGCCTATATCGGGCGCGTTGTTTAGGAGCGGGAGTTTTTTTTTTTTTATATATACTCCCGAGGACAGCAGGACATTGGTTTTACTCAGTTATATTTGCATTTTATGAACAAGAAATGAGTTACACGTTACGAGTGACTGAAGTTTTCCAATAATCTGCAGGCTTTTCTGCGCTAGAAATTTTAGAACAGTAGTGCAAAGATTCATAAAAAGTAAATAAAACCTGCAACCATTCCAGACCAATATTTCGTGTGATGATTATCTAGTAATTGCCTTATCCGAAAACGCCAGCAATAGCGTAAATAATACTGTGGATAGTTTACTTTTTTTTTTTCGTTTTTATTTTAGTGTGGAAGGTTTAATTTGCTGAAATATTATTTTTTTGTTTCCTTTTTGCGATAGCATTTGTTCACGATGTAGTTGCACACGAGTCATTATCGTGTTTGGGAGCAATAGAATAAATTGGTGTTAATCCAAGGGTTCGACAGCGAAACCCCCAGCGGTAAATGAGTAAGTAGAAATACCTGCGTATTTTGCTATGCAGCATATACGCTAACAGTTACGATGACATTCACAGTAAAGGATAATTCTATTCCTTTTACTCATTCCTGCACTATTACTCTGCCAAAAGGGCGCCAACCTACAAAGATATTTTGTTATTTTTCACCTACAGGTTTAAATGTAGCTATTAGGCCTATTTAAACACTCATAATTCATTTGCCACCTTAATATGAGATTTCTACGTGGTAAATATGGGAAAATAATTTACCTTAGAAATTATACAGAATTATTTATCCGTTATTTAATCAAGACTAGTTATTTGCGTATCCAGAATTATTTTATATTACATGAAAAATTAAATGGTATAAGGTAATTAAAGGAATGATAAAAGAGAAATGAATCTTGTGGTAAAAATATTTGAGTTGAACAGTATTCTGACGGCTATTTAAACAACGTGAGCTAATATGCGTCAGAAGTATATAATTATATTTACTGCATTAGTGTAGATCGACTTGTTTTATATGATACACGCATGTACTTTTGTGAATATTTAATAATACATGAATAATTTCACGCGTGCGAAAACTGTATCACACGTATGCCTTTTGATAATTTTTAAACCATTATGGTCTTCCACATTCTGCAGACATTCAGCATTCATCACCGAATAAAGGCCAGCCATAAAATATAATTCTGAAGTTTCCGAAGAAACTATACATGAAATGTAGATTTCTCACTCGTTCAATTTTTCCGCGCATTCAAAGACAATTTTACGGAAATGTACAGTTAAGTTACGAAGACGTACTTCGTGGTGACGAAAATCGAGAATTGGCCCCGTAAACATAAAATACGGAACTTTTTCATATTCCTCATAGCTTCGGGCTTTGGAGACAAATAGCAAGGCTTTCTTCATCGATTAACCAAAAAGGTATCTTTACAGCGGCAGCTATGATATTCAGTCAATAAAAAGTTTCAAGCATCAAAATGTATTTTAAAAAAATCGCCTAGATAACAGAAAAGCAGTGTTTAACGCTTGTAGTCACAGTGTCCTATATCTGGAACGTCGCATAGAGAGACGATTTAAGGTGATATGCAGTTGTCAGTTGTCAATTATCGTTTTTCAGAACATGACACTCAAATTCCGACGCAAGAGAGTGTCACAGGCAGGTTCAAAGTGCTGAATTAGAGTTGAAGAGCGGCATGCTGCATTTGTGTTACTAGCTACGAGAGGAACAAAAACAACTTTTCCTCTACTGTTATTGGTTTAAACTATTTATTAAATGAATGTTAACAGTTTCGCTAGAATGAACAAAAATATATTTACAAGTCTGACCCGTATTTTGAACAAAATTCAGAGTGCCAATATTCCCTTACCTGTTTATAAATCGCACTCATACTGAATCAGTATGTATTGAACACCATGCAAATTGCATCAAATTCAATTTGATTGGAAAAAAATATATCTGGGAGCAAAGTCTAGTATGCTGCAGAATTCGGGAAATTAAGATTTTTGAGTGTTATCTTTTGAAAACTATAATGATTTGACAACTAATAACTGCATTAAGGGGGCACTCTTTGAAAGCTCTTTCAGATAACCAAATAAAAAGTAATGTGAAATGTAACCTTAATGGCCTGCATTCTGCACAGAAAAAAAAAAACAATGATGGACGTCCCTAAAGTGTGGGGGATATAATTCTTTGCTGAGACAACATTTCTAAGTCTCTAAACAGCTGCTGCCCCTGCACTGGAGCACAAAATCATTTTTATTAACTTCGTTACACGGCAATGCTTCTTACCGATACTAGAACAACGTGTAAAGCAACATGATGATCTGCGACTGGAAGGATCAAAAGACTCAAACCTAACTAGAAATTGAATAGTCACGTAGTTTGATTAAAGTGGACTGGAGAGAGTTGGACGGCTCTTAACATCGAGGGCGAAGTGAGTTGAGTGCGGATCATCGCCGGAATGCGAGAGCGGCCGAAACCAGAGATCACCGAGAAGACTCGCTGATCTGCGGCATCGTCAAGAACGATGAGGCGAGTAGTCTGACCACTACACCACCACCGCCCCCCTTTTTTTCAAATGAAACACAGAATTTTTACACCCCAAGTTTCTTTGTAAGGGGGTGAGAGTTATAGGCTGTTCACGGTAAAATGAGCAATTTTGACAGCCCTGCTTAAGATCTACTTTAAACACATTATATATTCTTCCACCTTATATACAATTAACATTGCCACGGAGCTCATTACTTTAGTCATGCATCGGTCAAGTATAATTGTGAAACTATTAGGAAAGTAAATATTATATAAATCTGTGCTCATTTTCACACTTCGATACACTAAAAAGAAACGGAAAGCAAAAGAAAGCATTTAAATTATCGCAAATGGTTACCTAACACTTTATAATTCAACGTTAAGATTTGAAACTATTTTCCATTGATCGTTACCAACTTTACTGGGCAAATGTCATCTGGTGCGCCCATTAAAATAAATGCGTTCAGAGGCAGTGACATTTTTCTAAGGTACATTCAAAAGTGCTCACTTTATTATGAACAGCCCACAGTAAAATCAGAATTTTTGAAAGCCCTGCTTAAGATCTACTTGTATACACGCTGTGTATTCCTCCGCGTTATGTAAAATTTACATTGTCATGGGTTTCATCACTTTATTAATGCGTCAGTCAAATCAAACTGAGAAATTATTAAGAAATTAAATACTTTACAAATCTGCTCGTTTTTCCACGTGGATTAATTATAAGAAAAAACAGAAAGGGAAAGAAATAATTTTACGTTGTCACAAATGGTTACCTAACACTTATTATTCGACGTTAAGACACTGAACTACTTTCCGTACATCGCTACCAACTTTACTGGGTGAATGTCACTCAGTGCACCAATTAAGATATATGCAGGTAGAAGCAGTGACTTTTTTTTTAAGGTTCTTTTCTTAAGTGCTCACTTTATTGTGAGCAGTCTTTACTTACGAATACAGACGTTAAACAGCTGCTTATTACGCGAATTCCTACCGCACACTCCAGCAAGATGTCGTCTTTGCCCAGCAAGATGTCGGAACGTCGGTAACTTACTTGTCAACTGGCAGTCCAGCCAATAGGTAATCTTTCTCTGCGAGTAGTAGCCAATCAGAAGCAAGGCCCGTTCTCAGAGCTTCGCGCAGTCTTTCAACGAATGGGTTCACCCACATCAAAGCAACCGCTGTTCCTTTTCGTCTTTGTAGTTATTTACTTTGTGGTTACGGCTAAGTTTTTCCATAATTCCTGATAGAGCAGTGATTCAATGCGTTTTTTTAAGGTTTGAATCAAGGGATATTCTTCAGTAACTGTACAAATAGCTGGTCACATAGTAACATAACCATAACGGACTCGAAAGAGACAAGAAAGTATGAAATGCATAATGAAATTCTCTTAAACTTTTAAGGTGTAATAACTGTTTAATTTGTTAGTAAATTATTAGTGATAGAACCAAAGTATTTATTGAAACCGCCAGCACAATGAAACCGTGAAAAAAAAAGACAATTATTGCAGTAAAGTTTCTTTCAATAACAGACCACTGCTGGCTGCTAGAACTTGTCAGGTCTGATTTAGTTTACATCCAAGATATGACAGTTTTTATAGCTAACAAATCTGAGGTAGTGAGATATTTTTTACTACACGTTTTTTTAAAACTAGTTTTTGCTTTTAAGCTGCTTTTTAAATGAAATGATGCTAAGGTTACAACAGTGTCATTTGTAACCCCACATGATTCGGATGGCGCTAATATTAGTACTTTTATAATGCGTAACAACGTAACGACGCAGCATCTTCATCCATTGTAGTAGCCACTATTATGAAACACTAAACGATATTTTACTACCTTATTTACATGCTTGCAAATTAAAAAAATTATAATAAACCGGAAGAAAACGTAAGAGAAAATACCACGTTTTCTACAGACTATATTTGAGCGATCTCCAGTATATAATCACTAAAGACTCTTTAACATGTTTTAGTGATTAGCATATACATTGTGTAATGATAAAAATCGACTTAGGTAATTACAACAAACTAGATATCGTAAACTGGTATCTGGGCGAGTTAGCAATGCCACAAAAGTATGTCAACGATATTTAAGAATAGCTATTTATGTCATGCCTTCTTGAATATCGCTGGCTAAATAATTAATTATTTAAAGGTGCAAGAAACAAAGTTAAAATAAAGTGCAATTATTAAGCCTTGTGCGTTACAGGCCGTTCTTGAATGTAGCTGAATAAGGGATTGAAATCTACTTGTTTGCTGGAAACATTAAAAGGTGAATTCCAAACCACTTACTGAGCAACTGCTCTGCACCGTCTGCATTTATAAATATTTCTGAAGTAATACGTTCAATTAAATGATTGGCAAATCTTATTAATTTAGTTATAAAATAACACACCTAACTGAACAGATAGGAAAAGAGTGCGAAATAAAATGTTGTTTTGTAAACTGGAAACAAAACAAACGTAAAAAATAAATACAACTACCACATTGTCAAGATGTTTACTGAAATGGCTGTCTGATCAGCTGGATCAGCTTATGTTAGGATTTCGGTTAATGTTTGACAAGGGAAAAACCGTTTTGACAGTGAATTATGGAATTATGTGAATAAGTTCTGCTTGAGTCTTCCCATCAAGAATATTCTTCGTAACTGCGACCAGGAAGGTATGTTCTTCTAAAAATTTTTTAACTACGGCGAAAACTAAAGTAGAACATAACAGCCGATAAAACAACGATCAGCTTGAGAATTTGTTGTCTCTAATTAAACCAGTGATCAAATTAACTTGTAGGCTGTTCACGTTTATCTGAGCCCTTTCAAAATCAACGTCTGAAAAATCTCACTGCCCACACACCTGCAGATATTTTAACGACCACACTGAGTGACATGCGACCTGTAATGTTGGTAGCAAAGGAGGGGAAATAGTTCCATCCATGTTGCATTAAAGTATTAGGTTAACATCTATGAATCGTAAAACTATTTATATTTCGTCAAGTTTTTTTTTAATGCAAACAGTTTTAAGAATTAGCGAATTGTAAAATATTTAACTTTTATAATAATTTTATAGTTTTACTTAACCGACGCATGAACAAAGTGATCATGATAATAGCAATGTTAATTTTTCATAAGATGGAAGAATTCATAATCTTCATACATACAAGTAGATCTTAAGCAGCGATTTCTAAAGTTCTCAGTTTACTGTGAACAGCCTATAGAATATAACCGATGAAAGAACGATGACTTGTAAATTTGGTTGCTCTGATGGCACCAATGATTGAACTAGTATTTAATTCTCTTTGTGATATCTACATTTTGCATTCTATAAACGTTGCCATATAGACGTTGAGAATTATTAGTGATGTTCTCCAGCATTAGAATATTAAGGCGAATACTCTCAGACAAAAAATCAACTTAGTTGCTCCGCAGGTGCATGTTGTTACGCAGTGGCTGCTTTGCATTGCTGCACTTGACCCGCCCGCTGTGTGAAGGTCACGCCTTAATTTGAGGAACAAAGGCATGCCGCCGCATCTCGCACGCTCCTGACCTTCGGCGAGTCGAATTTCTAAGGCTGTCTACGAAAGAGTTTTTCTGCTTATTGCCGTAGCCTCTCTCAGCTTGAAGCCGGAATCACATAGCCCCGATAAGCACAGCACGACACGACAAAAACCGTAACCACGACTTGTTTCAATGTGACTGCTTGAATTTACAGCCCGACAGTGTTTACTGACACGACTCATGAGTAGAATTTTTCGGATCCATTTAGAAGGCTATGATTAACTACTCTAGTTTCAAAGGCGGTGGGCAGACGGGAAATTTGGAATACGTGATGGTGACAAAATTTTTATAGCTAATGCATACAAATGTAAAATTTTTTATTTTTGCGAGTTAATTACAATAATTTCCAGAATTTGTTTTCTTTTAAGCTACGTATTTCTCATTGTAGGGAAAGCTTATCATACAATTTAATTTTACAAGATTGTATACACTATGCGTTGTGCCGCACGACACGACGTAGAATATACATAATTTATAATCCAAAATGCTGGTCGGACCACAGAATTGTCGCGCTTACGTCAGATCTATCTTGTATTTCATTGACTGTTCAGTTTTAAGTGTCGTGTCGGGGCGGTCATGCTGTGCTTGTAGGGGCTATGTGAGTCCAGCGTGACTTGGGGAGAACCTTCCATATCGGGCGACTGAGATTATTAAAGCGCGAGAGTTCTCGAGAGTCGAGAGTTCGGAGGATTGCGCGACCTTGAGCGACGGATTTGCGAAAGCCAGCGAGACGACGAGCCAGCAGAGCGTAGAGCGGTGCCGAGAGCGAAGTCTGCGACTGCGAGCATCGGCGCAGTGAAGGGTGAAACTCGCAGGTGGAAATATCGATCTTGGCTCGTGAGTCTGAGGTATTTCAAATGATGGCAGCAGACAGACTCAACATGTTGTTATGGACGCGAGGCTTGATCCCGCACCTCGCTGACCGAGTGCTGTCCTGGTGCACTCGAGGTGAGGGGAGCTAGGGAGCCGCGAGGGTGGCAGAAGACATTCCTCTATGTCGACCAGCCTTACAGTATATAAGGCCGCTGGTGTACGACGACCCCCCCCCCCCCCAACTCACTGTCCCACTCTTGTCGGCACTGCATCGAGCGCCATCGACGCCGGATTTCGGCGTGAGCAGCTTGAGGGCAACCCAGCACAGCGATCCGAGATATCCTTGAACGACGTCTTGTAGAGACGTTGACCTGAACGGCCAATCACCACGACTGCACGACATCGCGAGGTGGAGCTAAGGCCCGGTGTCGTCGAGAATCAGTGGTAATGAGATAATTGGTACTGGTTGCAGGACAGATCCGGAAACGAACTTACACACAGCGAACTCTAGAGGTCCCCTGTTAAAAGTCCTTAATATTTGATAACGTAATATAATCAGGAAGAGTCACGTAATTATGCTGTATTGTTTGTTAAGATAATTCAGATCCTTTTTGTGCGAGAAAGAGTAATAAAAGAATCAGTAGTTTTTGTAATTGTCTTGAATATTTGTGCTACCTATGAGTTATTCCCCCAGAGTAACAGTAACGTAAAAAGGAGTAGTCTCAATGTTTTAGCTTGTTCATGCATAGAGTTTACAAATTAGAGGGTAACGTTACAATGTGTTAATAATGAGTGTGAATAAAGTGACAACAATAAATATAGAGATATTGAGGACTTTAATTATAATTATATTATTATTCTCACTTAGAAAAAAGGAGTAACAGTGGAAATAGATAGTTAACGATTCTAAGAATAGTTGTGTAAATAAATTAAAAACCAAATTTTGCTAATTTGTTTTTATTAAGACCTCTATCCTCACGAACACGGATATACCCTTCTGGCGTCTTGTGAAAGTTTTTTAATTTTCTATCACGTCGGTTATTCACCTCAGCTGCGTTATATTTCACATGGGGTAAACGTCTGTTTGGGAGACGTGCGTTTTTTTTTTTCTCTGAGCAGTCACCCTTTTAAATTTTAACAGGAGTGGTAATATTAATATATATCTTGTTTAGATTGAAATTACAGCGTGAGAAAATGCCAAGACCCACAGACTGTTTATACTCGAGTGCTTTGGCCAAGATAGTAAACGAGCCGTGTGCAAATGACACGCCCTCAGTGGAAGTCTGCTCTCAAATAACATTTATCTTAAAGTCTTCTCCCCAAGAACCAAGGGAAATGCTTTGAGGGCATTTTCTTCTCGTTTAGTTATAAAAATATTTTTTTTTTAAATTTACAAATAAGGAAAACACAACAGGTGTGTGATATACTTATACACCCAGCTGTTCATTTCATGCCATGGTATTTCTACGCTAATTAGAAATTTCTTTGCACGAAAAAAATATCATGATTCTGTTAGTCTCCCTCTACACCACAAGAAAATTTGGCTGAGGATTGTGCCGATCTCCTTTACAAAGTCTGAGACTACCAAAGACACGCGTGCCAGTACAGTAGCTTGTAATAGCGTATAATACAAGTTGTGCGTATGGAGCGGTGTGCAATAAGATGCACTTTTGCAAGTGGGACTCGTAGGATTCCCTTCATTCCTGAAGGATGATGTCGGATGAAAACCTGGAAGAGAGAGGGCCGACGTATTGTAATATGGGGAGAAACCGGAGCACTCCGAGAGAACCCACTGGCCAACCGCAACGACAGTCACGTTTCCCAGAGTAAAAACTCCGAAACTGGATCTGCTGGGACATTTACTCGCTTATGTATTACAACATAGCGATAACGTACATCACAGAACGTATCGCGTTTTAGTAAAATAAAAAAATAAAATAATAATTTTCTAACACACATGATGATATCATCATGAGGTATGACACAAAATGAAAAATGAAAGCAGGGACTGTAGCAAAGACAAAATAAAGCCCACCATTAATTTTTAATCAAGTAACTGCCCCCACCATCCCCCCTCCCACAAACCCAAAAAAAAAAGAACAACATTAAATTTTTAGGAATTATAGTCGCCTAAACTGCAATACTTGCGTAATCGATCTTTGAAATGGACACCAAGCAGTCGATTTTCGTACAAAAATTGTTTCGTTTCAGAAACTCAGTGATAAGTGAGAAAAAAAAGATTTTTATGTATTCGCCAATATTTTTACGCCAACGCATTCACCTTCTGGTAAGATAATACAACCGTGGTATTTTCACTGTGAGAACCGTGATATAAACACAGTAAAACATTTCTGTTCTGTACAAGGAATTCTCTGGAAACTGGTTGGGAAAGGTATTTTTGTAACAGTACCAATAATGCAGATTTGATTTCTCAAAATCTTAGCGGGGAACGTGTGAAACTAATATTGAGTTCTAACTATAGTGCGCCCCACTCTTAGATTGCAGTATAGTGTGATTGGCACGCACAGTTGCCATATTACTCCAGCATTGCGACGTAACTGACAGGCTGAGTAAGAAATGAGAGGCGAAGGAAATGGCCTGATTAAGAGGTTTCTACCTGTTTACCTCCCTGACCACTATTTAAGATAATCCATCGACGCAAAGGTAAGCGGCTCCTTTGAAAGTGACACACCTGTGAGAAACTCTTATCATTGTGACTGCAAGGCGCGCACGCAACGAAAATGGCAATTTTTTTTTAGGCTGGATAAAGATAATACATCAGGCAACAGTGCGCGCAGGAACAAGGACAGTGTTAACGACAGAAACCATGCATTGGAAAGAGAGAGTGATTGTCCATTACACAGCACACTGCAATCTAAGAGCGAGACGCTATATAGTAAGTGAAAATACACTTCGACTATTTTATAATTACTGAGCTACATAAATTGTTTTGTATGTTTTCTAAAATAACGTGCTGTAAATATACATTTTTATGTGTGTAGAGTTATAAGAAAATCCTCGACAACTAATTTCCATAGAATTGTTTTGCAACAAGCACGGAAATTTTTTTACTGAGTAATCGTATTATTTTCAAGGCCAACAGTAAACACGAGTGAACAAAAAATATTTCTCATAAAAAAAAAAAACAGTTTTCATCAGTTTGGGTGAAGATTGGACACGTTCAAATAATCAACTGATAAGGTTCTTCCTAGGGTGTGCTAGGGACCTACGTAATAAAAAAATTCTTGTCATCCATCCGCCGTTGGTTCTTTTATATATAATTTTCGTTTGTAACGTAGAGAAACATGTCATTCAACTAACAGTAAGCAATCTTAACGAAGAAGTTTCCCTCACATAAATTTTAATACGAAATTGAACGTTTATTTAACCAAACTTAGGCGTTTGTCAAATTTGTCTGAATTAATAAAACTATTTCTAATTACAAAAGACACTAAAAAGCTTTTCCACACGTGGCCATTTTTACTTAACGGTAAGGAGCAAGTAATCGTTTGATTGTAGTTAACAAGTTTTAAGTCTCGTGCAAAATGACGCAAAATATTTAACGTTGAGATTAATAACTTTATGATCCCTTGCTACATAATATAAAAAATTCGCATTGTCGTTAGAAGTTAAAGAACTATGCAATAACTTTTAATAATTCTAATTTGTCTATAGTATAGTAGTGGTTTTCAAAAGGTAACAACAAAAATCGGTTGTTATGAATTGTATTATTAAAATAACTTGTTCGTGCAACACATGATTGTTAATTCGCACAGTAGCGTCGAGTTTCCGATGGGATTGGCAACACACTTCCGAAGACAGTCGATCGATCCGGAAATCAGGAATATTTTATTAACTAGGCTGGCGCGGAGTTTTCAGGTACTACAGATTTTAAACATTTATAATTGTGAATATTTCACTTGCAGATTTGACCATGTTTATTAATATAGATAGAGGAGATGGACAGATAACGTATTGCAGTTTTCAAGCTTATCATAATTCCTGGTTCATCAACTTTTTTTAAAAATAAAACTCGTGATTTATACTAAATTAAGAAGTGACCAATATACGACGAACATCTGGAACTAAATTTAACTGAGCAAAATAACCTTTACCTACCTTAAAAAATGGAGAAATAAAACCGCTTAGTTAAATTAATAACTATAATTTTTGCAATGAATTTGACCTTCAGTGTTAATGGTTTTGTTCGTTCCAGTGTGAACGTATAGTTCCAGGATGTTACATATTACCCCACAATAAACATATTTAACTTCAATTATTGAATTATGAAGAAAATATGGCTTCTTAGCAACCCAGAAATATGATGTTCATACGTCTACCCCTACTTTGAGTATGTCGTTTCTGCTCCACTACTATCATCAACATCTAGAACCTGAGTGTTCAAGGATAGTTATCTGAAGAAAATATGGCTTCTTAGCAACTCAGAAATATGATGTTCATACTTCTACTACTTTGAGTATGTCGTTTCTGCTCCACTACTATCATCAACATCTAGAACCTGAGTGTTCAAGGATAGTTATCTGAAGAAAATATGGCTTCTTAGCAACTCAGAAATATGATGTTCATACTTCTACTACTTTGAGTATGTCGTTTCTGCTCCACTACTATTATCAACATCTAGAACCTGAGTGTTCAAGGATAGTTATCTGAAGAAAATATGGCTTCTTAGCAACTCAGAAATATGATGTTCATACGTCTACCCCTACTTTGAGTATGTCGTTTCTGCTCCACTACTATCATCAACATCTAGAACCTGAGTGCTCAAGGATAGTTATCTGAAGAAATGTTCGTACGCTTGGATACCTAGCTCCCGTAACGTAGAGCGCGTAAGATATATACAAATTCTTGTTGTATACTAAAATCGCATTTAATATTGGCGTATATTTATAGACTGTTTGTTCTGCAACTTGGGAATTTAAATATTATGTATGTTAAACAATAATTACATTCCTATTCTCAGGGGGAGAAAGTAGTTTTTTCTTTAAAGGAATTCAAGGGAGAAGCATTCACTTAGAAGGTACATAGGTATGGTTATGTGTAGAGATGGGCTAAATTCGCGTTATAATTCGGTGACAGGATAGATTCGACTACCTTATAAACAAGTGAGCACAGTCTGTGGTTTTACTGACTGCTGCATTTTAACCAACGTCACCTAAGTGCTTGATCTCCCTTAAAAGAAATTGGCCACTCCGTCACTGAACTATTATTACTGGCTCAAGAGTTCTTCGAGGCGTGTCAGGCATATTTCCGGCCAATGACTGAAGAGGGTTAAATAGGCTGTAACTTGCAGTTCAGTCTGTCATTCAATAATAACGCGAATCTCGCAGGTCCCTAGTTATGTGAAAGATTTCAATTTGTCTGTGTTCTCACGTGTCAAGAGTCAGTAAGGAAAGAAAACAATATATTTATCTAAACGAAGTTATAGAGATTTTTTAGCCATACTACAAGAAGGGAAACACAAGATCTTAAATCTCAAGCATTTGTAGATCACATTTTTGCGTTGCGGCAAATTTCTTTGAAGAGGAATATTTTTTTTTTTTTTTTACATATTACTTAAAAAGAGTCAAAGATATATTTAAGAGTTTGTAGCATTACAAGTTTGTCCGTCATTAAACAGTGATCTGAAAGATGATGCAGTTAATAACCAAGAGAGAGGCTAAAGGAATATTATGGTTCGGAAATATTAAACAATACGAGAGTATTCGAGAGTGACCTAGTACTTTAGTGCTACTCTAATAGCAAACGTATTATTGACAAGCCAGGTATATCAGACATGTTGGATTGATTTAGCTTCAACTACAACTTCATGTAAGTAGGTTTTACTTAAAGCAAAATGATTAGTACATAATGCCGAACTATTGAAAGTTACTTAAAGCGTTATTCTGAATAAACTGTTGAGGAGAGTAATAAATATTACACCTTCCCGTTCTCTCTACCTCGACAATACTAAGTTGCTCAGTGGTGTGCATAATACTAAGTTGCTCAGTGGTGTGTATAATACTAAGTTGCTCAGTGGTGTGCATAATACTAAGTTGCTCAGTGGTGTGCATAATACTAAGTTGCTCAGTGGTGTGTATAATACTAAGTTGCTCAGTGGTGTGCATAATACTAAGTTGCTCAGTGGTGTGCATAATACTAAGTTGCTCAGTGGTGTGCATAATACTAAGTTTCTCAGTGGTGTGCATAATACTAAGTTGCTCAGTGGTGTGCATAATACTAAGTTGCTCAGTGGTGTGCATAATACTAAGTTGCTCAGTGGTGTGCATAATACTAAATTGCTCAGTGGTGTGCATAATACTGATTTCTTCCTTATTATTACGCTTAAACAATGGGAAAATACATGTGTAAAATATTTGAGAAACTTTCCACGCTGGCTTTAGTTTCTACGTTTCCTTCTCAGGAATGTATTTATTAAAGTGGAGCATGTAATTCCATACGGATAGTTAAGCACGAAAATCCCGGTACTGATTTCAAATGCACTTCAAATTTGTCTTTCTAATTACGCCATAAAATACGCAACCGCTGAAAATCCCATATAGATGAGTTACTGACAAAATACTGCAATCATGTGCCTTGCACGTCAAAGTAACCCGTGCAGCAAGCCAGAGTCGGCCGACTGTGGTTTTACTGCTGGCACTGAATACACATGGGCTTACACAAATGGCCCTGTCATTGCTGACTGCTGGCAACAGGACACTTGGCATGCCGTCAGTGGCACGTTTATGGGATTTGATTGAAATGAAACTGATGTCTGAGAGTGGGTATACTGCTGATTATCCACACATGGCCTGCCAACTCTATTACAGCACTGAACTGGTGCAATTTGGCTTATTATGGAATTTTTCACGTCTCCCACTCTTCCCAGATGGCTTCTTCGAACTACACACAGGTATATGTATTTATGTGTGTGTGTCTAATATAATTATAGAACATATGATACAAATAGTAGATTATTTGAAAATATATAGTGCTAGAAATCTCTATTGCAAAATGCAGTAAATACAGTATTATGTGTGACTTCGTAGCTGGAATTAAATAATTTGACAGATGTAATAATTTAAATGTACGACTGTGTATAGTTAAGATGAAAAGTTAAAAAATTATATCGCACCACCTTAAAAAAATTAACATCGAAGTGCTTTTGTTGTATCACATCACTAAAATATTAATATACGTCGACTGCATTTCAAAAATGTTGCATAAAATCCAGGTGACTTACATACTGTGAAAAATTACATTACAGGCAAGGTTTTGTTTTAATATCGCGATTCGGGTAGGAAGTTTTCTTTCAACGACAGAATTTTTTATTTTTTATTATCTGAATCTTTTTTAAAACCAATTTGTTCGCATGGTAAATTTTAAGGTTATGAAATAACTGGTGTAATTTATATTATATTAGCTATTGTTAATAATTCATGTCCAAATATAATCTAAATTAGTTTCATTTAATCATAAGAATACACGGAGGTGTAATGCGAGCCTTGCCCTCATAGCTCAGGGGTAGGGTGGCCGACCTGTAGCCGGAGGGTCGCGGGTTCGCGCCCCGGTGCCTCCGACGTGGCGGATGCTGAGTTCGATTGTCGCACTGGGAATTCGTCAACAAGTCAGTCTCACTAGAGCTTCGTCAAAAATGTCACAACAACGTCAAATAAAGATTAGAAAAAAAAATGGTGAGAATTCTAGGCCGTCACTGCAAGGGTCGTAAGTTCGTGCCCCCTCCTCTCCACCCATAAGCATAATATTTTCATTTCGTGTAATGTGAAGTAAACATATAGTAAACAATAGTGAAGTAAACGAAATTTAAAAACAATGAAAAGTTGAGAATAATGCAAACAGCAATTATTTTTACCATATAGTGTTTGACATATGGTAGAAGTATGGCTAGCCATCTGGTGGCTGTGAGGTGGTACATTATTGGGCCATTGCTGTTGTAATCGTATGAGCCATGCTTGGGCCATTTGTGTTCGCTACACCTAGGCCAGCTATGCGCAGAGTATTGCTAGTTAGTGGTGCCACTTCAGGACCAGCATAGGTGCCGGGTGCATGCCAGCTGTTGGCCAACTTTTGGCCGGCTTGGCACCCGACTGTAAACCATAAATGGGCCATTATGTGTTTTGCTACATGGGAGTGAAGCATCCGCTGCGTATTGATCGAATCGCCTTTATTGCCTCTGCGTTCCTAGGCCTCCAACATGCAAAATTCATGCAAGTATATTATGCAATTAAATTGATAAGTTAATTTAATTATATGGGTTATTTATATTTTCCGTTGAATAATTGGTTTCTCATTAGTGTAAGAGCCCAGAAGAAAGGCGATAAAAATTTATGGACGTTTTAGTATTTCTATTGAGCAGTGGTGTAAATGTATTAAAGGCCGTTCACGATAAAGTGAACACTTCTGAAATAAAGCTTATAAAAAAGTCACAGTCCCTGCTGCATATATTTTTACTGACTCGCTGAGTGACATGCGTCCAGTAAAGTTGGTAACGATCGATGGAAAGTACTTCCGAATCTTAACGTCTATTAAAAATTGTTAGGTAACGGTTTGTGATAACTTGAATTATTTCTTTATATTTATGTTTGTTGTACTACACCGTACTGACAAAAATAAGCAGATTTGTAAAATATTTATTTTTCTAATAATTTCACACTTTTCCTTGACCGATGCGTGAATAAAGTGACGAGTACCAAGCTAGTGTTAATTTTACGCAAGACGTAAGAATACACAACGCGCATACGAGTAGATCTTAAGCAGGGCTTTCAAAAGTGCTCATTTTACCGTGAACAGCCTATATACGAACTGCCGAGTTACGTGAAACGTTGAGTCGTGTCGTTGTACTTTGGCTTCTGAAGATTCACGTACATGCCCTGTTAATAAAATAAAAGCTTTGTGAACAAGTCAGGGGTTTGAAAAATAACCAGCGATAGAAGCGTGTCGGATAACTGGAACGTAGCAGATAATATGCTATATCTAATCTCCTTTTAAATATTTATGCGCCCGAGTTGAAAATTTAACATTGCGTTAATCTGGAGTGAGATTTGGAGGCAGTTTTACATAATATATAAAAGAGACAAGGGTGATGGTATCCTGCCGTAGCAAATTACCTAGTGCTAGAACAAAAGTGAACGTGAAAATAAAGTTCATTTAATTAATTTTTACTCTTTGTCGACTATTAGCAGCTTTCTTTAAACGAGTTATTAATTTCTATTTTTAACTTCCCTGCTAATTTTTATGTATAATTGACCGACATGAGAACATATTCAGAAAAGATTCTTTTGGATAAAAAAACTTAACAAAACTATTTTAGACGGAATAAAACGGGCGATCCTTGTAAGAATGACGACAAAAAAAAAAAAAACACACACACTGTTAACGACAAAACGAAACGAATCCAGACAAAACCAGTAGGTATATTCTTCACTAAAGCGATTCTACCGGACTACGATAAAACCTCAAACGAAATCAGGTGCCGGCGGTGGCAGAGCGGTTAGCCTGCTCGCCTCCTGTCAAGGCGAATCTGGTTTAATTCCTGGTATGACCACTCCTGCATTTTCCCATGTGGGGAGTCGTGATGGACGATTCCGTTGGTCGGGTTGGATTTCTCGGGGATCTCCCGTTTCCCCCCGGCCTTTCATTCCGGTCATGCTCCACACCCCAACTGAATCACCCTCATTGGCTCTCAAGACCTCGCTGTTAAGAGCCGCCCAAATCTCTTCACTAGCTCTCTTCGTTTCCGGGGCGTTGGTGGAATACGAGGTCGAAAATGCAAGTCTTGTTCTGCTAGTCGCCTTGCGGTAGCGCCGGGTTGGAAACATGGGTAGCTAGTTTCATATGTCTCTGGGTAGCTAGTTTCATATGTCTCTGGGTCGCTAGTTTCATATGTCTCTGGATAGTGGAAAGAGACCCAACTGGTTGAACTCGCGAGCGTCTATGACGAAACGTTGCCTTCTTCCGGTCATTCCAGGTCGCCCGGAGCCTTCCCTGGCGCGTATGCGCTCCCTTACGCTCCCACTGCTGCCAACACTGCCGCACATTTTATTCCTAACGGCCCCAGCGATGGGCAGTAATACGGAACGATCACATTGACAACCCCAACCCCCCCCCCCCAACCCTTTCCAAAGTATCAACAGCTCGCCCTTTTTCAAACGTTACAAGTTTGATCGAAAACGTCGACGAGGAATATTATAGTCCATTCCTGGTTACTACCAAATTCTGAAGGCCTGCTAAATTTCTACTTTTAGGATATTCCTCCGACTCGTGCAAACAAAGCTTAGCCGAGTCTAGAAAATTATACCTACCACTGGGACAACGCACCGCATTTGCGCGCATAATATTTTGCTGTGAGATCTGTTTATTACCAGGCATGACCATCGCCCTTATTTTTCTCTGTTTTTATTCCCATCAATAATAAAATAAATATTATAAATTATTCATGGCATAAAATACAGCATTAAATTTACCCGTATAAAATGCTTCTGATATATGGCATATTTAGTAAGCAACCACACATGTCATACATAGGGCGATTTTGAATAAGTTTGAGTCAAAATGTGTTAAGATACTGCGACACCATATAGTGTATTTGTGGTTTCTTCACACTTTCTTAATAAATCCTTTGAAAAATCACCCGCGTATGTCATATTGGTTGTTTATTAAATATGTAATTTATTACAAACGTTTTATATTTGTGTTAACTTTAAAGTATCTTATTTTAAGTTCAATTTAACTTTTACTTCTACTTTATGAAGAATTGAAATATTTAATTTATAATTACTATGAATAAAAACAGAGAGAAAAGGTCTGTTAGTAATGCGTAGTAAGAAATAGTTCTCATGTAAAATATTATTACACTGAGTGCGCAGGAATGCTGTGCGTGGTCCCTTTCGTGTATAGGCTGTTCACGGTAAAATTAGCACTTTTGAAAGCCCTGCTTCAGATCTACTTACATGCACATTGTGTATTTTTACGCCTTATGTAAAATTAACATTGCCATGGGCCTCATCACTTTAATCATGAGTCGGTCAAGTCAAACTGCGAAGTTATTAGAAAAGTATAAATTTTAAAATCTGATAATTTTTACACTGAGGCGTTAAAAATAACAGAAAACGTAAGAAATAATTTAATTTATCACAAATGGTTACCTAACCCTTTTTATTCGACGTTAAGATATGGAACTACTTTCCCTCCATCGTTACCAACTTTATTGGGCACATGCTACTCAGGGAACCCGTTAAAATATATGCAGGTAGGGGAAGTGACTTTTTTCTAAGGTTGATTTCAAAAGTGGTCACTTTATCGTGAACAGCCTTTAATATTTTATACTCTGTTAAGCTTACTGTGCATGAGGCGGAAGAATTTCCTGGAAGAAGAACTTTAGCAAGAATTCAGTAAAGTCGGAATTAACCGTGAATGGACTATATATAGGAACCTGCCAAATTCACGTTATTTTTTTACATCAAGTTATAATTCATAGTACTATATATACTCGAGCCGGCGTGATTTCTCCATTGGTTGCTGCATGCATGTTAAGTCACGCCCTTAATGAGCGAATTGCACGTTATTGGAGCACACAATTGTGAAGCGTTCATTTATTGGCGCAGAGTTATCCGGGGCGTATCAAATAAGAATGATCCAAACGCACACGCATTGCAAAGGAAAAGTGTTTCAAATTTAACATGTCCTCAAATAATAACGCGAATTTTGCAGGTCTCTTAACTATATACTCTCGCTGACGTTCACTCTACGCACGCACTGATTATACAGCACACAGTTTCATCCAATTACCGTTTAAGTTACGAAAGCTGTAGAGACGTTTGCACCTCCTGGTGGCCGTTCCACCTGAACAATCTCAGCCAAACTGAAATCAGTTACATTATTACTAGAGACGTGCGAAATTCGAGTTGTTATTTCAAGTCCGACTAGACGTCATGTCGAACACTTGTGCTTTTGTATTGCGTTTGTCGTTGGACCACATTTTTTTTTCCCCGGACACGCCATGGACGGCTTTCGGCCAATAGGAGACCACTGACGAGAAGTTGGGCCAATCACATCCAACCAAGTCGAAAAGGAAAATTTTTCCTAACTGCTGCAGAAGCCAATAAACCAATTACATAGGCTTGGATAAGTAAAGGACGATGCATTTTAGCGTCTTGCCAGAAGAAAATGCGAATTTTGCGGGTCACTAAATATTACCCGTGCTGTATGCCGACTTAACTCTATTGTTGAATCTTTTTTCTGGGTATGACTGTTTTCAAGGCAATGCATGTTTTGCGATTTAATCAAATTTTATCCTGATAATTTTGGTTTTGATATTTCCGCAATTTGGCAGTCTCTGTATTACAAGAAACAATTGTTATGTAGTACATATTTTGCTAAGACATTATTTTACAGTGCACACTCTTAGTCTGAATCAGTGATATCAGTCAGTGAAATAAAATTCACGGAAAGTTAGTTGATATGGTACTGCTGACCTGCAAATCGAGGAAACTAACTGGGAAGAAGTGATTTCCAACAGTGGAATTCTTGATATTCAGTGGGAAATCACAGATAAATCAGTGAAATTCTACCACTATAGTTATCTAGCACCGATTATCAGTTGCTCAATTCTCACTGTCTTCAATTATTTGGCCAAATTCTCGCATTTTCAAGTCCAGAGTTCAGTTTCTATTGTTACTCAATACAACGTAATGAAAATATTTGTGTTAGTCCAGTACTCAGATAGAGAAGGTGTCTGATTTGTAAACGACACAGGCGCGGAAAAAAAAAAAAAAAAAAAAAAAAAAATCAACGACTTGAAAACTCCAGAACATTACAATGAATTATGTCGCGTGTCACCTCTATCCTGCATAATACAGAAACTACAATAAGACTTCTTATTATCCTATATTTTCATTATGAATAATTCTGTATATATTATTTTGTCCGTTTGGAATATTTCGTGTTCCACCCTAAAACGACAACTCGCAGGTACGAGAGCCGAACACGCTGCCGCTGCGTCTCTTACCTTTGTGCGAAATTTCTGTAGTTAGCAGCACAGAGTCTCCACTTCTCCAATTAGCTGAAACTGCGCGCGTTTATTTGCCAGGTTTTGCTGATCGACTGCCTTGTGACCGCAGCAAACGAGCTTAGTGTACGGGCCATCGACCTTCTAGTAGGCAGTTGAGCGCTCTACCGCGACAGCGCGACGGGCGGCAGCTTTGGTTGGCCGTAAAAAAATATAAAAAAAAAAATAACGGGGAACTTCCCAGTACCCAAGCATGCGAATCGAATTCCGCCACTAATTTTATTTCGCATTTAATGACTGGAAGAGATATTTGCTGCCGATAACTAATTAAAAGGACGAGGGTGAGTAGACATGTATCCGCATCCAGACGAGAGAACGTTTTTGATGAATCAATTTCACGGACGCACCCTGCATATAAAAAAAAAAGTGACCTTCCTGACTCCGCCATCCACCCTTCTTCAACAAACCACCCGAAATTCATGTTCATTTTCAGTGAGTCGTGGTTTCCAGCATTAAATACACAAAGTGCGCCAATAGAAGTTAACTTGTATATTTCACCGTGTTTTTATATTTACTCCTAATTTTTTTCAATGAAATTCTGATTTACAATATGCGGTTTAGGCGGATGAGTTTACAAACGCCAATTTGAACGTTGGAGGTAAAATATACTCTGTGCTGTACTCCATACAGGTTAATAAAAATTGGCTTTTAAGTCACATAATAAGTATGTAAAGGCTGTTCATGATAAAGTGAGCATTTTTGAAATCAACCTTATAAAAATGTCACTGCCCCTGCCTGCATACACTTTAACGGGCGCACAGAGTGATTGTTAGGTAACTATTTGTGATAATTTAAATTATTTATTCCGCTTTCTGTTTTTTTTTTATGCACCAGTGTATAAAAATTAGCAGGCATTTGAAATGTTTACTTTTCTAATAATTTCATAGTTTCACTGGATCGACGCATGAATTAAGTGATGAGACCCATGGAAATGCTAATTTTACACAAGGCGGAATGATACACACCGCGCATACAAGCAGATCTTAAGCGCGAACAGCGTATATAACTTTGTATAGCTCACAGAGGAAAACAGCCTCTCACGATAATACAGGCAAATTTCGTGCAAAGAGAGAAAACAACAAAGTTATTGACATAACTAATGATCCCACTTTCCTCGACATGGGTGCAATTCCATTTTAAATAAGTTCCCGAAAGCTAAGTTGGCCGGTAGGACTTGACTTCTCTTTGAAAGTAATAACGTTAGAAATAAAACCAGAAACAAATGCAACATCAGTGAGGCAATTGTGAATTAAAACGAGCCTTAAACGGGACTTGAACCCAGAGAATCTCGTACAATAAGTTAGCGTGCAATGCACTGTATCATGGAGGTCAAATTCGGAGCATCGACACCGTATTTGATCAGTCTAATATTTCGAATTGTAGGGTTTCCTAGCGTTAAATATTTAGAAGGCCGTCATTTTGAAAATAAGTGACTGAGCCACTTAAAATAAGCAAGTTTACATGGCCTACTGTAGCGCTACTATTGTCAAGAATTTGGTGGACATCGGTTGTTTGGTCCCTGAGATACGCCATAAAATCTTTATTTTATTATTTGGTACTACCGTACAAAATTCCTCCCAAAAATACTCTCTATAAACGATGCTTCTAATTTATAGAGTCTACATAAATTTGGTTGAATTTTGTAAAATGTTTAAGTATGTGGCAAACTTATCTAAATTAGCAATATGATGCTGACATTTTGAACATCGTTGTCTGACCCATTTAAATCACGAAAGTTTACATGAATTTCTGTTGCATTTATGGTGTGTATATTTGATCACAAATAGGTTGAAATGTTCCAGTGTAACATTTGGTGGGAATCTGTTGATTGGTCCTCGGGATATGGCATAAAACCTCCACGATTTTCGTATGGCGATCTTCATAAATGGAGAACAAAAAATTTTGTAGTAGCAAATTCGATGATTGTATACTGCCAATACACAAAGCTACGTTAAAATAGACTACATAACTTTTTAGATATAGCGCATAAAAATAAAATAATTTTAAAGCAATCATTCTGAAAATAAGTGTGACACACATTAAAAATACGTATATTAATATAGACTACTACTGTATAACATATTCACAAACTTTTGTAAGAATATGTTGATTGTTCCCCGAGACATGAGATAGAATAATTATTTTTTATTGGTGGGGTTATCGAACAAACTGGCAGAGAAACGAGGTTCTGCGTAGGCATATTTTATGGTTGTAATAGGCACTGCCAGCATTCAAACTTGAGTTGGAATTTTTTTCGTTGAAAAAATATACTAAGCTAAAATATTTATGTGGCCACAAATTTTAAAATGGGTGCCTAACCTACTTAAAACATACCAGTTTACACCACCTGCTGCAGATTTGTTTGTCATATTAGGTAGGAACCTGTCAATTGTTTCCCGCATGACTTAAAAACTTTATTTATTCGCCTGGTCGCTATTATACAAAATGGATGGAGGACAAAATATGATCTGTATAGATACAGTTGGTAGTTGTTATACTTACTTCCAGTATACAAAGTTAAGTTGGAATTTATTACACGGTTTTGACGATATAGCATTCTAACCTAAAATAGCTACATGGCCACGAGTTAGGAAAAAAAAATGTCTGACATTCTTCAAACGTAACACTTAACATCATTTGACTCAGAACTACTTGTTTGCCAAATTTGATAGGAGTCGGTCAATTTTTTCCTGAGTGGCACTCGTATCTCACTAATAAATAGTAGTATAATATAGAGTAATATGTGTATATATATATATATATATATATATATATATATATATATACATATATATATATATATACATAATATATATATATATATATATATATATATAATATATATATATACACACACACATATATTGTCACCCTGCCTAAGATTAACGTATAAAACAATAGGGTGTCTAATCCTAGTTTATATATTATATTTCACAGAATCTAATAATAAGCCTAATAAAAATTAAAATTTAATCTTAAAATTAATAAATTAAACTAAAAAATAAAATAAATGTTAATAACCAACAATATTAATTAATATTTATTGTATAACTGTGTTGATCTATAGGGTCATCGCGTGAGGTCACAAAATGGTGGCCGATAGGTGTGGCCGCCCCTGTCCCCTCCCTTATTTGTCCCATTTATAATATAATGCGCCTGATTCGGCTTTGTTTTTCTACTCTTAATATTTTCAATTCAGTTAGTAGGAATAATTCGGCGTTGTGTTCTCAGGTTACCTGCTCCCCCCCCCCCCCACCCCACCGGGCCAACCAAGAGATAGTGAGCTGTAGCAGGACTGTTTGCAACGATTCATCCACGCTCGCAGATATATGATTTGCACGTAGTATTACAAGGAAAGTCATTGGGCACAGCAACGGCCAAAAATAAACTCCCTCTGCAACATTTGTACCTTTGTGTGTACTGCTAGGGTCAGAATGTGTTGAAGAACTTAACGACCATCACAAAATGTGTACTCCTTGTGCAGAATCTTATCAGCGGGACTTGTGGCAACTCGACTGGAAGTTGTTCGCAGATAACAGCCAGAGCTCCGCTCGCTTGCGTGCGGGCAAACTCGAGTCCACTGACTTTTATCAGCACGTCGCGACAAGATATATTGTGCACTGGTCACGAGTTTCCTTTGTTCGTTCCAAAGAGTACGCACATAGGAGAGAGAGTTTTTTTTTTTTTCCTCTGACCAGAGAATGAACTGTAAATAATCGCTATTTATACTACTCTATTGTGCATAACAACTACGCATGCGCGTGCATGTTTGTATTAATGCACGTATAATCGTTTCACTATTATTTTGTTACGGAGATAAACAAATCCACGTGGGTTAGTCTTCCGCGATTGTTTAACGTTTGAACTGTACCTGAACTCATTTCACTTTCCGTACTGCATAATTAAAAAGTAATTATTTTAATTGTATATTTTTACAATCGATTAAGTGCGTTCCTATACTGATTACGCTAGTGTTGGCGGAGTGAACTGCACACAGGTTAAATTTTGGTAAATGCCACGACTGTAAAAACGAGTGATGTAACAAAGTAATGAGGGATGTAAAGTAGACTGCAACGGACGAAATGACAGGAAAAAAAAATAGTAGATACGGTATTATATTGACGAAAGACACAAGAAGTGTTTCCAGCCCTTACAGGAAAGCGACACGAATTGTAAATCGTTTGCGGCGGTGAGTTATAGTTCTGTTTGTTTACACCAGGAAAAAAATAAGATGCGTGTGTGTGTGTGTGTGTGTGTGTGTGTGAGTTTGTGTTTGTACACACACACACACATATAAGACACTTACAGCCAAGTGTATGCGAACAGACAATAATAAACATTACGGTAGGGCAGAGAGGTGCATACGAAACATTTTACCACGAGGCAACAATAATCTAACGTGATCCAGTCTAGCGGTCATTGACGATGTCAGTATACAAGGGCACGTAGACACCCAATTACTGACATAATTTGCAACAAGTTTTTGGTTGCTTACTGCTATCACTGCGCACACGTCGTCAGACGACATCGTGCTCAGTGTGTTCAAAATATCGTCCACCGGTGGCGAAACGAACGCCTCAGTTTTAGAATAGAGCACGGAGTTCAGGTTGCCCAATAAGTGGGTAAGAAGGGAAGGGGGGAAATGCGGGTGGAATGGTACAAACTTTTAGTTGTCCCTATTGAAATGTATTTGATTATGGTATAAATTTCATCTTGGTGCTATCGAAACCTAAAATACACGCTGCACAAAATACAGAGAAAGATTTCATACCCCAGCAGGGAAATGTATCATAAATATTTTAGAATTATTTTTTTTTAGAAATTTTATACAATATTTCTACGCATCTCAGTGCACCAAATCAGTTTGGATGCCGATTTACTCTCATTCTGGAGACTATTTTCTACATTTATGAAGGGGCATTGTATGCCCTGCCCCTCCCCCTAGTTGTTGAAACACTGTTCTCCACTATTGGTCATATAGGCTGCACAATACTGTTGTATGTTGGGTCTCACACGTTAGGCACCGCCCACGTGGCACTTATATTCTCACCTGCGAACCGTATTTGAGGAATCAGCTGTCTAGCGCAATTTTTTCGAGGGATTAATGAATAGTTGGGTTACCTATAGATGCAAATTGATGCGCGGAATCAGTATAAGTAACAAATCGATCAATGCTGAACTGAAAGTCAGTTTGAGCTAAAAATATATAACTGCACAGAATTTATTTCGCGGAAGTTGCGGAGTTGGACAGGATTAAAAATTTTTAAGCAAAATAGTTAAATTAAAATGGTAACACCGGAAACGTAGATACTAATAAAAAATGAAATAAAATTGGGCGACAACTCTACGCTGATAAGCTGTTCCTTTTTTAACAGTTGAATACTGCATTCGCGTTTGCTTCAACAGACGAATTCAGATCAGCTCCGCGCAACTGCCAGCACGCTGGCTTCCAGTTTTTAATTCACGCTCCTCCACGAATCCTCTGGAAACCCAACGCTGTGCCACGTGAGCGTAAAAAATAAGTTCCTCTAATCCTTGAGGCATTTGGGGGCCGCTGTGGTTTAGTGGGCTAGAGCGCTCGCCTGTAAGAAAAAAAAAAGGCGAGCCGTGTTCGATTCCCGGCGGGGCCGCTCTCGGATTTTCTGACGATGCCACTGGTCAGCGGGTTTCCTCAGGGATCTCCCCCTTCATCTTGTTCTTGCATTCCGGCGTTGCTTCATGCTCACCTCGCTTCACCCTCATCGGCTCTCAGGATCTCGTTGTTAAGAGTCGCCCAAATCTCTCCACTATTAAATGCGGCATTCCTAACCTAAAATCGATTATGTCTCCATTGTGTAACTTCGCACGTTTCCTCTCAAACTTTCTGTAGTTAAGGGTTTACTTCTTATACAAATATCAAATCTGCCAGTACAAGTTTTGTCTAATGTGATTACTCGTGAATTACAACAAGAGAACCAAGTAACCTCCACACCACTTCTCCTCTATGAACTTATCTGTTCTGTGCTATAACTGCTTTATCTCTGTGGAAGAAGGTGATGAGCAAATTACAGTGGATTAAGTAACCAAACAACTGTGTAGTCGGAGGCCTCAGTGACGTAGCTGTTAGAGTGCTCGCCTCTCACCAAGGCGAACCGCGTTCGATATCCGTTGGGGTCGCACCCGGAATTTCGCACATTGGAATTGTGCCGGGCGATGTTACTGGCCTGCGGGGTTTTCAGGGGGATCTCCCATTTCCCACCGCGTTAGTATTCAAGCGCCGCGGGCTCACTTAGGTTCACCCTCATCGGCTCTCAATACCTTGATGTTAAGGCCCGCTCACACCTATCCACTCCCCACTGTGTAGTCTAACCTATAGGCTGTTCACGGTAAAATTAGCACTTTCTAAATCAATCTTGGAAAAATGTCACTGCCTCTACATGCATATGTTTCAACAGACACACTGATAAGCATACGCTCAGTAAAGTTGGCAACGAAGGAAGGAAAAGTAGTTCCACGTCTTAACGCTGTATTAAATGTGTTAGGTTAAACAATTTTTGGATTCCGAAACGATTTATTTCGCTTTCGCGTTTTTTAATGCGTTAGAGTGTAATAATTAGTAAATTTAAAAAGTATTTACTTTTATAATAATTTTGCATTTTCACTTGATCGACGCATGAATAAAGTGATCGAGCTCATGGCAATGTTAATTTATCATATGGTGTAAGAATACACAATGTGCACACATGTAGATCTTAAGCAGGGCTTTCTAAAGTGCTTAGTTTATCGTGAACAGCCTTTAGATGTTCGCGAACCCGCAATTAATTCTGGCGTTTCCTTACTTAAGACTATTAACTAAATAAACTTACTTAGCCTTTAAAATTGAATAAAAAGCCCCGTTCAGAACATTACCAGTAGGTAGCGAAACGTCGTGAATATATATTTCCTAGATTCACTATCACTCCACATTTGAATTTCAGCAAAATATTTACAGCTTGTTATTATAGCAGCGTGTGGCTATAATTTGTTGTGACTACGGAATAAAGCGCATCATTCGCAATATATATATATATATATATATATATATATATATATATATATAGAGAGAGAGAGAGAGAGAGAGAGAGAGAGAGAGAGAGAGAGAGAGAGAGATACTTAATTGCTCTCTTCGAAAATAATTTTTTAACAAGCCACGCACATATTTCTGATGAAGTTAACTGTGACGTCAGACTTACCCTGCGCACAACACGTAGACACAATGGTCCATCGCGGAACAATTTGAAGGGTTTCCCAGGTTACAACGAACTGTGTACGTCAGACAATTTACATCCGTTATTAGCCACCGTGTGGAATGGTGCTACCTTTCTATTACTGGGCCAATGAGAATTTCCACACTCTAAGATACCGCACCTTCGTGGTTGACCGTCATGGTGCCAAAGGCAGTCCAAAATGTATCATCCAGTAGTAAAAGGATGACACTAGAGAGGTTTTAAAAGTTATACTGGCTCAAAATAAATTTTTCCCCCAGATTTTCTAGTGACCTAACAATAGAACATAACTTGACAGTACCATAGGCTATGGTCCAAAGCTCAGTTTTTATCGGCAAGTAAATCATAGAACTTTTTCAGAGTTTGATGGCGACAATTCGTATTTATGTGTTGTTCCTGTGCGCGATTTGTCTGCTTATGGCTCATGTTTCAGTTCCACTGACTCGTTCTCTGCGTCCACTTGTTCCCTTCAAACGAATTATAATGACAACTTGACATGGACATGCGTGTGCATGTTGCCAGCAAAAAAAAAAAAAACAAAAACAAAACATGGAAATCTGTCAACCTGCGCTGGAAAAAAGGGGGCGAGGGTGAAACTGTGTGTGATGTGTGTGTGTATGTGTGTGGTTTTTTTTTTTTTTTTTTTTTTTTTTAAGGCTCGTCAACGCAGTGGGGAGTTCGGAGGTTGACGAGTTAGCACGCCATCATCCCGTTTGAGAATCAAGATCCGTGGTTTTCGCAAGTAGGAAACGTGACGGGTGTGGTATGTTGTGTGTGTGTGACTTCCTGATTCTGGGTAT
Source organism: Dryococelus australis (assembly GCA_029891345.1). NCBI lineage: Eukaryota > Metazoa > Arthropoda > Insecta > Phasmatodea > Phasmatidae > Dryococelus > Dryococelus australis. Next base: position 32,849,652 of record CM056995.1, on the reverse strand, counting down.
CAATTTGGAATATACTGAGACACAAATGATTATGTAATAGGAATGTACGGATTCCATAATAATATACCGAATATTTAAAAACAGCATATTTATTTTGTTGCCTGTTTTTTGATGGACATATATAAGTTGATAGCTTCTAGTAAGACACTTAGTTCTCACCTATGCGCTATATATATATAATACACTACTGGCAGTAAAAATTTACATAAGTGTAAAGTCAACACCAAACAAATATATAGATATTTGATGGGCATATATTATACACCACTTCATAACTTTTAGTAATTCTCTTCGTTCTCATCCAAGATGCACATAAATTATACATATATTGGAAATGGAAAATGATATGTATGTAAAATCAATACTACATCTGCAGTGTGCTAACTCCCGTTTCTCAAGCTAACGCATTCCTTATGCTCAAAGCTGCGGTCCATTCTACGCTCCACTTTGCGGGATGAGGCAGGAACGTCTCAACTTAAAAGGTGATACTGACCATAGTTTAAAGCGATTATATGACTTCCATTCGTTCAGTTGGGCTATTCTCGTACGCAACAGCGATGCTTATCTCGTCCAAATAAAGTTGACCTATATATAACAGTTACACTTTATGGATACCACTAAACAGTTTTTTTTTTTTTTTCGGTATTTATATTAATAAATCCTAAAAATAAACCAGTCGATCTATTTTTCAAAACAATGAAGTTCTACTCCTGTCCAATAAATATTATTCACTGTAATAATTGAAATCGTAAGTGATGAGACCATTGAATAAATGTTATCGATTCAACCACGATAAATTTTTCCTTCGGCGGAAATCACCAAAAAGCTTAATTTTTATTTTATTATTCTACAACAATAATAATAATTATTATTTTACATTTTCGCTTTTCCCCTTTATGCCGGGAGCCTATAATCAGGAGACCTACATCCTAAAACAACACTTCTCACAGGACGATCTGCGTGGCGTGACGAATAAAGTGTTTGCCACTCGTCGACATTAAACCATTCCGAAGTTTCTTATAAAAAAATGAACGTGAAAGTTTTAGGGAATCAAACGATTAAAAAAACTGATTTTGCTATCGAAATATTAATAATAGAGAGCAACTTCTTGAAGTCATCCTTATGCATGATGTGTCTTAATTCAAATAAATCAGTTTTGCACACAATTGCTGATAGTTTTCTGTTTAAAATATATCACTACAACACAAAAAAAACTGCAGTTCCCAAACAAAAAGTTTAAAGCAAGTAGTCAAGTTAAGAATAACATTTGTTGTCAAAATATTCCTATTTCAATTTTTTTTTTTTTAAGTTGATTGATCTAAAAAGAGAAAGTTTACAGCCACTGTAAGACTGTACATATTCAGTAATAATTGTTGCAACAATCCCTGGATACTTTCGGTTTCCACTTATGGCAGGTTTAGGCCCTACATATTAAGACATCTTAAAACCCTTAAAAAATATTTACGTTGAACCATCCCTTAGGTTTTATAAATATTGGAATAGACACGATACCCTCAGCATACTATGTATAATATACATAAATAGATACGTGTTGATTTTACATTCATATAATTTTTTTTCTTCCAGTATATGTATAATTGATGTATATCTTGGATGAGAATGAAGTGTAATACTAAAAGATATGAAGTGGTGTATAATATATGCCCATCAGACATCTATATATTTGTTTGGTGTTGACTTTACACTTATGTAAATTTTTACTGTCAGTATAAGTGTATTTTATATATAGCATGGGTGGAAATGAAGTGTCTTACTGGAAGCTATGAACTGATATATGGCCATCAAAAAACAGACAACAAAATAAATATTCTGTTTTTTTTTTTATTATTCGGTATATTATCATGGAAGTTGTACATTTCTGTTATATAATAATCTGTCTCTTAATATATTCGAAATTGCTACACAAGATCACTAAGTTACACAGTGCACTAGAGTCTAGCACGATGGGCTGTCATCTGAAGATTTATTAGATCCGCACCCCTCTCTCAGAAATAAAAAAATTTCATATGGTAATATGTGTCGAGAAGTGGATGAAATGATTATACGTAAAGAGAAAATTCCAGTTATTTTTATCGTAAATCTAAAAAAGTAAATGTTGCATGGTCGTACTTCTTATTGAATGTACATACATTAACGGTATATATCATGTATATTAAAAGTCTATGAAATCATTTTATATACGTTACCTACACATATTCCTTTGATACATTCGTACCTGATTTCTACCCCGTACGAACACAATATACGCGTATAGCAATACGGATGGAACATTCATAAGAGGTGGTATTTGTACTACTAAAATATAAATCGCATTGTGTTGTGTGAGAACTGGTAAAAATAAAGACCCGCATTAAAACTGGATAGGCCCCTTGACAATACGTATGAGGGCAGGCACAAAAAAGGGAATCACTTCCTAAATCGCGGACAAATGTTTCGCCAATAGAATGGCAAAGGCAGGGAGAAAAAAATAAAATTCTCCCGCACGCCGTAAATAAATGGCCCGGTTTCTATTGCCCGCGGGTCGACGGGGATAATGCGCGAACTCCGTTAGGGCCCGTCGATGGCGGAAGGGAGGGGTGTTTGGCTTGGCACAGCCGGCGCCTAGCGGGCACCCTTGGCGCCTATTAACCGATGTGTATATTAACCCGCGGCGCTGCGCGAGCGGCTAACAATGGCTCGGCGCCGGGCCGGCAGGAGGGGGGGGGGGGTGGCCGCACTCGTGTTGATTGGTCGAGCCCCGCAGGGGACATCCCGCGTGCGCCGACACACAAGGCATATCACGCACGTAGAGGGCGTGCGAGGAAGTAAAGGGGCAAGGGCGCAGAAGAAGTAACGAGAAGGAGAAGCGTGGAGAGTTATAGAGGAAGAGAGGCGACCGCGCGCACGCGGAGAAGGGCTGTGGAGAGAAGAAGGAGAAAGAGGAATGTGAAGACGGAGAAAGAGTCACGCTGGAAACAATATTTTGTACGTTCACAAGAAATATTCTTGGTGACCCTGTTGCCGAAAGAAAAATTCTTTCGTAGGCCAACAAAATATAAAAATTTGCAATATCGCAAATAATAACCTTTTATTTCAACTTCCATAAGTGAGAAGTGGAAATGAAATATTTTTTGTACTCTCGAAACAACTGTAATGAATAAATAGGAGTGTTGAAGAAACTTTCGATTTATTTTAATGAAAACAAAAACACCTTGTTAGCACAGATACTTGAACCAGCGCCTCTCGAGTTAAAACGTGACGAATACACTATCAATTTGAACTTCAATAACTCAACATATTTTATGGTGATTTACAGAAGTACATTAACATAAGCAAAAAGTAAATGTTGTCCCGTCTTGGGAAAACTTGAGGTTAGTGATTTAGATGGTTTCTGCACTTGAAAATTACATTTGAAAGTGGGCAGGCGGACTGCATATTTGATTTGTTGCTGTTTATACTTGCTGAATATGTATTGATTTATGAATGCATGCGCCAGGAAAGCGGTTATTGACATTAGATGTATCACATACACTCGAAATATAGCAATTCGATTGGTTACATAAATTATTGCGCGGAGGAAATTCATAGCACGCATAAGCCTACATTTTCGTAGGAAAGTGAAGTGAAATGCAATGCAGTTTTTTTTGCACGCGAAATACGTTATACCGAATTCCTTTCCATCCCTTCTCTAATTGAATTATATTTACTTAATAGCACCTTATTTGCAAACAAAATAATATATTATAAGTGAAATACTTTTAACAGAATGTAACAATTTATAACTTTGATTAATATTGAATTTTTACAAAAGTTTGTAAATGTAAAAAGAAGTCCTCGTTCGAATAAAAAATAATAATTATCTCGCGTACATAAGACAACGGCAGCAGCTGTCAGCACCTTGCTGACGTCATGGGTACAGCGCCCTTTAAGGTGGGAGGTTGAGGGTCCGATATGTTGTACATATATAATATAATGCATTGTGTTGTGTGAGAACTGTTAAAAGAAATACCCGCATTAAAACTGGATAGGCCCCTTGACAAACGTATAAGTGGCAGGCCACGAAAAAGGGAATCACCTCCTAAATCGCGGACAAATGTTTCGCCAATAGAATGGCAAAGGCAGGGGGAGAAAAAAAAAATTCTCCCTGCCTTTGCTGGCAGGGAGACAAACAGAATGTTCTGTTTGTCATTTGTCCGGGTTCGACTCCAGGATCCGGCAGGCGAGAATTTAAGCTGGGCCACAATCGAGATACCGCAACAACACCAAAAATTGTCAGCGATCAATAACTTCCACGTGATCGTGTTTGTTGTAACCTATCACTGCCACTGCACAACTGCATAGCAAGTATACGAACTTTTAACTCTCTCGTGTAAGAACATTTGTGTGGTTCACTTATACAACCCCGCATTCCCGACTACTGAAATAAACGTACGTTTGATTGAAATTATTGTGTTTTCTTTTACTTGGAATTTAAGCCTGTTTTGCACATGGTGTGAAAAGATTAGACCTGTAACAGCTTCAATGCTTCTTTTGTATCCATCACGGCTGTTTAATAACGAGGTGTCTTACATACAAAACTAAAATGAAACGTTCTACGTGTAACAAGATGGGCAAGTTATGCAATTCAAAACTCGAATAATTATTCGAAAAAAAAAATTCCTATGTATAAATGAAACCTGCGAAAAGCTATAGGCTGACAAACGAAAACATACGGTTTTGTGATGTCAGTTGCAGGACAGTATTTTTTATTATGGCAATGGTTATGCGTATGGATATAGTTATGTTAATGGTAGAGACCTGAAAAATATTCGCGAGTTCAATGATCAGCAGGCTAGAGACTATAGTCTTATGTACAAATATGCCGATGTCAACTGAAAATTGGTTGTCTGCTGTCACAGTGGAAGGCGACAATTGGATACGGTTCTCCAGGAGGTGTCAAACACCGCGTGGACCAACGGCTATATACTGCCGCAAGCCAGCGGCCGGCAGTCTTTGATGGAGTCCGTCTGGCGAGTGTGCGCGAGAGAAGTGAAGTGTGGACGACGACTGGAGATTGTGGGACGACGGCGAGTGAGGTGTACGTGGCTTGAATGGACGAGAGGGTGTGAAACCGACGAGTGAAACCTACTGTGCGTGAGGGCGCTTGGCGGACTCTAGAACATTGCGACTGGCGGGACATGGACTGAACTGAAGTGGGACTGAATGGAAGTTTAATACTGATTTTGTTGTAAATATTCGAACTGTCGAATATAGACTCATGAATTATAAAATAATTGAATAGGTTGAAGGTAGATGAACTGTCTGTTGGGACTGATCTTTAATTATTTAATTTCATTGATTTCTTTGCGGTAATTATACATTTTATTAATTGGTGTCAATTGTGAACAGTAAGTGATTTCAATTTATTTTGAGAATTTGAGTTCAGAGAATTTTACTGTAGTTATTGTGAATAAAATAAGGAAATTATAATTAATTCTTTATTTGATTAAGACCTCTATGCCTTAACGAACTTGGCACAGCCCACTTAATTTCTAGAGAGATAAATTGCAACACTGGAATCAGAAGTGGGATGGAGGCATTTTATAAAAATAAAATAACTTATAATATTTGTGAATATCACGATATTTGAGCAGTAGGCCGAGAAATTGCTAAGAAATTTGTGAATGCTAACCAGAAAAATGTCGGCAGACATGGCAGCACTTCGTGCCTTGATCGAAGGACTGAGTAACCAAATAAGCAGTGTCATAGAATATGTAAATAGTAAAATTAGTTGTGGTAATGAAAACGTAAATAGTCAAATCAGTGGTGTTAATGAATGAGATAATAGCGTAAATGAAAATGTAAATAGCCAAATTATGAGTGTTAGTGAACTTGTAGATAAGAAAATAGACAGTGTTGGCGAAGTAGTAGACAAGAAAATAGACAGTGTAAACGAAAATGTAGATAGAAAAATAGACAAGTGTGAATGAGAATGTGGATAGAAAGATCAAAGGTGTGAGCGAGTTGGTGAACAATAAAATAGACGGTGTGGACAAGAAGATCGACAGTGTGAGCTGAGAATAGACAGTGTTAAGCAAGAAATGAAACATGAAGTGAACGCCCTCAAGAACGAGCGGCAGGAGTTCTTGCAGCAGGAGAAACGACATGCAGGGGCGGAAGAGGAGCCAAAATTGATCACCACCGAGACGACGAGTGCGGGCAGCGAGAAGAAGGTAGAGGTCGCCGCCAGTGAAACTATTGCAGAGGAGGCGCAGCATTCTGCAGTGTGGGAATGCCCCAGCCAGGGGTGGGTAAAGGCGTCACAATTAAGCCCGCCCCCTACGATGGACAGACACGTGTTTCGAGTACCGGTACCATTTAGAGATCGTGGCCACTCTGAATTGCTTGACAGAAGAGTAGCGGGCGTACTACCTGGCGGCTGTAATGAGGGGCCTAGCATTGAGCATGCTGCAGTCGCTGCCGGAACGACATCGTCTAGAATACTCCACACTGGTGTCGGCTTTGGAGCTTCGATTCGGCGACTGGTACCTGCAGCACGCCCACCATGCCTAATTGCGAAGCCGCATCCAGCGACCCGGCGAACCACTGCAGGAGCTGTGGCAGGACATCGTAAGGTTGTCGCACCTGTCTCTGAAGGGATGCTCGGAAGAAGCACGAGATGTCATCGCCGTCGGCTTCTTCGTCGATGCTATCACTGACACCGACGTGCGGCAATATGAGCGGTTAGCTGCACCTCACCCCATGCAGAATGCCATGGCCCGAGCACTGAAAGTGGATTCAGCACGGCAGTCATCAGTGCCCCGATGTCCAGTGTGGTCAGTGATGCTTGTTGAAGGGGAGGCCGACAGCATCAAGGGGATGTTGAAGGACTTGCAGAAGACCATGAGGGGTATCGCCTCCAGGGTGCGCACTACGGAGACTCGCTGTCCCCCAACCAAATGGCCTGAATGTTGGACGTGTGGACAGCCGGGGCACCTGAGACCCAACTGTCCTCAGAGGCAACAGAAGCAACAGAAGTAGCAGCAGCAACAGCCAGAGAGCAGGTGCCAAGGGGCAGGTAAGAGTGCAATGTCTTCGGGAAACTTGTAAACACCGGTCTTGAGGGGCAAAGATCGGTGATTGCTGGAGGGAAGGCCCCAATGCTTTTGCAAATGCACTCAATGAAACAAGACTTAAATGCCATATAGGTGGAGGGGAGCCTAGATGATGTTTCTTGTCAGATGGTCGTTGACACAGGAGTGACTATAACAGTGGTAAGACCCGACATTCTTGGGCCTTCCCTCCAGCGATCATCCGATAAGAACATAGAACACTGCAATATAACAACAGTAACGTGCGAGACCACACCAGTCAAAGGCAAGAGAAGGGTACTCTAACAGCTCGATAACCTTGAGATAGAGCATGATATATACATATCAGAAATAGAGGACGAATGCATTTTGGTTCTTACTGTTTTACGTAAGCTGGGATGCTGTATTGATACTCGACTGGGGGTGTTATGTGTAGGTAATACCGAGTTGGTAGTGTCTACACAACGAGATTTAACTTCGCCAATGAGCTGCCCATTAGTGTGTAATCAGCCAACTGTGCTCCCTGCTTCTCGCGAAGTTTCCTCCACCCCTTAACGAATTTGGTATAGCCTACTTAATTTCTAGAAAGAGAAATGTTAACAGTATTGTTGTCTTTCATCCAAGCTACCAAACTGTCTCGGAAGTCTTGATTCGCTCGTTCGACGGATCCTTGGCTTTGGAAAGGCGCGGTTATCCGTGAACGATCTTAATTCTATTCCATTTAGCCACCAAAGCTTCTATCACCTGGAAAATAATTTTAAAAACTATATAATGTTTTTATAAATTTAAATAGCCTATAAATTAAATTATCAAAAATGATATGTAGGTAATAAAATTAAAATAATTTATAACGACTACCATACCTTATTACAAAATTCACGCCCATTGTCACTATGAAGGATGTTTGGAGCTCCAAGCAAACAAAATATATCTAAAATAACATATGCACCTTCATCTGCTGTCTTCGTTTTCAATGGCTGTAAGACGACAAACTTTGTCAAGTGATCTTGGTAGTTCAGGATAAACTTGTAGTCACCACCAGGCTCACTTTGCATGTAGATGAGATCTACCTACGAATAATAATAAATACAATAACTTCTGCAACAATGAGTAATGCTGAGATAGCATAAAGATCATTAATTCGGTCTCGCAAAAAAAAATACAATCAGATGACCCCTGCCCTATATGTATAGAAAAATGAACAATTTCAGTAAACAACAATAATAAACATATCGCCCATTTACACATTCTGATGGCAGCAGTGAAGGGATCATTCTGATGGCAGCAGTGACGGGATAGACAGGTAATACAATGATTATAATGAAAATTCTGTAAACAAAAGCGACAAAACAAAAAAGTTAATATCATATTATTATAATAAATAATTAAAAAATACATAATGCTATAAATAATATAACAAAGTTGATTTTTACCATGCACCGCGAATTCAGCTCAGACATCACCATTGGTTTTATAACAACTCCATTTCCTTTTGCCTTTTTCTTCAAAACGCAGTGTTCACAGAGGTTTAAATATACATTTATTACTTCTCTTGTTAAATTGGAATATTTTCTTTTTAATTCTACTTCTATAGCCTTTTCTTTCTTATAGCCTAATTTATGATGTGTACATTCAATAATGTCAAGCATTTCCCCGACTCGACAATAATATTTGATTTCTGAGTTCGATTCTTCTGTTGCATTAATCAAATGTTCACTATCGCCAATACAAATAAATTCGAAGCGCTTAAGACGAGAATAGTTTTTAGCTTATAATGGTATACCGTTCTTTCTTTTACCCCTCGCTGCTTTAATTTTTTTCCACTATCTCATTGTAGTGGCCACTGCTCATCAAAAGGGATCTATCAACCTTGTCACCCAAAGTACACGTATTTTACATTCGAACTCTTCTCTCATCGTGTGCCCGACTTACATGGCTGCTTGAAATCAACCGAGAGTGAAAACAAAGGAACATGGTGGCGTGTTGTGTACGTGTCGCCACAAGGCGCTGATGACTCATCAGCTGTTGCAGCTGAGGGTTGTGGGTTAACGCAAAATACTCACAACGGGCTGTGGGTAAAAGTACACTACCCACAACGCATTCTGGCTAATTTGTAGTGACCACAATGCGAAAAATTACATTGCTTCGTGTATTGAGCAGACATGAATTTCCACAACGCGTTCTGGGTATTCCTAATTAAATAGTGACCGAAAAATGTACCCAGAAAGTGTTGTATACATTTGGACGTACCCACAATGCGTCGTGGGTAAACATTTCGGGCAGTGGGAAAATTCGGACATTACAAGTAACACATACATGGCTAATAACAGGTATTCGAGAACAAGGTGAGATAGTGGAACAACGTGGCCTGGCACACAGCTTATCCATAACAGGTATTCTCAATAACAGGTATCAGCAACAGATATCGACTGGAAACAGGAACAGGTACGGGCTGTTTCTGAGAAATACTGGTTTAGCTCATCTCAACCGGCTTACTCCTTCCCGTCGAAAGTTAACTTCAAACAAGCACAGTGCGCGAGAAGTTCAACGGGAGCGAAGAGTGTAATTTGCGTTCTCCGCCCGCTGATACACAACTCGAGGCGTGGGGAATGTTTACGCGCTGTAAAGTGCGGTCTTTGGGAAACTTTGGTGGCCGCATTCGCGCGTGGTTTTCATTCCAGTCCGCTGGGGCGCAACGCACGCCCAACCCTCTCTCTCCCCCCCCCCCACCCTCAAGACCAACAACCCCACTTTTGAAACAACGGTCTTACTTTGAACTCGTGGAGAAAATACGAGCGTCGAGAGCGCACATCAGCTGCGCATGATTCGCCGGGTCCCGACACGGTACGGAATTACTTCTGGAATATTGTTACAAAAAACTTATGAAAAATTAATGGCAATTTATCTGTCCAAAAATCTCCGTATAAAATTACGTACAGTTAAAGGCCGTTCACGACAAAATGAGCATTTTTGAAATCAACCTCATAAAATGAGTCACTGCTCCAATTTACATATATTTTAAAGAGCGCACTGAGGGACATGCACCCAGTAAAGTTGATAATGATGGGTGGAAAGCAGTTTCATATCTTAACGTCGAATAAAAAAATGTTTTGTTACCTGTGAAACTTGTATTATTTCTTTCGCTTTTTTTAATACCTCAAAGTGTTAAATTTCGCACATTTGTAAATTATTAATTTTTATAATAATTGCATAGTTTCTCTTGACCGTCGCATGAATAAAGTGATGAGGCCGATGGAAATGTTAATTTTACATAAGGGGGATGAATACACAACGTGCATATAAGTAGAACCTAAGCAGGGCTTTCAAAAAGTGCTCATTTTACCGTGAACAGCCTATTTCTATCCTCACTAAAGATATTCCCTTGAATTAAGCATAACTTTATGTCAATTTCGGAACCTTCCCTATATTTGCTATTTTGTTTAGTTATGTTTCGGGTTTTTGTAATGTCTTCAGGAAAGCAGTAATATGTTGGTTCTGTGGTTGTTAAACAACTACTATATACAGTAACCTTAGCTCTACAGCCAGCATTTTTGTTATATCAATTACAATTAATCAAACCGACTACATTACAAATTCATTTATCGTACTTATAACGCTATAAAAATTAACACTCAGTAAAGGCCGTTGTTTTAACACATTACCCTATGGAAAAAATTACTGGAAGTAAAGGAACTTCAGAATACTCAAGAACTAGGTCGTTTATGTAAATAATAGATGTGGCAGCAACCTTTTCTGTCTTTATTCCGAGTTACTACTGTCCTACTGGTCCAAAATACACCGGACTATCTTCTCTAATATAACACTTTTCTTATTGATCTATCATATTCAGGTGAGTAATGAACCTATTCAGACCTAGTGTACACAATTGTGTACATAACGCACGTGTAGATAATTTTTGGCGTATGCTGCACCCTGCGAAGCACAATGACCAATGATCTTACTCGTGAATAAATTATTCGCAAACCGTTACTCTGGTCTAGGACATAATTGGTTCATATTACTGTAGCCGAACATACTTGTTTCGTTGTCACAGCCAATGAGCTGTAGTCTTCGTGTTCGGCTACAGTTATACGTACTAATTAAGACATAGACAATTAAGAGGGTTTGCGAATCATTCACCCACAGGTAATATCATTGGTCATTGAGCTTCGCAATGCACAGTACAGGCCAGAAATTATTTACACGCGAGTAATATACACAATTGTGTACACCGGGTCTAAATGGGCCAAAGTGGAAAGAAATTCTCCATAACTATGTAGACAGATATTCACTCTGGAAAGTGCTTGGAATGTTACAGTATTTCATAATGTATCACAGAAGGCAGCTTTCAATAAATGTCTTTTAAATGATTATTTAAAAGAATATTGTTTCATAGGCATTGTTCCTTAAACGGCGTCATAAAATCTGAGGTACGAGTATTACGATTAACAACAATAATGAAACTCATGGCATTATGATTATAGCAATCATCTACTGTTTTATGGCTTATATATTTTTTTTCAGAGATATGATTACTTAGCCCAAGTGATCACACAAAATGTGTGTAAGTGAAAGTGGAAATTATTTTTAAGACATAAAATGAAACTTACTAGTTCTTTATGTAACAAAACTGTTGAATATGTTGCATGTTTTCATGCAGTGGTCGGACAAGAAGGGAAATAAAACCCAACATTTTTCCACTTATAGCTTGTCATTTAAATGTACTGTGGCACATATATATAAATTATATATATACACATATATATATACATATGTAAGATTAATTTTATCTTTTCGCGGATAGCTAATGAATATGAATTGGAAAATTTTGCGAATTCATTTTAGGATTATGTTGAAATCATGATCATGTACATTTCTGCCTCTTGTTCACAATTGGATCACACTTTATTAGATACGCCCAGGTGAACTCTGAGCCAATAACAGACCTGCAAAGAAACACGCGCCGAATCCCATGCCGCCTGGTCTCAGGTAAGGCTATCTGTAGCCAGGTTTACCTGACCCAGCTGGGGCAGCAGCCAATGAACAGAAAGCTCAGGGTCGAAAAACATAGTAGCGTGGAGTCTAGCACACAGGTAGTTCAAAAAGAGATACGAGGGGAAATAAAGCTTTGAGTCATAACCAGGTCAAGGAAAATTGAAGTCAGTAGAGATATTGAAGGCTCACATAAATGTGACTAGCGTAGTTATTTACTGTTTTAATCGGTGACCCGTTTAGAGATTTTATACACAAATGTTTTTCTATGGTAAGGGGGAGTGTTATAAGATAATACACAACAAAGCCACAACTAAATCATTGAAGTCAGTAACATCCTTTCCAGAAGAACTTCGCTTAAGTAAAAGAAGTAGTGTTGTGCAATTTCCAACTATATATATATATTTTTTCCTGTAGTGTTATATATATAATAAAAAAAACTGACTGACTGATATATCTACGCCCTGCCTTAACCCTATTTGTCCTAGCTATTAAAATTTAGAGGAAACATTCATTGATGAATGTAGGCAGCCTTTAAGAAGGGATTTACAATAATTCAACCCCTAAAGACGTGAAATGGGGGTTTAAAGTTTTTACGGAGAAAAAAACTCCCATAGACTCAACCACTGGTCCTAAAATATGAAATTGGATGGAAACATTCATTATGTAACGTAGGCAGCCACTAGGGAAGGACTTTTCAAAATTCAACCCGTATAGAGGTTAAATGGGGTTTCGAAGTCTGTGTGGAGAAACGATATTAGATGGTACTATTAACTCTAATATTCGTGGAAGTACTGTAACAAATAATTAATTAAACGCGTGGTTATCAGTTTCTTATAAATAAACCGATAGTAAACTTTGTAAAGGTATTCTATGAAACAAAGCTCTGAATAGGACTCTGCAGGACATAAAGAGTAACAAAATCTTAATGAGTTATATGACAATTTGTCTTACAGGATATTTTCTTGAGACTTTTCCAGTGGTGCCGAGAGGAACGAGTTCCTCAAGAAATCTTCTTTGTGGATCTCAGCACAAAAAAATGAGAGTACATCTCAGAGATAAAGTGTCTGCCGGCCAATTTTTAAGACCTCCTGCTCAAACTAGGAAACGGTGATTATCCAGAAACAGATGGTATGATAGCTATCCCGGAAAAGTTGTTCACTTTAGTGACTACAGTTAAGGAGCTGATAGCAAACATTTATACAGACGTTGGCTTGATACATGAAAAGCCTTCGGGATGGTTGCGTGAAGTAGCCATTCTGACCCCAAAAAAAAAAAAGACCAAGCTGCGGTCGTCACTGACATTTTGCTGAAATCACTCAAAGGGGAAGAAATGGTATACAATTTAATAGACACGTTGATATACAAACGAAGAAGTTAATTACCTAGTGGAATTGGGGCCATAGTGGCTAAGAAATTAGCCTGCTCGCCTCCCACCAAGGCGATCCGGGTTCAATCCCCGGCCAGGTCACTCCCCGATTTTCGAATGTGGGAATCGTGCCGGACGATGCCATTGGTCGGCGGGTTTTCTCGGGGAGCTCCCGTTTCCCCCGCCCTTTCATTCTGGCGCTGCTCTATACTCACCTTAATCATACTCGTCGGCTCTCAACACCTCGATGTTAAAGGCCGTCCAAATCTCTTCACTACACTAATTCACATAGTGGAATTTTTTATCACCATTAAGCCACCGGACCTCCTATATCGCAGGATTATACAGCATGTGGGCATACATGTTATGTTGCTCAGAAATTTGAAGCAACCGAAACTCTGTAATGGCACTAGGCTGCATGTTAATGTTCTATACCGTAATGTACTAGAGGACACTATTTTTAATTGATCGGCTCAGGGGGAACCAGTGTTTGTACCGCGTATTGCAATGATTCCCAAAGATCTCCCTTTTGAGCTGCAGTTTCCCCTCAAAGCGTGTCTCACGATAACGATAACTAAGTCGCAGGGGCAATCTTTCAAATTCGCAGGTGTTGGCTTGAAGCAGGGCTGTTTCTCCCACGGTCAGTTTTACGTGGCATTCTTTCGTGTAATTTCACCCCTTAGCATGGTTGTTTTTGTGCTGTCCCATAAGATGGCAAAGAACATTGTTTACAAATAAATACTGTAAATAGTCTAACTTACATGTTGACACTGCCGATTATGAAAAACAACTCCAAACTTTAAAGCCACAATTCTCTTATTTTTGGGTTTGCATTTCATTCCACTTTCTATTTTTAAATATTTATTACATATTTACTATCTTAAAAAAATTACAATAAAACACGAATTCCACGCGGACTAAGTCATGGGCAAAAGCTAGTATTTCACATATGCTGGAATTGCAAATGGAGACTGTAATTTTATGTGTAATATATTTTATACATCCAGCCTTGCAATTTATTCATTATTTTATGTAAGTTTAGTTCTATCTGCATATACATATAATAAAAAGGGCGGTTCTGTCGCACCAGACCATCAGGCGGCAGACACGCGGACCCTAAATTGCATGATTTCAGGCGTCGAGCTGTGGACCCCAGGAGCAAGAATTTCCCTTTTTACCCTTTTTCCCTGTCCAAAACTGTTGATTTCACGTACCAAAAAGTCATTTTACCCTGTTTTCCCTCTAAATTTCCCGAATTTCCCTCACGCCACTGGCGGCCATGTTGGCAGTTAGTGCCGACCACAATAGTTTGCCCTAATTAGGATAATCCAGCAGGTGACCTCTCAGGATGACAAATTACTCATGTGGGATATGGATTCTCACTCCTCCTGCCGACGACGGCCATCTTGGCAGCCAGTGCCAGAAAGTGCATCTGCTCAATTTCGTGCATTGTGGCTGAGGTTTGCCCAATGCGGCTGAAATTGTCGGAGCTTCTCTCAAATTCGGAGCTTCTCATTCCTGGTGGTCATCTTGGTATCGAAGACCTATGTCTAACCAGGACAATTGGTGATCAGCTGAGGATGTCGACCATTTTAGCGGCCAGCACCTCGCCGGCTGCAGCAGTGGGGCATCAAGGCAACGCGAACGATCGGATCTCGTGTAACACTGCCACCCCATTAAGGCTGTGTGTTATGCACACACATAAGCATAGTTGGCAATAATTTCCGAACTGTTTAATTTATAGTTGTCAAATACATAATGTAGGCATTCACCCCGACTAAGAGAAGATCTGTGGGGTCATATATGCCCCACGTCAACTTATAAGCATAGTTAGGTATAATTTCCGAACCATTTAAGTTATAGTTGTCAAATTCATAACATAGACATCAACCATGACTGCGGGGTCAAATATGCAACATTTCAACTTATAAGCATAGGTGGCTGTCATATCCGAACCATTTAAGTTACAGTCGTCAAATTCAAAACATAAACATCAACATCGACTAGGAGAGGGGTCATGGGGTCAAGTATGTCATATGTCAGCTTATAATCATAGGTGGGTGTAATTTAAGATCTGTTTGAGTTATAGTTGGCAAATTCATAATATAGACATCATCAATCACTAGGAGAGGAGTCGCGGTGTCAACTATGCTCTATATCCATATACAACCATAGTAGGGTGAAATTTCCGAACCATTTGAGTTATAGTTGGCAAATTCATAACAAAGACATCCACCATGACTAGAAGTGGGGTCGCAGGGAGGAGTATGCCACATGCCAACATATAAGCATAGTTGGCTGTAATTTCAGAACAGTTTGAGTTGTAGTCACCAAATTCATACAATAGACATCAACCACGACTTTGATAGATGGCTGTAAGTTACGAAGCATTTCAGATACAATTACCAGGAAATCATAATACATGCATAACCCCCCGACGACGAGATGGGGCATGCGGACATATTTCGGCCTGCATGTCTCCCCATTCTTAGTCACCTTTGTCTCTCCTGTCCCCTCTGTGCCACCCCCTGGCCACATACACACACACTTCCTCGCACACTCTTTCCACCTCGGCATCTCCACCTGCCACACTTCCTCGTCCCCTCAAGCTCTTGTCCACCCACCACCACCTGCCCCCATCACCCCTGGTCATACTTCCTCGTGCGCTCGCCAACGCCTGGCAAAGCTCCCGCTACATCACCACGTACTGACCTCCAGCATACATTTAACAGAGAGCAAACACCCTTTCCGACCCCCACACTCAGGGCATAGCAAAGGCATCCACCATGACTAGGAGAAGGGTCATGGATCAAGTATTTCCTACGACAACATATAAGCATAGGTGGCTGTAATTTCTAAATCGTATAACATAGCCATCAATTATAGGTGTAGGGGGGTCAAGCTCGCACCACTTCCTACTCGTCGGCCAACTGGCCGCCATAATGGGCACCCACCACCACCAGTAACCGACAATGTACAAATGACCATCGTCGATGCACTGCCTGCCCCACCACCAGTTGCCAATGTGTTAGACAGTGCGACTTCCATGATTCAGCATTCCGATGTCATCAGAACAAAAATTGACGCAAGGATCGGGGGTTATGTTTGACCCATGGACATGTATAAGCATAGTTGCTCGTAATTATCGAACCATTTGAGATACAACTACCAACAGTCACCGAAAAGGATCGACGGTCTAGTATGCCCTAAGCACAATTATATAAGCACCACAGCTAGCATCGATCAGTTTCATGTTCAAGCATTGAGTATTGATGATAGTTAATGAAATACACTTGAAGAAAAAAATCTGATGTACATAATATTATGGAAATAATGCTCCCAGCCATTTTGGTAAGGAAAAAATATTTCCACCATCTCACTAAAAAGAGGAATTTTAAATGTAACTGTTAAACTGGCAGACACACAAACATACACACAAGATGTATTAAATCCATTTGTTTACCTCCGACTCACATTCGTGTACCGAAGCAGGTAATATTAATAATCATTACATATGTACATACCCGAAAGTTCAATGCAAGTATATATTTCCAGACAGTCAGTTAGTACCACAACACTAGAAGGTATGGGGAGGGGGTGGTACTGACCATGCACTCGTGTGTCGTTTACCAAAACTTCGATGTATGTACGTAATGAGATGTCACTAGCTACTTCGCACATAGAACACATGCTAGACCGATAAGATTATTATGAAATGAATTACCCCCTACGTTAACTTGTGTAGCACTGAATTACCTGTAAGCCGTGAGCGCATCTCGCCATCGTCGATGACACCTCGTTGGAAGCGGCGACTGCAATAAATGATCCACCACTCCGTGCATTGTAGATACAGACCAAGTACTGTGTCCCCAACACCTCCCCCTTGTTAACGTACATACTGGTATAGTATTAAAAGGAAACAATGCATGTACCCTGAACCATCCGCATGGTATCGTATGTTCGATTCCCATAGAGAGTGGTAATGAAAGTCGACATAACACGACATTAGATGTTCGTTCGTTGAGGGGGAAGCAAGGGGCACCACTGCTAAAACACCAACACGAAGAGAATAGTGGCCATTGTCTACAACAGTGATCGTAATAAATAAGTGTGTTCGTAATTACAGACAGTCCCCGACCTACACTGGTATCCAAGCCCATCACGCACGCACACATACATGCAAGTAGAGAGAGATAGTCATATCCATTGCCCTGTATGCTTTCTCCCATCGTCCGCTAGAGTGAAGAAAAGGAAATATACCTACCAACCTGTGCGTATTGCACAAGCAGACCATACACCATTTGCCATTCGACAAAAAAAATTTAATTCCATCACTAATACAAATTGTCAGGTTGGCCAAGCGGCCCAAGGCGTCTGATATAAACATTGGTTCCAGTAAAAGGGAGCGTGGGTTCAAATCCCTGCACCTGACCAATTTTTTTCTGTACCCTAGTTGACTAAATAATTTATCAAAGGATCAATTCCCGTTGAGAATGAATGCTGACATGCCTGCAGACATTTGTCTGACCCACTGCCCATGAAGAGACTAGCATGAAGTCATACTCTGGCTCCGATCTGCACTCTTGTACCGAACTTTTTGCAATTACAGACATAAATACTCAGTTGGTTTTTTTTAATGCATGTACCAAGCCTTGAAATTACAAGCAGTCGATCCGAAACATTTACGTATGAAATTCAGACTGTTTTCGTCCAGCATTACATGTTCAGTCGTTCCACTATGATAACCTCGATATTGTATTTACCCATAGAGATACATATCGAATCCAGGTCCCTACAGACAGCTGCTTGCTCTTCCCAGTTGATCGCTAAAGTGTACAAAAGGGATAAAAAATACATGATAAGCAATTAAAAAACAAAAATTTTTGCATGTTCATTTGAAATACTTGCGGCCAGAGATTCTAAAAAAAAAAAAAAACCTATACTGTGGATGCCACTCTAGCAGACGACAAACACATAGCAGTAGGTACATTGCTTAGGCAGTAGGAATTGAGAAACAAAAATTATTGTTCATATATTTATTTACATGCATATTCAAATCATACACAGACATACATATATCAAATATATCATTCAATAAAGCCTCTGGCTCTGCGTTCATCATTAGTGGCATGTATCTCTCCGATGACAGAAATATATCCAAACATCTATAAGTAAACCAACACCCAAAGTCTATCAACAAGGTCATTAGGGTCTTCAAAACCATGTGTAGGCCTTCGCATGACAAATGTCTGCACTTCATCGTCATCAGTAGAATATGGATCATCATCATCAGCAAAATGTGTACACTTTTTCTTTGCAGTTGTCGACACATCATCGTCATCAGTAGAATACATATAAGCATCACCAGCAGACTTGGATGTCACAGATTTGCTGACTCTGTCCTGTGTAGCATCTTCAGTTTTCACTTCACATGCTCGCGGTGCACGTCTAATATGTAGAATTCCTGATGATATGTTTGGTTCGTGCTCTACAGGATTCATAGGTCCTTCGCATATATCATGCTCTGCACCACTCATAGTTCCTTCTTCGCACCCATCATGCACTGAATCACTCATAGTTCCTTCATTTCACACACCATACTATGCAGCACTCATAGTTCCTTCTTCGCACATATCGTGCACTGCATCACTCGTAGTTCCATATTTGCACACTGGTTTGGAACACCATGCAGGCCCACGTAATGTTATGGGCACTCAAATGAACATTAGGGTACAAGATGAATGAGCAGGAAGGCTATCCTTGTCGTGCGCCAACACATGCTGACACATGTCAGGCAAAGGTGTGTTACCTTTTCATGTACCAGTGTGTCTCTTGAGATTATCGTCTCTACTAAATGTAGCACCACACATATCACATGTTAGTATTCTGGAGATTGGTCCTTTTGAACAGTTGCTTCTCTCATGTCGACGAGCATGACCACTTTTGTGGAAGATCATTCCATAGGAACAACACTGTTTTCTATCCGTGGAGACAGTCACACAAATAGAGGTATGCTCTACAATAGACATCATATCAGCTTGCACCATCTTCATGCAAAACGAAATGGAAGTTCGTCCAACAGCAGCTTCATGGGTATAAATAGGTACTCACACTCGTTTCATAAGTTTAAATTAAGCATTGCACCAGTCGAAGTAGCAAATCCTTCAACCATTGTCTGGACCCCTCACTGAAGCTAACCCCTCAATGGAGCTGACCGTTCACTGCAGATGACCTCACACTGAAGCTGACCACTCAATGCATCTCACACATCACTGCATTTGACACCTCAAGGCAGATGACCCCTCACTGCAGATGACCCCTCATTGCAGCTGACTTTAAAGAAGGTTTAACAACTTTGTGTTATTTACTGTGGGTTTAGTAAGGCATCCATTCTACTGGTCGAAGCTATGGCCACATCTGCTTCAGTGTCAACCAGACATGAGTATCAGCTTGAGAGCATGTGTCTTTTAATCGTGTACATGCGCATACATTATTCGATATTTAAAATATTATACAGTCCATGGATACATGTTGCAAGAAGACTTCTCGAGTCAACACATTGGGCAAACCGTTGTATCTCAAATGGTTCGATAATTACGAGCAACTATGTTCATACATAGCCATGGGTCAAACGTAACCCCTCGATCCTTGTGTCAGTTTATGTACTGGTGACAGCTGGATGCTGAATCTGGGAAGTTGCACTGTCTAACAAATTGTCAGCTGGTGGTGGGGCAGTCAGTGCGCCAACGACGGCCATTTGTACAATGTCGGTCGGTGGTGGTGGTTTCCCATAATGGCGGCCAGTTGGCCGACGAGTAGTAAGGGCTGCCAGGGTGACCCCTCTGCACCCACAATTGAGGGCTATATTATACAGTTTGGAAATTACAGCCACCTATGCATATGCACTGTCATAGAACATACTGACCCCGCGACCCTTCTCCTAGTCTTGGTTGATGTCCCTGTTATGAACGTGGCAACTATAACTCGAAAAGTTAGGATATTACAGCCAAATATGCTTATAAATTGATATGGGGCATATTTGATGCCACGACCCTTCTCCTAGTTGGGGTGAATACATGTTTTGAATTTGACAACTATAAATAAAATGGTTCGGAAATTATAGCCAACTATGCTTATGTGTTATGCAAACACACACAGCCTTAACGGGGCAGCAGTGTTACACGAGATCCGATCGTTCGCGATGCCTTGATGACCCACTGCTGCCACAGGCGAGGCGCTGGCCGCCAAAATGGTCAACATCTTCAGCTGGTCGCCAATTATCCTGGTTAGACATAGGTCGTCGATACCAAAATGGCCACAGGAAATGAGAAGCTCCGAATTTGAAAGAAGCTCAGACCTTACCAGCCGCATAGGGCAAACCTCAGCCACAATGAGGAAAATGGAGCAAATGTACTTTCTGTCACTGGCTGCCAATATAGCCGCCGTCGGCAGGGGAGTGACATCCCACATGAGTCATTTGCCATCCTTAGGGTTCACCCAGTGGATTATGGTAATTAGGGACAAAATCGGAGGTCGTTACTGGCTGCTAACATGGCCGCCGGCGGCGGGAGGGGAGATTCGGGAAATGTTGAGGGAGGAAGGAAAAAGTGAAATTTTTGTACGCGAAATCTGCCGTTTTGGAAAGAAAAAAGTGTAAAAAGGGAAATTCTCCTGGGGTCTGCAGCCTAATGCCTGAAATTATGCTAATTAGTGTCCGCATTTTCGCCACATGACGCCTGGTGTGCCAGAACCGCCCTTTTTATACTACTTATCAAATTTGTATATCAACATCTGTGATGTTTTTTGTTTATTTTATTGTATAAATAAAAATTCTTTACTCCCGACTTAACTTATTAATACTAGTTAAATATGTTCGCATATTTACATATTCATTTATAAATTCTTTTGTAATTTAAACATTTTTAGGTTTCAGAATTTTTGTAATGAAATCCTTGTAGCCCGACACGAACTTATGTGAACCTGTCAGTGGCTCATGTCGTGTGAGAATGAATAAATAATCTAATTAATTAAGCTTCGCCTCGCGTGGGTTGCTCAGGTGCAACCATCGTGTCGAGTTTGTCCATCCATTAATTCGAGGCGGAATATGTGCGGAGCTATTGTTCGGGGCTGTGTGTTCGGTGCGCAGGAAGATTTGTCAACGCCACGCGACCGACGACACGAGTGTCAGCACCTGCCCCTGACGCGAACAATGGTCGCGCAGCTGGGGCCGCGATAGGGCAACACAGCGCCTGGTCGAAGGACGGTAGCGTTTCTTGTGTCTGCGGAAGGCCAGTGTTCCGGTGCCTTCACTGACGCAGCTCGGGCGGCGTTATTTCGTTGTTAAATTCATTCCTGGGTGCGCACAAGGAAACAGTACGACAACCGCGCGTCTGTTTTGATACTGGTTGAATATAAAGCTGGATGGAGACGACATGCCACGAACACTGTAAATTTTTGAAGGAATCCTTCGTATAAGCTATTCACTGTAAAATTAGCACTTTTGAAAGCCCTGCTTAAGATCTACTGGCATATACGTTGTGTATTCTTCCGCCTTATGTAAGATTAACATTATCATGGATCTCATAACTTTATTCATGCATCGGTCAAGTGAAATCGTGAAATTATTATAAAAGCAGATATTTTACAAATCTGTGATTTTTACTTTCCGATTCATAAAAAAAACAGAAAGCTAAATAAATAATTTTAGTCATTAGAAATGGTTATCTAACATTTTTTTATTCGCCGTTAAGATACGGAACTACTTCCCATCCATCGTTACCAACTTTACTGGGGGCATGTCACTCAGTGCGCCTGTTAAAATATGTGCAGGCAGGGGCAGCGATTTCAAAAGTGCTCACTTTATAGTGAACAGCCTTTAAATGAGTTGCCAAAGTTATTTTTTTTACACTGCAATAATATAACGGTAAATATCACAAAACCTTAGTGTCTTGTAGACTTGAAGTTTATTATAAATACCGAGCTACATAAACAATTATGTATGTCTGCAGAAACAATGTGATGTGAGATACATTACTTTAATTGTAGAGTTTAATGAAAATCTTTCGAAACTATTTTGTAAATACTAACAATTTATACTCTGTTAACATTCTTCGCACAACTTATCATTACTTTGCGAACTTATGGAATTAAATTTGCGTTGTATAAGCCACGCAGCTTGACAATGCTGAAAACCACATAAATGTGTGTGTTTTCTAGACACATGTCTACAGTCCCTAAGGGCACCGTTTAAGATATTTTAATTTTTTAACCCAACTTTCGCCACTTTCCCGCCAGCAAATCGTGATAACATGACTTCAGTTGAAGAAGCACTTCTGCTCCAGAGCACATCGTTATGGTATGATTTATGGTTGATCATCATAATTCAACGGCGATATAGGGATGCAAGATATTGATAAGTTTTTGCAATGAACACTAATTAAAAGGGGTTTATTTAACATTATGGTTGTACAATATTATTTCAATATAAACATGTTTGGCTATGCGCGAGGGGAGCCATACAAATATACTGAAATATCAATTCATATTAAATTATAAAGATTCAACCAGCCAGATTCTCAGTAAAGTCTAATTGGAGAGTCCCTACCTTGTTCATGATTACGGAGGCTGATTAAAGTGGCGGAAGTCGACGCCTGGATACACCCATCTTATGTAATCTTCTCGTTCCGATGTCGCGACGGCAAGAAGGCACCGTCCACAGGCTGCACTGCCCCATATCGGCTGCATTGTTCTCGTTTACCGGCCGGTGGAGGGAGTTTCTGTTGTTTGCGATCCCATAGCTGATTTCAGCAATCGCGGACCGCGTCCTGGATAAATACGCGAAGGCGTGATCAGGCAGGCCGTTCTTCTAAGGCCGGATCACTACTCGTGACATCATGCAGTTGGTGCGCGAGATCTGCGTGAAGTAGAACGACGCGAGTTGCGCGCAGATGCGCCTCTAGACGGGCAACGGAACAACGCGTCTGCGCATCGCAGGGTAAAGGCTGTTCGCGATAAAGTGAGCACTTTTGAAATCAACCCTAAGCGGGTTTCCCAATAGAGCGTCGCGATGCGGCTCGTCGCGTCCGACGCTTGCCGTCAGCGACGAGGGTGATTTGCGTCTTCACAACAGAGCGATGTTCTGACGCCGGCCGCCGGCGACACAGACCGTGCTGCCATCTGGTATCCTGCAAGGAAGCTTGCAATGAAATGCTAAAAACGAACGAAATGCAGTGAAGTTTATTGCCAGTATTAGCTAGTAAAAATTTATATTTTTCAGTGATATACACTTCTCTTTAACGAAAGTATTATATTAAAATTCAAAGTGATGTTGTAGAACATGAACGACTCTTCAGGCATCGGAAAACCCTTTTGTTTTCCTGAAGGTAGGTAAAATTGATATAAACTTGGACTCCAATCAGGATATCTGCAAAAGTTTATATGTTCTCAGTAATTTATCTCAGCTTCTCGCCACTTACGCCTTCAAATATTTTTAACAAACAGTTCTTCTTTTCTTCGTCGCCCGACGCCGACGAACGCAGCACCAAGATTTCATGCAACGCATTCGACACTGGTGGCGGCGACAACTCGCTGCTTCACTCTGATTGGCTGAAGCTCGACGCACCGCATCGCGCCGCGCTATTGGGAAACCCGCTTTGGAAAAAAGTAACTGCCCCAACCTGCATATGATTTAATGGGCGCAACGAGTGACATGCGCCCAGTAAAGTTGGTAACGATGGAGGGAAAGTAGTTTCATATTTAAAGTCTAATAAAAAGTGATAGGTAACCATTTGTGATAACTTAAATTATATATTTCGCTTTATGTATTTTTTAATGCATCGAAGTGTAAAATTGAATGGACATGTACAATATTTATTTTTCTAATAATTACACAGCTTCACTTGACCGACGTATGAATAAAGTAATGAGGCCCATAGAAATGTTAATTTTACATAAGGCGGAAGAACACACAACGTGTCTAGGCTGTTCACGGTAAAGTGAGCACTTTTTAAGGCCCTTTTCAATTTTTCCTTTCATCCAATTTTTATCTTTCTGCTGCTTTTTAATATAAACATTGCAATGTGACCAATATACACAGTGTATACATTTCACCACCCTCAAAACTTAATGTCTGAAGCTGCAATAACATATATTTATCAGTGGTTAATGCCTGTTGGGAGGGCCTTAAAAAGTGCTCACTTAACCGTGAACAGCCTATAAACAAGTAGATTTTAACCAGGGCTTTCAAAGGTGCCCATTTTACCGTGAACAGCCCATAACGGAAATACGACAGAAGTGTGCTGCGTGGGGTAGAAACGCAAAACGCCGTAAACAATATTGGCGAAGTGACACACGAATCCGGCGAAATTAGCTGCAGTCCATTGGCAGTTAAGTTCCGCTCAGCGCAAAGTCGACGTTTTGTTCTCCACGCGTCAGAGTTCATTATGAAATAAGTTTAAGTGTGTTTGAAAACGTGCCACACTGTCAAATTTTTTTTCTTTGGGAGAATCTGATCTGAAGTCTTATTAAAAAAAAAAAAAATCTACAGTGAGATAATGCTTTTGTTTATCCATGCAGTCCATTACAGGAAGAAATACAAGATATGTTGTAGTTTATTTTCACTTCTTTATTAAATTCAAAGTTTATTTATCAGAGATCTTTCTTGCACAATGAAATTAATACCTCTGAGTTCGTAATGTTATGTGCAATATTCACTTAAGATAGTATTCATCTCCAGACAGCTTCTACTTTAATTGCACCAGAATATCACTGTCAAAGGCACGCCTCCGTATGTTCCTTGCGGAAAATGAATTAAATAGGCATCAGAAGTTTAAGGACATAAGATTACACTGTGTTTCGGAAATCTCGAGCGCAGTTTACTTACTTTCGTACCATAAAGGTGATGCGACTCCCCCTTCCCCCAGACAGGTTTGCCTGTTACGCAGCCACCGTTGTGATGGTGACAATTTCTAACTTGCCAGACAGGCTTTCTGGCCTAAACACCGAATATGACTTGCTCCAGATCCTCCGCTCAGTCGCTGCTGCCACCCGAAAGAAAAAAATTATATTAGTTTACTCATGTTAATGTAATAGTTTGTTCTGGAAATGCTGTATGTGTGTAAGTTCCCTAAAATGTTTCGCGGTAGCTGCAGCAGCCATGACACTCTTTTAGACAATGTCGCAGTCAATTTATCATTTACATAGTCGGAATTAGCAGGGCAAAGATGGAGCAGCTTCATTTATAGTCACTCCGGGATATCCAAATAATTTAAATAAACAAAATTTACTCTATTCGTGCAACTTGTGCATTAATGATAGGAGCTTACGTGCCTGCAGAGTGTTTTGGCGATAGAATATTGCAACACTCAAACAAACGAATTATTACCACAGATGACCAAACTTCTGGTATCTTAAAAATTCTACAGGGGGCTGATCACATTCCTCTCCAAAAGCTAATTAAGTTAAATGCGAGACAAGACAACAGCTACAGTAAGTTATCATGAGTAAACAAAGATTCGTAATTTCCTAAATGTATCGCTAGCAAATGAAAAGTTTTCCCTGACAACACAACGGACACCGAACTTGTGGATAATATCCTTAACCGGCCTATATAATTAACACATTGTTACATTGTTGAAAGCCAGCATTTTTTGAAATTTCC
Source organism: Dryococelus australis (assembly GCA_029891345.1). NCBI lineage: Eukaryota > Metazoa > Arthropoda > Insecta > Phasmatodea > Phasmatidae > Dryococelus > Dryococelus australis. The sequence goes on along the minus strand of CM056995.1, from coordinate 32,823,563 downwards.
CAGAAATTGAGAAAGTACAGTGGCAGCAACTTACGAAGTCTTCCACGAAACTTGACTTCGCTGTTTCGTTGCAGGATATATTGAGTTAAAACATGTTCAAGAAGAAATCAGATTAGTGAAATCGCTCAGTTAGACGTACTGAAAGGACTCCTTCAAATTTTGTTAGGAAGTACTACCCGACACCACAGCATCTGAACTAGAATTTGCATGTAATTTGCCACCGACCGTTCGTCATATTTTAAAAGTCGTGCAGGTTGTCCGGGTTCAGCTTCTGTCCCCAACGAAGGTTATAACCAGACGTGGTTACTACGAACAAGGGATTGAAATGCATTCGTTCAGTGCAGTACACGTCCAGTGTGAAACACTGACCATACAGCAAAGATCCATTATGGCGCAGTCGTGATTCTTCAACGTCCTCTCACATTGCACTGGAATGCTGATCTCAGGAGTCGCCGTGGTTCTATCAAAGTCCACCCTCATACATAATGTCTGTCTAGGACATTGTTGTAGCTGCGTCGCCGCTCACTGTATAGACTAATGAGATGGAATTTTTCCTCAAAATATTATCCAGAGTGAGGAGTGTTATTGTTTCACACAGACCAACAGAAAGATACAATTAATATACTTATGCAAGTATCAGACTCTAGTAACAGGAGAGAATAAAGACCCTAAAATATAAGCTTGTCAGCTTATTTTTTTTAAGGGAGCAAGTGCTATGCGATAAAAAATCTGTAAAATAAATTAACAGGGAAGTGTGTATGAGTTGCTGCTATTCATAAACACTTACTTTAAAATCACCTGTCTCAAAAGCCACAACTGAGATCAGATTTGTATTTGATAACTTAGTCAAAATTGAGCGTGTTGTCAAAAAATTACGTCTTTCAAGATATGCGAAATGTTGAGCAGGTATGGATTTCTTCTCTATTTACTGCGTTCCCGACTACGTTTAGTCCTGTTATATTGCTGATTTGTGGATGTAAAATTTCAGGACAATCTTCTTCTTGGAGAGAGAAACCTCTTCATCTAAAGGCTGTTCACAATAAAGTGAGCACTTTTGGAATCAGCCTTAGAAAAAAGTCACTGCTCCTACCTGCATATATTTTAACGTTTGCATTGAGTGACATGCACCCAGTAAAGTTGGTAACGCGGGATGGAAAGTAGTTCCATATATTAACGTCGAATAAAAAGTATTAGGTAACCATTTATGATAATTTATAATATTTCTTTCGCTTTCTGTTTTTTTAATGCATCGAAGTGTAAAAATGAGCAGATTTTTAAAATATTTATTTGTCTAATAATGTCAAAGTTCCACTTGACCGACGTATGGATAAAGCGATAAGGCCCATGACAATGCTAACCTTACATAAGACGGAATAATACACAACGTGCATACAAGTATATCTTAAGCAGGGCTTTCAAAAGTGCTCATTTTACCGTGAATAGTTGATAATACAAATTAGCAGAAGTAGCGCTGTAGTTACTCCATAACAAATAACCAAGAGCCTTGATCATTGTTGATTTAAAAGACTAGGGCCTCTTCACACACAATTCCTGACAAATACATATCTGCTATAGTAATCTTTCCCCACCCTGCAAGGGTTCATATAACTCATGATATCTGGAGGCACCTGTCATTCTTCTTTCAGTAACTGATGCAATTGAATGAATTTATTTCTAATACACGTTGAAATATAATGGAAAGGATTTTACAGCACCCTTTGAAAGCGTTTGGGTGAACATAGTTGAACGTTGGTTAAACTGTCCATTTACAAACGCAGGCTTGCTGTATGCAACCTAACAGTATACAACAATTCAACAAATAAAAGTGACTAATTACATGTTGCATGAGGGACCTGCTAGAAGGGGATCGTCAGAAATAGCATCATGTTTACTCAAAGAACTCCAAAACATCGCTGATGAGAAACCAATTTATTTATTCTCAGTTACTTTGGGTGGACAAAATAGAAACACAAACATGTGCACCATGCTTTTCCATTGCATGAAGACTCTAAACATTACAACCATTGACCACTACTTTTTGAACCTGGGTATTCCAAATTGAGTGCGACTCTATTCATGCTAACATTGAGAAAACGACTAGAAATGTCAACATTTATGACCGATCAGGTTGGTATACAGTCGTTCAAATGGCATCAAAAGGAATACTGTACACGGTTGATGAGATGGATCAAGAAGAGTTCCTGGACTTTTAAGATCGTGTAGAAGGAATTGTTTAAAAATAAGGAAGTTGACAGTAATGGAAACAACATTCTATGGCTCAAGGTAGTGAATTTTCAGTATCGGAAAAAGTGACTTGTTGCACGAATACTTCAAATACGACAATTATGAAGATTTCAAGAGCTTCGCAACACAGAGGAGATCTCAAATATATCCCTGACGTTACCTCAACTGCAACCCTTGTATTGTGGCCCCCTCACAATCCAGAAGGAGAAACTTAATTATTTGTTGCAGTTATGTACCTCCAAGATAATCAAGGAGCAGTACCACCATTTTTATTAGTCTCTTCATGGGGAAGATACAATGTAGACATTGTTGATGAAGAACAGTGTGATGGCTGTGTGATGACACAGTGTTGTAAAACATGTTGCTATAGTTATAATGACGACCTCTCCTACACAAGGATGAGAAAATGTGGACAGTGTTTGTGATGGTAGAGTGATAACAGTATGTTTTAAAGAAAGTTTTTGTGTTTAGAACAAACAGTCTTTCTGAATAAATGTTTGTATTACTGTAATACTGCAATGTAGCACTAGGTACACATCATTAAATTTTTTTATAGGAATTGTGTTGGTTAGGATAGTAATGCAAACATGTCTCCGTCGTAGATATAATCTGACAATTTCTTTTGTTAAAGTCATACAGACATATCTCCTAAGAAACTAATTAAATTACTAATAATAAAAAGACAATTCGATTGTAATTTTAAATAATGGTGGTAGTAACTTCTAGGGGAATACGTTTTGTAAAAGTATGAGCAATATTAAATAATTTGAACCACTTTTATAAAATTTTAAAAACTTGTGTCTTTGAACTTTATTTTCTCTCTCCTGAATAATGAGGAAATAGTAGTTATGTCACTCTGATTCTCAGCCATCGCAGTGTACTAACAACTCCAATATTTATCAAATACAACTACATTTATTGAACATCAAATATATAAGAAGTTGAATACAAAATGTTGCAATGACAAGTTGGTAGTTAGTGATTACTCATAGATGGCACAATGCCGATTAAGTTACTGCACCCTTGATTCGCCTAACCTTGTCAGTTAATATTATTTATTCTTCAGGGGCAACGGGGTCTCGAAGTAAAGTGTTACATCTAACTGCCAGCTCGATAGTTATGAGCACCATAAAACCACAGTAGACTGACCTATAGTTCCTCCAGACGTCGGTGTCGTGTTGTCCTCCTCTTATTACCAGCTCAGGTAACTAACGTGGCGGTACCTCGATCGTCGTCGTGACCTTGGGGTGAGGGGGGTGACTTCCATGGCCTTTTTATATATGATTCGCCCAGTAGGTCAGTTGCGTTTGTTTAGAAAGCATTCTCAATCTATAGTCCATCGTAGCTTAGGTAGTGTTATAGTGAGTGGCTCTCATCTGGCCGCTACACAACCCCTCAGGTCAATATAACAGCCATCCCGGCTGTGGTAGTAGCACAAGTAAGTGACAGAGTTGAAGTCTTTCAAGGGTAGTGGAAATGGCGCAGGAAATGGGCCGAGGAGCTCATACCTCGGACGAACGTCGAAGAATAGTGACATTCGCAGGGATAATTAATGGCAGTATTGTAGGGGCAAGACTAAACTCGAGATCTCGTTTAACAATTAAGTAATGGTTAGTTATATTGGAAATACAATTAAGGGGAAGATTTAGCAAATGGCAAGATAGGGGAATCGAAAAATTATAACACTTGAAATATTGACAAATTATTATACAGAAACATATATGATTGAGGTGGGCAAGACTTAAATATGACCTATCTATACACGTTGTGGAGAGAGACCACAGGATAGAAGGAGGAATGTCCAAAGCCACATTTAATGTTTTGATAAATATCACCCAAAGGCTAGGCGATGGACATGGGTAAGAGGAAGTTAGAATATTTGCGCACGCGTGGCCGAGTGCACTCTACAGCATGTCAGAACATGAACTCTTAAGGAAAATAAAACATTGTTAAATAAATATGACGGCCGGCTGAAACATTAAGAAACTTGACAATAATTATAGGGAACGTTAAGTCCATTAGTTTGAAAGTGAAAACGTATACAGTTACAGTGGACCTCTCGGTCTTGTATTTTGTATTTTAACGCATCGCTTTTAGCCTTGCGGCATTACCGTGTTTCGGCCTTCCAAAAGGCCAGACTTTGGGCCCCAGCAGCGTGAGTGGTAAGTGGTCCAACACCCCGCCAAGTGGTCGAGCCTTGGTACTAGCTATCGGTCCAACCATCATGGCAGATACCCCTCGCCAGTCACGAGGACTCTGGCAACCCTTAGGGAATTGGCGGCATTCTCCAATCCGTTAGGCGACTAACAGGGGTGGCCCAGAAAGCATTGGGTCGCCTTGAGTGAAAAGAGGCTATAAGAGATGCTTCATCCACCCTGAACAGGTTGTGTGCGGTGCATACCTAGCTCTGCATACTATAGCTTGTTACTGCCACACTGCCTATCATACCAGGGACATTCCTTCTGTCTAACTAGACCCCAGGGATATCAAATCCCGAAGAGTGCCTCACCCAGGAGTCACGCAACCCTATCCCCCTGAAAATGTATACAAATAAAATATTTAATACAATGGGGAAGCTACGATCTGTGTGAAAGGTAGGAAGCATGCCTGAGGTTGGCAGTGCTGGATGATCGTGCCGTCTTTTGTCTAACTTGTGAGAGAAAAGAACACTTAGTTAGCATTTTATAGCCAGTGAGCGGCGTGTGCTTTGGTTTCGCACGAGGAAAATATTCACATTCAATATTGGCACACATAAGTTTGTTCGTAACTTGCAGCTAAGTACACATGTTTCTTTGACATATTGGCAGATAACTCTTTTTTAAATCCATATGAGAGTACTAGTCGTGATGCATACATAATGGCGTAAGCCATGTGTTAAATTTAAAGCTAGGAAAATTATATGAGTAGCAATTACAGAGAAACTTAAGCTAATAAACAATACATGGCAAGTAAAGAGGAATTGATTACAACAGTAAAATATTAATGGAGAACAGTAATATATGTGTAAATATTGCAAGAAGGTAGTTATAAACTTTATAGACACGCCTGGGGCATGTAGTTAAATGTTCATATTTTTTATGCGTTTCACTTATAGTGTGCGAAATCACTTATTACTGTTCACATTTACGAAGCACTAGTTTGGATTCACCAGAGTTTAATACAGTTTACACTTGTAATAATAGTGTCTGAGATTAATCAATTTCGGAGAACACACACTTGTTTGTAGTGCTAAATGCACACATGAATACTTAAGGTTAAAATAATGAATTGGTGTCAACATTGACATTTTACAATATAGTCATGTGTGAGAACACTAATTTGAAGTATATAGCAACATACAAATAAAGATATTTTATGCTTAGCACAAATATAAAACAAAGGTAATGCAATAAATCTTAAAGGCTTAATTGAAATATTTTACAATAATTTCCTATATGTAGTTTGGCTTGCAAAACATTTTATTCAACATATGTACTACCTGGAGGTGTAACGTAAGGAAAAGGAATAAAATAATAGTTTTGTATACTACCTAACACAATGTAACACATATGTAGAGATAACATGTTGAATGTCTCATTGATGAACATTCAGTAAGGACCACTGTTGTTGACCTTAGTCCATAATAAAATAAATTTCAATAATAATCATACGCATTTTAATGTGGTTCAGTCATTCGATCCACGTGAATTCAATCAATTATTTTAATGTAGGCATTGAAATGCAATTAAAACTGGAAACAACTAAGAATTCTAGGAGTCATTGGCTCTTAATAAAAATGTTAAGGTAGGTAAATAATTATATACATATGGACCAGTAGGCCTGAATTCAATCTAGAGGCACTGAAGTGCTGTTGTTGACATAACCAAGAAAGATCATTGCTTGTAGCAATTTGTTTTTATTTTTAAACTCCCATTTGCGAAGAATATATGCCTTACAAAGGTCTGGTAACCACCATTTGAAAACATATATAACTGATGTACTTACTTTAGCGAGAGCTGTGCTTTGATGAAAACAAACTCAGGGGTGGAGCACTCATGGTAGTGCATTAATGCGAGACAAAAGTATGGAATGTGCACTAGCTTGACATATACTACAATAACAGCAAAAAAAAAGTAAAGGAATAACTGCAATAGAGGCATAATCGAAGTGGTGTAGCTCTAAGAATGAGAATAGCTTGTTGTGTAACAAAATTTTGTTGCAAGTTGCATCAACAGGTGGCTACAATGGTTAGTCTGTTAGATTTAAATGCCAATCAGTATCAAGTACAGAAGTAATATTAGAAAACTGAATCCCGGCCGTCAACGACAATTGTTGTAGGTGGAATGATTATTCATTGAACCAATGGACGGGTACCACAGTCTGCTGTAGAATAATACTTGGCACACAAACGTTACATAGGCGCGTGGCCTCAATGATAGTCTGGGTGGGGGAGGCAATACGGCAACTGCATGGTACATGCAGTTACACACTCCCCAAATTGTGGTTGGTAATATTGGTACTGAGGGATGCATTCAAACATAATACAGCTGTACCTGAAGGGGGGTTTGTTATAACATACTGGTGAGGCATTATATGTTTGACAGACATCGATGTATCAGGGAACCACTGAAACTTGCAGGATGTAAACAGTAGATGATGTTCATCAAAAAAAATTGCAGCTTTTATGAATTTGGCATTGGTACCGGTAATTGATTCCTTAGGGATGATTAGAACATCCATGGGAGAGCAGGAAATGGATTTTAACATGTCTGTGGCAGGATCAATGGCGACTGTAGGTGACAGGATATGAATGATACATGAGTGGTTCTGGAAACGATAAGGGACTGAAATGAGGTTGTATATTGTCCATGCAGAGTGTATTCTTTTAATGGGGACTTATAATTTAAGGACCATCTGTGATGTTGTGAGAAAGCATTCTACTGGGTCATGGGAATAATACTTTATAATGTCTGAAATGGTAATGCTTAAGGTGAAGTCTATCTTCAATAGTTCTACATACAGTTTAGTTAGGTCGTCTGAGAGCTGGCTTTTGTTTACGGCAATCAGTGGTAACCTGTTAAGCTGGCTTGCGTGGATTTATGACTGGACCAAATGTTCAAGTACAACATTGTTGACCAACTCTAAAATGCATGTAGAGAGCAAGTGATTTTGTGCTTCAATATTGTCTAACCTACTGACAGTTAAAAGTTGTGTGTGCAATGCCTTTGAAATTCTGTTGCCAGTTTAAGCCAGTGTGTTGACTTTAATTTCCATTTTATGCTCTAGTTCTAGAATGACTTTGAAGTTTAGTTGAGGGCAATATTTGTAGTTTGTATACTATTGGCGAGTGTAGTGACATGAAGATCTAGCATAGCATCATTGTCAACAAGGTATGCAAGTGTTTGGTAGTTAACATATATCAGCACTAAGTACCCAGTTCCCCAAGGAATTATATACCTCTCTTTTGGCGGAGTTGGGTACTGATATCATCCAGGAATTCTCTCAGGATACTGGTTTCAATTACCTTCAAATAGTCATGTATGATTTTTCCATTCTGGCCAGATGTGGAGTTTTAGATTGCACAGGCTATGTGTAAGTATTGTTCAAGAGTTGGCATTTTGGGAAGGTGCAACATTATTGTATAAACAAGAGGAAATGTTCCCTTGTAGAAGAAGTCGATGGCAGTATGAGTATAATATAGCCCTGTGTGTGTGCAGAACGGAGATGGTGCTGTCACGACAGCTGACAGAACCAAGGACAGTGCAGCAATGACCTTGGCCGCATGCCTGGCTGTGCAGAGTTCCTTCTCCATGACCAAAACTTGTGTTGTGGTTGGGGTTCTCAATGACGATTGATTGTGCATTCGCCTGGTGTGTCTCGCACTGGCGCAGTGTCACCAAGATCAACTGATGGTCGAGGCAGTTTGTCATTGCTGCCATAGTGGAGCCACAGGGTGTGTGAAGTTGGCGAGCGTGGAGTCCCCTCTCTGCTCGCTGCTGCGCTGCAGTGATCACCTGGCGTAGCGGCAGTCAGGAAAGTCGGCGAGTGCCTCGCACTGGTCGGCTCTGGGCTGCGAACACTGTGCTGAGTCTAGACTGTCGTCAGCGCACTCTAAGCTGCTATGTGATCAGGCTGCACAGGCGGCGGTTCCCGCAGTGGACCCACTTGTGTATACACCTTGTATTTCCCAGCAGATAATTACATAGACTGTCACATATTGTTAGGGCACATATTGAACACTGAACAACATACCACTTAAAAATAAATTTGACAATAGACTAATTTAATGCACGAATCCGGGCTTAATGTGTTGTGTAAACACTGTGTCATACTTTGTTGTACAAGTTTTGTTCGTCTCAATACACACAGTGGAGTTGCCTAATATATCAGTCACCCTAAAGGGACTGCGATAATGGTGCGTTAAAGCCTTTTGGCATCCCCTATTACATATCCAGATGTAATCATTTATACAGAGTGTATTCTCTTTATGAGTACATTCAAGCTGAGTCTTCTGATTAACTTGGGCATGAAGTAGATGAACTTTTGCTATCTCACAGTCTTGGAATAGTTTTTGGCACCAACCACAGGCCCGTGGAGAATGTTAATGAGGACTATCTGTGGAAGGGCGGCTCCTATGCCATGCAACCAATAAAATGGATTAAATTTTGTTTTAGTATTGACAGTAGTATTGTAATTAAATGTTATGAACTGAATGTATACATCCCAGTTGGCCTGATCAGTATTAGCACAAGCTGTAAGCTGCTCACCGATGATACGATTGGAATACTCTACAAGGCTGTTACACCTAGGGTTATATGCAGTGGTGATGAGCATTTTGATCCCTAAGGATTTAAGGATGTGAGTAATTAATTCGTTCTGGAAACTAGTTCTTCTATCCATTAAAATCTGCTGAGGGCAGCCAAATTGCAATACAACATGTTTGATAAAGTCTGCCCACATGGCTGCGTCAATAGAAGGAACTGACTTTGCTACTACATAATGAATTGTGTACTCCATCATGACTAGAATGTACTTCTTTTGACTGACAGTAAATGGCAAGGGACCTCTGGCATCTAAAAACCAAGTGGATAACAATGGTTGAGGAGGTATAGAAGTTAATTGACCCATGGGATTATTATTAATGACTTTAGTTTTCTGGCAAGTAGGGCACGATTTTACATATTCTTTGACATTTGCATGCATGGTATCCCAGTAATAAGTCTGCCTGATTTTCTCAATTTTAAAACATCTACCATATAGATATTGACGGAAATGGTTACATAGGTATCTGATAGTCCCAAGTCCATGGTATTCCAGAATGATTCTTGAACTGAAAATTTTGTGGATGCAAAGGCAATTATTGCATGTTGTTTGGAGTACAGCTCTTCTTGTAGGAGGGCTTCGCCGATTGCATCATTACTCGCATCGCAAACTAATATAATAACTTTACCCTCATCAAATGTCTTCAACACTGGGGCTTGTAAGATAACTCGTTTCAAGTTAATGAGTGCTTTCTCCTGAGCTTTTTGCCAATTGACGGGAACAGAATGTTTCGTTGGTTCGATAAGCAGCTGTGCTATTGTTGCATAGTCCCTGATGTGTCGCCACAGGTATGATGTCATGCCAAGGAAGGTATTCAGTTGTTTCAAATTTGTTGGGGGTGGCATATGTTCTATGGCAGCAACTTTATCGGGGTCTGTGGAAATGCTTTCAGGGGTGTTGATATGGCCTAAAATATTGACTGTCTGTTCAGCAAAGGTGCATTTGTTAGTGTTGATTTTAACATTAAATAATCCCAATCTCTCAAAAACTTTGTAAATATTATCTAAATTTTCTTCAAAGGAGATGGACAGAGTGAATATGTCATCTATATATGCGATGGCTGTTGTCCATCTAAGTGGACCTAAGAGGGTGTTTATGTACATCTGAAAGTACTGAGGGAAGGTAGAGAGTCCCATTAGCATTCTTTTATACTGGAATAAACCAACCCCATCAATTGAAAGGCAAGCTTATGGTGGTATTATTTCCTAACAGGTATGCTATAAAACATGGAAAATAGATCTATGCTAGTAATTTATTTCGAGTTCTGAAGGGCGTTCAAAATATCCTCAGAGCGTGGCAAAGGTTAGTGTACTCTAGTGATGTACTGGTTTAACTTATGGAAGTTGGTCAAAAATTATAATTGGCCAGTTTCCTTAGAAACGACTAGACTTGGTGCAGAATAGATAGAGTCCACCGGCTCGATAATATTAGCTTGTGCCAGGTCATTGATTTGAACTAAGAGTTGGTCCCTAAATTTAGGACTGATTCTATATGGCCTCGTGGAAATGGTCTTGTCAGTGGTTAAGTCAAGTTTTATTTAAAAATTTCGAGCCTTGGTTAACTTTAAAATGAAATCGGTGAATCTATCTTTGTGAGAATTTATAATATTGGCAATGGCAGTTTTTTGTTTATCATTGAGTTTGGGGTTGATGTAAGGCGATTTATTGTGCTGGGATTCAAAAGAATCCAAAGAATACAAAGAGTGTTCAAGAGTTATAGTGGTAACTTGTGGCAAAGGCTCAGAATGCAATGTTACTTGTACTAGCTTATTAGAATTGTGGCCAAGTATACGCATAATGTCATATTTTAAGATTGGAATGATGTCATATTTAGTAATAAAATCCATACCTAAAATAATGTATTGTATATTATCATCCATTGAAAAGATCTGTGGATACGTGCGCCCCAATATTCCTAGATTAATAACTGTTTCAAATTTAGGGGCTGCTAATACAGAAGTTACTACCACTAAGGTAATTTGTTCTTGCAAAGGATAAATTTGTTGGGTGGTGATGAAGGTACTAGCTATGCTGCTTCGAGAGCAGCCAGTGTCAAGCAAAGCAAGGTACTTTTTTCCTCTAATGGATACAAGGATGCGTGGTGTCGCAGTACAGATGCCAACATGCTGACAGTCGATAGTAGATGTGGGGCATACTTGTTAACTTAACTTTCTTCGAGGCGCTGACTTGCTCAGTATGTCTTGCAACATAAGACTCATTATCGTGGCCTGTGCGCATTATATTATGAAAACAAACAGAAGTGTCTACTATGTTATTATGCTTCGGCTGCTCTAGATAAATGGTTTTTGGCATCAGCCCGAATTTGCTTTCAAATCTTTTGAAACGGTCGCCAATGTCCGTACAAAAGTTTGAATTTTTGATTGGGGAAGAGATTGCATTGGTGGTTTTTATGGCTTATATAAAAACATAGTGCACAGGTGTCTTGTGCCAGGCCGTGGGGACCTGATACCTTTTGCTGCGCTGCTGCAATTTTCTGAGGCTTGGGAACGCTTAGATATGGGACACACGGTGGCGGTGCTGCGGTAATGCTGACCTGTTCTGCGCGGGGGAGAGGTGTGGTGTTGTTGCAAGTGACACGCAGGGCCAGCGACGCATGGGCAATGTGCTGATGCGGGACTTTACATGACCTATATGCATGGGCGTGTGTTGCCCGAGGTGAAAACTTACCTGACCTGTCTGCAGAAACTGGCTTTACCGGCGGTGTGAAATATATTTGTTACTTGGAGTATTGTACTCTATTTTCTGTATACGCACACACATTAGTTTGAACTAGGGGTGGCTGGGGTGACTCAGGCAGGTTACTATCTTAATCAAATCGAGCGATATCTGCATATGAACGCTGTGGCACAACTTTATTCCACATAGCATTACAAGCTTCAGGGGTCGGACCTGCTGTTCCTGGGTGGAGTAGACACGTTTGTCCCTGTAATTTCCCCCATAAACGTACCACTGTACATCTCTGTTGTGTTTTGGTTCCGCCCTGAAGGGGTCTGCCTGGTGGCACGTGTGGTATTTATAGGGTTTCGCATGTCTGTATGTGTCCCTTCTCTGTGGCCATTCAATTACCGTGGACCGCTTGTACCTGGGCTGAATGTATGTGTTTCTGTGGGTGTTGGGTGGAGTTGGAAATGTGAGTGTTTGAATGCGTTTCACAGGGTGCTGGTAAGTGTTCTTGAGTGTGTCCAACTGGTTTTTTTAAATATCGATTTCATCTAGTAGTTTAACGTTTTGTGGATTCTGTGTGGGCTGTGCAATGTTTTGAGTATATCTGCACATACTAAGCTCAACGTTTGCTATGTTGTGTTTGAATTGGCTCATAGTGGTACTGTCGAAAGGTACGAATTTTTCTGCAAGGGTTGGTGATAGAGAGGTCCAAATTATTTTGATAAATTTCAACTCAGACAATTGCCGATCACTCTTATTCCCGTAGAATGTCAGATTTTCTATGTGTACTTGTGTACTCTGGCCTGTGTGTTGTTTGGTTGAGTGTAGGAGATGTCAGCAGTGGTCTTGTGTTTCAAGTTTTCGGAATGTGTGTAATAATTTGTCTTCAGTTTGTTTCCAAGTTATATCAGCTGCTCTGGCGTAATATAGGTTCTCGTAGATTCTCTTTGTAGCCCCTACCAGACAGGACTTTAGGCGGCATCGTTTGTCAAGTTCAGTCCACCCATTAACTTCGCTTGCGGCGTTGAATGTGTCTAAAAATTCCTCGATTATTTCGTTACTTTCCCCTGAGAAGGTGGGGCTGTGTTGTGGGGGTTGTAAAATGACTTGTGTGGGTGTTGAAATGTTGGATAAATGTGGGATTGGTACTGTATTGTGAGTGGCATTGATAGACTGTTGTTCGGTTGTGTAATTTATGCTCGTGTTCTCGTGTTTAGGAATGTTAGTATTTGTGCTGGGGATGGAAATTAAAAACGGGTTTGTTGTTTGTAGTGTGTGGATTGGGCGTGATCTCAAATAATAGCAGCTAGTACTAGGTTTGTGTGTGTCGTGAAATGAGAAGTCTAATGCTCTGTTCTGATGAGTGGGGGGGGGGGGGGTGGGAGGGGCATCTCTCAATAGATGTTATGTGTGCTGTGTTATCTCTTGTTAACTGGATTCGCAGTTGTTCGTGTAACTCTAGTGTTCGTGTCGATGCGCCTGATGCAAGTGTGAGTGTTTCAACTATATCTATGATTGTTTGTGTGGGAAAATTGTGTGCAGTGCTCATGTCGACATGTTGGTATAAAAAATGAGGAGTGTATTTGATGCCGCGCACTTTGAGTAACTTATAATTAACACTAAATACAAAAGATAAGAAAATTGGAATATCTCCGAAATACACACACAACACGGGTGGATATTTCCTTGCTTAGATTGGAACAGGGTGTTCCTCATGAATTAAAAGCGATTGAAATGCATTATACTAGTCTGCATAAAACATAAGCAGTTCTAATGGTTGAGGACGGGGAATGCGACATGACGTTACTGCTAGCCTGGCAATGCTGCCTACGCATGATGCTGACACACATATGGCGGACTAACCTGATGCACTCTGACGATTACTGCGCATGCCATGTGCTCGCGGTGGCTAACAGCTGGTATGCTTACTGGCGCGAATAGAAACAATTGATAAGTACATATTAGAGCAGACTAATATTGTGAGTTGTGACTGAATTCCAGGTTTCATGTAAGCAACGCAGAATACTAGGGAGATTGAAATATACTTATAATAATAGCCAATACTTACGCCTATGCACGGTGTGGATAGCGGGAAGCGCATCCGCATCGCTGTTTCGCTGTGTATGAGCGCTACGCGAAGCTCAATTGAATTATAAAGAAATCGAGCAAACTAGCCTACGCATGGGGTGGATCGTGAGGCGCTCCACCAGTGTAGCATTTCCCCTTTCCCTAACGCCTACTCTAACCTCTGAACCACCAGTGTCCTCTTGAGAGAGTTAATATAGACTGAAGAATGGGGAAATGTACTTTTTGGGTGACGTATCTCTACCAGTGTACTAAGAACTCCAGTACTTCATAATGTACCTTTACTGAACATCAAACATATAAGAAGTTGAATACAAAACATTACAATGACAAGTTAGTAGTAAGTGTTTACTTATAGATGGCACAATGCCGATTAAGTTACGATATTCTTGATTCGCCTAACCTCGTCAGTTAATATTATTTATTCTTAAGGGGCAACTGGGCCTTGAAGTAGTATGGTGCTAGAAACCACAGATGTTGTAATTTAAAAGTTGTCATAAAGCCCCGTATTTTATTGCATTTAAATGTAACATATTTTTGCACTTTTTCCGATGCTATATGTGTATGAAATCACATGTTATTTATTTTATTTTGCATACATATATGATTCCAGGCAGTATAATTTTATTGTAGTGTTAATACGGTATTTTGGATTATAGTTGTCAGTTTTCTTAGCAGGAATATTTTAATGCATGCTGGTTAACATGGGCATAGAGGTAAAAAAAAATGGTAACTGTGTACAAATAATTTTATTGATAGTAAGCTTTATTATAATTGTGTGAATAAGAAAGGTATTGTTTTAAAATAGCTTGGATTCATTAAGCAATTTATTTCTTGCAGGATATAATTTGAGTGATCTTCAGTCGAATACATCACCAGTACCATTCCAGCTATGATATACGCTATTAAAATGTTCGGCTTCAGGAACTGAGGTAATCAATATCTAGTCCTCAAAATAAGTACGACGTGCATGAAACTGTTGAATACTCTTCCTTCTAGCAATTTTAAATGCAGTGTAATGTTAAAATTTTGGTCGTGACATCTAAATTTGAAAAGGAATAGTTAAAGCGTAGTTTGCAAGAACGCTCGAGAGGCCAAAGAACCATACCCAGTGGCCTGGGAATTTAACAATTTGGTAGCTTTACAGAGCTTGAATAGTCAGAAATCCATTTTCACTTCATAATAATGTTGAACAAGCAATATAAATTTATAAGCCTCACCAGCATACATAATAATTTCCATGCATATCGTTTGAATGTTGTGTTTAGGAAAGATATGTAATATTTGAATAAAGTTTAGGTAACTATTCTGGTTCTTCTTTATGTTACTCCATGTCGGGGTATTGTCTTCTGTTGTCTTGTGTGTGTATGGTATAATGCATGTCTTGTCTGCAATTGTAGTAAGGACTTATTATGTCAGTGCTATGTTTTGTTTTATTTACTTTAATATTGAAAGGGTTTCTTGTTATTTTTAAGAGAGTTTATCTTGTTTTCGCTAAGTATTCTGTAACTGTTGCTTAATGCATGCACACTGTTACATTAATTCAAAATAATTTCCCTCGGGGCTCTCCAATTACACTCTAAACTTTAGTATGTGAGTCTCTGTTAGTGGAGAATTTTGACAGTACAAGTGAAAACCAGGCAAACATAATAAATGCATCTGTTCGTGTCTAAGATATTCCGTAGGGCACACCAGCAGTTCTGTCGATCGACAATGCCCTCACAGTTCTGACTCCTCTACACAGGGCCATGACCACGTGGTAGGCTATTCCGGTGGTGTTCACCTGTACGACCCTCACAGTAGAGTTGTTACACCTAACTGCCAGCTAGATGGATATGCTCACCATAAAACCACAGTAGAGTGACGCAGAGCTCCTCGAGACCTCGGTGTCGTGATGTCCTCCTCTTGTTTCCAGCTCCGGCAACTAACGTGGCGGTACCTCGATCGTTGTTGTGACCCTAGGGTGGAGGGGGGGGGGGTGTGGCGTCCACTGCCATTTTATATGATTCGCCCAGTAGGTCCGTGGCGTTTGTTTAGAAAACAGTCTCAATCTATAGTCCGTCGTAGCTTAGGTAGTGTTATCGTGAGCGGTTCTCATCTGGCCGCTACATTATGCAACCCGCAAAAAAATACTACCCATCCAATAAAACATCTTCCCTGCTGTAAAATAATGGTATCTTGTATATCCGAGTCCTGTTCCTTGTACGTGCTCATTACGGCGCCTCGTCTGTTACCGGAACATTCGACGCCGTTGTCTGCCTGCACCAATCAGGTGCGCGAAAACAGAGAACCGCTACAAAACGGTACGTGCACGTCGATTCCTTTTCGTCCAGACAGTAAGCGGTGAGTGTATATTCATGTAACATGAAGAAACACAACGGCTCGAAGTGAGGCACACGTGTGTCACTAAGGACGCTATTGTCACGTACCATAGTATTCGGTAAACATCGCAATAATCGGTCTCAACACAATAAACGGATGCGCAATCTTTAAAAAGTGACTGCTTCTCAACGCATTGCTGACATAATACCATCCGTTCACCCGGTAAGTCAGTACACAGTAAGCGGTGCACCGCTTACTGCACTAACGACAACGAATCATGTGTGTATATATATAATATATATATATATATATATATATATATATATATATATATATATATATATACACACATATATATATATATATATATATATATATTATGTGTGTGTGTGTGTATATATATATATACACACACACACACACACACACACACACTAGCTGCACCCTCGCCCGCTTCGCTGGGCATTGCTTTATTTTGAAAATTATTATTTTGATATTAAAAACATTCAAATTTTCCTTTTGAAAGTAACTGCAAAAATTAAAATCTTTGGAATACTAATACAGGTATGGGGGAAAAAAAAAAGGTTATTATAATTTAGTAGCTAATTAAATTCTTCACAAAAAAAAAAAAGTCTCTTCACATTTTTACGTACATCTAATTATTTCACCTTGATTGCAAGTTAAAGCATCCCGTCATCGCTTCACTCAGGTTTTGTGGAGTTGATTATATTTCTCGGCATATTTATATCTACTAAGCCACTGCGTCCCCACTTGAGAGTGCTCTCTAGCCTTTGGGCCACTACGGCCCCACTTGGATTCACTCTAGCCACTGAACCCGCTACGGCCACAAATGGGTTCGCTATAGCCACTCGGTCCCTACGGCCCCACTGCGGATCACTCTACCCACTGAGCTACTGAGGCTCTACCCACTTAGCCTCTGTGGCCCCACTTGAGATATACCTATAGTTATATGGAAGAATGTAACTCCCTAACAATGCAAGAGTTATAACAATCGGCCCTGCAGTTTTGGTAGAGCATGCTTAGAAAGCAGCCAAATAATTCATTTTTTGTTCCACAAATTTTGAAATTTCTCAAGAATAAACAAAATATTAAACATAACCTATGTCCATCGGGAGGAATGTAGCTTTCTAACAGAGAAAGAATTATAAGAATCGTATTAAAAGTTCTAGAGATGACCTCTAACGAACAAACAATTGTTACTTATATATATATCGTTCGTCCTTGCAAAGTGAAACTCAAACAAAAGATAAAAAAAAAAGGTTCTAGACGTACCGTGCACGTAAAGGACGGACAAACAGAGCCCTGCTTTAGTCCGGGCCGAAGAACGAAGCACAGTGACAATGGCTGGCGGAGTGCTGCGATTCCATCGCTCCAACATACGGTGTATCTGTTGGAGTATGCCCCACGCAGGGCCTCGTGACGTACCTTTTGTTGCCACAGGTTTGTGCTTTAACATCGCCTCACCCCCCCCCCCCCCAACCCCTCCTGCACGACCCGAAATTCCTCCCGCTTCCGGTACACACAGCCAGCTACCATCAACCGTCTCTCTTTTTTTTTCTTCCTGCGCACATCAAGGCACACACGAACAGTTTTTGTAGGTATAGCGCCCGCGAGCTTTGCTGACTGACCTCTCGCGGCCATCGACCGGCCCAGGAGCCGAGTTTTGTGCGTGTGCACCTGGCTGCATATGCGCACTGCAAACACACGCCTGTTCGATGTAGGTGAGGGTTTATTCTGCTCTCCCTGGGAGGCCCAATGCTAATAGTTCAGAACAAAAATTTCACTCCCCCCCCCCCCTTCCAGGCATCATTGGTGTAGCGTGTGTATACTCTATTCGCAGTATATTGAAATTTTTTTTATAAAAACTTTAAAAAATCACCACATGTATGACATGTTTGATATAAGCTGTTAACGGTATAATAAGAACTTTTGAAAGCCCTGCTTAGGATCTATTTGGATGCACGTTGTGTGTTCTTCCGCCATATATAAAATTATCATTGCCATAGGCCACATCGCTTTCTTCATGCGTCGGTGAAGTGAAACAGTAAAATTATTAGAAAAGCAGGTATTTTAAAAGTTTGCTAACTGTTACACGTCGGCGCATAAAAAAAAAAAAAAAACAGAAAGCGGTAGATATAGTTTAAGTTATCACAAATGGTTGCCTAACCCTTTTTATACGACGTTAAGATATGGAACTACTTTCCCTTCCATCGTTACCAACTTTACTGGACGGATGTAACTCAGTGCTCCCGTTAAAATATATGCAGGTAGGGCCAGTGACTTTTTCTGAGGTTGATTTCAAAAGTGCTCACTTTATCGTGAACAGTCTTCCTTTACCTACCTGCTACATTGACAACAAAGAATGAAACGTATGTCTACTTGCAACAGGATGGAGTCCTGCACATTCCACAAGGCCAGTGGTACAGTACTTCAAAGAAACCTATCCTGTCCGTTGCTTGGCCACCACAAGGTTAGGTGACGAACGACTCCAACAAGCAAAAAGGCGCCAACAGAGGAGGAGTTGCTTTCTCGCAGGTTAAATGCTTGTGCGCACGTTATAGAAGAATTTTGACACCAGTTACGGTTAGCAACATAGGATCTGACTACACGAGCTGCAAAATGCATAAAGTTAGAGGTGGCATTTGTGAACATGTGTTGTAAAGGGAATTTATACAATAAGACACAAGATGTAACGCTGTGTTCATTTACTATCACCTGTAATGTTCCCATTTCTGCCAATGTCACATAGATGTATCTCAGATACCTTTGCGAATAGAGCACATGTTTATGTTTTCTCTTCAGAATGGTCCATACTATCACCTTTTAATGTATGTCCGTTTCCCTCTGAAACATCTGATATATATATATATATATATATATATATATATATATATAATATATATATATATATATATATATAAGATATGCCACCTTACTATGCAAATAGGCGGCGAACAAAGTTTCAGTAGCAAATTTTATTTCAAAATGTTTTAATAGCGTGAGTGATGTATGCTTACAAATAACGTCAAAGAAAACTTATTTCCGTTTTCTGTGTCTGCCTCATACAAGGCGTTTTTTTTTTTTAATAAAAAATTTTTGAGAGTTTAATTTCTACAATCATTTTTTTTTAATGTTAGAATTCTCGTGAACGGTATTTACACCACATGCATTGCCCCAAAGTTGACATATCCTAGAAAAACGTTTGGAAACCACGAAGGTTAGTAAATAGGTTCATCATTGGTTGATACTCAAACCGTACGTCAAACGAGACTGCTTGCTGCCGTTGTTCACAAGGCATATGTGAACAGTTTTTGACACGCACGATACTTGCCGGTAGTGATTGATGGTTGATGGGCTTTGAGAAGACGTACGAGACAACCAAAAAAAATAATTAATGGAGTTTGAGAGAGAGAGAGAGGTCAGATATCAGTCACGCAGAGCAGCGCGCCAAATTGCACACAGTTTGGGCCGCTCAGACTTCACAATTATATTTCATTGGAAACAGCGAACACTTTAACGTACACTTTCATAGTGAGATGGCTCTGAACGATCCCCATAGACATTTTAGGAAAACGCCCACAGCCAGCGGTTTTTTTAGCTACCAGCGAAGTAAGGCTTCCAGACGCCTAGCATATGCAAATATGCGGTCTCTAATACCTTTCAATGTTCTGCCACTGTCAACTTCGTTTGCGGTAGTATCAGGAGCGAACGTGAGATACTGCATACGGACAAACTATTGTTTAAACCGTGAAAAATGCTTTCGTCTGGGTGTGAACGACTACTCTGCCAGAATTTGGAGGACCATATATGAGTGCTACTACCCCTGTCTCACTTAACTGCCGCACCAGTTCCGGCTTACACCAGGTTTATGATCTGGCGGACCATCGCTTTCCATCATCGTTGGCTACTGGTCGTGACACAGATATCAGTGTATGCACCTCGCTAAGTTGAAGATGTCCCGCTACCCCGTGTGCTAAATTTCTTGGATGAGGACTCAGGGTAAGTTTATAGCAAGACAACGTTCGCCCGAACAGACTTCTGGTTCACCACGGGTGTTCACCCCATGTTTCATCACTTCCATGGTTCGTTTCAGTTTTTGCCCACCGAACATTTGCGGGGCCGAATGGTTTGCCAGTTTTCTCGAAGTTAAAGCATTCTTGATTCGGATTATAATTTCAACAACTACTGCAAATCTTCCATAGGATTAAATGTCAGTGATTGCTTCATTCCAAGTCATATCGTAACGACGCATTTCTCAAGGCGCGAAGCTGCGCGGCGAGGTATTTAAAACCCCTTCTCCTGTGTTGGGGTTTAATATTGTACTGATGTATTGATTCTGTAATAGCTTAAATTATTCTATGAACGATCATACTATTCAAAGTTGTTAAAATCAGTCCCTTTTTGGTGCGTGAATTTTTATGTCAACGAGTGCACTACAGGGATATGTAGCACACTTTCATCTTATCAACATGCCTTAAGATGAAGCGGGTCCCCGACGCAAATACATATTATATGCTAGTCGAGTTTTTTGCGCGAAAAGACGACGAGGCACCTGATGTGTGTACATTAATCATCTTTATCGCTGACGCTCTTCTGGAAGACGCTATATTAGTCCTGGCGGATAGTTAAATAATTTATATTTAATTTTGTGACCACGATGATTTTGTTTTGCTACATGTCAAGTTAAATTAGAAGCCTTTAGTTTTTCTTTCCTGTTTAAAACGCTTTCGCTATATAGTAGACTCAGTGGATTTTCCACACAATTTTGTAGTTTCTAATTTTTGCCTAGTGAGCAAAATTTTGTGTAATGGTCAATGCGTATTGTAGTAAATATTGTTTTTTAAATTATCGGTTGAATATTGCGGGCAATTTTCTTGGAGTGTGTGTGAATGAGGGTGTGGGCGCGCGCGTACTTTTCTCGAAGAGGTAAATATTTATAGCATACATCCGTAATCGCTCTTCATGAGCTGGTGGTATTGCATGAATAAATGTTTCGTTTTTTACAGTGTCGTTGATGTTAATGTTTCTTATCAGTTTTGTCACAACTAAATTAATATAAGAAGATTTAGAGAATAATAATTGTTAAAATATAATTTTCAGTTGAATTAAATTTATACGTGTTCTCGTCATCGTTCGAAGGACGAATACGTATATTTGGACACTTTATTTGATTGTTCCAGGTTTTCATTCATGGTTTAGTGAAATTTCCTGTCTCAGTATTGGCATCAATATTCTGGGAGTGTGGATAACACGTGTACTAGAAGTTAGGTCAATGCGAGTGTATATTTATAAATGTTACAAAAGGCTATACAATGTACTGGAGAAAGGAGGTTAAGCGGATGTTTTTCTAACGTCCTGTACACAATAAAACAAGTACATGCTATTCCGCACCGGAACCAACAAACCGCTGCAGCGTGTTCTAGACGCCACTGCGAGAAAAAAATTAATGCTTACACATAATTAGTCTGTGTAATCCTTTCACTGAGCTACCAGAACAGCGGTGCGCGTGTTACAATGAAAATGCCTTGTTGCTTTTATTCATAATGTAACATACTGTTTTTTTACGTGACGTAAGTACAGCAATATCGCCCTTTGGCTGTGGGCGTGCTGCAACGTAACGCTCTGTGTAACGTACAGCATATCGAACACTCGTGCCTGGTGGAACAACGTCTTTTTATTTACCACCGGTAACAAAATGGTCTTACGGAATACAATTGCTGTACAGTATACGTAGTAGCGTATACATGGGCATTCTGGTATAACGTATTTTTAATGGGAACTGTGCGGCTTTTAGTAAGGGGGGGGGGGGGGATCGTTCTGCTCGACTCGGAGGAGCTCGGCAATCTTCGACTCGACTCAGAGGGTACTTGGAAGCCGTTGACTTGGGATTTCCGGATGTACCTGAAAGTGCTCGGCAGTTATGACCACTAACTCACTAACTCTTCAAGCATCTATATATCTGTATCTGGTTGCCATATCGGTTTTATAGGCATAATATATGTTAAATCAAAAATCCATTTATTGTCCAATTTGAAAATAATTTTTAAAATAAAAATTGTATTTTTTTTTATATATTGTTCCCAAATTGTACTTAGAGTCATGTGCATAATGTTATGAACAGACATTAGCTGAACATCCTTGTATGAACCTGGCATAATACTTTCAGTAAATCAGGACGCCAGGAATCGCGACAACTTATTGCAGCAACCACCGGGCGAGGCCGCTTGCAAAAACCCCCTCCACTAGCGAGCGATCGGGGACATGGACGCCTAAACGACGCACCGATATAGGCCACTGTAAGGCAGGGCCCGGCGTCTTTCCACATTCGACCAGCAGCCAGGGAAGATCACAAGATGGGTGTGTCCGATTGTCGTCATCCGATCAGTTAGAAACATGAAGAATAAGGTGGGGACTGTCCACAGTAGATAATTAGTTAAAATGGCGTGATTACATAGTTGTAACATAATTGAATTACAGTTAACAGTGCTCCCCCGAACGTGTAACCATTCAATGTAATGTCAACTGTGAGTGTCTTGTTATCATGCATGTTTCACAGACTAAAATAATTACCCTCAGTTGCAATAAAAGCTCTACCAGTATACTTATCATTTCAGCTACACCCCTGGCCCCTGCTTGTGTGAATATGACCATAAATCATATTTATAACAATACGTAGATATGAAACAGCTCCTTAGGATGAGGTCTAGTGGGGAGAGATCTGGTAGACAATGTAGTAATGGTGCTCGTTCACCTTCAGAAGTATTGCTAGTCTTTGCAGTGTTTTAATTTTTGTATTGTATTAAGTGTGTTGCTGTTCTCTAGGGAATAAGTAGACTTATTTGAAAATTCGTTGCGAGTGGAGTTGAGAGGTTTCGGCGGCCCTTCACATCAGGGTCTTGAGAGACGATGAATGTGAGGCTAGGTGAGTGTGGAGCAGCGCTGGAATGTGAGGGCGGGGGAAAATAGAGATCCCTGAGAAACCTTTCAACAGGCGCACTGTAGAGTATAATCTCTGGCAGCTCTAGCTAGGTCCAAACGCTTCTATTATCTATACCAAGTGACAAACTTAGATATTAGTTTAGCGACTTTATGGACAAACTTCATCGTAACGTTGTAGTGGATAGAGAATGGCATACAATACATATTTGGGAAAATGGCGTAAGTAACACGCTGATTGAGATACAAACACACACACAACCCTATCACAATGGATATATTGCCCGGGAGAACCAAATACTGCGTTCATGGTGGGACGGACCTTCATGGTTCGTCTATTTGCCATCTTTGCTGGCCACATTACTCACTTCAACAGAGTATCCGTACTCCGGAAATGAAATGGAAGGCTCAAAAAGTGATAAATATCAATGCGCCCATTCCCCTCATACAGGTCAAAAAATCCAGCTCATACTTGAAATTACTGCATGTTGATGCATGGGATATTCCATTCAAGAAAATATTTCTCCGCCGAGACGAATATAGCGAAGAACTGAAATCGGAAGAGCTCTCCGCAACAAAGGACTACTGGATACTGAGTGTGATATTAGATTACTTTTCCACAGAACTAACAGCAATTCTGGCATATTTACCACTTCTTGCACTGAGAAAAGTACATGGTTCTAAGGAACCATCTAGACTGTTAACATAGGGACAGCCATCTGATGGGTTGTATGTACCATCTAAATATTGTTAACATATAGTAATATAGTCCATTCACCGTTTCTTCAACCTTTTTGAACCAAACCTTTGAAAAATCTCCCTATGAATGACGTGTTTAGTTATTTCCTAAATACGCCCTGTATCACAAGCGTTTTATACTTGTGTCCATATAAGTTATTTTGTTCCTGTTCAATTGAAATGTTATTAATATCTTATCTATAAATTATAATGTTCCATTAATTAATAATTTGAATAAAATACAGGGAGAAAATAGGTATGTTGGAAACGTCTAGTGAGAAACAGTTCTTATACAAAATATAATTACAACTTATTGCGCACGAATGTGGTACGTTGTCCCTCTGGTGTAATTCTCAAGACTTGTTAAGATTAGTTTGTACGAGGAGAAATATCGAATCATGAATTAAGTAATGAGGCCCATGGTAATGTTAATTTTACATAAGGCGGAAGAACACACAACGTGTCTAGGCTGTTCACGGTTAAGTGAGCACTTTTTAAGGCCCTTTTAAATTTTCCTTTCATCTAATTTCTATCTTTCTGCTGCTTTTTAAATATAAACATTGCAGTGTGACCAATAAACACAGCGTATACATTTCACCACCGACGAAACTTAATGCCTGTGTCTGCAATGAGATCTATTTATTAGTAGTTAATGACTGTTGGGAGGGCCTTAAAAAGTGCTCACTTTATCATGAACAGCCTATAGTAGAAAGAGAATGTTCTGTAAAATTATTGAAATCCTAAT
Source organism: Dryococelus australis (assembly GCA_029891345.1). Taxonomy (NCBI): domain Eukaryota; kingdom Metazoa; phylum Arthropoda; class Insecta; order Phasmatodea; family Phasmatidae; genus Dryococelus; species Dryococelus australis. The sequence continues at coordinate 32,798,987 of CM056995.1, read as the reverse complement.
TGTTGTGGGAACTATCCAAATATTGTTGAAGTTGTTCTGTGTGGGGTACTATATGTATTGTAGTAGAAACACAGCTATCTACTGTAGAAAATACAATCAGACAGGAATACAATAAAAAGTTCTGTTGGCATTACTGTCTATATTAACAATATATAGATGACACCTGCAACCCATCAGATACCTGCCCCTATTTTAACAGTATAGATGGTTCCTATAAATATTTTTTTTTGGCGTGAATACGTCTTTAAATTTGCAACAACAGTGGGAGGCAATCCAGAAAATCCACTGATAACAAAATCGCCGCGTCTCATAACTTCCGCGTAGTATAACTTTCCACTAAGAGAAGCTACGATGCTCGTTTGAATTCCAGTCGACAGCTCTCGTCAAGATCAATCGATTGCGTGTATAAAAACATTTGTGTGACGTGGTTATGGTGAAATTGTATGCGTTTGATGTAAACAATTAAGAAAATGTAACACAATTACCTATACTTGACAAAAAGCCAAGTCGAAATACGAAAATCGTATACGGTTGGAAAAAGCATCTCAAAATCAATCCAGTGATACCGATAAAATCCCGTGTTATCTAGTGAATCGGTGCCATGAACTTAAAATAAACATCAAGGCGTCCGAGCGAGTCAACGTATACGTATTCACGCAAAACAAACGGCCGTGTCCCCAACACAGCCAAACCGAATTGTATTCTTTCGGTGTGGTTACCCAATATTAAAACATTAAAAATTTCCTTCTAGGATAACACGCTAATCCGAGTAGGCAGTCGTCTTCAGTTCTCTGGTAGGTACGCCAATTGTAAATGAGTACCCTATCAATTTCAACGGTGATGCTATTTCACACAAGTATTAATAACTGCAGTACATATCCGCCTCCATCGTCTTGGTGTTTCAGTCTTACTATGTGAACTTCGAACGATGTTTCTGATCGTACGAACTCGCCAGACAATAAAGAAAGTATCGAACAAGGGCCTTCCACCAAAATTGCCAAAAATCCTATCGGGCATGCGATGGAAGCCCTACTTACATCGCCATGTGTTACTTACGGTAAACATCCATTATCGTGGGTATCGACTTTTCAGGAACATTAAGAACAAAATTGTACCGCATACCACGAATGTTATTTATGTCCCCACTCACACACTGTAATAAAAATATTGCTGTAGCAACCAAAATTCTGTAGCCGTTACCCTCAAAGACAGTTAAAATAGGGACAACAGACAGTTTGGTTGTGGCTATCCTACGAATATCGTTTAACGACAACAGAACCTATTGTAAAATGTCAGTGCATCACAAATCAGTGGTGTCATTGCTGTTAACGGAATAAAATGTTGCTATTGCAAACGAGTATGGTTCTGACTACAGTCCAGTATGGTATTCCCTGTAATACTACTCTGACGCCACTACAGAGCTGATTGTGCATCCAGCAGTATAACATATGATAGTGCTAACAATCTGCACTATTGTCTTTACTGAGCAGTATGGTGGCCCCAGCTAAAGTGTGTAGTAATCCCAAATATTTGCTCTGTTGCCTTTACTGAGCGGCATGGTAACCCTAACTATCTTGTGTGATCTATTGTAATTCCCTCGTCAGCTCATAGGATGCGCTGCTATCTGTACTTATTTCTCAGAACTTGAAAAACTCCTTGCGGAAGAAGGCAGTTCCCGAACTGCCGGATCTTGTGTTGATAGACGGACGCCTTAGACCGCTCGGCTATTGTATCAGTTATGAGAATGAGGTTTTTTTATGTATTTGTTTTAAATTGGTTAATTTATTTAAGCATCTCATGTACTTAAGTTGTTTGCAGGTGAATCTCGAAGCGATTGGAAATCACATATGAGTTAGCTTATTTATATAATAAAATAATATTTCCTTTGTATTATATATATATGTTTAAATTGTACAACATTAGGTGTTACCTGATATAAAGATGTTTTTACGTGTAACGTTTGTGTAAACAGGTTTTTCTTTAAAATCAGATAATTTGTAGTACCGATAAAATATGGCGGTAGTTATTTCATTTTTACGTCCTGTTTGTGTAAGGTATATATGTATTTTAAAAACAAATAAGGAAATTCCAGCCCCTTTGTTGCTGTTATTACACTTAAGGCAGTATCTGTCAATACTTTAAAGGGTGTACATTACCCTCACAGATTGTCACCAGCGTCCACTAAATAAATATTACTTCACAATAGGAAAGTTTTCCTATTTAACTTCTGTATTGTCAACTCTACTAGTTCTATAATCTTTAAAAGAAGTTTATTATAGGGCGCCTCTAACAGTCCATGGCACTGTTGTAATTACCATACTTGTTCGTTAACTCTACAATACTAGCGCTGTAATCTTAACAGAACCGGAGGGTACCTCCAACAGTTTACGACACTGTTGTAGTTACCATACTTTTCCTGTAAAGTTCCGAAAAAAAACGAGGTGATTTCTACAGAGCATTATGTTGCACTTACCTAACACCACTGTTGGGTTTACAATATCTTGTTCTGTTATCGTAACAATACTGTAAGATTGTGTTCACAACTATCCGTATAGTTCCAACTACAGAAAACACAGTTCCTGCTACAGAAAAGATGGCTCCCACAACAGAATAACTTTGAACGATATTTAGATTGTTCTGCTAACAATTCGGATTATAAAGCATCACAGAACGTTCTGCTTCTGGTACTAAAGTTTAGTTGTCTCTACCATAAAATGACATTACAGAACGTTTCTGTTAAATTTCCTAAATGCACCTACAATCGTACTCGGACCAATTAACAGACATATGTCTCCAAGCATTATGAAGATTCCCTGCACAATCAACACCGATAATGCTAAAACATTCCCCTTTGCTAATGGGGAACGGACTATGCTATGGGCGTCATTATTAGTCGACAAGAGGCACTAGTTTTTTGCGCTACAAGGAATCATCTGGAAATTTGTTGCCCCTCGTGCGGCTTGGAGGGGAGGACGGCGAGAGAGAACAGTTGGCTCCACCAGACATTGCTTCCGAAAGGTGTTAGGAAATCAAACTCAGGATCATCGAATGAAAGGCAGCAACGCAATTTAACAATCACACGATACCTACACAAAACGTGTACTCAACTATAAAGTTTTCCCTTCACCCGTAGAACTATAATGTGCACACGTGACCCTAGAATAAAATGTAATAAAAAATTTTTCCCAGAATTCCCTTGAAAGATTTTTTTCGGAAGGGTTTCGGAGAAACCCAAAAATTTTATTTCCCCTCTTTTTTTATGTATATAAAAAAAAGCGTCGTCACCTTTTTGCTATCACGGACGGAGGATATTGTGGCCACGGGGGGATGCCAACACCACCTGGCTTTGTGACGCGGGATGCCGGGAACTAAACTAGCCCCCTCGGCAACGCAGAAGATTTCTTTCATATGGTGGATTTGTTTTCGACGCTTTCGCCACGGGCCATGCCCCCGTCGCAGGGCGATGCGAATGCGAAAATCCCGCTGCCGCTGAAGAACAGACTGCCGCGCCGGTGTGTCAGGGGGTGAAACTAAGAGCAAAAGGGGGTTGGCGGAGGGGATTCAGGCTGGGAACTTCCTGGGGGAAATATGAAAGTGAAGTGTCATTTTGCCAACAAAAAAAAAAAAAAAAGGGGGGGGGGGAGGGGGTGTGTGAGTGCGAAAATTCTCGAGTATAGAGAAGGAAAGAGAGAGAAAGAGAGAACGAGAGAGGAATAGCTGTGGGAAGGGGGAAGGGGGGTAAAGACTCCAAAGAAAGTTGCGCGGGCGGGTTTTTCCATTCAGAGACAGAGGTCATGAAGGAACCTTGAGAAGCGCCCTCAGGAAATTTGGGGAAAGCTCATCTGCGGGGAGCACCCGATCACTTTATGAATTCAAACCACCCGTGAACTCTGCAACGGAAGCTAACTACTCGATCATCCATTCACTCCGGACTGAAAACTTATCTTTATGTAAGATACGTGGGACAACAGATGTTCGTTCAGTGATTAGTGAATACAACGTTAGAAAAAAAATTGTTACATTAAGGTGAAGTTTTGGTAAAAAATATTCCGAAATCTCAGTTAAACTACAATTTTTTTTTATATAACGAATTTTATGTATAGATTACAAAACTTTCAGTGAAATCGCCAAAAGCTGTCCGTAAATTTTCTACTATAATTTTTGTGTAATTCAACTTACAAAAAAAAAATACTAGTCTATGCGAAAAAATATTTGGTACTATATATACCGGTATCACCTCTCCCCCCCCCCCCCCAAAACCGAACCGGGTTCAATCCCCGGCCGGGTCACTCCCGGATTTTTGCAAGTGGGAATCGTGCCGGACTATGCCGCTGGTCGACGGGTTTTCTCGGAGATCTCCCGTTTCCCCCGTCCTTGCATTCCGGAGTTGCCCCATTCTCACCTCATTTTACCCTCATCGGCTATCAAGACCTCGTTTTTACGAGGCGCCCAAATTTTCTCAACTCAACTCAGCTCAACTCAACCGGTATTTCCAAGTGAATAATAAAACATGTAAAAAAAAACAACAACTAATTATCTTGTTTTGGAACGGAATTTGAACATCAGTCAAAAGTTATCACTCAATAATTGTCTTAATATTTCCGGTAGTATACGACAATATGAAGAAACTACATATGTAAGACATTCTATCTAAACTACTTCACTAAAAACGCTCCTTAAATTATAATTTTTCTTTGCGCTGTGGTATGCTGCAAGTCGCAAAGGAAAATATCCTACGTACTAAATTCACATCGTTACAAAACAGGCATCCGCCCAGAAACGGGGCGACATTGCGTAAATTTAAGCGGAATTTAATTTATCATAAAAATGTCCGAATTATCTTTTACGCAATAATATGTCATGAGCATTTCAAACGGATGTCAAAATCACAATTAACATTCAAGGGGGAATTATAGCGCGTTGCCTCTTAAGATGCTATCGCAGTAGTACATTATTGCACACACACACACACACACACACACACACACATACACCACTCACTTTTAACTGCGCTCATAAATTATTATATTTGGGTATCGTAGCCAGTGAGGTATTACTAATGAAGAGCATTATCGAGTTTCCTAGCAATCGATGGCTCGACACCGGAGTCCAAAGCCGTTATGGAATCCTGCCAACAGGGAATCGACCTCCCACCCCCCCCCCCCCCCCCCCCGCCTTCAAATGATCACTACTCCAGGTTGGAGCAATTTACCGTTGCTCCCGCCCATTATCCCAGTAATTGTGTAATGAGTTATGCCCTCATTCCGAGCCCCTCGTTAATTTTTTGTATTATGAGTAATGATAATAGAGTCGGAAAATGTTTTCGTAAATTTTATTATTTCGCACGGAACGCTACTAATGAGGTGTCTAAAATCTTTGCAAATTAATTCGATCTTCCGAGAATTACGCAAAAAAAAAAAATTAAGTCATTCGCTACAATATTAGAAGATTGTATATTTCTTCTGTCGTAATGCAAGTACATTTTACAGAACTGTTAATTTTTTTTAAGGCATGAAATGGTACGGAAGTTTCTAATTGTTTCTTCGGAAGTTTCTGGAATGAACAATCGCGCCGCTTTTTACGTAGGAGGCGTATAGTAACGTTATGCCGTTAGACAGAATGACAATTACGTTGACATGGAGATGACTGCTTCACCTGCGTTACTGATATGTTCACGTATGTCTAAACATCAGTGCATTCACACTGAATTAAGAGTGATGTGAAGTTAAATATTCAATGCGAGAAGTTGAACAGCCTTCAAAATAACGCAGTACCAGCTAGTCGGGACCTAGAAAAAAAATTTGGTTTATTTAAAATTTATTTTTACTCCTGCTATCTTCCATCTGGGCTGTACATAGTGTTATGCCACACGATCGCAATGGAAGTTGAAGTTTTAATTTAATTTGTGCATTACATACTTCTTGATCAGAAAAAAAACTCCAGAATTATACATCAGTGAGTGCAAATAGGGGCCAATTTATTTGAGAGATGAGATTATTATTGACATATTGATGCATATGGTTTGGATATTATAACATTAATTCACATGTAAATTAACTGTATGTTTATAAAATGAGAAAAATAAATGGTAGCTACAATGTTAAAATAGGGACAGCCATCTGGTGAGTTATATACGTAGCTTCTTAATGTTGTTAACGTAGATGGAACTGTCTGTATTATCCCTCTCTGTGATTGTATTTGATGATGTACTCGTGGTCATTACAGCAGAGCAATACGTTCCTACCAAAAATAAATAGTACTTCCAACAGAACAATTTCAATAATATTTGGATTGTTGCCAAAGCTACTGGGACTGTAATAACATAATAGGATGTTCTGATGCTAGTATTTAACCGTTCTATAAATTGATTTTAGGGGTGGGAGACCTACCTGGCCAACTAACGTTCAAGAACATTGTTTTATAAAGTTTGCTTTAAGGTAACATGAATGTTTAAAGCATATACATTTTGCTGCTAATTTACGGCGCTGTCGTATTTCGTATGGGATGAGTGAGTGAAGAGATTTGGACGGCTCTTAGTATCGAGGTCTTGAGAGCCTATGAGGGTGATTGAGGTGAATATGGAGCAGCGCCGGAATGAGAGGGCGGGGGAAACGGGAGATCTCCGAGAAAACCCGTCGTCAAACGGCATCGTCCGGCACAATTCCCACATGCGAAAATCCGAAGTGACTCGGCCGGGGGATTGACCCGGATCGCCTTGGGTGGATATTTCGTATGGCTGATTGGGAAATGGCTTGCTTTTTAAATAACCGTACCTTAATCGTTTCCTCAATACCATGTACATACGAGACCTATCTGTATACCAAACGGAAAATCTACTGCCAGAGCACTGAGACAAACTCCTTCATGGAGATTGGTATATGATAAATGTAACGTAAATAAAGCAGCAACTTCTCACTGATTTTTATTGCATTATACGTTAACTAGTAATTACAGCAACACACTGAAGATCACTTATCTCGCTGTAGCAATACGAACGTACATAACATAGAAGAGTATACGTAAAACAAATTTAAGCTGTCTATCAAAGACAGTGCATAGATAATGTTAAAGAACACTTTACCAATTGGAGCTAATTTGGTAACATATTTTTACGCAGTGCATGCACACACATGTGCAACAAAAGGTCTTGTGCATTAGCACACAACCACTCTTTAAAAGGCTGGATCTCTCCTGTCTATTTCAGAAGTTAGTTATTCAAATTCAAACCCTAACTGAAGTGCCTCATTACGCGCGGAATTGAGTAGACAATTATTCACAGTTCTATCTGGCAGTAGTTATCAACAGGTTCGAGAGAATAAAGTGGGCGAGAACATTTGGAGGAGTCAATTATTTTACGCTATTTTGCAGAAAATTACAAGAGGTAAATTATTGTTACATAGATGCTCGAGGGAGATTACCTGAGTTCGTGATGAGTGGAGGTCTTAATTATAATAACATAACTAAGACTGATTTTTAATTTATTCACACAATTATTAATTACAGCTCTCAATTACCTGTCTCCACTATTACTCTTTCTATTTCTTAGTGAACGCAGTATTTAATGTCCATTTCAACTCTAATTAACGTATTTCATTATGTCTCTGTTTCGTTATCGTCAATTAACTTATACTCCATAATAAGACACGTTCAGTCTATCTGCTGAAATCACTTCTAATTTATTTCACTCACTCATACAGTTCAATAGTCCAGCCTATAGTCGTACTCTTCATTACTCAGGTGTTCGCAGTTGCAGATATTCTTCCCGCTGGTCACTTCTCTCGCCATGCGCTTCTCTCTTCGCTAGTCGTCTATCGTTGAAACTCATCCATTCAACTTTTCCGGCTCGGAGGCCCGATGTGCATTTTATAGCCGCTGGCCTTGACTTGGAGGGTTCGCCGTACCACGAGTGTAGTTGAGAGGAGTGAGGTCAATAATCCAGCGCATTCTTCAGATATCTCAAAAGAAATCTGATACCCAAGGTTGGGAGAAGCACGCGCCCTGATAGGCATAACACTTTGTAAGCATTCATTTGACAAAATCCGCTGCATTTCCGGATGAAACTGATAGCGCAAGAGTCAATAAATCACCCAACTACTCTGTCCTTCAGCGACACTCGCTCGTACGGGACACAGCAGCGAGCACATAACACTGCCCCCTCCTCAAATCTATTCGCCCTGAACAGAAAATGCTGCATCTGGTCCTTCGTAATTAGAGGGAGCGAGGTCATCCTGGCTCACTGCTAGATTGTTCAATTAATCAATACATCTATATATCAAAAATTCGATTAGTTGCTAATCGATTAGTCGATTAGTTGCTGATAAATTAATCAAATAAATTCAGAAAATAAACTAAATAATTCATCAATTAAAAAATGGTATTGTTTGATATGAAATTGCTTTGATTTTCATTGTTGTTAAAAGGGTTAATAGTCGTAAGGGTGATATTGGTGGAGCAGGTTCGGTGTGTACTTTGTGACTTGCTGGAGTGGATGACCTGAGGAGTGGGTTGTAATTGTATATAAATGAGTTAATATTGGTGTAAGAGTGGTATAAGTAACACTTTAATTTTTTATATGAGAATGGAGTGAGAGCCAGTGGGGCCATTCTGACTCACTTAGGGAGTGAGGTGTGGATGGAGCGAGAGTCAGCTGGGCCATTCTGGCTCACTCAGTGTTTGAGGTGTGGATGAAGTGAGAGCTAGTGCGGCCATTCTGGCTAACTTAGCGTGTGAGGTGTGGATGGAGCGAGAACCAGCGGGGCCATTCTGGCTCACTTAGCAAGTGAGGTGTGAATGGAGCAAGAACCAGCAGGGTCATTCTGGCTCACTTAGTGAGTGAGGTGTGGATGGAGCGAGAAACAGCAGGCCGTACTGGCTCACTTAGCGAGTGAGGAACGGATAATCGATTGTTCGAGTAATGGATTAATCGATTATGAGCGAGGACATGCATGTCTGTTCTGGACCACTAGGCGAGTGAGGTGTGGATGGAGCGAGAGCACGTGGGTGTGTTCTGGCCCCACTATGGAATAACGACGGTCTACTAATTTGATTTAAACATGTACGAATCGAGCAAATACTAACCATAATCACTCCTCAAATAGCATAACAGAAACGAGTTATCCCACTTTAATAATGTGATTACCACATGCTACTTAAAATCGAGTTAATATAAACACGAGATATTAAAAATTACTTTAATCATGCGATAACCACGAGACAAATTCATTAAAACGACTTACCCCGAGTATGTGGCACATAACATAATGGAATACAAAATCCATATTAATATTGTAACGAAATATATTATCTTTCAAATACCCGACTAAATGACTCGAAACAAGGGCTAAACACACATATATTGAATCACACAAAACGAATTTCACACATTCGAAATTGCAATTCACCATTTCTCCAGGTGTCATAAACCCCCTCCCCTTGAAAAAAAACCCCTCCCACACTGACACAAATGCACGAAGTCACACTCACACGTACTTCACCCTCATCGGCTCTGAAAACACGCATCGAGGAACACCTTACAAAAATGAATGATTACACCAAAAGACTGTTTTAAAAACAGATAAACTATAAGCATTTCAGAAACATGTCTTACTGTAGCTCAAACGACCATCACTACACTCGCCTATTGTGAAAGTCTACTGCAAAACCCGATGCACATAATTCTTTATATCACACGTTAATACGCAGTACCGCTGCTCTCACAAAAGCAAAAAGCCGGCAGATTGTCTCTGTCGCTCTGACTCGCCTATCGCACGCATTTCCAGTTAATTAATAATAAAAAATACCTAATAATTATCCGAACATGCAGGAGAAAAAAGTAGGGTGTTGTATATGAATCTGTTTCAATGCTTCAGGCCTTGCAGCCAGCTCGGCTATTAGCATGAAACTAAACTCTCCAAGGACCAAGCATAATGTGAGAGTCAGCTCTCCCATTGCGCTGTCGACAGTGTCGAAGGAGTAGATTCATTATTTCACATCTCGAGACAGCTCGAGGAGTCGATAGGGCAAATTTGCTCCTCGCCTGTCGAGACAAACCTGCCAAGCGGAATAACTTTCAAACGTCATAGCCCGAGTTGAATATAAAATGAATTTATTTTTTACAGTATTTCCCAAAACATTTTATGATAATAACACAATTCAGACCATAATCATTTTATGCTATTTTTCTGGAATTGAAAAACGGGTCTCAACACTCCATTAACATATTCAATGAAGTTGTATATGAACTTGTGAACGAACCCTGTAACAACCTATAAGTTGTTACTTAAAAAGCTACGAACTTAACTGATGTTCTTAAAAAAGTTATGTTAAAATATAGTTCAAAAAATTATAAAGTGTACATAATCCAAAAAAATTGGTATTCCTAATTAAAAACTATATGGAATCACATATATTTCAAACCAAATTACACAATTCAAACCCGTATTTGTAAAACCTAATTTCTAGAATTTCACTGCGAGAAGTATAATAATGAATATTACTTCTGCGCAGAACAAATACAACAAAATGGATTATATTAGTGAAATATAGACATGTTTACTAAAATATATAAATGTCTTTGTAATATAGTAAATATTTTATTTACTGTAAACTGGTGTTTAAAATACGTTTTCCAATAGCCAGAGTGTTCAGTGTCGCGGTTTAACCCCTTACAGGATATTCAACATATATTTCAAGGATTTCTCAAAATTCCCCTATTTCCACAACCCTTTCAATTTCATGTTATAACAATGGCGCCAGTTTCATTTAAAAAAAAAAGTATTTGTTTTAATTATGTGTAACAGGTATGTTACAGCATTTTGTTGCAATATACAGACTTTGTGTATACCATCCATTTCAGTATATATTTGATGAATAATATCTCTTCACAGCATCCATCAGCAAGAGTATTTTTTCTTTTTTGTGTTAAAGTAAAAATCATAATTTTTTTAAATCCAGTTATTTATAATTTTGTATTTCCTTGGAAAATTAATAAAAGTATTTTGGTTTGTTATAAGACAAAGTAGATGCCTGATAGTGATGTGGAGCTCGTCAGTCCTTAACCTTGCTCAGTAAGGCAAGAGTCCATTTACCTGAAGTTGTCCCAAACCACTTTCCCTCCTGACAAACTTGTCCTGTTCCACGATTGTATGTTTTTCAAGTTCAGCTACCCTTTCAAACTCCCACTCATTCCTTTCCTTTCAGAGTTCATTCACAAGATTTTTTCAAACACTCCCATTTCCTTTACTTTTAGAGTTCATTCGTTTCCCCTCTTCCTTTTAAATTTTCAGACTTGCTGGTGTTAAAATCCAAATGTAAACGTTATGTAAAAACAACTATAATTATTTCAACTCACCCAAAACTTACTCAATATAAAAAAAAATGTGGCCAAAGCAAATCGAACTACTAATTAACAAGTCACACAGATTCCTTCACCATTGATTTTAATTAAATAATTTAAAAAAACTCTTAAAATACACTTTATACAACATCAAACAATCTGATATTTACTAAAAACACTTCTCACATCTCAATTTTTCAAATATATTAAAAGAAAAAAATCATTATGATCACATTAAATGATTTAATCGCTCTCCTCACAATTTCTCAATTTTTCAAAATCTTCTTTCAAAAGTATTCTTTAGAAAAAATTTTTAATCATTTTTACACTTACACAAAGATAATCTCCTCCTTTTTGAAACTGGAGGTCAACAAACAGGCCAAGGTGCGGGGGTTTGAATAGGAGGTGTTACAGGGCTGTAACACACTGCTGGTGGCGAAGGGATTAAATGCGGCAGAGGTGGCGAATTTAATATGTTAAAGAATTTTAGGTAATCTGATAGCTCCCCATACAAGATTGGTTTACGTAAATCCACAACAATGTTGGACACTTTCTTTGTGGTTAAATCCAGAGGACCACATGAACATTTAAAGCAATTTTTTTTTTCAAAAGCTGCTCACCTCTTTTTTTCAGTGTCAAATATAGTGGTTTGATACTGGTAGATATTAGGAACGGATGCGGCGATGTCGCTGGAGGTGGCATTGGAGACACCGACGATGTCATCGATCTCGCTGGCGACGTCAGCTGTGTCATCGCTGACACCAACTCTTGATTCACCAGTGGAGTTAGCAGAGCAGCATCAAGGCCCAACCAATCATACTCCAGAAGCTATTGCTGTAGAGCTTGGGTAGACATTCCTGCGAAATGTTCTTCGTAAAATTGCGACATCTTTACCACGAGCACTAAAGTCAAACAGTGTAGGGTGTAGAGATTAAACCCCTATTTATAAAAATGTATACGACATACATGAACCAACAAATATTAACCTGTTTTGATGATTCGTGTAATTGATTAGCTGGATATAATCTCCTTTCATAATCTAACATATTTGCAATTTAATTATCCTCCATGAAATTGATAACGACATTACTATACATCACATTAGTTATTGTATTTGGATTTCCATGTAATTGGGATTGTACATTTTCAGGTAATGTTGATTTAATGAACATTTCTAAGTCATCCAACTCAAAAGATCCTACCAGTATCACAATCTTATATGTTTGTTCACCATTGTTTAATGTACATGACTGATTGTCTACATCTATGTTTAGTATGCTAATGTAAGTAATGAAATCGATTAGACTTATTTGCCATTCTCCATTTCACTCCAAAGTTGGGAGAAATACCGACCACAATTGCGACGAATTTCCACTTAATATCAACATAATCGACATATTGCTAAATGTTTTTACTATTACATTGACTTATATATCATATTTATAGTCAAAAAAACGTAAACATAAATGACAAAATTGACTGTATTTCGTAATTGTTCTGTTTTGTAATTGTACCTTAATTGAGTGTTTTTTTTTAAATAATTATGTGTTTTAATTGGAGGACGTAAATCGCCAAAACTGTCACAATACAATGATTGATATTCGCTTTTAATTAATGTAACTCAATGTGTTCCTTCGTTTTGTTTCGAATCTAAATTAACAATCATACATTCGCGAAGGTTTGGTTTCTTTGGTAATTCGTCTCTCATATACACACCTTGGAAATTGGGAATATCCAGTTTCTTTACAAATACATTAATGTCTTTGTTAATGCACGTTTTGGAAGACTATTTATTAGGACTCTCTCCTTTTCTTTCCATGTTTGGAGTTTTTTCATCCTTGACTGATTTTATATGGTTTAAGATACACTCCTTTACCACTTGATTTAGCAAGAGCTGAAACATCTCCCACTAAAGCTCCAAGAGCTGATAATGCTGCAAATATGAATGGTAATATTCCACCTTTGCTGGTATTTCATATCGATTTGCGTTTTACGCCCGTGCCTCTTTTCAACTTTGCCCATATAACTTTGTCAGCGACCCAGGAACATAGCCTTCGCCTGTAGATGTAGGTGGATTCTTCCTTATATTTGCTGCTTTAACAGCTAGAATGGTATCCACTATATGTCTTTCTTTGAAATTGTTTGTTCGATCGTGTACTATATTGTGTTTTTTACAGGCATTATCCAAAGTGTTTATTCCTTGATAATTTCGTGCCAAACGTTTTGCAAGCTTAGTTCCAGGTCTGCAATAATTGTATTTCGGTAAATGTAATTCAAATTGTAATTTGTTAATCAATGTATTCAATACTCCGCATCCTTTTTTGTGATGTTGTTTAGTATGAGCCATTGTTTTCAACTGAATGCAAACTTATATATAGATCTACATTTATAGTATTTATGTTAGTATGTTACATTCTACTGAAGAAATTAAGAATAGAAAACAAAATGTACATCTACCAGCAATTGTAAATATGAAAGAAAACATAGTTGAACAGAAACATGGTATTCTTTTATCATCAAATATACATTGTATAATAAGTGGTCCTGCTTCATGTGGATAATCTTGTGTATTATGTCGCTGCTGGAGCTTCCAAATTGACTTACATTTGAAAATACATATGTGTTTTCTAAAACAATATAACAAGAGAAATATCAATGATTAGCGACCATTTTGTCATTAATTGAAGAAATGCTATATTTCTCTTCAATAAATAAAGAAGATATTGTGTCTCAGAATGAAGCATTAACCAATTCCGTATGTATATTTGACGATGTTTGGTGCGAACCGAAGGGTGAAATACAGCAATACTTTAGTTTTGATCGACATTCAAATGTCGATTGTTTTTATCTCTCACAGAGTTACGCACATATTCCAAAACATAATTTGTGTGATAATGCAAATATGTTAATTGTGTTTAAAATGAACAATATAAATCTACAACATTTACAATGATCACAATTTAGGCGATATGGCATTTACAAAGTTTAAAGATATTTGTTTTTACTGTTGGAAAACAAGTACGGTTTTCTGTTAATTATACCACCTCTTATCCTATATAAAGGCAGATATAGGTCTGGATTCGACGGTTTTTTACTTCCTGATGAAGAATAATGAGTATTTCAAAGTTTGGACATAGTGGTATAAAACATAATCATTACAATACCTGTTTAACGAGAAATCGTGACGGGAATTGTGATTTGAATGTACATATATTACATAATGTATTATTGCTGTGAAATATAGTGATGCGACCAATAAATATTATGTGGAAGACTTAAACATCAAGATCACTAATCGTGTTTAAATTGCAATCGACAGATATGCAAGATAAAATAATAAAAGTAGTTGAAACTATTGCAAAAATGACTGCTAATATTATTTATATTTCGGAAATATTGGCAAATGTGATGAATACATTGCAAAATATAGACACTAGAACTAACGAACATTTGGAACATTTAAAACATGTAATTAATGAAAGGGTACACACTATGATTACAAAACAATTTGACACACAAATGGGTGAAATGATGCAATATATTAGTGTTGAATTAATCAATAAAAACATCAGCTTTAGCTATGCAAACAGAATTGAAAAAGCAAACTGATGATTTGAAAACTCGAATAAACTATTTTAGTAATGATTTGAGCGTTAAAACTGTGAGTAAATTAGACATACTTTTGAGTAAAGTCGATAAGATTGAAAAAGCGTAAACTAATCGACCTAATACACCTGCTAAAAAAACTATCGACTTAATTTATATACACATAGTTGAACATTAATGAAAACAAAGAATTACATAAAGTTGTATCTGCTGTAAAGGCGAAATATTTGCAAATTAAACATGCTCATGGAACAGGATGCTTTGAATGAAGAAATATTTAAACCTGTTACAGGTAGCATAGATACATTACATTCCGTGCTAAATATGTTTAATGAACCACCACCAGTGGACATTAAATCAGAAGAACCTATAAAGAAGTAAAAGTTATATAAATTAACAACACTATTCAGCTATAAAACAATCTTTGCCTATTTGCAGGATAGTATATGGTGTATATCATCATGCAAATATATGGCTTGTGGGAGATTCGATAATTAAGTTTTTGTCTGGTAATATGATTCAAGTAGGTGATTACGTAACTGATGTTAGTGAAGGATTGTTTGAATTATTATTTTAAAAAGGTCGGAATGGTTATTTCGATATCAATTTGGGGAAATAAGGATCTTGTTCCTCGAACAAATACAAATAATCATTTAGGCGATGATGAAAATCATTCGAAACTACATTTATTAAGCAATATTGCTGGAAGTGGAATATGCAAAGATGAAACAGACAACCTATTTTCTCCCGTATATTGAAACAATCCTAATGAATTGGTCGACAGATTAAAACAAGAAAGTCTGGGAATAATTCTCATACCAAAAATATAGATTCTATTATTGAAGAATTGACTGAAGAGGGCTATATTACGAATGAAGTTCAGTAAGAATGTTCAAGAGCTTCACACTCCTGCAAGGATAAGATATCCTAGATGACCAGTTATTGCTAAAGGCTTAAATGACCTTTTTCAAGCCGATTTGTGTGAAATGGCATTGCATTCCAAATACAATAAGGGATACAAATATATTTTAACTGTAATAGATGTTTATTCAAAGTATGGTTGGGGCATATATTTGAAAAACAAAACTGGGAAACAGGTTACCGATGCAATGAAGGTAATTCTGAAAAAGAGGAACCAAATTCACTCCTAACTGACAGAGGATCTGAATTTTTTTGTGCATTATTCTGGAAACTAATGACCGAATATGGTATTAATGACCACACAACATATTCAGAGCTTAAAGCCAGTGTACTGGCACAATTTAATAAATCGATTAAGCAATTAATATACAAGCATTTTTCATCGAAATCACCTATAATTAGGTCAATGTTTTGCCTGAAATACTTAAATTTTATAATTCCAGATATAACACTATCAAGATGGTGCCCGAAAAATTGATAAAAATGTGTATAATAGTGTTAAGTAATCGACGAAAGAAAACCAAAGTTTAAAGTTGGCGAATTTGTACTTATGTCGAAGCAGAAAGGAATATTTTTAAAGAAAAATTTTACAGTTAATTGGTCCTACGAAATATTTGAAATTATTACAGTTAGAAATTCATTTCCCAGAGTGTATTACCTTGAAACCTTTGATGGTCAGCCCATAGGAGGTGTTTTTACAAACACAAATTGCAAAAAGTCAGTTCTCCAAATGAATATTTGAACCATAAAATCATTAAAAGAAAAAAATTCATGTCCTTGATTCGATGGAGAGATTTCTTAAAATCACACGATTCATGGGGAAAGAATCAAGATCTTAATAGAATGAATTACAATTTGTGTAAATTGTTTTTATACAAAATAAAAATATTTTAAATAATATTTGATACGTTATTCATTTATTAAGCCAGTAATATTGATGAATAATGGCTGTACAATTTATTGTGCAAACATTCCTATTGTTTGGGTGGTAATCTATTACATTTCATTTATGATGTAATTCTTTGTATTCAGTTAATATTTTCTGGTTTGTAAGGAGTGAAAATTTTGGTGTTGTTAATTTTCCCTTTCTTGGCATAATGGTTGTAACATTGTTCTACACCTAACATGTAATCATTTGATTTCCTATGTAAATCGATGAAACATAATATTACAACAAATGACTTATAACATAAATTTTTTTAAACTAGAATGTAGGAAAGTTGATTTAAGAGTTTCGTTATGTTTTTGTATTCCCTGAGAAAGAAAGACTGAGCAAACACACCTAAACAATATATTTTTTATGTTTGTTTAGTGAGAAAGTTTTTGTAAACACAGGTTTTTGCAGACGTAAGGCTTGGCTCTCAGACCAATAGTATACAGTGGTGGGAGTCTTGAAACTAGCGATAGTTTTCTTTTCAACAGGATGGGTGAGGGAAAGTAACATTCATTATTATAAATGCGATTTGGAATTGGTTTCTATTCCCTGGTGGACAGGGCTGAGACAAGAGTATAGTTCGGGGAAAGAGAGTGTGTGATTAGTGCTGGAGACAGTGTGGATGACCGCTAGGGGGAAGGGTAGTTCATTGGCTCAGTGATTGATTAGACTTTGTTCGTCATTCGAAGCAGTTAGGCGAATAACCTATTGCTTTCTTGGCAGTGTGAGAGATTGAGTTTGTTCTTGCCGACAGCACCTTGGACGAGTTTGCAGAGTATTGGTAAGAAAATTTATGGTGTCAAGAGTGTTCTGTTCTGTTTGAGCAAGCTGTGGGCGTGGCATATTGTGTTAAGCTAATGCCGACAATGTATTGCAGGAAATGAGGTGTAACTGTAAATATGCGTGGTTTCGAGCAGCCTGAGGTATGAGAATCTGGGCTAGGCAGGTCTTACTCTATATTCTCTGCCGAAAGTGAGGCGGCAGAGGAGCTGGAATGAGTGATTTTGGACGAGATGGATGGTTGGTCACGAAGGGTGTGAGAAGAGACAAGCATGTCGGGCCACAGCAAGCACTGTATTGTTGGTCGCGCAACACACTTTGTCGAGTTCTTGGAGATTGGGATAAAAGAGAAACACACAGCCCAATATGACTGCTGTTGGCAGCATGTCGTGCCTTACTGGTGTTCCTTGCTTCTGGAGAGGAGGTGGAGAGGGGAAGTGGCGGCCATAATTTTTTGGGTTGTCTGCACTGGCGAGAACGTCTGAGGTGGAAGGGGGGGAGTGCACATGCACACACATGTACAGGCGATCGAGCTATGTGGGGCATGCGATAGGCGAGTCAGAGTGACAGAGATGATCTGATGGCATATGCTTTTGTGAGAGCAGTGGTACTGCGTATTAACATGTGACATAACGAAGTATGTGAGTTGGGTTTTCGAGATAGGCTTTCACAATAGGTGAGTGTTGTGATGGCCGTACAAGCTACCAAAAAAAAGGTTTCTGAAATGCTTATACTTTACATGTTATTAAAATCAGTTGTTTGGTGTAATCATTCATTTTTGTAAGGTTTTCCTCGATGCATGTTTTCAGAGCCAATGAGGGTGAAGTACAAAGAGTGTGACTTTATGTATGTGTGTCACTGTGGGAGGGGATTATTGTCAAGGGGAGGGGGTTTATGACACCTGGAGTAATGGTGAATTGCAATTTTGAACATGTGAAATTCGTTTTGTGTGATTCAATATAAATGTATGTTTAACCCTTGTTTCATGTCATTTATTCGGGCATTTGAAAGATAATATATATCGTTACAATATTAATATGAATTTTGTGTTCCGTTATGTTATATGCGACGTACTAGGGGTAAGTCGTTTTAATGAATTTGTCTCGTGGTTACCGCATAATTAAGGAAATTTAATATCTCGTGTTTATATTAACTCGATTTAATGATGCGTGTGGTAATCACATTATTAAAGTGGAATGACTCATCACTTTTATGCTACTCGAGGAGTGATTATGGTTAGTATTTGCTCGATTCGTACATTTTAAAATTAAATTATTAGACCGTCGTTATTCTATAGTGGGTCCAGAACACACCCACGTGCTCTCTCTCCATCCACATCTCACTCGCCTATTGATCCAGAAGTGACATGCATGCCCTTGCTAATAATCGATTAATCCATTAATCGAACAATCCATTATCTACTCCTCACTTGCTAAGTGAGCCATTATGGCCCCGCTGGTTCTCGCTCCATCTTCCTCCTCACTCACTAAGTGAGCCAGAACAGCCCTGCTGGTTCTTGCTCCATTCACACTTTTGTCGCTAAGTGAGCCAAATGGCCCCACTGGTCCTCGCTCCATCCACACCTCACTCACTAAGTGAACCAGAATGGCCGCATTAGCTCTCACTCCATCCACATCTCAAACACTAAGTGAGCCAGACTGGTCCCGCTGGCTCTGCTCCATCCACATATAAAAAATAAAAATGTTACTTATACCACTCTTGCACCACTATTAACACCTATATAAATAATTACAACCCACTCCTCTGGTCAGACCACTCAAGCAAGTCACACAGTACACACGGAACCTGCTCCACCAACATCACTCTTATGACAATTAACCTTTTCAACTACAATGAAAATCAAAGAAATTTCATATCAAGCAATGAAAACATTGTTTTAATTAAAGAATTATTTAATTAATTTGACTAATTAATCAGAAATTAATTGACTAGCCTATTATCGACTAATATAATATTAGATATATCGATTGATCGAACAATCGATCATCCACTCCATCCACATGTCATTCTAGCAGTGAACCAGGATGGTCCCGCTCCCTCTAATTTCGTAGAATGCTATTCGGTTGATGTGGACAATCTTCTGCTTCACCGGAGAGCCTTGGTGGCAAATCCGAGAGACCACATCATTGATCTTATTCAGAATACTTAGGGACCTTCCCAACATTTCTGTAACTTCGGGCAGTACTCCTTTTCCTCTGTAGTTCGTACAGCAACACCAGTTGTCGGTTTTGAAATACTTCGCCAGAAATGTTCCTACCATACCGCATCTTCATGCTGTCACAATTTATTCTGAAGTGTAGTCGAGCTAAATAATGAATGCCAACAAGTCTATAACATAATTCGCTGGCATAATCAGGCCCTGCAGTTTCCTCTTCTGTCGGTCTGTCAAACAGCAGGTCACTATGTAGGTGTAGCTCTCTTCGAAATAGCATCCTTGATGGTGTTACGCTTGTGGACTCGTGAACTGTTGAGTGGTAAGCAAGAAAAAACAATGGCATTGTTGAATGTCAATTCTTTTGTTTGTCTCCCACAATGATCGACAAGTACGACTCAAGAGTGCAGTTAAGCCTTCCGACTATTCCATCCGACCGAGGGCGTAAGGCTGCAGTCCTAGTCTTTTTCATCCCCAGAATACTTGTTACCTCAACGAACACTGCAGCTTCAACGTTTCTTCCCTGATCTTAGAAAGTGAAGAGATTTGGGCGGCTCTTAATATCGAGGTCTTTAGAGCTGATGAGCATCAAGTGAGGTGAAAATGGAGCTGCACTGGAATGAAATGGCGGGGGAAACAAGAGATCACCGAGAAAACCTGCAGACCAGCGGCATCGTCTGGCATAATTCCCATTTGTGGAAATTCAGAGTGAACAGACTAGGGATTGAATCCCTGATATTAATGGAGTTATAGTGGTGCCCCAGATTTCGAGACGCTATGCTCTATGAGTGCATCAGCCACAATACATGCTTCTTTGTTTAAGAGAGGAATTACCTCATACCAATTAGTAAAGTAATTTTGTACCATCAGTAGATACCGATTACCTCTCTCTGTGACAGGCAAGGGTTCCAAAGAATATCCTAAGCCATCCTCTCGAATTGGGCTCCAACATTGCATTTCTGGAGGTGACCTTGTCCCCTGGTCGTTGGGCTCTAACTCGCAGTGTAGGTGTCGCACTTTTGACACCACTTCTCAACATCCTCCCGACAATGAAGCTAGTAGAATCTCAGTCAAACTCTGCCAAGAATCTTATTAACACCAAAGTACCCACTCGCTTCCTCATTATTCAGTTCCTTTCAGACTTCAGGAACCCAGAATTCTGGAAGGACCAACTGTAAGCGTGTGTGTTTTCCATCATTACTTACCCAGTTTCTGTAAAACACACCATTCTTCAGTACGAGGGAATTTCATTGTGGCCAGTATGTTCTGACTGCTGTGCTCAGGTTCGATATAACTTCACGTTTTGGCCGACAGCCAGCTTCTTTCCACTTTAGTAATGTCTGCAAAGGGAGATCATTCAACTGAACTTTTCTAATACCTTCATCACTCCAGGTAGATGTCCCATCAAAATATAGAGAACCTTGAATTCTTGTCCTTTGTACCTTCAGCGACTCACTTTTTTCTTCCTGGTATTCACAATGACGACAAAATAGCTCACTAAGCCACCATGAAAGTGCATCTGCATTGCTACGAAGGCACCCAGGTCTGTGCTATATTTCAAACTTGCCTCTATCTGTCTCTTTTCTCGCTGCTTCTGCTGCTGCTGTTGCTGTTGTTGTGAGCAGAAGGCTTTCAGGTGCCCCACTTGTCCACATTATCAACACTCCAGCTGTTTGGGTAGGGGGCTGCGAAGCTCTGTAGAACGGACCCTAGAAGCAACGTCCCTCATAATCGTTAGCAACTCCTTCAGTGTCTTCGTTATTCCGTATTTGCCATCCTCGTTCACCATCACTGCCCGTACCAGACATCAGGATGCGGAACTCTGTATTTCTGAATCCACCTCCAGTGCTCGGGCCAGGGTGTCCTGCATGTTGTGTGGTGCAGTCAGACGTACTGCTTGTCGTACCTCTATGTCAGCGATGGCATCTATGAAGAAGCCGACTGCGATGATGTCGCGCTCCTCCTCAGAAAACCCTTACAGATATAGTTGAAACAGCGGTACAATGTCTTGCCGTAGTTCCTGCAGTGGCTCCTCTGGTCACTGGGTGCAGGTTCGGAGGTGTGTAAGGTGGGTATGTCGTAGGTACCTGTCGCCAAAAGGTAGCACCAAGGCCGACACCAGTGTGGGGTTCTCCAGTCGATGTCGCTCTGACAGAGATTTCAGTATACTGAGTGTGGGGCCTCTCATAACAGCAGTGAGGTAATAAGCCGGCTGCTCGGCTGACCAGCCATTCAGCATGGCGACTATTTCAAGCTGGTGTTTGTAATCCCACCAAGAAATCTGGTCATCGTATAGGGTGGACTTAATTGAGACCCCCTTCCCCACTGCTGTCTGCACGACATCAATGCCGCGAAGCTGATGGCTACCCTCCAAAGGTTGCGGCTTTGGTTACGATTTGCACTTCTTTCCCACTTTCCTCAGCTGTAGGTGTGGTGGTACTGGAACTCCACTGCTGAAGAAATACTTGCCATTCCTTCTTTATTACATTCATTTCGTTCTCTACGCTGTCCATCCGTCCACTGACTCTTTCTCATTTAACTGTTAATTTTCTTGTCCACATAGTCATTGTCCACATAGTCAACTCTTTCATTGTCTAACTCGCTAACGCATTTTATTTTCCAGTCAACATGATAATTTACTGTTTCTATTTTACTATCTACGCTGAGTATATTTTCATTTATAGAGTCTATTTTCCTATCTACATTTTCATTTACAGTGTCTGATTTCTTTCTTATGCACTATATCACTTCCATTGCTTATTTCACTTTTAAATCTTCCCTCAAGCTTTTTACACTTGCGCTCGCTTGGTAACTTAAACCCCTCAATTAATGGTTGCAGTGCTACTAGTTATGTAACATTTTTCTAGTTAACATTCACAGCGATGTTTCTACAAAACCATCTTAATTTAGCGGTGTACAGCTATTACAATTTATGGATTTATTTTAATATCATTTGTTACTAGACTATTACCTAACTTTATTTATGGTTACTGAGTAATTAATAATTGCCTCCATCCCACTTCTGACACCAGTGTTACATGAACATCTGAGGGGTGTATTTGAATTCGTGAGGGTTGGCGTTCGTAATAAAAATAAAAGAACTAAATTTGATTTTGAATGTATATACGCCACTATTTCTGTCTCCAATATTATTATTTTTATTTCACAGTGAACGCAATGTTTAATGTCTATTTCAATTCTAATTAATGTTCTTAATGTCTCTGTTTGGTAATTGTCAATTAATTAAACCCATCATTAACACACATTCAGACAATCTTTTGCCAACATTTCTATTGTCTTTCACTCACGCATCCAGCCCTCCAATAGTCTAGGCTGTAGTCGTACTCTTCACTGCTCAGATGTTCGCAGTCACAGATTTTCCTCTCGCTTGTCACTTCTCTCGCCGCGCGATTCTCACCTCGCTAGTCGTCTATCGCCGAAAATCATCCACTTAATATCTTTCAGCTCGGATGCCCGAAGTGGTTTTTATAGCCGCTGGCTTTGACTTGGAAGATTCGCCGCACCCCGAGTATAGCTGAGAGAAACGGGGGTACAACAATCCAGAGCATTCTTAAGATGTCTCAAAAGGCATCCAATAACCAAGGTCAGGAGCGGCACACACCCTGATAGGCATAACAGTACGCTTTGTAAACATTACTTTGTGAAAAGTCGCTGCGTCTCCAATTGCAACTGATAGCGCACGCACATGAATAAATCATTGAACTAAGTTTCTGAGTCCATCACTTTCACTCTCTCGCGCGGGGCGAAGAAGGGAGGGAGTAACATAATATAACATTACGTTTAAGAACTTTATTCAACTTAAAGTTGACGGTCTATTCGTGCTTTAGTATCATAACATATCTTTTGTGGTCTTGCACACTTATTGTGTTAAAGCTCATTAAAGATTCTTAGTTTTACTGTCGCCATTTATGACTTTCATGATAACTGTGGTGAAGGCTTATACAACCTGAAACTTTTAGCTATACAGCTCTAATATTACCCGAGCGCTACAAATAGAGTCAATATTTACTAATCTTAGGCCTACGCAATGAAAGCATATTTTATTTAGCTTCCCTACTGCTCTATTTTTGTGATCATATGTACTCACCTGTGTTACTACCTTTATAAAGTTTCAGTAACCTTCGAAAGATACTTCTGTTGTGCTATTTTTATTGCCTGGCAGTAGAACAAATGTTTCACTTAAGTTTAAATATTCATTTTTTTTTGTTGCAAAATTTTAAGCCTAGAAGTACCAAACTGTGATTGACAAGCTATTTATTGATAATTGTAGGTTTTACTAAATATTCACTTTACTTATTTTCATAAGTTTTTGTTTTAGTATGAACAATTAGCTGATACATATGAAAATTATATAATGTGACGTGTGATCACATCTATGTTGTTTTTCACTTACATACGTAAACTGCATATTCATCTGCTGCGCCCTAGTGATTAGAATAACCAGTTGAAGCTGTTTGGAATTGTAAATACCGAATGTACATTATTGTGTATTAAGAATAAATTCTCCAAATTACATGTAATCGTATTTATGTAATTATACAATTTTAGAAACATGTTACGTGTGTACTATTTTCATGTTCGGATAGACGTTTTGTATTAAGTTAGTTTTGTTCGCGGCCGCTTGGGGAGCTATAATGGGTTGGCAGTTGCACGCCTTTGTGTTTTGTCCGGAGTCTGGCCTGCGAGCTGGGGAGTTGTATGGTGTGCACGGAGAAGGATTGACGTGTCGTTACTGCTCGGTTAGACAATGGCACAGGGTAGTTGGCCTGGTCAAAGAGGTCGTATCAAATCGACTTTGCATTGATTGTGCACATTATTTACGACGGAGTATGTATGTGGGATATATTGTGAAATTCATGAAGCATGCGACAGTAGAATATAAATTCTACCATGAGAAAATTTAAAGAACTAAAAAACGTGGACTGTTTTGCGCTTCATTTTGATAGAAGTGAACTGTCCTGCATTGCCGATTGGGACCTTTGTCACGGAGAACAAGATTTCAGCGTACATCGGGCTCGTTGCCGAACATCACCTCGCTCCATTTGTCGACGAATGCTTGCCAGCTGCCGGTGAGTTCTGCTGTCCATAAATGCAGATCATTCACCGTCGTTTTATGACTACATTTAAGCAGAGAAAACTGTGATTTGCCATATGCGCCGAAGGAAACAAGGCACTGACTTGAATTTTGAGCACATGGTGTGGTTTGTTGAAGCTATCGCCTTTTGTGTGCTCTATAAGTAACTGATAATGACCTACAAGTAATTATTCTTAACCTGCCTTGGTTTGCGGCAAGTTGGAAAGGAGTCTAATGTGATCACTCCACGATTTTGTTGGTAGAGATA
The DNA here is from genome assembly GCA_029891345.1 of Dryococelus australis. Classification (NCBI taxonomy): domain Eukaryota; kingdom Metazoa; phylum Arthropoda; class Insecta; order Phasmatodea; family Phasmatidae; genus Dryococelus; species Dryococelus australis. The sequence goes on along the minus strand of CM056995.1, from coordinate 32,773,875 downwards.
AAATGAGATTTCGGGGACTATATTACAGAAAAGGGGTATGCAGACAATCTATTGACAGATATAGCTATTTTTATAATTTCTTATGTAGATAATTGTGGATAGTTTTTATATGATTATGTGGTTGTATGCATATAATGTAATACGTATATTAACCTGCATAAAAGTAGAAGTAAGCTGTTGTTTAACAACATATTTGATATATTTTTTAATTTTGTTATATTGTACTATTGTAATGCTATGGCACTTTTAAAGATAGTAAATAGGAATAATTTATTCTGTAGATGCCTTGTTTATAATAAGTACAGATGTGCCAATAATAATTTACTTTTGTTTTCGCAGGTCTCAGGAGAGAAAGAATGTGTTTAGGTTAACGAGTGTTAACTCCCTCACAGAGCGACCCAGTTTGAGACCTGTGTTAGCACAGCTCAATAATAGGAGCGTTTTAGTGTTACAGATGCAAATTACGACATCGGATGAGACAACTTGCAGGGCAGACCTCCGCGTCTGAAGCTGTTAGAATGTAATCTTCTACAACCCGAAATCCCGGGTTGGAATTCTGGGCAAGTCATTTTTAACGTGCGCAGTATTTAGAAGTACGTTTACGTTAACTTATCACAGAAGCCGCCACCGATAAGTATTTCTACATAAAAGCCAGAGCCTTAGTAGTCTAATACAAATAAACAAACTTACGTTGCGCTACTGTGAGATAGATTTTAGGAGGCGTTCCTGATAGACGTTTCTTCGTAGGCTTCAAAGATGATTTGGGAAATTAGAAAAGAAATAGTAAGACTTCAAACGACGACATAATTTACCAGACGATTTCAACAACGTGGAAGGGAATCTTTTGATAATCGGCGACGTTACAAACCATTTTGAATTCATGCGAAACTCAGATAATTATGTAAGCTTTAGAATTCAAATCAATCACTTTCATATTACAAAAAAAAAAAAGTCATAGTAATTATTGGGTAATCCATTGCGAACATCATTAAATAAAATTTCCTGGTGTGGATTAAAATTTCATGACGTGTGCAGAATTTTCCGGGACGAAAAAATTATAATAATAATAAACTTCATATAAAATTCAGCACAAGTTGCATGTTTGAAACTGTTTAATATTCTAACGTATCCAGCTTGACAATAGAGCCTTTAAATTTACCCATTTTTTCCGTGGCCATGTTTTGTATCAGTAAGAGCATTAATACATACAACTTATTCGTACTTAAAAAAAAAAAAACATCAAAATTTGCTAATCTTACAAAAACTTAACAGCAAAAGTAAATGGTATGAAAATCACTCCAATCGCAGCATCTAGCTGTTGACCGAATTTGGTTAGACTACACATAAAATGAGCTCAAAGGTATGTATCCTGTGCCGTTAAGTTTCGGATAAGCGAAAAATTTTGTATGAGCCTCGTTATACGTACGACGTAGAACGCGTTCCCGCCAACAATTTGCCTTAATTTGCTTTGTGTTGTGCGGAATGTTCACAGGTACGTTCACGGTACAGTGAGCACTTTAAAAACCCTAGTTATTTCTTTATTTCATCAATTTATGTTCTTCCACCACTTTTTTTTATGTAAACCTTGCCATGTGAGTAATAAACACAGTGTATACATTCAGTATACCTAAAACTGAAACTCCAAGGCCACAATGAAAAGTATCTATTGGGTATTACGTCTGATGAAATAGCTTCAAAAAGTGCTCACTTTACCGTGAACGGCCTATAAGTGGTAGTTACCTTATCTTGACTTCCAGTGGTCATGCCAACGTTAATATAGTTACAGTATAATACATAAATCGATTTTTATTTTAAGTATTATGATCAGAACATATTTATTTCATCTGATATTAGAAAAACTGCTGCAACTTTAGTCTAGAAGTGTGAATTAAAACAAAATGATTTTTGGAACGGTTTCAAATTTTTTATTGTTATATTTGCTGTGAAATGTAAAATTTCATATTTCATACAGCCCCTTCATATTTTTAATTTATAAATGTTATGCGAATAATTACGATTGAATTATATTTACATCAAACAGTGAGTTATTTTCAAGAGTGCAAAATGTGAAAAATCGTTTTCAATGAGGATTATGTCTCTTCTGCTCCCAAAAAAAAAAAAAAAAAAAATCCCTAGCTGGCGATGCCTATGAGCGAACCGCTGCCTTTTTTTTTTTTTTAACGCGAATTTCGCAGGTCGTCGAACTCGACGTGCGCTGATCGTTGTTTGCACGAACTGTCACGTGATCCGAGTGTCCCTCCCCTCCCCCCCCCAAATCACACGCCCTCGCGAATTTTCACGTAACCTGCAACGAGTACGTATCTCTCGCCCACGCACATGGGACGACGTACACGTATTTTTTTTTTTTTTTGCCACTTGCCCCCGGGACACGACGCTGCTTTGACATCGGGCCCAATTAGGCGCCCGGTGTTTTTGAAAGTTTGAAAAGCACCACCGCTTCCCAACCCCTCCGTGTCGTGCGTGGTGACTGGTAGAAAAGAGTAGACGGTGAGGTGATACTGGTAGCACCATACGCTAGCGCCGTGCGTGGGGAGGAAAAACCTGCGATAATGCATTCGGTCGACAAGGCCGCTTGCATGCGTTTCCGTTTGCTCTTTGTTTGCAAACGCCAGGGATACAGTTAGTTCTACGATGTGACGCGCAATGCAGTGTTGCCAACTGGTCTGCAGGTGCAATACTCAATACTAAACACACACCCCCCCCCCTCAAAATTTATACTACTTTTAAAGGCATTCATTAAAAAAAAAATGCTATGACGGAAACATATTCTACATAGAACACCTCAGCTACAGTGCTCTGGCAGTAAGTTCAAGACATAACTGAACAAAGAATTTAAGTGCGGGCCTACCTTGACGGGATAACCACGATTTTACCCAATGAAGTCTGGAGAAAGTTAATGGTCTTTAGTATTATTTTGCACCGAGTGTCCACGACTAGGATAAGACGATTCCGAGCTGCAGGAGAGTTTTCTAAGTTCTTACGAAACTATTATATTACAAAGAAAACTATAGGCCTATCGTGTTTCTAATAAATACGACAACATGGTATACGCTATTCACGGTAAAGTGAGCACTTTAAAAAGCTGCTAAATTATTCCTTTCAATTAATTTCTACCGTTCCACCACTTTTAAATGTAAACATTGCAATATTACTAATAAACACAGTGTATACACGTCATCGCTCTCTAAAGTTAATGTCTGAGACTGCAATCAAATATATTTATCAAGGGTTATTGCCTTTTGAGAGGACCTTGCAAAGTGCTCACTTTACCGTGAACAGCCTATAGTTCGGAAATCAAAGTGTCATTTTCTTTTAATCTCTTGTGTTACTCGTATCCGCAAAATTCTGTTCAAAGCGATAAAGTCCCAGAAATAAACTGTTATTGTTGTTTTTATGTTTTGAAAATAAGATACATTATTGTTAATCCATCAAATAACTCTCTAATTAGAATCAATTTTCTTGAACTTTAAACAATTAAAATTTCTTTACTAAGATATTAGGGGCTTGGAAGACAGCGTTTCTAAAAACATTAAAATTATCGGTACAAATAACTTCAAGCAACGAATAACTAGAGACCTTCCCAACAAGAAAAGGTTCACTGCTATAAACACGTATCAAAATTGCTGTGCATTTCCTGTAATAAATTATAATCAATTTTTAAAAATCGTAAATCATAATTTTTGAAATGTAATAAATTTATAGAGCGTTATTTTCCAACTAAATTACACGTTTCTTTTTTGAAAGGAAACAGAAAAAATACATTTACGAGTAATGTGCAAATTTTACCTTCCATAGGAAGAAACGCGATTTCCCGAGTGCTGAAATATATCCTTCTGAAGATCCTACCATTAAACGTCAATGTCGCATTGTTTTTACAATAATTGGATTAACAAAGAAAAATCCTATTACCTATGTGAGTATACAAATTTGTTGGCATAATTAACACATAGTGAGAAACTTTTATAAAATTGACTTATTTAAATGTCAGCAGTTCGTTTATCAGGGCGTGATTAGATCCCTGAGGATATCCACTTGTTAGAGTTCCTGCTGAAGGTCTGCTGTGATGTCTCAACCCCAATGGCAGGACACTTCGTCAGGGCACCATTCCGCCACACTGTGTTTAATGCGGTGCACAGGTTGGCTTATTTAGGCACCTAATAAAATGTCAAGCTAGTTACCCAACAATTTGTGTGGCCATCCGTTAAATCTTACTGTATAAGTTAGGAATGTGCCTGCCTTGCATGTCAAAAATCCAAACTTTCCAGCCATATTTTTCCACCGATAGGTTCATTCCTGTCACCATCATCTAGATTGGGTCATTTTCATGTTAGTATTGCGGGTCCTATCCCAATGTTCCAGGGCTTCCGATGCTGCCTGACCATCGTCAATAATTACACCCACTGGCCAGACAATCTGGCAGCAGGACCTTCATGCATCTGTTGATTATTTAGTATATAGGCAACTACTACGTCTGCTTGGCGAGTTCCCAGCCTCTCACTCAAGTGCCCAGCACATGGATACCGGTGATCTCGTTCACCATCTCTATCGGCACTTCAGTGACACGAGGGCTTATCGGTTCTAGGGATGGGTAGCCCCGGCTAATTATCTTCAAGGACTTGTCATCTGCGACCGAGGTCTTTGTACTTGCAAGGGTCTGAACGGGTCACTTCAGATCAAATACAAAAATTCTTCAGGGTCCTCCACGACACCCCTACAAATGCGACTCTTCGCCTTCATAACCGGCAGGTCACTGTCTCAATACACAGCCTCAAACCTGCATCCATCGTCCGAGACCAACTGAAAATTATCACTCCATAACAACTCACCTACACCACAGCTGGGAAGACAGCATCATGCACTATATCTTTAAAGGTTGCAGTGTTATATACGAACGTCTCGTAATGGACGTCATCCATGCAGATGGCTGCCAAGACTCAACGTCGAACCAGTGATGGCGGGAGACCCACTAATGGCATTGCAAAGAAATTTAGTATCTAGTTGTCATGTACGTGATGAAGACCACTTTGGACACAAGTAGAATATATAGGTTTAGGTTTGGGCGGCTCTTAACTTCGGAGCATTGAGAGCCGATGAGGGTTATGTGACGTGAATATGAGGAAGCGCCGAAACACTAGTGCTACGAAAACAGGAGATTCGCAACAGAGGCATCGTTTGGCACGATTCCCACTTGCAAAAATCCAGAAGCGACCCCACTGGGAGTTGAACCCGGTTGGCATTGGTGGGAGGCGAGTTCTGTTGCCATTTCCTCTTGTACCTACACGTAAGGTATAGATCTCAGTGATCAAACACGTTAACAATGAATATGTACCTTGCAAAATAAACGTAGTTTAATTCCTGGAGTAAGGGGAAGGGGAGGTTGAGAGTAGGAGGAAATCAAAAAAATAGTATAGTAAAAGGGTTGGGAAGGGGAGGGAGAGAAAGCGGCAAAAAAAAAACTTTTAAGAACTCATTAAGGAGATTTAGGTAATTTTAGAGTTATAGCTGTTGGCAGACAAATTTTAAAATTGTTAGTTATTAACATGTTTGGCTACAGTACAAAATAATCGGTGCAGTCACGTGCTAAAGTCTCTTGCACACCGCAAGACATTTCAAGGAATTTAATTACGTGATTCGGGCGTTGTTTTGTTTTAAGTTTTAAAAGGAAATTCCAGATAAATGCATCCGGAAGATAAACAGTGATCGAAGGTGAACAGAGTTTTGTATTTAAAATAATTTTTTTCGTTAAGAACGTCTGATTTTGCAGACACTTGAACTGAAACGGAAAATTGAATTTACATTTTTTTTTTTTTTTTAATTTTCCTTCGCAAAATACTTTAAAGGCAGAAATGTTCGTAATTTTACAAAAAGTAACTAAAAATTATTTTCCAACTCATCTTTTTTTATATAAAATTTTGTAATAAATTGCGCCTTACAAGCTTAAAATGTCCTCAACGCGTAGGAAAATTAAATACTTTATCAATGTTAAAGCAAGGGAATTTCGAGGAGGGGATAGTGACCGAACACACGTATCGTGCGTGGGACATACTTCGATTCTTCGGGAATCAAAAACAGACAATCATGGTGCAAGGTCAGAGTGACTGCATTTCCACCGAGGCCTGCCGATGAACGCTATGAGCTTTCAAATAAACTTGCTCATATATTAGAGCGCGTATCTTTCAGAAATGCCGATAGCGTCACTGGAAACTGTACGGGCCTACCTGTAAACCGCTTTGGCACGCACCTTCATTTCACCCTTCTTTAATAATGAGTGCTATGTATTAAAGGGCTAGTTGATATCAGTGTATGACGAAATCCAATCTTTAGCTATTTAGGGGCCCCCGCAGTGTTGACGTGGTTAGACTACTCGCCTCCACTTCGGCGAACCAGTTTCGATTTCCGGTGGCGTCGCTCCCGTATTTTCGGGTGCGGGGATCGTGCTGGATGATGCCTCAGGCCGGTGGGTTTTCTCGGGGATCTCCCATTTCCCCGCCACTTTATTCCGGCGCTGCTCCATACTCGCCTCACTTCACCCTCATTGGCTCTCAAGACCTGCATGTTAAGAGTTGCCTTCATCTCTTCCCTTTCTTCACAAATCATGCATCGGCAGTGCAGAGGAAGTCGCACATGGTCAAAAGTGCCTGGTTTTATACAAAGTACTTCAGCCGTGGGGTGGAGTTATGCGATCTTCCTCAAATGTTACTGGAGCCTCGTTCGTCACCTTCTTTATTGTACCCTAGAAAAATTGTCGAGGGTCACCCGACTGTTTTGCACCATAGTGGCCAAGCAAAGCATTTCATGACATGGGTTCTGTTTCATAAATTGTTAAATTCGTTCCCCTTCGTTGCGTATTGCGCACTGTCGCTGTTTTCTTGAAACAGTATATATTCCCACTAGCAGTGACAATTGCCCAGGAATATAATGACTATGTTACTTTCAAAGACGAAATAATGTAGCAATTGGACACAAGGAACAACTAAAAAGTATACAATGAATTCCTTTTCAATTCTCATGTTTGAGAATTTATAAAGTAACACACTAATCAAAGAAACTTAATAGTTAGTTAAGTTCGTATGCATTCTACTGGTTACTAAAGATATTTTGATGTGGTAGTTGAGATGACTGGCTTGTAAATTTAATCATGAGATATTTAGGGCCCACTTATCGTACTCGTCGTTTACGTAAGCGATTCCATAAAAATGCATATATTTTCAGCCATGGAAGTTGTAATTTTAAAAATTTAAAGAATGTATATAAAATCATCTACTATTAAGAATATTTGTTTCTTCTCAAAAAAAATTACAAATATGGGCGGAAATATTTTCAGCCTCAACCACAATCAACAGATTATCAGGCAATAGCTTTGACTTCCACACTTGGTAATGTTTTTTCCTGCTGCCGTCTTGGAATGGATGAGATATAACAGAAACTGGTCCGCATAACGATAAAGTAATTATCTCTTTAGTTAATTTCCCTGAATGGGTGCTCAGAAGTTTCTGGTTCGATTCCTGGCTGATCAGAGAATATAAGTAATGGGAAAGTGCTTAATTGTTTCCACAACTGGGTGTTGGGGTGGCGCTTTATGTTAATATTGCTGAAGATTTTGGTAAAGGCAGGGAGGGGGGGCCTTTATGTTTTGCCTTCCTGTATGTTTCGGCTACCTTACATTCAACAAGAATAACAGAACGAAATTAATAATACAATGAAAATGTGAACACACGATATTTCAATATGGAATGTTCACCTGATAAAACTACACAGTCTGATCTACGGTGAAAAGCCGTATAAAGATTATATATGAGTAATCTCGTATCGTTAATAACTCATTCCATCATAATGAACTTTGATGCCATCCTGTTTGCAATGCTTACAGTAAACAAAATGTTTTAACCAATTAAAAAAAATAGGTGCCAGCAAAAAAAAAATATATATATATATGTGCGCCGCTCCAAGATCTTAAAATTTTATACGCCGGCTGAGATTTGTCCGTCTCTATTATGTAAATTTTTCGAAGGGAAGTATGTACCAAAAATACCAGTCAGCGCAGTTCAAGTCGAAATTGCTCGTCATTAGCGACCATTCACAGGGAAATTTACTTCAGATGGAAAATACCCTGGCTGAAAAACCGTAAACGTCTAAGGTTCGCTTTATCGCACGGGAGGCCTGCTGACACAGGTAGCTCTTCCGGCCTCCCCTTCCCCCCTAAACCCCTTTAGCGGCATTTCTGATGCAGATACACATTTATTTTGGTCGCTCCTCACCCCCCTTACCGTAGGTCGACCCCTCCACGCACCCCCTTTCCGCTGAACTGATGCACCGTAAGGGCGGGGTCGCATTCAAAGCGAGGGCTTGCTTCGTCTGCACTATGGAAATAAGTGGATTTGCGAATGTGTGGGTGGAGAGCAATGGCTACGTTGAGGGGGGAAAAGAGAAGGGAAAAAAGGACTGCTGAAAAGCTTCTTATAGATGAGCTGTGCCAGGAAGCACGTTATACGTGATTCGAATATCTTGGATCACTTTACCAGCTTCCGCGGTGCATGTTTTTAGCCTACTTTACGAAGGAAAGAAAGGCTCATGAGATCACTTTCCTGCCTGTATGTCTGTGTGTATGTGTGTGTATGCATATAAGCCAAACCACAACCACGTTTGTCGGCCATTTTTAAGATAGCTCTGTGTTAATTAATACAGTTTTTTTTATATCTCGCGAAACAATTGAGGTATTCCTATCAAATAGGGCAAACATGTAGTACCGAGGTAGGTAATGATAGCTGACATGTTTTAGGTATTTAGAATACTATTTTCAAAATGGCTACCACATAGATTCTCTACTATTGCACACTAAGTGAGGTGACGCAGTGGTAACTCACTGGACTCGCATTTGGGAGGACCCGGGTTCGATTCCCTGATTTCGGTCTTCCAATGATTTCCCGAAATCGCTCGAGGCAAATACTGGGATGTGTCCATGACAAAGGCCATGGCCGATTCATTCCCTTTCCTTCCTCACTCCCTCTTACCTGTGCAACTTGCACCGTCTCCAAGGACCTCGCTGTCGACGAGACTTTAAGCCCAACTGTCTACTTACGTTAGTGCTTATGTTTACCTATGCTTAATCGTCGAAAATATGAGATTAATTCCAATGAAATATTCTATGCTGGCATAGAATATTTCATATGCCATTGTTTGATGGTATTTCAACCATCAAATGTGTCCACACAAAATATCTTTCGTCCACTAGTTTGTAAAAAAGTATGACATTGAAAATTGAAATTACTCGATACCTTCGAAAAACACCCGATTTATATCTAATTTGGCCAACAAATTGCATTATGGCAAGTCATGTAAATTAGTAAACTTTGAGACGGTTACGCACGCATTTTCAAAATGGTGTACATATAAGCATTGTAGCATGAAATTTTTATCTACGAAACTGCAAAAAAATTTTTAACTTAAATTTGTACACTGACATTATCAAATATATCCATCAAGATTTTATATGCAAACCCTCATCTCTCCGCCATTTTGGAGGATAGCCTCACATGAAATAATACCGTTTTTGTTAAGTATCTCCGGAAAACAATCAACCGATTTCTTTCAAATTTGGCGATCATGTTGTATTGTGGTTAACTATGTTAATTTATATGTTGTAGCTGTGTAAGCGTCTTATTTTCTTAATGGCGCATATGCAAAAACTTTCTATTAGTGTTCTATATCTACGAAACTATGTAGAGATTTTAATATAACATTGTATATTGTATATATTACAATCATTGAATGTGATAATTGTGATAATACATAAACTTTTTGTCCTCCATTCATTAAGATCATCACATTAACAATGGAGTTTCTATGCCATATCTCGACGGTCAATCAACCGATTCGTACCAACATTTCACGCAAGTATTACTACAACAGGGTATGTAAATTAACACGTGTTATTTGTGGCAGGCATGTTTTTAAGGGGGTTTATATGAATAATTTAGATTAATTTGTTATATCTATGAAATGTTTCAACAAAATCCGACCAAATTTTGTAAGAAAACAGTATTAATAAGTAGCATCATTTATGCATACAGAGAGCCTCTTATGCTGTTTTTTTTTTGCCAAGTAGTGTTAGGATAATAAAATGAACATTTTGTTCTATTTCCGGAATAATTCAACTAATTTTCACACAATTTGGTGCACCTACAGAAAGTCACGTAAAATTACATGATTTAAATAGGGTCAGACACTGATTTTCGAAATGGCGGGCATATAAATATTTCATTTTTTTTGGCATATTTATTTAACAATTTAAACAAATTCAACCAGAATTCTATGATGACAGTATCTATTAGACACATAGTATAAAGAACATTTTTTTTTTGGCTGTTTTGTTAGAAAGCGCCGATTAAGAATATAAGGTTTTCATGCGTTATCTCTGGTACCAGTCAACAGATTCTCACAAAATGTTTCACTCAAATAGCATTAGAGTAGGCCATGTTAATTTATGTTTCAGTGGCTCATGCACTTATTTTCAATGTGATGACCATGTAAATATTTCAGTTTAGTGAACCCTATCATTCAAAACATTAGGGCCTACACGGATTACATCCGATGCTTATTCTGCGAACCCTACTTCGGTGATTCAGTTGATTACAAGCTAGCTTAATTTAACGAGTTTTCTGAATTCTCGTGCCAGGTAAGCCACTCGTGTATTTAATTGTCTTGGCACTCTTTCACGTGTTTATGGTTTCATCTCTAATGATATTGTTTTCAACGAGACGTCAACATCTACCTCCCATCTAAGCATTTAAGAACTTCACTGAAATTTATTTGCAGCCATGTAGATGAAAGTAGGCTCATTATTTATCAATGACTTCTTGTTTTATTCCGCGCGGTATCAAGTACGCAGATTGTTGGTTGTAGTTTGTATTATCTTAAAAGGAGGCGGGGGAGGGGGGTTCTAGTAAAGTACGTTCACGATAAGGTGAGCACTTTCGAAATCAATATTTGAAATATGTAGCTGCTCTTACCTGCAGACATTTTAATGTGCGTACTGAGTGGCATGCGCCCAATATAGTTGGCAGCGCTGTAGGGAAAGAAGTTTCATGTCCTAGCGTTGAATTAGAAGCGTTCGGTAAGCATTTGTAAAAACTGAAATAATTTTGTTACTATTTTTTTACGGTATCTAAGTATAATAATCAACATGTTTATACTATATTTACTTTTCTAATAATTTCACATTTCCATTTGACCGACGCATGAATAAAGTGATTAGCCCCGTGGCAATGTTAATTTTACTTATGGCGGAAGAATACACAATATTCATGCACATAGATATTGAGACGGGCTTTCAAAAGCGCTCCGTTTATCGTGAACAGCATATAAACAAATTTAAACGCATCAACTTCACGTCTGGCAGTGGAATGAGCAGGCCGTTCCGAGATCCAAATGCATTTTTGCACGTGCACTTCGGGTGCATTTTGCACATTCACTTCCGGTATGTTTTTTCCCACGCACTGTGCAAGTGCAAAAAATGTCCCGGAAGTGCATTTGCAAAAATGCACCAAAAGTGCATGTGCGAAAATGCATTGGGATCTCGGAATGGTCCTCTTATCCTTCTTCTGGCCACAAGGTACCGTTGCGACGGAACATTCCAAGACTTCATTCCCGGGATGCTAGTCTTCTCAAATTTGATCAATAGGGTATCATCACACTTGATGTAAGACAATTGATTAAAATACAGACGTCGCTTTGTTCTTTTCTCCTTGCCCTTATCGAAAACTATGGAGGTCAACCCTGAAAATACTATTTTTTTTTAAACCATTTTCATTAATTTTTTTTCTTTGAAAATACTTTACCCTATAAATGTACGACACGGCGGTTGTAGATGATAATTTTTCTTCTTTCCTGGAGAAAAAGTAGTACTCCCAGAAAATGTACCTGCTTATATACGTGTACACCCCCAAACACTAGATTTGTTGACAATTTTTTTGTAACACCACAAGTGAAATATTGTGTTGTCACAATACAGAGATATGTAAAAATATCACACTAATTAAAAATATCCACAATTTTGACAAACACGAAGTCTACTGTACTTACTTGTAAAGATGCAGAATGGCTTTATTTTTTGGCAACAGAAATTGTAGTTAAAATTTGGTCTAATACAGTTACAGTAGGGTTGCAGAAATAACCTTGGCAATTAGTACTAAAAAAAGTTATATAAAAATAAAAATAATTTGCACAGCTCTTATGAGTTCATTAGGTCATGCAGACCTAACGACCTGATAAAGGCTGTTTATACGGTTTCTGATTTTATTTAACAGAAGGATATCAAATTTATAACTTTCACTTATCAGGAAAAAATATATAACGATTTTTACATTATGAAACGAATTTATGCATATAAAACGTTTTTTTTTTTGCCATGGTACGAACATCATGTTACAAAAAAAAAAAAACACTCTGGTGTTGTTATAGTTCTTTCGAAAAAATTTATAGACAAAAATTAGTGAAACTTTATTTCCTTGAAATTATATCAGGTGCTGTTATTTGTTTCCAAATCCTAGTGTTTGTTCTGCGATTTTTCAAGTAGTAAGGATCTCTCTTTACGAAACAATAAGTTTTAATATGAAATTATTTTTGAAAAGCTTGTCTGTATGTAAACTAGAAAGGAAAATACTCGTATCCCTGAAGTTCCGTAAAATTATTTCAAGCGTCATGTGTACAGAGGACAAATATGTAGGCCTACACCTAGTAATTATACTGTATATTTAGCCTATATATGATTTATTAACCGTGATTTCTTTGCTACTAAATTTTGTTTTACAAAAATTACATTTTACATAGAGTTTCATTTGTAAAACTCTATATTCGTTTATCCAAAATTTGAATACCCAGAAACAGCTAAAACGTCTTAACTAGAAAAAGGAGAAATTATTTATTTTCATGAGTCAATGAGTGTGCGAATATGATTATTTCATATTTCTGTGTTGTCGTGATAATTTTCTAGGTCAAAGAAACTCTTACTGCTAAAAAAGAGAAACAGAAATCAACAGTAGACAGAAGCCAGTCTGAGTCTGATCAATTACAAGTAGAATAGGAAAATGTTTACGAAACTGCAAAGTGAACATAAATGTTCCAGAAGTGAAGAGTGGCCCGAATATAATAGCGAAAGAAACCTAAAACTATGCCGAAATTCTCATCGAGTCTATGAAATATTCCACACATTTGGTATAATTTCTCCGGTAAATGTCTTGGAATTAACATTTGAAAACGTCCCTCCGTCGCCTGTTCTAAATATTTCAGCGCCATCTTCCCGTGAAGAAGACTGTAGCAAATCTCTTCGCCTTTGAGTAAACCGAGGTCTCTCACCACGACGTGCAGGAAACTTAAGTTTCGTGAGCTCCAGGAAAACCGCCCACGTACGTGCTTGTGAATTTCGCGCGGACGCATTCCGATTCTCACGTTTCACACAATGCATAAAGCTCATGAAAAACGTAGTCCAAACGTGCATGACTTCAGAAGACCATACATTTTGTAATTGCACAACCAGTGGTTGAACTAAACAAATATTGTCATACTTACTTTCGTTTCATTTCTTTCTTTTATCTTTAAAAGAAGATATAATTTCTGTTACAAATCTCGGGCTGGTCATTCGTGGGCTGAAGTATACTCTGTAATCTCGCCTGTGATTAAGGTGGGTTTATTCAGTTCCATTAATCCCTTTCCGCGCCCAGATTTAGAGGCTGATTAAACAGAGAGATTAGCAGACGATGAATAAAAGATTGTCATGTAGAAAAAAAAAAAGAGTTCCTTGAATGGTTGTTCCTACGCGCGCCCTGAGTTACAGACGCGAAGCTATGAATAATGATTAATCTCATTGCGAGTTTTAAAACACTCCTGCATAATATTCACCGCATATGTTTTTCGATAAGCGTAAAGAGTACCTTCGTTTGCATAATAACGGAAATTAAAATGACTGAAAAATTTCGTTTTTTGCAGGGTTTGAAAATCTACCTATCCTGTGGTCTGAAGTGTATCAGTGCCTTAAAACTTTGGAGTACTGTTGACCTAAACTTCAGTTTGTAACCTGTTACTGATAATAGGATTAGCAGATTGCTCTGCTATTCTGTGATTAGTGCAGTTTAATTCAAGCGAAAGCGCATGTTAGGTTAGGTTTCTTAGGTTAGAGCAGGTGTACAACACCAACAAAAACAAATCATCTTAACCGTTAATTAAGGTCAAATAAGATTGTTTATCATTTTACATCTAATAAAAATAACCAAAAATAAAACTGGGTTAGCAGAATAGGTTATTATTTTTTCATTTTAACTACATTACACAAATACATTTCATTGACAACATTAGAATCTTTCTTAACATATACCACCTTTATCTACCATGCAAATAAATTAAAAGTTATTGAAACACATTTCACCTAACCTAACCAAATTAGATATATCGATTAAACAATTTTTCAACACACCCTCTTAGCTGCCGATCCAATCATTGCGGTTTTCGTATGAAAGCCCACTCGAAGACCAATCCCCAAAGTCTGAATCACTTGTCCCTTATCTGCACATTCAGACCAGCACGGAGCGGGACATCCATCCCTATCCACTACACCTACATGTAGTGAACTATTTGATGGACTTGCCACAGATTCTTTGAAAACCGAAGCTGCCGAACCTTCAAACATATCATTAATACTCATCGTGGAGTTTGAACTGTAAGAGGACACGCTTATAACTTCCGGTTCATCGAAACGTTTTAATTCCGGTCTGCACTGGTTGCATTCAATACTGATGTTTTGTAACAAATATTATGGAGGTAATCAATTGAAATGGCATGAAGCTGAAAGTTTGTTCAAATACCGGTCTGTTGATGGTGATAGTGGTCATAACAGGAGAGAGAAAATAACATATTTCAATGTATCTCAAAGAGAGGTTTTAACATTAAATGGTAATGTTCCAGAATTCAGTTACAGTCAATTGTGTCACGATATTTCAAATGAATTAGTGTTAATGCCATTATTTAAAAAAAAATATTTTAATACATAGGTTTTTTACTGATAAAACTTTAGCGTTAAGTAACGCTGAGTTAGAGTATAAAGAAGAATTCGCATGCCAAATTTTAAATGCGATACAAATAAAAACTGCTCGACAAAACGACGTAATTCTTTTTTATAATTACAGAAATTGAATTGCGCTGATTTAACAGCGTCTTCTCTTAATTTAGAGAGTGAACAACTCATTTAAGTAGATAGAAAACTAGCAGAAGGAACTCAATCACTACAAAAATTCTACGCGTTTTGTAACTTTAAGCTGTTTGAGGTTGATGAAGCAAAATTTTGAAAACCCTGATTATTCTGTACGTTACTCCTTGTTTCGTATCCTTGCCATTGACCTGATCACTTTATTCGTGATTCTCTCGTCGTCTTGATATTCTCAACTTATTGGGAAAGTAAACGTAGGCTTACGTATTTATTGTCAACTCTCGATCTAATGCAAGTAAGGCAAACAGAGTTATTAGTTAATTGTTTGTGAATTCGGACACGGAAGAGTGTAACGACTTCTTTTATATGACTGCCAACTTCACTGGCAATGTGTGTCCGTTAAAAAAAACGCAATAAAGAACGCCGACCATTTGCAAAGGTTAATTTCAAAAGGGTTTAGTTAAACGCGACCAACCTTCATCGTAAGACGTCTCTCCTATTCCTTTTTCTTTTAAAAAAAAAGGAGAGCCAGATTATAGACTACGGTTGGAGTAGACAGATTTTGGTCTTCTCCTCATGTACCCAAAATTGACTCCACCATCGCCAGTAGAACTTTCGAAGCCACATGTTCATCAGTGATGAACGTGTTTGTATACGT
Source organism: Dryococelus australis (assembly GCA_029891345.1). Lineage (NCBI taxonomy): Eukaryota > Metazoa > Arthropoda > Insecta > Phasmatodea > Phasmatidae > Dryococelus > Dryococelus australis. The sequence goes on along the minus strand of CM056995.1, from coordinate 32,758,000 downwards.
TTGAATTTTCAACAGGTCTCCGTCATTTTAGATGAATAAAATATATTTAAAGGCTGTTCACGGTAAAATGAGCATTTTTTCGAAGCTCTACTTAAGATTTACTTGTATGCACGTTGGGTATTCTTCCACCTTACGTAAAATTAACACTGGCAAGGGTCTTATCACTTTATCCATGCGTCGGTCCAGTGTAACTGTGGAATTTTAAGAAAAGTAAATATTTTATAAACATGCTCAGTTTTACACTTCGATAGATCAAAAACAGAAAGCGAGAGAAATAATTGAAGTTATCGCGAATGATCACCTAACTCTTTTTATTCGACGTTAAGATATGGGACTACTTTCCATCCAACGTTACCAACTTCACTGTGCGGACGTTACTCACTGCGCCTGTTAGAATATATGCAGGCAGGAGCAGTAACTTATTTCTAAGGTTGATTTCAAAAGCGCTCACTTTATCGTGAACAGCCTATACCAGCTAGAATAAAATCTCGCTGCTTTAAAAACTACGTAAGAAGAAGTGTTCGTACACCTCAAAAAACCTACTCGGATGAAAAGTCGTCAAACATCAATATTCTATCCACGTTGTTTCTGGGGGCCGCGGTGGCGGAGCGATTAGCACGCTCACCCCCCCCCCCCCCCCCGCCAAGGCGAACCGAGTCCAATCCCGGCCGGGTCATCTGATTTTCGCAAGTGGGAATCGTGCCGGACGATGCCGTTGGTCGGCAGGTTTCCTCGGGGATCTCCCGCTTCCCCGCCCCTTCATTCCGGCGCCGCTCCATATTCACTTCAATCACTCCCATCGGCTCTCAAGACCTCGCCGTCAAGAGCCGCCCGAATCTCTTCACTTCGCTTCACGTATCGACAGAAACGCGACATAGTGCGGGAGGACAAAGAGTGGTTACTGCACACCAACGTATCGGTTTTGTTCATTATTATGAGTTGGAAGAAAAATGTGCAGTTTCCTATAACTTGTTTAATACGTCGATAAGGAGTCAGTTTTCTCCAATTTCACACTTTTTCCATGCCGTTATTTCATACCAGAGTAAATAATAAAAATGAAACCACCCGAGAATATTGAACTTCCTTAACCTACTGAAATAAGATTTAGTGGAGAATTACTTGTTCACTCGGAAACACAGCGCCGAAGACTACTCCCACGCACGCAAGTTGGCGCGTCAAGTTTCCAAGTTCCCCCTTCCCCCTTCACCCGTCCAGACTTTTAATACCCTCTCCTCGACGTAGCCCTTTCCCCATCATCATCCTCCTTCTTCAATGCCGTGTGAAGGTTGTAGTTCATGATGATCATCACCCAGGTTGCGCCCAGCCTGAATGTTCCTTCTTGCTGAACTAAGTCTGGCCGCGGTTTTATATTCTCTTTCTTTTCCTTGAGCCTCGTCTCGCTATTATGTTTCTCCTCCCTTCATCCCCCCACGGCATCGCGTTATACGGAGAATTCTCTGGCAGGATCTCATCATGCCAGCGAACACAGGGCGCTCTTTCAAGACGCAAATCACCCTCCAAGATAACAGTGTCCCTGGAATCCTACACACAGACGTATTCCTGAAATATTAAGTTTCCTTATATATATATATATATATATATATATATATATATATTTTATAATTAGTTTTTTTTTTTGATGGAGAGGGTAACATACTGTCACCGTTTTATCCACATCCCTTGTTTCTTTTCAAAGTAATGCATTTTTGTATTTCTCTGAGATACGTGTAAGAACTCACGTGAGTTTGCTTTGATAACCATACATCTTTTCTAATAATACATACGGTACACTTTAAATACAGTTCGATTATTCCTCACGCTAACCACGTCTTTGCTATCCACTGCTGTAACGACGCTTAGGAAACTTTTGTGATTCCATAGGAGCATCCATTTGGGGGAGGGGAAATTGTATCAAGGGATAATTTACCCATAATTTTATTTTGGGCAAAATCTAAGTTTGATATTTGACAATGAAATTTTAACGATTATGAATTATAAGTTAGTCTTTAATTCATTAAATTTCAAGAAATGGGAAATCGTATATAAGTTTGTTGTACTTTATTTAGGGTAAAGTCGTGAAACTAAGCAGTCAACAGCATGTTAAAGATGTGTTTATTTATGTGTTTTGAAGACATTTTATTGTATTCATGTGTGTTATTTTGGTGCACAAACAGTAGTTATATATTTTGATTTATTAATTAACTGCTCAGATATTTACTGAGTAAGTTGTAGCGCCGTTGCTATAGCAACGGAGAGGCGTGATGAGTAATTTTGTATCTAGCACTACCGTGATTCGTTGGTTAATTGAAGGCGTTCCAGGTTGTCATTTTGAAGGGAAATTTACTAGACGTTTTTGTTTTTGGTTGGCAGAACACTGACCGGCATGGGTCTAGCCAGTAGGGCTTCAAATTAAATTTCTTTGTTAATGATTGCCGAGTTAGCGCCTGTCTATAGACGTGGGGACGAAGACGAACAATCCATTATAGATTGAAGCAGGCTTGTACGGCCACCACCCATGTTAATACTACACTGTTAAAAAGTTTCCTTCATTTTACGGAAAACTGCTGGTAAGGATTTATCCAGAGGATTCCATAAACTCTCGGTGCAATTATGGACATATTGATTTCCAAAAATGGACTTTCCGTAAAATTCACGTAACTTATCCGTTAATTTCCTAGTTAGTGTTCTGTTCTTCTAGTCTAAACAATCATTAATAACTATTGTATTTTAATTTTTAATTTTCATTATGTGGGTGTTCTACTGTGTATAAAAAAGGTATTTAAAAAAAAGTTAAAATGCTTTATACTTAAGCAAGATTTGAACCCTAGTCAAAAATGTACCTGTTCAAGACCCTAACCACTTATAGGCTGTTCACAGTAAAGTGAGCACTTTTTAAGGCTCCTCTAAATTGTTCCTTTCATACAATTTCCATCTTCCTGCTACTTTTTAATATAACTATTGCAATGTGACCAATAAATACAGTGTACCCATTTCACCCCCTACAAAATTTAATGCCTGAGGCTGAAAAAAGTTATATTTATTAGTGTTTAATGCTGGTTGGGAGGGCCTTAAAAAGTGCTCACTTTACCGTGAACAGCCTATACCCACAATGCTCAAGTGATTAACCTGGTAAAATTTTGGAATTTCTATAGTCACCACATAGGCAACTTTTTTAGTTTCTGATAAAGTTACTGTATTTCAAGTGTTGCTAAGTGTTACATACGCCTGGTACTACTCTCTTATGTTTGAAAGAACAGGTCTTAGTGATATGAATAACATTATCTGCCGCACAAACGATAATTTTCTGGTTACAGTGGCGAAGAAAGTTTCGTGTTTAGACTCGGCATTGTTTGTGTCCGAACCCCGAAGTTATAGGAAGTACGGAGATTTTCCGTATTTTGTATTTACGCACTTAATTCCGTGTTTCGTCACTAAGAATTGCGTTTCCATATATTTACTGTGCATTTTCGTAAAAAATTTCCGTAAATGTACGGAAAATTTTAACAGTGTAGTGGCTGAATAAGTCGAACTAAGCCGTCCGTCAAGAAATTCCAGAATTTCTATGTAATAAACACCAATATAATTTCTTTTTAAAACCAGAGACGCGATAAAGGTTTTCTTCCAACATTTTCTAAATGCCATCTCGTATTAAATTTAACTGATTACTAGCAAGTTCTAAACTACGAATACCCTGGCCTAAGGGCAATGCACTGCCATGAGCAAATTTTGGGGAAAAAAAATAAAAAATAATTTTTCAATGATAGAATTTGTTTTGGCGAAGCTTAAAGCTAACGTACTTTTACATAACGAAAGGAAAACTGATCGAATGAGGCAACTAATTAAAGAATATAGATCAAATTTTGATTCTAATTTGAAGCCACACTCTTTCAGAAAGAAATGTGATTTTCATTTGCATACACTTTTCAGTTGTATTTGCAAAGATTCTGCCGAAACAATTTTAATTTTAATATTTGGTTTTATGAAGTGTGAGTGCTGCGTACTGATTTAAGTACTGTTTGGTTAATACCAGTGTTTTTCCTTCGCGTTGGCTATGCATTTAGCTGTTATTTGCACTAAATGATCTAGTTACCGAGCCAGAGCTGTCTGCACAAAATAAGGGCAAGAAGGGGTGCTTCAAAATTGCTTGTTTTCTCTGTCATCCAATCTTGAAAAGCCAGGCATTCAAGCTCACCAGACTGCAGAACAGTGTAACACAGTTTTCAGCGATACACACGATAACTAATTATTTTGGTAATACTAATCTGGCAACAGTAGATTTCATAACATCTCTATTTGTAGCATTCTTAAGACTTCTAGTGTAGTCACGCATACTTGTCACATGCTATAGAATTTGTCGGGGTGGTTACACCAAAGAATCCACCCTTCATGCCTATAAAACGCTTCTCCTATGTTTGGGGATCCATTCATGTTACCGCAAAAAACGCTGCAATTGCACAATGCTCAAAGTGAAGGCTTGGCAAAGTGATGTAATCGAGGCCACATACTGCACTGGATGTGCATAGAGGAAATAAGTATTCATACTGACAATACCACTCATACCATCCGAGTACCCTTCCGAATTTAAGAGACTGCAACTCCTCTCAATGACTGTTTAGCTATGAGTATAAGTGGGGTCCAGGGAAAGTAGCTAAATGCGGCAGGAAGAGATTAATGGGAGTCCTTCTCATATGGACATCTCTACGTGGTCTGCTTCAGAGTAAGCTCCCCTAGCAACTGGCAACTCTAGAAGCTGAGAGCAGAACCACTAATGCGCTGTGCAAAGAGGTCATTTGGCGAACGAAATTATTAGTTTCTTCATGCTGTAAACGCGGGCGAAGTCGCGGACAGAAAGCTTCTCTAAGTATAAAATGAGCTGTCCTGACTTCCTGACTGACTCATTCACTCATTAACACACATCCAAAACCTCTGAACATAAAAGCATGAAAATTCAATGAAGCCTTCCTCTTAGAGTTCAAGCACCCACTAAGAAAGGATTTTCCGAATTTTCCGCCGAAGAGGTGAAAATTAGAAGGTGAAACGGGGTATAATATATTTTTGATGATACGCTACCTACATCACATAGTTTCCATGCTTGTAATTATCAAACGATCTTATTTTTAAAAAATCTAATAACGATAAAATTATGAATACCAAGGGAAGCACCCTCTTACTGAGAAACACAAATTTTATTATGCATTGTCACATAAAAATAAATTTATATAGCTATTATTAATATAACAAATTGATGTTAGGCTTAATAGTGTATCTGTATCGGATATTTATTAGTTATAAAATGCCGCAATCGACATATTTAATACTTATACAAGCAACACTATTGTCTAAGTTTTGGGCTTCACCATTTACCCCTACGTAATAATAAATAAGGGCACCTTCTACATTAGATACTCTCAGTTTCGAAGATTTTTCTTCTCTAGTGACTGATATTTATTTAAAAGACTTGCATTTCACCAGATTTTGAATAGCGAAATGTCAATAAGTTAATCAGCCGTAGAAAGATGAACTAAATCACAGTACACCTATAGTGGAAATTGCGAAGGATATACACATATAGATAGATGAAGAAAAAACATACAAACTTAGTGATAATTATGAGTGATGAAAGGTACATGAACTGAATTACGGATTTGCTCAGTACGCCCGAAGGTGCACATCATCCACAAAGGGTGATATGTAGTGAGGGCCGACGGGTCAGAGAGCGAATGCATGAGACATTTATACTGAACTAAGTTCAGCAGTGCTGGTTTGACAATCCCTCCTGTGCCTGATCACCAAAGCATTTCACAGGAGGTACCATTCCAGATCTCATGCGTTGGAACGCACAGCAGGCCAGCAGTTTGTATTTCCACAGACATCCCATAGCGCACATGAAGGCTCATTCCCTCTGTGCCGTACCAGACAGGTCATAAACTCCGTCCTAGGTTTTTAAAAAAGTCACCAGTCGTTTATCAGGTGCAGTTGAATACAATTGATAGAAAAGAGATATGCCCTTTTCAACCGTGGTGTGTATAGGCTGTTCACGGTAAAATGAGCACCTGTGAAAGCCCTGCTTAATATCTACGTGCATGCACGTTGTGTATTCTTCCCTCTTATGTAAAATTAACATTGTCGTGAGCCTCACAACTTCATCCATGCGTCGGTCCAGTGAAAACGTCAAATTAAAAGAAAAGTAAATATTTTACAAACATGGTCATTTTTACACTTCGATGTATTAAAAATACAGTAAACGAAATTAATGACTTAAGTCATCACATATGGTCACCCAACAATTTTTATTATACTTTAAGATTTGGATCTACTTTCCATCCATTATCACCAACTTTAATGGGTGCATGTCACTCAGTGCGCCCGTTAAAATATATGCGGGTAGCAACAGTGACTTTCTTCTAAGGTTGATTAAAAAAAGTGCTAACTTAATGTGAACAGCCTTTAAGTGCGGATACCACCTCACCTGCCAACAGTAACGCGCAGAATTGAACCCGTGCGAGACACTTTGTTGTGGCCGAGGCCTATCCAACCTGGACGGATGTGCTTCGTGAGCGGGTCATCTTACTAGGCTGACCAGTCCGTTGTCCCTTCTCAGGCGAGCGCCAACCCTTCGAAATCATCCACCAGCATGTATGGCTCGTTGCTCTTTACACTAAGAGCACTCATGGGGATCAGTCATCAATTTCATCAGGGCGTACTAAATCTGCACGAGCGACCACCAGCATCTCCGGCCGGGATCTGACCGCCAGCCTCAGGCCTCCGGGCCCTCAGCCCACCTCCAGTCCTCCTCCCGAGCAGGAGACTCAACAAATGCAACCCAAAAGTCCGACCATACGATCGGCATTTTTGTATATCGTAAACTTGGGGTCACTCTGCACCTCCTTGCATAGACTGTGTAGTAATAAAAACTTTTGTTTTCCTGCTACTTGGCAACGAAACAAAGTACTTTAGCGATGTATTTAAACTTTTTAATTTTATCTACCCATGAAATGTTCTCTACCTCTTCAACAAATGGCTGCAAAACAAACATTTAGAGTTGTGCAAACTTACCCTAGCAGGTGCAAAGTATACGATATAAATAAATAAATATAAACATATATATATATATATATGTTGTGTGTGTATATATATATATATATATATATATATATATATATATATATATATATATATATATATATATATATATATATATATATATATACACACACACACGCCACTCTGTAAAATATTTCTTATGAATTAATTATTTAAAGGCAAAAAATATATTTTTTAATAGACTAACTTTTTATCAAAATTTTAGCTAATGTAAATTTTGGATGCTTCAGAAAGCACATGTTGAAAATAAAAAATCTTCATCGAGCAAGATCATTACAATAATAACTGTGCTCGTATGTGATGAAAAATGGGTGATGATTTAGACAAATAATTTTGTTTATTGTTTTTATACAAACCATTTTCACCCACGAAAATGACTATTTTTACAACTGAAATTAAAGTACGCAAAATAATATATTAAAATTATTTGGTAAAAAAAAATTAATAACAATATTTCATTATAACCGCAGAGTTATTGTTATGATAGCCTGCTTTACGAAGGGATTTATTTTTTGTAAAACGTGCATCCTGAGGTATCCATAGTAAAAAAGTGACTAAAAATTGATATTTTAAAAGCATTTAGATAAGTAACTTGTACCAAAATATCTTGCAAAGTTGTGCGAAATATGTATATATTCTTCTTTCATATACAATATAAATTGTGCTTTTCCTAAACATATTGGACAGTGTGTGAACCATTTTTTAAAATAAGCTCCGCGTTTTGTTCAGTCGAGTGCAATACTCCACTGGAACCTGCTCTGAAGCCACGCCCTTCTCATTGAACTGCACGTGATTGGGGTACACAGTTCTGAATTTTTCATTCGTTGACTCAGAGTTACCCAGGGCGTGTCAGAATAAGTATGATCCAATGACAAACGCACAGCAAAGGTACACGTGTTTAATGTTTAACTTGTCCCCGAATAATAACGCGAATTTTGCAGGTCTCCACGCATTAGTTTCTGAGTTCAAGTGTTGCAATCACGCGATTATTTTGGCACGCTGTGTACTTGTTGAAGCGCTTGTCTTGCAACTGGTGAAAAGCGGGCTGCACGTTCGATTATTTTGGCATCAACCATTCACGTCAGATAGGAGAAAACAATTCAACTAATCCGATTAGGCACAAGGAAGACGGAGCACTGATGCATTGGCGTATAACTGCACACTGACAGAAAATCGAACAAAATATATTTGTTTATATAGGGCCATATTTATTTTTAGTTGCCCTAACAAACTATATTGTCAAGCAAACAAAATTTGAAAAGCAACAGAATTACTTTTGTTCGTGTGACAAAATATATGTTTGAATAAACAAAATCTCTCTGTTGGGCCAAAAACCATATTAGACTATCAACAAAACATTTTGTTTAATCTATTGTATATAATTGTTTTGCCACTAATTTGACTGCCTTCGTTCGAGAATACAGCTCGAGAGTTTGTTCCGCTATGCAATGGACAACTGTGGCAAGCCATGTCTATAGTGCTTGCATGAACGCGCCATTGCCGAATCACGGCCGGACGGATAATAAGGCCGCGGCGGCATTACATAGGCGAGCCAGAAGACTGGAAGGATGTCTGTTCCCGCCTCGACGACAACCGGGGAAGACGTTCCAGAGAGTCAGAAGGATGACGACGTGCCGCCAGCAGCAGTCCGTCTACAAACCAGCCTTCGACACCATGCAAGGTGGGAAAGATCGGTCCAGTAACCAACCGCAATGGTGGCTTCATATTACGTTTCATTGGGCTTTGTGAAAATAACTTGAATGCCTAAAGTTCTAGCTCCTCCGATATGTTCCCAGTTAATGTAGCCTAATATGCGTAAAACCCAAGAGGTAAATAATAATGTGTCAAGCCATGGAAGGGGTAAGTTTCGAGTCAATTACCCATTGAGTACGACCCTTACAAAAGTATATTTTAAGCTAAATAGTTGTTTTATATACTAAAAAGCTTAAATTATAACAGTTCGTATTTTCGTGACAATTAGGATAGGAGCCGTGCTTGTTAGTGCATATATTGATGCATAACGATCGTATAAACACATTAATAAAACAATGCAACAAGAAACTCACAAGTAAAACTGCAAAACTTAAAATATTTTTTGCACACGTTGCCCAGTATTTGCAGTATATGTTTTTAAGAGCTTGGTCTTGTCATCTGTTGTCACTTAGCTGAGATTACTAAGGCGTGGTGCTCGGACGCAGGTGATCTAGGTTCGAAACTCTCGCGAACTTGTATAATTTGTTTATATCGGCCCAAACTGTTTAATGTACGTGTAGCTAAATGTATCTTTATTTGCACCTATCAAATCTTACAGTTCGGGGCAACCAAATGAGAAAAAACAAAATAATTTGGTTTCAGCAACCAAATATTTCATTGCCCCTATATAAACACATAATTTGGTTGCACAAAACAAATCTTGTTTGATTCAGCAAAACCTTTGTCTCAGTGCAGTGCCGGTTATAATTATAATTCATTTTCGACATTATGGTGGCTAACAGTATTGTGATAGCAAATTACCTGACCTTTCTCTGACTTTTACAGGTATCCTGTTACATTTCCCTGACTAACTTACACAGCAAGAATTACAAATATTTTTAGGTTTTTCCTAAAATAATTTACAAATTTTAATAGCATAAAAATATGTAATAACATAGCCTTAATTCATGGATGCTTTCCTATGGAGAATCAAATATTAAAAAAAAAAAACTAAAAAAAAGTACATATGTACAAAGATAGCAAATGGAGAAAGGTGACACGGGGGTTAGAAACTAGCATTCTAAGAACCAGAAAAGCTCACAAAACAAATACAAGAGACAATAGCATGAGAAACAATAAAAATGATTGAATGGTAATTTTTGTAAAATAAAAATCAGCCATGAAAATATGTGTAGTAATAGTTACAACTGAAAATACAACAAAATTGTTCCAAGGCTCGCAAATCTTCCCATGAAGGTGGAATAAGCTAGGTAACAGTACAATTCACAAGATGGCATGCAGCAGAAATGTTTGAAACCAAAATTTATTTTCTGTTTAAATGCATTTTAAACTATTTTATCTAAATTCCCTGACTTCACAAAAATTTCCCTGACATTTCACTGGCAATTCCAGAAATGTAAAATTCCCTGACTTTTCCAGATTTTCCCTGGTGCTAGCCACCCTGAATATGTACACGATCGTGAACATGGCGACTTAACGGGTTGAGGTAATGGGATGCTGTCACATGTGCACGCGCGTACACGCGGACAAACCACACATAACATAGCTACACAGCTAGCCTCGAGAACATTTCAGGTATAAACTGTTCACGGTAAAGTGAGCACTTTTGAAGCCCTGGTTACTTTTTTCTTCCAACCAGTTTATGTCCTTCCACAAACTTGTTAATGGAAACCCTGCCACGTGAATAATAAACACAGTGCATAAATTCACCGTACCCAAAACCATAAGTCCGACGCCATAATGGAATGGATTTATTGGTTATTATGTCTGATGAAACAGCTTCAAAAAGTGCTCGCTTTACCGTGAGCGGGCTATACGTCGGATAGCGCAAGATTACAAGACGTCCGGCAAAAGGAGGGCACGTCTTACTTTTTGAACATAATTTTGCGTCCGGCCAGATTTTCCGCAGTAATGTCCTGATGAAAAGTAGTGTTTGTAAACGAATTATTTTGATACTATTGGTAATCTACATGTGCAACAAACATCCTTTGTTTTCAGCTGTGTTGTCATCATTCACTCAGTCGTAAAAAAAAACACCTGAAGGTATATTCTTTATTATGTCATGTTAATTACAGTTATGATTTTTTTATAACCTCGTTTTGACTGTTAATGGAAACATTATTTTGTGTAATTAATGTTTTAAAAACTCTTTACTTGAAATAACAAATGCATTTTATCAGGATTAGGATTTATCGCTGTGCGAAAAAAAAAGTATATTTGATTCTCCAATATAAATGATGTACGGCGGTAATTAGATTGCATTGTCCTACCTTTTAATAAAATTTCCTCTTGCCTCCAGAGTGAATGTCCTCTTTTATCAAGAGTGTATGGGTTCCCGAGCACAGCGACTTGTTAATGGCAGGCGAGGCGAACCCAGCCTCGTCTGAGATGAGACATCTATGCCACCCCTAGTCCACGCGGGTCATATTTCATGCACACCTTGACTAATGGATGCTCCACTGGGAATCGCCATACGGCGCCAGACGAGGGAGACGTAACTGGTAAGGTGGAACCGAGGAGAGGAGTGGTGGAGGGGGGAGGGCGCGGTGACTCACATGGCTGGTCGAGCCACAAGCAGCGCTGCGAAGGTACAATTTTCTTGTGGGGGGGATTTCACCCAGGGTGAACCGACACCCGCCTAATGACGGGTTTTCAAGCTGGGATCAGTAGGTGTATATCATCCCCAGATACTGTATTGTTTCATTTACGCCTGAGGGGCGTATCTATGTTCGTGAGGGATGGAGGTCATAAAATGCAATAACTAAGTTTGATTTCACACAGCTATAATTTAAAGCAGTAATCTATCTCCAGTACTATTTTTTTTTTAATATTTTTCAATGAGCTCAATAGTTAACCTCTGTTTTTACGCTAATTAACATCCTTCTTAACGTCTTTGTTTGGTTATAATCAATTAACTCATACTCATCATTAAAACACTTTCAGGATGTTTTTGCCATCATTTGTAGAGTCTTTCAGTCACACACTCAAGTACAATAGTCCAGCCTGCTAGCCGCACTCTTCATTGCTTGATACTCGGAGTTGTAGATTTCCCTTCCTCTAAACGCTTCCCTCGCCGCTCGCCGTCTATCGCTGAAACTCAGCCACTCATCCATTCAACAAACCGGCGTGGAGGCCCGTCTCATAATTTTTACTTTTCTGGCCTTGACCTGGAAATTTCGACGCATCCCGATTAATGCGGAAAAAAAATCTAGGGCAGTAAACGACTAGAAAATTCCTCAGGTGGACGCAGAAACGTAATGCAACCTAGTTCAGCAGCGCGCGTCGCAATAAGGATAATCGTATCAGCTCGCTTTCTGTAACAGATACGCGGCCACCAGCGTATCGCTCGCGTGTCATTCGAAACAATCCATTGGCTTGCTGCCGCCGCTATCACATAACTACTGCCCTTCACTCCTACTCGCTCGTGTGGGATGCGAAGCAACGAGAGTGTAACAATGTGAAATGAGACCCTAAATTGGAGCGGCGCTGGAGTGCAACGGCGGGGGAAACGAAGGTACTTCGAGAAAAACCCGTCACCAGCAAACAGCATCGTCCAGCACGATTCTCGCATGCGAAAACCCGGGAGTGAACCCGCCGGGGATCGAACCCGGATCGTCGAAGTGGAAGCCGAGCGCCCTGGCCACCGCGTGGCCGTTGCGATCGAAGTCACTGAGCGTTAGTAAATACTCGCAAAAAAAGTGCGGCGATGTGTTGCACGTCTGTCCTGTTGCCGTTGGTTCACTCGCAGAACCACTTGCGCGTACGCGCAAGAAACATATCTGATGCGTTTCACACAGTGTTTGTATTTTTACGGTTGCGACACCAGCCACGCGGTGCGCCCAGGCGAAAGGCGATCACCGGCAGCCGACTCAGGGGCTGGATCAACAAGAGCTGCACTGCGGAAGTGGAATCGTGCGACAAAAGACCTGCAAGTTGGATCACAGTCATTAGATCTGGCTGACACAGAAGTATGGGCATAGGCTGGCAATGATAACTCCGCCCACGCCAAGCTATCGGCGAATAGGGGAGGAGTCACGACACTTTATCAGGGGCAGGGAGGGGGGGGGGAAGTGTGGTCGACGGATCCGAACCTGGGAACGAGGTCTTCCTGGTGCGTCGGCGACGCGAGGCGTGCGCTGAGCTCGAGGGCACAGATCTCCAGCTATCTTCCAAGGGGTGAGTTAGCGAGGGAAAGAGAGCAGCTATTGCCTCATCTGCCCTCCCCCAACCTACTCCTGTTAAATTGTAATTGCTTTAATTGTTATTAAAGAAGTAGTATCTTTATTACGTTTTAATTTCATCTTCTCACCTATCAAATTTTAAGCTGTGGTGTCGCCTAAGTGACAACCGCAACAATATTTATGCTTGTATGTAGCACGGGGCCTAGACCATCACGAAAGACAGAGATTATAAAGGTGAAAAAATGGTTACTTCGGACCTTTATAAAACCGAAGGAAAAAGTATTTTAGGCTTTTAAAATCATGAGTATATGCCTAAAATGATCTCTAAATGATGGAAGAAAATCGGAAGTAAAGGAAAATGACAGTTTCTGCACGCTCCTGGCAGTGCGGAGTTTCAATCTGTACTAATACTACAGGAGGCAGCCAATAAATCTAAAGTAAAAGTGCACCCTAAGAAATTATTCCAAATTTACCACACCAGTGAGAACAAAGTGGGAAATAGCGAGTGGTAAAGTTTTTTCCCCATATATCCACGGTAGCGTTCCTACACTGCAAACATATTTCTGGTATAAACTTCTTGAACTCTAATGGAAATTTTTAACCTATACTCTGTATGGAAATAATAAAACACATCAAGTTGCAAATATATGAATGAGGAAACTGTACTATGAATGAGGAAACTCTACTATGAATGAGGAAACTCTACTATGAATGAGGAAACTCTACTATGAATGAGGAAACTCTACTGTGAATGGTGTGGTAAATTTCGGAACAATTTTTTAGAGTGTACATTCGCTAAGGAAAGAGTTGCTAACTTTGTATACTAGCCAAGCTCAATATTCCTATATGTTCAGCTTGATATGAGGTGTAGTTCCCATACTATGGATAGGTTAAAACGCTTCATTACAGTTAAGGGAGTTTACTAGGAATGTTCCTTACAGTGAGTACTACATGTGGATATTAGTAGCATTGCAGCTAGTAGAGGTAGCAGTTAAGCATAAAGAGAGTGTACGTATCTCTGAGATAGAGCAATGGCTTTGTGAAAGCCGAGCACATAGTGGTTTGCAGTATGTGTGTCTATATTTTATATATATATATATATATGTGTGTGTGTGTGTGTGTGTGTGTGTGTGTGTACGGCATTTATGTAACTTCTCGAAAACCTTAGGCAGTGCAGGAAGGTTGACACTATGTGATGTTGCTAACCCGAAGAAAAGTGGCTGAGATATGAATGAAACAGCAGTGGAAATATATATATATATATATATATATATATATATATATATATATGTATATGATTCAGAAGGTGCGAACCTTTGCATACGAAACGCTGATAAGTGTTTGGAATTTATCTGCTGTTTTATCTTCTGACACCGTGGATATGTAATTTAAATGGGTCACAAGAAAATTTTCAGGAAACGGTATGTGTGGGCAAATAATGATTCCGAACTGACAACGTGTGAAGTAGCGCTCTTCAGCATTGTGTCTGATTGTGGCTACTGTGGGTTGTGGGTTGCGAAATGGACCTCGTTGGCTAACTTGCTGGCTGCACTAAGAAGAAAAAAGGTTTTGTTGAGTAAATCCAAGATCGTTTGGCGTAACCGAATTAATTGTTTGTGTAAGGACAGTTAAATATTTTGTTGTCGAAACCAAATAACTACGTTGTTCTTATTTGGTTACTCCAAATAAAGATTTGGTTGGTGCAAATAAAGGTTTGTTTAACTCAACGTACATTAAGAGTTTCAGTTCATATAAGAAAACACAAAAAAAATATACTAGAAGTCCGGCCGAGATTAGAACCGATATATTTTGAGAACATGCGCTTCGTCCAAAGCTACGTAACCTAAAGTGACTACAGATAGACCACGCATGCTATTATACAGGTTACTCGGAAATTCCCCTCATAAACTTCTAGGACTTGTAGAGGGGACTAAGTAGACGATATTTGAATAGGATCCCATGTCATTTTAAATCAAGAGGCTCGTAGGTGCAGCCGTGCAGGGACCGCGTGCAGAAGTCAACACCTGGTGCAAAATCGGCTGGACGCAAAGACTGTCCCCTCTGGAGGTGGTAAGGGCGTAGTTGTTGCTCATGCAGAACCTTCCAAGACGATGCTGGGAGCAACACCCACTGCAAGCGTAACTTATCGCGTACTCGCTGACGGGATCTGCTCAACGTGATGCAGTACAGCCTCTTCCGATTCGGGAGTGTGGCGTCTCTTCGGAGCACCACAGTCGTGCCTGTCGATGGCGAAGGTACCTTGTTCTCGGGGCCGTTGCGTAACTGTGGCAAAAATGGTACGTGATGGTGTCGCACGCTTTGGATAACGCTCTTGATACAGCCGACGAGCTGCTCTTCCGTTACCTCCAGCTGTACCATACACAAGGATCATGTCTGTGTATTCCGCAAACGTGTACTCCACCACGTTAATCGGAAACGCAAAGGTGCGTGAACGGGGATCGAGGCAGGATACCGTGGCAGGGTAAACGTCACGTGCCATCAGGTGATCGTCTGAAGTAATGCACTGGGTATCCACTTTCATACCAACACAGGACGTATGGCGGAGAGCCGCTCAAGGGTGGTGGCGACAGGAGATTCCCGAGAAAACCCGCCGACCAGCGGCATAGCCTGGTACGATTAACCGGCCGGGAATCAAACCGGGTTCGCTTTTGTGGAAGGCGACCTCTGGCCGCTGATCCACCGCGGCACCATACATATGGCGGAAGAACACGCAAAGTGCTAACAAGTTGATCCTAAGCAGGACTTTTAAAAAGGCTTAATTTACCTTGAACAGTATATACGCCATCTCAGGCTAAACTCGTCCCCTTACGAACTGATGCTGTCTTGCAGTGACAAATAGGGTGGTTTGGATTGGGGGGGGGGGGGGGGGATAAGCATACAACTTCCCCCACAGCAAAAAGTTTACAATTTTACATCTTTACTGAGTAGTATGTAAAAAATTATGGGAACACACTGAAACAGATGTACTGAAAGTTTTGCAAAAGAAACCGTGTACCACAACAATTATTAACACTTTTTACAAAAACGAAAAGTGAAAATTTTATTTCATACGTTTTTTACATGCTCATGTTTCACCTACAAAGGTAGATGGGGAAAAAATACACGCAGCGAAACGTCAGGAGGAAAAGGTCAGACAATAAAAAATACAAAAATATTTCACTAGAAATTGTATTTCTTCCGTGGATGCCACTCTTCATATACTCCCGGGAATCAAAGCTCCATTCCATCGGAAATATCATGTGCCGATGCCGCAGAGCTGAGTGAGCTCTGTCTATATGCATTCTGCCGGAACAGAACTCTTTCTTTTTATTTCTTAGAGTAAGGTAAATTCACGTGCGTATAAATGCAGAACTCTAAGGCACAAAAGTCAATGAGGAATAGAAACATTTTACTCAAATCGTTAAATGGCGTAAATTCCTCTTGAACCATTGGTTTACTTGGATTTTCAATAGTAGCGGCATAAATCCGACACATAAAATTTGTTGGTGCAAGTTTTTGTAGAGCCGGAATTACATTTACGTTATTAGATGATCGCAGAAACAGTATGAATACTTGCGAAAGTAATGCCAAAAACAGCCAGAATTTTTTCTGAAACGATCTAATAGTTTGCGATAACTCTTACACAAATGCAGTTTTATCTACTCCTAAGTAGTGGTATTAAAGGGAATGGAATTAACATATCTCCATGGGCCACGGTGGCGGAGCGGTTAGCCTGCTCGCCTCCCACTAAGGCGATACGGGTTCAATCCCCGGCTGGGTCACTCCGGATTTTTGCATGTGGGAATCGTGCCGGACGATGCCCTCGGTCGGCGGGTTTTCTCGGGGATATCTCGTTTCCCCGCCCTTTCATTCCGGCGCTGCTTCATACTCGCTTCAATCAACCTCATTGGCTCTCAAGACCTCGATGTTAAGATGTCCACATCCCTTTACTCACTCAACATGTCTCCAATATTGTTCGAATATCAAGATTTGGCGGTAATAATTATCGCGCAGTTACATTCTTTAGTATGGTGAAACGGCAAATGTATTATGTTAAAATTAATTGAAGCCAGCCATTTCTTTCTTGTAAATATGAATACAATTTACCAAAGACACACTTGAGGTGTTAGAGTCACGGAGCACACGTAATCACTTGAAAAACGCTGATTCCGCGCAATCTCCCCCGGTAGCGTAATTCAGTTCTGATGTTATGGTTCACAGTGTTGCAAGATTGTATTTCTGGAATTAGTTATTTGTTTTCAATTTTTAAAAATTAAGGCGTTTGTTTTAAAAGTTTATGAATTTTTTTTCTCTCAGGCTTTTAGAACGTAATAAGTTCATTGTTTATTCTATTTTTAAAATATTTGTTTCGTAACGAAATATTTTCTGATTCAATTTATAATCGAACTACTTTACTATAGGCTGTTCACGGTAAAGTGAGCATTCTTTTAGGCCCGTCTTAATTTTTCCATTCTTCCTATTTCCATCTTGCTGCTGCTTTTTAATATAAACATTTAAATGTGACGAATAAACACAGTATACACATTACACCACCCTCAAAACTTAATGCCAGTTGCTGCAATAAGATATATTTTTTGTGGTTAAAGCCTGTTGGGAGGGCCTTGAAAAAAGTGCTCACTTTACCGTGAACAGCCCATACTGACGTTTGTTTATGATACATAAGTGACCTGCATTGTGAATTGCTTATTCCGCTAAGCTGATAAGGAAACGTAAACTTACATTTCCATGCTAATAATATGTTTTGGGCTAGAGTTCGAATATCTTAGATTCCAAGTCTTATTTAAACGATACTTTCCTATGACGAACGGAAGAAGATTACTCATATTCATGCGATAACATTTGTGGGTCCAACACTGCTACATCAATCATCTTAATAACAAATAATGTCCTGATTCTATGTCCATAGAGACAGGAATACTTCGCTGGTTCAATCGACATGTAAACTAAATCCACTGAGTTAATGATTGTCTGTTTCTAGGCATTTGCTGATTGCTTGCTGCCTCAGTTAATAACCAAATTACGTTAGATAAGGTAACATTAGAGTAGGTGCCTGCAGGGGCGTCGAAATTTTTTTCGGTTAAGAGGGTGGGGCGAGGTCTTGTAGAATTTGGTTCCTCGGGTGTTTCAAAAAGCACCCCTTCCGAAAATTTGGTTTTGAAATGAGTCATATCAGTATTGCTCCCACTCATTGTTTCCAGTTCACTTATGAAAACAAAAAAAAAAAAACAAAAAACTTATAATAGTAAACCATAACCTTTAAAAATTATTAACTTAATCATGTATGCATTTTAATTTACCTTGTGACACGTCCTCTTGAAGTGTGACTGTAAATAAGGTTTTGGCGTCGCGGAGTGGTTGGTGTGTTGGGGGGGGGGGGGATTTCCAACATTGCGACTCCTTTTCCAACGCACCTGGCTGTCTGTTTCCCCAGTGATATTTTAATTTTATTGGCTTTAGTGTGATCCAATTTTTTTTATGGACTCACAAAGGTCAACCGGTTATACTCAAGTTAGAAACTTGGCTTGTCCTTTGGTGATTTCGTGAACATTTCTAAAGGCTGTTCGCGACAAAGTGAGCACTTTTGAAACCAATCTTAGAAAAACGTCGCTGCCCCTGCCTGCATATATTTTAATTGGCGCACTGAGTGACATGCGCCCAGTCAAGTTGGTAACGATGGATGGGAAGCAGTTCCGTATTTTAACGTCGAATGAAAAGTGTTTGGTAACAGTTTCTGATAACTTTATTATTTCTTTCGCTTTCTGTCTTTTTAATGAATCGAAGTGTGAAAATGAGGAGATTTGTAAAATATTTACTTTTCTAATAATTGCATGGATTTGCTTGGCTGATGCATGAATAAAGTCACGAGGCCCATGACAATTTTAATCTTAGATAAGACGGACGAATACACAACGTACATGCAAGTAGATCTTAAGCAGGGCTATCAAAAGTGATCATTTTACCGTGAACAGCCTATAGAACCTAGTCGCAGTGTTAAACCACCGGACTTGTGTCCGGGGGGACGTGGGTTCGAATTCCTGTCCAACCATCCTGAATTCGGTTTTACATGGTTTCCTAAAATCACTTTAGGCCAATGCTGGGATGGTTCCATCATACATGCATAAAGTGGTCCATTCCTTCCGCGTTTCTGCTACTCCGAGCAACTTTCAGCAGCTCCATCTCTAATAACTCCGCTGTCGACGAGGCAAGTACGGCTGCAGGTATCGTGTAATATCGCCTTTAACGTCCCGTAAACTTATGAAAGTGTGATACGTGTTGTTTACAGGTAGTGTTAAGATATCTTCCACCATCGTATATACAGTGTACCCAGTGGTGAAAGTGTGATACGTGTTGTTTACAGGTAGTGTTAAGATATCTTCCACCATCGTATATACAGTGTACCCAGTAGCCAACCATAGACTCATGCGATAGTGTGGACTACATGCTAGGGACTGTAAAGCCGATATTACACGATACCTGCAGCCGTACTCGGTTCTTGTATAAGCTTCTACAAGCCCTGGTGCACGAGCCGGTATACCACCCAGCTGCTATATGAGCCGCCATGGAATATTCAAATTACACGACAGCAGTTCGTGTACTAGCATTTGGCACCTTCGGTGAGTGCACAGTTTGTTGTTTGTAGTAAATATTAACCCCAATCATAGAACTGCTACCAGTTAGTAACTTGCGTAAGCCTATGTCAAAAACTAGCTAGCACATCTTAATATTTCTATATTACTGTTCGCCTTTTACATAAATCGATTGTTTACTAGTATAGTTTCATTCATTTTCTTGGAAACGACATGAAGTCAGTAGAGGACGAAAGTGTTATTTTTAAATTCGACGAAAATTACTGACCGGTTGCAAATTTGTTTTCTTTACGTACCGGGATATTATGAGCGTGTACAATTTAATGATAAAAAGTATTCAAGTCCAGCGGAGTTTCGAACCCACACCCTAAATTACATGTTAATAAAGGCGCTGCGAATTTACCACTGTAGTACAAGTTCACACACCAGGTGTGAAGTTTATATATTGCAGATATAGTAAATAGTTTGAATTGATTTTTCCATACTGTGGGTAAAGTTTTAAGTATTCAGAAACAGTTTTGAACCGTGATTAAAAGTTGTCATAGCCAATATTATTCGTCATCGTCGTATTTTAAATCTATCTGAAAGAGTTTCAACCTCACGGATGTAAAATCAGGATGGAGGCGTCCTTTCCGGTATCTTCATCAACTCGTTTCATGTAGTAGCCACGGGGAGCGCCCTACGCTATGAGACTGCAATGTTATTGGCCAGGTACGAGAGCCGGCATGGAACCTGCGACGAAAAATAGGACGTGTCAAATTATCAAACCTGGTACGAAATCTGGCCGTACTAGGTGGGAAATGATATGACGGGTGCCACACTAGCCCGTATGCCGGCTGCTATGGCGGACCTTGCACTAGCTATTACGGAATCGAGTATCGTGTAATATCGCCTTAAGAAATAACTCGTGAAATCACCATATTAATGTATACGAATAGCAAGAAAGTGCGAACGGTAAACTATTTTCCCATACATCTATGGTGCCGTTCCTACATTCGCCCACTAAATAGTCAAATGCGTAGGGAAGTTCCCAACTTTGTATAGTAACGACGCTCAACATTCCGATATTTGCAGTCCGACACGTGGTATTATTTTCATACTACCTTTATGTGAAAAACTTCAATATTACTGTTTCGGAAATCTATCGGAAAAGTTTTTACAGTGTACCTACCTAGTCTCCTGTTATTCATGCTTGTTTTTAAAATTAAAAATTATTTATTTTTAATTTGCCCGGTTTCTATGCCAGGGGTATAATAGAAGGACGGTCTGCAAACTAAGCTAAAACATTTAACACAGTCATGGCTGACCTCGATACCAATGTTGAATGAACCCTCTGATTGGAAGAAGCGCCTTAGCGACTTTTCCAATGGATGTCTACACAATTGGTTCTCATTGTCCTAGGAATGTAACGGGAGATAAAGAAGTAAGTAGGGAAAGGAACCATTGTTCGCCATTCCCCTGCTTCATTTTGGTTTTTTGCACTTTTACTCTCCTCCTGAAAATCCCACACTCACTCTAAAATAAAATCAATACAAAGTTTTCTGTGTGGAAAAGAAAACAATTTCATAGAGGCTGTTTGGTTTACAGTAAAATTATTTTGCTTTAATTCAAAGAGAAGTTTGGATAAACATAGATTTGCTGTTCATACATGTTTTATTTGCACGTTTTTGTTCTTATGGCAATCATACCTTTCTTTATAGGCAGTAAACAAACATTCTTTGAGTTGCTTTTGCTCGTAACAAAGAAAAATTACTTCGTACCAAATGTAAAAGTTAAGTGATACTAAATGTTTTGTGTCGTTCTTTGTAATTTTTAGCACAACTGTTTTCTCCCGATGCAAACATTCATACACCAATATATTCTGCAGTTACGAGACTGCAAAATGAGTTGGTACAGTGCTCCTGCAGACGTTTAATATCATTCTGAAGTTCAACGATTCTCCAAATTACGAACCACAATTCTTCCCAAAAAGGTGACTTTATATTCTTGCCCATGTAACTATTCCACATAGCTTACTATCGAAAGGCAACTGAGCACAGCAAGAAGGGGCCATATGACCAACGGCATCAGGCTAGTAGCTTGGGGACCTGGGTTCGAGTCTCGGAGTCATCAAAAATGTTATTTTTTACTGAGTATAATTTTGAAAGGTTTGTTGCTTCTCTTGTACTTAACAATCACGATTGTTTTCAAAGCAAAACATTTTACGGTGCAACTGACACTACCACAAAGACGTCTGCTGAACTACTGCAACGCCAATGCAAAGGTTATCGTAGTCATTACTATACACCTCACTAAAAGTTTGGAATATTGTGAGATGTGGCAGATTGTGCGGTAGGAGTTATGTAGTTCTTTATGTGGTCAGCAGAGAGCGCACTAACTCATTGAACATGCCTGTGGCAAGTTGAAAACAGCAGTTTATAATCATCCACAACCTCGAGAAATACTTCCACATCTCATAAGAGCTGCCCAGATGAAATGGGACCTTCGTCTGGAAGATGACATCACCACATTGATTACAAGCATGCCACGGTGTGTTAGGCACCTGCACAATGCATATGGAGGCCATACACGGTACTAAGCTGCAGTGGCAAGAAAGAAACACTCCATAGTCAGAGACAATATTACGTTAAATTTTTTGTTTATTAGCGTTTATTTGTCTGTGATATTGGAACATTTCTTTTTTTTGTTTGAAACACTTTGAATTTCACGTTTTTATCGGTATCGTCGTAGCCTCTAAATGCTATGCTTTATATATATATATACATATATATTCCATACTTTTTTGCATTCTGTATGAATACACTATTGTAATATTTTTTTGAGGCGTTTATAAATATTAAACTAAAATTTTGTGTGTGGCAAGCCTACTTTGCAGTTGTTCAAATTTAAACCAATTTTTCTTTGCGGCAACAAATCATGTGTTTGCAACAAAACAGGGTTTTTTTTACAGTGCGTACAACGAAAATGAGTATTATAAGCTTGTTGTTGGAAGAGTACATATTTAAAGAAATTTAAGGGATACTTTTTAGTAACTTATCAAAAAAATAATTTTCCACCACTCACCGGGAATAAGTAACATTCCTTTGGCCATAAATGTTAATGATAACACGCTTTTGACAACTACGCACGTATAGCAAATAGACCGAAATAATTGGCCAGTGTTCATATCGATGATGCAGTGAGTTCAAATGTGCACTGTTGTTTGATCTGAATTCAACTTTCGCTGTGACATTATTGCAAAAACACAGGAACAAGAACTATTTCATAAAATGTGTTGTAATTCTTTATGAAAATAAAGTATATAATTTTATCTTTATTGGTTGCTAGAGCGTTTAGCATAATATACGAGCGTCCGTATTTTACTTTAAACACGTGGTTCAACCTTACAATGGGGGGAAAATAAGTACACTCTAAAATTGGAAAACAGATTTTTATGTTAAAACCACATAAACTATATATATTTCTGAATTAATTAACTGTTATTACTTTGTAGTTAACTGTAATAAATTCTCTATTTTAAAAATACTAAAAGGTATACATAAATGGCTTGTACCCATCCATCGAGGGAAAAAATGCAGAGTTATTGTACATACTTATTACAAACTTGTTATTTTTAAGCGGCCACAGAAATAAATATCATTACTTCGAAATGTGTTTTAGTTCGAACAATATGTCCCACAAACGAACCTGAGAATACCGCATTCCATCCACAATGCAAAGAATTTTTTTTTTCCTTATTCAGTTAAGTCTCCGTGAAAATGTTTTTCCCTAATTTTATGTAAAACGTTTCTTTACCTGAGAATATTGCAACGAATATATTTACATGTTCATGAACGTTCAAAATAAAAAAAAATTAATAAATAGTCGTAAACGGATGTGATTATTAACCCATTATTGTTCATGATTGAATTCCATTATGGAACTAGTAAACGTCATTTTTGTATGAATAATTATATTTTAAATCCAGTTTTTAGCCATACGTGGTCGTCAGTGTACCTGTACCAAAAACAATAATGATGTTCTTTGCTTGGTAATTTTCAATTAAATAAATTGTTGTGATTTTATGAAAAAGTGTAACTGAATGAAGATTTTTGAGTGTTGTAACACTTAAATATTATTACCATTAACGACGAATATTAGTTTTATCTTTGGAATTATTTGTCGTTAGTGGCTGTCCACGGCAAAGTGAGCATCTTTGGTTACCCTCTCATTTGCAATAATAACTAATAAACGTTTCTTTATTTTGGCCTTAGACGTTAACTTCAGAGTGCGATGGAATAAACGCACTGTGTTTATTGCTTACATGACCATATTTTTTTAAAAGTTGGTTAAGTAAAAAGAAATGCTGAAAGAAAAAAGTAACTAGGGCTTCAAGAATGTTCACTTTACCGTGAACAGCCTATATTAAATTTTTTTTGGCCAAAATGTGCTAGCTACTTTACTGGGAAGTCCACATTATCGATTTTCCTTATTACTGCAAACGACCAAAAATATTTCTATAACCTGAAGAGCAGTAGAATTAAAAAAAAAATGTCTTATGACGTATTAATTGCCTTCAATAATTGAAACAGGAGAAAATCACAAATGGCTGGCCTAAATTTCACAGTGGGAGGCACAGGAGCAGCTTATTTACGGACATTATTTTGCTAGCGCCAGATTTGGGGGAACTGTGATACAAAGTAGGCAGGCAGGAAGGAGAGCTTTAACGGAGTAATCTCCCAATGAACAATGCATAACTGTGTAGTTCTATAGGGGATTATGAGGTCTGTCCTGGTAGGAAATTACCACTTGAATATTTTATAACGCAAATAATGTTTTATTGGCTGGCTTCAACGAATATTTCAGAAATTTTTCTGTCATATGCAGTAATCATAAACTTTTTTGTTCTTTTGTGCGTACCGGTAATTAGTCTCATGGCATATTGAGTAGACCGCAAACAAATTAGGTCAGCAAGCGACCCAACGCAGGCATACATAAAAGTTGATACATAAAGCAGAGCTTATAATGATAGACAAGTATAAATGTATTAATACATAGTCCATAGCTATATTACAGTGAGATGAGAACTTTAAACTTCCTTAATATTGTGTACCCTTCCGCCTTAGGTAAAAATAAACGTTATCAATGACCATGTAATTACTTAGAGCCTATAACCGCACGCCTGTCGTGTGATTCTGCAAAAATTGCTTGAATTTTTCGATTTGCTAGTATTACATATATTCCTTCTATACTTCATACACTGTAAAATTTTATTGTGAGTAATATTTCGTTACATTCAGAAACCTTTGTAAAAATAGAATAACATCATTTGAAAAATTTCTTCTTCGACGTATTTATAATACATCTAGAAAAAGTTTGTAATTACCAGGAATCAATTTAAGTAGCTGATTCGAAGTTAAAAACAATTACATTCTGTGATAGTTATTTCATCAAAAACATTAGGTTGTGTTTACGAATGACGTGCTACTAAATAAAAATTTTTGAATTGGGGGAAAAATGTATCCTTTTAACGTTCCTCCGAGTGTAACGCTTTGTCTGCTATCATCATCATATGGCATTCCCTGATTCCAAGTGAGTTTGTGGAGTTTCCGATATCCATGCTAAA
Source organism: Dryococelus australis (assembly GCA_029891345.1). Classification (NCBI taxonomy): domain Eukaryota; kingdom Metazoa; phylum Arthropoda; class Insecta; order Phasmatodea; family Phasmatidae; genus Dryococelus; species Dryococelus australis. The sequence goes on along the minus strand of CM056995.1, from coordinate 32,732,789 downwards.
GGCTGTTCACAATAAAGTAAGCACTTTAGAAATTAAACTTAGAAAAAAGTCACAACTCCTATCTGCATATATTTTAGTTGGCGCACTGAGTGACATTCACAGAGTAAAGTTGGTAACGATGCATGGAAAGTAGTTACATATCTTAACGTCGAATAAAAAGTGTTAGGTAGCCATTTGGGATGATTTAAAATTATTTATTTCACTTCGTGTTTTTTTTTCCATTCATCGAAGTGTAAAAACTTGTAAATTTTTAAAGTATTTAATTTCTTATTAATTTCACAGTTTCATTTTACCGACGTATTAATAAAGTGATGAGGCCTATGGCAATGTTAATTTTACATAAGGTGGAGAAATACACAACGTGTATACAAGTAGATCTTAAGCAGGTCTTTCAAAAATGCTCATTTTACCGTGAAAAGCCTATAGTTCCCTCATTATTTTAACAATATAGTGACGGAATATTACGTCGCCTGAAATTTTCACGGAGCTCGGCGCAACGTAACGTAACGTTACGTCTACAACACTCGAAGTGTAAACTTGCTCACTTAAGCAGAGTGGATTGAATATTGTGTTTACCTAGGAAGGAGCATTTCAATGGGACAGTGTCAAATCGGCAATAGTGCCTCTACTGAATGGTAAAGACTGTTCACGATAAAGTGAGCGCTTTTGAAATCAACCTTAGAAAAAAGTCACTGCATCTACATGCATATATTTTATCGGCCATACTGACATGCGTCCAGAAAAGTTGTTCATGATGGAGAGGAAAGTAGTCCATTTGTCAACGTCGAATAAAAAGTATTAGATAACCATTTGTGATAACTTCAATTATTTGCCCCGCTTTCTGTTTTCAATTCATCGTAGTGTAAAAGTGAGCAGATTTCTACGATATTTATTTTTCTAATAATTTCGCTGTTTAACTTGGCCGACACACGGATAAAAAGATGAGACACGTGGCAGTGTTAATTTCACATGAAACGGAAGAACACACAACGTGTTTATAAGTAGATCTTAAGCAGGGCTTTCAAAAGTGCTCATTTTACCGTGAACAACCTATAGCTGCCCAGTAAAGCCCATCGTATAAAACAGTAAGCGTGTGCGCTGAAGCATGGATAAATAGGTCATTGATAAACGGGAATAAATAGACCAGCATAACTGGTTACCTTTGAAGTGATGGAAACAGGAAACTGACTTCCAGCTTGTCTTGACTGTCTGCAAATACGTACCGTACTCAACGTGTCTTTGCTTCAAATCCTAAGGAAGATAAGCTCATGCGATCACGGTACTATAACGTATTTTATATTGACAATAACATTCATAAAACTACGTATTCCTCAATTATAAAACTCCAACTGGACCCCTGTTAAATCCGCTTGCAGGCTAAACGTCATTCTGAAGTGTAGCAATTCTCTAACGCACTAAAATAAAACCTTCTTAAGGAGTGGTGTTTTCATATTCTTGTCCGACCTAATTCGTTTCGTCACATAAATAAAAGATAACGGAATTCTGTCAAACCTTCGTGGTGAAACTGAGTACACGTCAGCAATCGCTGCGAGAGGCTTTAAGATTCGAGTCCTGGGCAAGCCATGTGTGTATTTGCGTACACACGTACGGAGTTCCCTATATGCGATCACGTCACTCAACTCTGCCATAATGGTCAAAATATTTTCGATAAAGGTGGAGCAAAATAAGTTGTTGGGTGGTAAGGTGCTTGCAGTAGTAACCAAAACGATGTTGGTTCAACTCTCTGTGCAGCCAAAGATGTTTTTCCCTTTCGTGAATAGTTAGAACAATTTTTACTCATTTCAAAGTTTTTCATTACAGGATGTTTTCGTAAGCCTAATAGAAATAATTTTATTTCCACTTCTCAACGTTGTAAGTTGAAATACGAGATTTCAAATCTGTAACGCTACACTTATTACAAGAAGAATTTTTGCAATTATACAGTTTGTTTTGACAAAAAGTTTTTTTTAAAAACATTTCGTGAAAAGTACAACAATTTTTACAATGTGTGAATTAAAAAATAACTAACTAAAGTTGTCGATAGCGTTTAACATTACACTTGAAATGAGAGGTTGCTACATGGAAGTACATTTCTTATTTTGTTACGAATGTTACTATAATGATGCTATTTAGTGTTAACGTTATACACTTTTAGTAACTATGGGCAGAATGTTGACAAAAAGACCATTCAAGAAGACATTTAATAAGATTAACAGCGAACAAGCATAATAGCAAAATTCTTCTGCACATTTCCCCTCAAAATATGTTTTCGTGTACTCAGTGTACAAGTATGCATTCCAAGCTAATTAGCTTTTCATTGCTCGTAACGGCGCCATAGACAAATCAACATTCCACTCAAGCTTCGATATCGACACAAATACTCAAAACTGTATGATCTATCTAAATTATTTAAATTAGAATTTCTTTAATTATATTTATTTGTTATTTTAGGCAGCCAAGCAAACGAAACAATATGACGAACAGTGATTTAGTAGAACCGAATCAACAGATAATCGTTTGAAGTGATAAATCTGTGATAATTAGACACTCAGACTGTTTACATCGTTTATTATTCAAGGGGATAGTTTTGACTCATAAGATTTAAATATTACATATTTGCTTATATACTCGCTGATTCTAACGACTTAATACTGGGTAACTATAAGTGTGTGGTGAAGCATAGGAGCACACTTAAATCTAAATAATTTTCATAAATGATGTGGCTATGGCGATATTGGCCGTTAGATATATTTTTCAGAAAACACAATTTTTTTACGTTTTGTGCAGTGCGTTTGACTACGTAGAAACGTTTCCAAGTACAAAGCAATTTTCAAGATTGATGTGCTAGAACTACACGCGAGAGCAGTCGGGGCCGCGGTGGTGTGAAGTGGTTAGACTACTCGCCGCCCACTTGGGTACAACCGGGCTCGATTCCCGGCAGGGGGATTTTCGCGTGTGGGAATCGTGCCGGACGATACCACTAGCGAGCGGGTTTTCTCGGGGATCTCCCGTTCTCCCCTGCCCTTGCATTCCGGCGCTGCTCCACATCCACCTCGCTTCATTCTCATCGGCAAAGAGCCGCTCGAATCTCTTCACTGTCTCACTCACTCACTCATTCCGACACAGCGGACCATCTACAGGAAAGACGTCAATAAAACTGCCGAGTTCTGAGTGGGCAAGAAATTTGGATAATGACGTAAACAAATTGCAACACCCAATAACGAGGCCATGCCTTGTATAGGCACACACGCCGGCGTCATAATACGCGTTTTTGCCGCTGCGGTGAAAACGCTCAGGTTTGACGGGATGGGCACGACACGTTGTTGTAAATGTGAGGTGTCACATTTGTCCGGCGTTGCCGCACCGGCCGGACGTGACGCGTAGTTATGCGGCAAGACGGGATAGCCGGACAACAGGAAAGGATAGCCGGACAACAGGAAAGGATAGCCGGACAACAGGAAAGGATGTGGAAAACCTGTAGAATTAAAGCTGTCAGACTGTGCGGTAGTGCCCGAGCGTTTATGGTGTTCTCTAGCTTTCAATTACATATTTATAATTTGAACTATAGGCTGTTCACGGTAAAATGAGCACTTTTGAAAGCCCTGCTCGAGATCTACCTTTGTGCACGTTGTGTATTCTTCCGCCTTATGTAGGATTGACATTGATATTCATGCGTCGGTCAAGTCAAACTGTGAAATTATTAGAATAGTAAACAATTTACAAATTGGCTTATTTCTACACTACGACGCATGTAAAAAAAAAACAGAAAATGAATTAAATAATTTAAATTATCAGTAATTGTTACCTAACGCTGTTTATTCGACGTTGAGATACGGAACTACTTCCCCCTCCATCGTTACCAACTTTACTGGGCGCATGTCCCTCAGGGCGCCCGTTAAAATATTTGCAGGTAGAGACAGTGACGATTTTATAAGGTTGATTTCAAAAGTGCTCTCTTTATCGTGAATAGCCTTTAATGTGCGATACTGATAAATTTATTGAACACATCCATGAGAAGCCAGATTGTGGGACAAGAGTGCGAAGGAGTGTGTCGATAAAAAAAAAAGCGCAGAGAAAAAAAAAGCGTGGATCGAAATAGAGGGAAATATGTAAGAGGATTGGCTGCATCCGCCTCGAGTACACACACCATTTTCAATCTCGGCGACATTACTACACGACACCATCAACTGCTCGCCTCACCACGCGCACTGCTCGAAGCCATCTGCCAAGTTCTTGTCCCGCAATGCGTTTTGACTGGAACACTGTGACACCATGAGGTCATCCCGTCAACACGCATTCCGTTTTGCCGCAACGATAACAACGCATGATGTGATACCTGCCATACAGATGAATTGCACCAAGTCTTTCTTGGGAATAATGATTTATTTCAGCAGATAATTTTGCTCAGTGTCGAAAGTGTTTAGGTGTTTCTGCTAGTGTATGCTTATCGCCTCTTTAAAATATATTTATTAATATATATACAGTTATAATGGAAAATCAGGATACCATGATTGCTGAGTATTCTTAGTTTTCCAGATAAAAATGTGTTACTTTGTACTCAGACATGTATTGCACCATTTTTTTTATTTATTTAGGAAGATTTATTCTCCCAGGACGTGTGTTTCATTTTAAATGATAAAGACTCGCTGCTCATTTGCAACTGATCTCTTGTAATATTTGTTCTAGTGTACAACTTTAAACAGAAATTGTTAACCGAGTTTATAAAAGTGAATTTCGCTCATGTATAATTTAGAAACGAAAAAGTAATATGCAGTAAAAATTAAATTTTGTTCTCCACCCTACTTCATGCCACGTGTGCTATTGGTGCTTCTTCGCTCACTGGTGAGTAATCGCACTGGTGAGTAGTCGCACTGGTGAGTAATCGCACTGATGAGTAGTCGCACTGGTGAGTAGTCGCACTGGTGAGTAATCGCACTGATGAGTAGTCGCACTGGTGAGTAATCGCACTGGTGAATAATCGCACTGGTGAGTAATCGCACTGGTGAGTAATCGCACTAGTGAGTAATTGCACTGGTGAGTAATCGCATTGGTGAGTAATCGCACTAGTGAGTAATTGCACTGGTGAGTAATCGCACTGGTGGAGTAATCGCACTGGTGAGTAATCGCAAAGTGGTTAGTTTATCTCGTCTCCAGGTTAGTTGCCGGTTCCTGCTGCTTCCACAACGAGTCTGCAGTTATCAAGTAAGCTGCAGCATACTCTCCAACAAGCCATCTGTGACTACTGGTGAAAAGGTAGAAATAATTTATAACCGCAATTTTTCGTATTTAAAATCTTAGCGTACTTACAAAAAAAATCATGACAGGCGAACAAACGTGGAAGGTAGAAGTAAATTTGTGAAAAAAAAACCTTTGCTTTGGAAATTATTTAATTTCTTTCCGACTACATTTGGTTTCCTACACGCTGGTGAATTTGCATCACAATTACACCCTACAAAATTAAAATCTGGTTATTCCCTAATTAATGCAATACTTTCAGCTAACTTTGGTTTCCCACCAGATGATGAACTTCTGTAGTAATTATTATGAACAAGAGTAATTCAATCGATTCTAACGCCGCGATTTATTGGTGAACTATGTAACATGGTAATAGGGATTCCACAGAATGTTTTGCGTTGCCAGTTGACTCATCTTCAATTACGATATTGAGAAATAGTTCTAAGGCCATTTTATGTTATGATTTTAAAGGTATTTATTTGTGTCACATGAAGTGTAAATGCTTAAATTGTATTATTTTTTTAATTATAAAAAATTCAAAAACAAATCCAACTCAAAATATATCTAATAAGATTTGAAGTCAACTTATATAGCACAAGAGATTATTTTAAACAAAAAATAACGCTTCTTTTGAAACATTATTTAACCTGTATATGTTTAATTACTTTTTCCTCGTGTGTTATTTCGAATAAGACGGCAGAGAAGGCTGCAAGCCAGGATTGACGTTAGAGTTCTATTTATTCTTTGGGATCTTCTTATCGGCACGTCGCTCAAAGACATCTCAACATACCCATACTTCTTTGTTGCAGATATTAGTAGTAGGGTCGGGCGGGTTCTAAATCAAATGAGATGCCGACTTTTTTGATTGACCTAATTAATTTGATATCAATGTGATATCTAAGGGTTAGTTAAATTGATTGAAAGGGTTAATCAATTTGAAATAGCTAAATTAATTGAAGAGTTATATATTGAAAGGGTTAAAGTTAATGAAAGGGTTAAATTGATTAAAATGTAAATTTTTGTGTTTAGTGCAACAGTGTACTAAGAGTCAATTTTATTATTTTCTTTTTTTTTCTCTTGATTTTATTGTACTTCTTGCTTTCCTTTTATGGGTAGCAGAAGCTCTGTACGATGTTGACAGTGTGGTGTTCTGCAGTCGATTGACCAGAGTGGTGGGTTTCAATGTGTTATATAGGTGTTGAGTTGAGTGCAAGAGTGGGATAAGTGTAAGTTTTTATGTTTTTAGGTTTGGAGTGGGATTTTGCTCATAGATGGTAGATAGGTGATTTTTACGAATATATTTAACACACAAGAGAAATTCAGTGTTTAAACAATTTCTACATATGAATAAATAACATGTGTGTGTGTGAGAGAGAGAGAGAGAGAGAGAGAGAGAGAGAGAGAGAGAGAGAGAGAGAGAAGTATGTATAACTACCTGGTTTCATAAAGAAACAAGTCCAATTATGTGACTCTAGTATGGAATTAAACGTACTGTCATTTTACTACCCTGAACTGTATGCTACCAATATAATGTACATGAGAGAGAAGTATAATGAACGAAAACAATTACGTCAGTATGGAATTAATGATTTACAACAAAATGTCCCTATAAATTAAACAAACACAATAACAAGATATAATGACGCACCTCGCACATACCGTACATGTCCATCTGCCTGTGAGACTGGCAAAGAGGAAATTTAGAAATGTTAATTGAATAACATGCATAATAAAACCGCACCTCTCCCAAAACAAGTCTGTCTGGCTCCAAGCTCAGTAAAGCACTGTTTGATTATATACCGGAACGCTGAAATTTTAAACAAAACGAATGTTTCAAATAAATTTAAAAAAACTTGTAATGAAATGGCAGCAGGAGCTCCCCGATAACACATCCGTCCACCTCGGAGGTCACTCGATGAATGAGTGGATCGTATGACGTGTGCCTGCTTATGTACGTGTAGCACGGCCAGCATCTTAAAGGCAACTGAGTAGATATTTACGACTAACAGTACCAATTTCCCTACCAAGCTGCTATTAAGGACTTGATTCGTCCTACAAGTATGTGAATGTATAAAAGTGAATTATTTAAAAATAATGCACATACTACAAATGTTTTCAGTAAAGTCTGTGAAATTCACTGCATTTGGTAATAAAAATGCGAGTTGAGAATGCTACGAAGTTTCGTCGACTGAACACATAAATAGGATTTTCACAATAAACGCATTATCACACGAAATTGTATATTTTATTTCTGATAAAGAGAAAAAAATATTTCAGACTACAGTTTACGAAGACTGTGAATGAAATCTGGACCCCAGATCATATAATATTGTTTAACAAGAATCACAGCTTTCACACATTATATCGTTTAATAAGAATCGCTCGTATTGTACTCCGAAGCCTGGTGTATATGAAGGAGCTATTGAGGTATTCATCCATCTAGTTCAAATTTCTATGAGCAACTGAAGATGGGGGAACCATCGAGAAACCTCCACATTGCTCTGTCCATGGCCAACCACCCCTCCCCCCGCCAGAGCAAGCAAGTCTGTTCTTGAGGTTACTCATCCCTCTGCTCTCGATAGTCAATTTCTCGCCATTGAGGCAAGAGGGCAGGGAGTGTATAAATATTTTAACAGTTTCGAAAGTAAGTTTAACGAAACAGTATATAAAGAGACAAAAATGATGGTTTTCGGAGTTGGAATATAGCGATTTTCAATGTTATTATTTCTTTTTTTACTGAAAGGTCCAGATTCTTGTAAATTTATGGAAAAAATGGTGGCCATTTTGAATCCTTACTGTATATAAGGAGGGATAAATTAATTTTTTTCTCAGTCTTAACTCATCAACTACCCAGTGCACATCGAAGGTTTGCATGTGCATAGCAGTATCACAGTAAATGATGCCAGGTGTCCATTGCAACAGCAGGCATCTACACCAACAGAAAGCATCGACATCAATGGCAAGTGTTGATAACATGAACGATAGGCATCCATTGCAACAGTAGATGTCTACAACAAGCATCCCCACCGAGAAGACATGAACTGTATACATTAACATCAGGCATACACACCGAGAACGACGCCAGATGTCTACAGCATCTACACTACAACTTCGCTACATCTAGATCATCATCAACACAGAATCTACAGAAGAATTCATATCTGCGTCAGCTCGCAGCAGGTACAATGCATCAAGGGCACTGCTGTGACATTTGTGACTCCGATTGGATTGAAATGTTCAATGCTCTTTTAGCTTATGGTATGGCGAGAACCTTACTGAGATTCGAATGTTCCCAACTGCGAGTGTTGCCGAAAGAATTTATCATTTATTTTGCAGGCCATGAAATAAAACTATTGTATCCGATCCTGGCTAAACATTTACAAGCTCTTGAGGATATCATATTATATTTGCCATGTGATGACTGTTTTTGCAGCATGCCTGCCTTTGCTAATGATGGGAACTTGCAACATAAGCAGAGGTATTGTATGCAGATAAAGTAGATTCCGAGGCGAGCACTGTCATCTTGTAAAACTTATATGAGAGAGAGACTTTTTTTGTAAATAGTTTATAAAGAAACAGCGTAAAAATGATGTGCTATGTTCAGGGTTTCGAAAACTACCAAGACAACTCCTTTGTAATTACGGGGCTTGCTATCTATTATTCAACCGATGCTAATGACTCTAAAGTATTATGCTTTAAATCTTCCAGACCTTGGTAGAGCTTAAAACCTGAAGTTAAAATGATGTTTCGGGAACAGACTTACGAGATACAAAACCTGAAATGGGACTCAGGTGACATAGCTTATGAAAAAAAATTTCAGTATGTAAATGATGCATTAAGCGAAGACTATCCCATATACATGCTTGGAAAAATGCAGAAGGAAATTTTAAAAACTTCAAGCAATGTAGAAGTAATAAATGTCAGAAGATACAACTGTTCGAGAATTAATTCAATTGTCAAACACTATAATACTAATCACTGTGAGGAAAAAACATTCTGCTCACAATGGAAAAGCAAAGCTTTAAGAGAATATGTGTACAACATCCTACCTATGAGTAGAGGGCGGTATTAATTTTTCTAAAAAATGGTTTGTTCCGGGTAGAATAATATTTCGAAGAAATGGAAAAATTAGACCCAGAGAAGACGTATTCCAGTATTTTTCGAGGACAGAAGAAAGTATGGTTTCAGTGATGTGTAATGGAGATGAACATTAGAATTTCGCAAAAAGATTCGGAGAAAGCCTGTATACAGAACGAGTACTGTGTGATGAAGAAGACTGTCCTGTTTTTAAAATGCGACCTGACAGTGAACTGCCCTGTTCTTCTTGGGACCTATGATTTAAAAATCGCAGTGTATAAATAACTGAAGAACCAAGTTTTCCTCAAATAAAACATTAATTAATTAGAGAATTTTACGATACACCCACCTTATGAACTGAAACATGTAAATATAAGGAACACATCATGCAAATACAAGCTAGTAGCAGCCTTTTAAGAGCACCATGTGGAATGTGGGACTGTGAGGTTTGGAACAGCATTGTTTGTGTCTATAAATTTCAGCTAACAAAGTTATCATTGAAGAACTAATTTGACCACAAACTGGAAGAACATCTGTCGAGAGAGAGAGAGAGAGAGAGAGAGAGAGAGAGAGAGAGGAGAGAGAGAGAGAGAGATTATCGTACACCAGAGCTTCAGTTACTATGGAGAGGTTCGAATCATCACTTCAGTATGCCAGTGTTTCTCCAGGATTCAGGCGAGTGTGGTTTTGAATTGAAGATAAAGATAATCCACTACAGATACAGATGTGCAATGGAAATGAACATTGGTGTTTCTCTTTTATCAGTCCAACAGAAAATGTACAAGTTTTCGATGTGTGTAATGGACGAAAGTGTTGTCCTTTATATAATTTATGTCCTGACAACAAATTATTTTGTAACAAAGGAAAACTAGAATTTTAAGCTCAAAGTGCTTACATCACCAAATCCAAGTCCAACAAGAAAATCAAATACATAATGCAGAAGGAGTGCATCGCTGTTCTCTTGCTACAGAATGGACAGAACAATGCAACGTCCAGCAACATTATACATATATATAGGTGACCAAGAGTTAACTTATCCCTGTGGCATGTGGCAATGTAACATTTTTCAAAGTAAGATCGATTGGCAGACTATATAAAGGAAAGCGTTCAGTAATAAATTGTGTCATGGATAGAATCTTCGACCCTACAGACATATACGAAATCCTGCAAATAGGACACAGAAGAGTTTTCTTTAAACTGTATGAAAGTATTCTACAAGTTCATGACTGCAATGATACAGAACATTGGTGCTACACTTTCGACAACAGTCGCGGCATTCGCTTTGGAGAAGGAATAGCATGTAACGATTGTGCTGTGAGATATCTTTGCACCAACAGTGACTTGCCAACTACATTAGAATATTTGATGATTGCCAGTCTTAGCAAGGATATAGAAGAGGAACAGGGATATGGAGTAATCGCCTACCAACTCATCAGACCTGAAAAGGGAATCACGGTTGGTTGGAAGGAGACCTGCAATGGGACCATCCACAACTTTATTTTTGAACAAGGAGGATTAGTTTTTCTGTCCATGTGTAATTTATATGCATGTGAAGTGGGTTTGTATTCTGTAACTTATAGCATATCATATTCACATTTTGATGTAAAGGAAATGTATGAGTCAGACATTCATTTCAAATGTATGTATCTCTCCCAAGCTTTTACAGCACATCGTAAACCAAATAGTTATGATTGCACTTTAACTAACTGTAACAGTTCTGAATGTCTTCTAACCAGTACAGACTGCACAGAGTAGATAGTTCATTTAAACTTAAGGGCGAACACATTGTAATTTATATTGTGTGGAAGTAAAATGTTCGAAACATCTTGTTTATGGTACACACTGTTTTGCCCTTTCAGTATTTCGAAGAATGTGATAATAATCTTCATACTTTATATCATTATAGCAAAAACAAGTTTGGTTACACATCTCATACTGGGTACGATTCATCAAAAAGTTATTTGCATCGAGAAATAAAATTAGCAAAAATAAAATTTAGCCCTAAAACATTTCAACTTATTTATTTAGAGAGAGAGAGAGAGAGACAATGAATTTATCAATATACACACATTTTTACTTGTTAATTTTTCTCAGTCCAGTGTAGGGTGTCATAGTAGCAATATGATGTATTTTCATCCTGAAAATCATTATGTCAGTGTCAAATAAATAAAGTCCAATATAACTTACACCTTATGGTGCAATAAACTTTTGCAAGAATTTACAGAGACTTGCGATAGTATTTTTCGTTTTAAAATAATTTATTTTCCTCTAGGAGATGGAAAGAGTTACAAACTCATACAGTACAGTGACAATAAGAAATGTAAAGTTGTTCATGTGACTGCAAACACACCTCTTTCATCTAGTATTGAAGATGTATACTGTCATTATGTTGAATCATATCCTGATTTGTGTACAAACAGACCGATTAAAACTGGGGGGTGGGGGGATATGGATCCAATATTAAGAAAATGAATGAAAACTTTCTTCACTGAAGTTGTTAACAGTACATTAAAAAAATATTTGTTTTTAAAGAAAAATGTTATATATATTTTGCTAGTTCTAAATATTTTGTGTTAGCCTGTAGTTGTTCTGGAGCAAGGTGTAATTGTTGTAAATAAAATTTGGGTTCGACCTATATTTTTAAATATAATAGTGTAATTTGTCTGACATCCTGTGTTTATTAATGGGTTTATAATTTGTCTCTTGAAAATGTTGTAAAGATATTGTGAATTCACTTGTGTTTGTTTAGCATGGAATTGTTTGGAGTAAGTTCTATTTGCTAGTGATTAAATGTTTTATGCCATCCTATACTCGTTTGATTCTGTGTGTTAAATGATTTGAAACAAGTGTGTAATTTGTATATGTTTTGGAGAAAAATTTTCTACTTCCTTAAATATGTTTTGAAACATTGTATATTTTGTTTGTTGAAATAATAATAAAACATTTTTGTGTATATTTGGTAAATAAATATGATGTAAAATGATTCCCTTTTGTATGTTTATTTAACCTATTCCTTATTAAAAGTGAACTTGTTTTGGTAAGAAAATATTTTTCCCCAGAGACATTTGAGGGAAAAGTACTTAATTTGTCTCCAACAGAGCGAGAAAGAGAGAGAGAGAGAGAGAGAGAGAGAGAGAGAGAGAGAGAGATTCTTAAATTTTCTACTAAAAAAGGTTGTTGCATTAACAAAGAAGAGACTTGCAAAAAAATCAGATTCAAACAGACTATTAGTTCCCGAAGAATACTATTCAGGTAAAGATATAATTGAGGCTGACAAAAAATGTATGCAGGAAAAATTATAAATACATAAGAGTTTATTCATTCGCCAGGCTCCATATAGTTTCGAATCCTGGATAAGGCATGGTTGATTGTAATATATACTATGTGGGTTCGATTCCTGGCTAAGAAATGGTTGATATAAGCTGGGATAAAATCCCAGTTAGATCATGTACGATTGTAATCAAGTTTTTCACTTTCAGTGCCGGGTAGATATGATTGTAATGTATAGATACTGTGTTCGATTCCCGGTTAGTCTTGTATGGTATTAGTTATTTTGTAAGCCAGTAATCGTTAACCATATTAACTAAAAGGATTAATCAATTAAATATAAAATTACAAATAATTGATAGTAAAAACAGGAATTCGTTCGTATATCTAAAAGAGTGTTGAATCATCATTTAATTGATTTCACCTCATAATGCAAAAAGTTCATATTGTACTTACAATTGTTAGTGTAATAAATCATTAAATAAGAAATTAATTCAAACCTAATGGCTTAAAACCATACAATTAGACGTTAAATTCAGATATAAGCTCTAAAATTCAGCATATCCACTCCAAAGTTCCTAAAATGCATTAAATACTTTTAATTTGCATTGAGGCAGTTAAAAATTTAATTAAATTTATTAAAATGTGTTATTCATCTATATGTTATCCATTTCAGGCAAATAGCATTATTTTAATTTTTTTGACAAGGGAGGGTGGTGAGGGTATAAATAGGGGTGTGCACCCACTGGAGTTCATTTGCTGTTGAGACTTCATGGGGGTCAAGACCTCCTCTCTCCTCGAGAACGTGAATGTGTACTGTCCTTTAGCCTTGTGAACTGGTCCGTGGTGCTAGAGTACCTAGTTCAAGGCCATTGGCTGCCCTCCTGCCGTTTACCTCTGCTTGTCTGTTCCACAATAGGGCTTTGCGACCAAGGGACCCTCCTGGCCATCGCTTATGCCGGAGAAGTCACCCGTGGAGCTAGCTTGGGACATGATCGCCTGACTGCTTACTAGCCTGATGGGGTAGGCTCCCACGGAGCTCTCGAGGGGATTGCGAGTGCCCGTCTACTAACCTGTTGGAGTAGGAACCCCGATGCTCACCTGGCAGAGCGGCCTACCTTTCAGATCGACTGACCTGGGTTCGGGTCTTGTTCCACACCCACCATCTTTGCTACAAGAGTTAAAGTAAGTTAATAATTTAAAATATAAATATCTAGGGTTTTAGGCATTTCATTAAAAAAATTTCGCATTTTCTTTAAACTTTGAGTAAATTGCATGAATTTCATTCTACTTTTTATCAAATTGAATTATGGGTCTTTGAAATTGTAAAACAAGTATTTAGAATCGTAAAATAAGTCTTTATAATCGTAAAACAAGTCTTCACAATTATAAAACATTTTATCAAATAGACTGATGGGTCTTTGAAAATTGAAAAACAAGTCTTTAGAATTGCAAAACATTTCTTTAGAATTGCAAAATGTTTTATCAAACTCAATAATGGGTCTTTGAAATCATAAAATAAGCCTTTGTAATTGTAAAACAAGTGTTTGGAATCATAAAACTATTTATCAAATTGAATGATTGGTCTTTGGAATTGTAAAACAGGTCTTTAAAATTGTAAATTTTTTTATCAAATTGAATGATTCGTCTCTAAAATCGTAAAACATGTTAACAAATTGAATGATTGGTCTTTAAAATCGTAACATGATATTTATTCTGAGTGTGATATATACTTTTAGAGTTTGTTAAACTTTAAGTTTTTTATGTTTAGTAAATGTTAATTCATGTGTATGGATGACTATGTGAGTGTTTGTGTGTGTTGTGTGAGTGCAAGGGATAGGTGATAAAATTTAATTCCAGATGTAATTTGTATGTGCATCTGAGTTTATTTAGCAGAGTTGAGAGGGATATACATGTGAACCACCAGTAGTAGCTACTGCACTATATGGAATAAGGCTGTGTCGATAACACATACCTGACCCTATTTTCACTGTTTAAATATTCACAAAGTATATGAAAAAACATTTAGAATCTATCACCGAATAATCTCTGAAAAAAAAATTTAGGTCAAGTAAGTGGATGACTGTGTGTGTGTGAATGCAGAGGAAAGGTGGATGACTCTGTGTGATAGAGAGATTTCTCAAGTATCTTTAAGTTTCAAAAAATTTTACTTCTAAAATGCAAGTATTCAAGTTTGCATAGTTGGAAAAGTATTACATATTTAGTTTTAGAGCGAAAAATAATTGAATTTTAACTATTTTTTTTCATTTGTTAAAAAACAAAGACAAGTTTTATAATGTTATTAAACTTATATCCAGAAAATTTAGAATTTTTTTTATAGCATATATGATTTTGACGATGCACCGTTGAACATGGTTTTCTGATGGTGTAAGTGGTTTTACTGTGAATTATTCGTAAATTTTTACAGTGTAATAAGATTTTGACAGTGTAATATTCGTCGATTTTACAGTGTAATATTCATAAATTGTTTTGATGGTGTATACTAGTTTTAATGGTGTAAGATAAAATGAAGTGAATTTTAAAATGTAAGGATTTTCTCTCACAAAAATAATTTTTATACTGGGCTTAAACCTGAATGTAATAGCACGAATTTAAATTTCACTGTTATTTTCTAAACGAAAAGTAAAACATGTGAAAGATGAGGGCGAGGCAGGTCGCAAAGTGCTGTCAATTCTACTCTGGAGACGGGCTGCATATTGAAAGTCGGCAGATGGACGTGGCTGGAAGGGAAGTGCTGCTGTGGCTACGCAATGAGTCATTTAAGGGGAAAGGGAGAATGTCGAGCAGGCACGGCAGGGGGAGAGTGGCTGGATGGTGGCGCGCGTGGGCACTAGTGGTAGCTTACTGAACTATTCTTCCCATTATCTTAGTTAGTCAGCTCCTTGCACGGACCGGTCTGACTTGTTCCATGCTTGTGTCTTACACTGTTCACCCTCAACATGTGCACGACCCATCGGGCAGTTGAGACCTTGCCCCATCTATTCTCTATTGTGTTTTGTTTCTCCTCATCTGCTAGCTAGCTACCGCTCATCCACTTTTGAAGTGTTTTGAAGTCACTCTCATAAAATTTAAAATTAAGAAAAGCATTTTGCCCTTTTGTCTAGGATGTTAGTAGTAAAATTATGGTTTCAGTTATGTTGTATATGTATGTGTATATGTGAGTATTAAGAGTGTTTTCTTTTTTTTCCAGAAGCACGAGTCACCTACATATATGTAGTTATCACGGTGTTGTAACTTTTATATCGGGAAAACTAAAGGAATTATAGTTAGTTAAAATGGGTGAGCGTAAGTGATCCAGTGGTGAGATCTTGCTTGAAGATCTTTACGTAAGCGATTCCACTTCGGAATCGCAGACGGAAAGACAAATAAGCTGTTGAGACAATGTCCCTTCGCCTAAGCAGTCACAAGTAAATCTCTTGAAGGATGATCTCTACTTAAGAGATTCGAGCACAGATTCGATTATGGAGAAAGTGTTTACAGCCAAAGGACAAAACATGTCCGCATTCTCCAAACATGAGATATTAGATGTTTTGAATAACAATTTATTATCAGACTCAGAAGATTCTTGTTATTCAGAGAGTGCTCAAACCATTTCACAACTGACTTTCGAGTCAGTTACAGATATTTCACCAAGGGAGCCAGAAAATAATTTATTTTTCGATTCCGAAGCCTCAGTGGAAGCTTTGCTAGACCTGAAGTACCAGCTATTGGCTACAGCGTTTGCAGGAAGACTAAATGGCATGTGAATACATAATGATCAATTAGAGTCTGACAGATTTTTCTAGTTTTTCCAAGGGTGTAAAGACCCTTTATTATTAATGGCTTCACCCCAGCCAGTTAGAGTTTCAGTTACCATAGCGGGTAAGTACTTGAAATCCCTCACGGCGGAAGAAGGCGCTACATAAGCCTTTTATTTTCGAATTAAAATGCTCCCTGTCCTGCATTAATCTGATGTGGGTTTACTCTATGATGATGGTATTGTTATTTATCTTACTAACAGACTTGAGGAGTTTAGTGTCTGTCGATCTGGCTGGAGTCTCTAAATATTGACATACATGGACGTACATGTGAGCCAATATCGGCAGTTCATCATTGGTGCTGGGCACACTGAACTACCAAAGTTTATTGCTGATAGGAAAGGTTGTGTCGATGTACACAGACAAGAGGACAAGTGTTTCCACTATGCAGTATTAGCATCTTTGTTTCCTGTCACACAAAATGGCGAGAAAATTACTTCATTTCCAAATTCTCACAAGATTTTGAATATCGAAGGTCTATCGGCACCTGTATTCATACAGGATATTCGCAAGTTTGAGGAGAACAATTCTATTTCTATCCATATCTATTGTGTGGTAGGCAAAGATAGCAATATAATTGACGAAACTTGCAATAAGGGTGGGGTTGTAATACCCATGTGTATTTGTCCTGTACACCATGACAAACACGTGCGAGTGGAAATGCCACCCATTTGGATTTCATATACATTTTAAATATGTCTTGGCTCATTGGTAGTCAGCTGAATAATAAGAAAAAAAATTGTTTGTGAGCATTGTCTCCAATACTTTGTTAGTGAGGAGAAACTTTAGTGAGGAAAACCTCGCAAGTCACAGTATTCTTTGCCAGCAACAAAAGGCTGTTCGCAGTAATTTCCCCACTGTGAACGACAAGTACTTGGAATTTAAACATTACAGCAAACATCGGAGATTGGGTTCCATCGCCTATTTCGGCGTATAAAGTTGCCTAAAACCCATGTCCCCTTGCTTGCCTAATGATGAAACAAGTAATACAATTACCGTCAACCAACATAATCCTTATGCTTGTAGCATTTTGTTGGTCTGCTCATACAATCCAGCTTTGTCTCAGTATTTCTAGTTTGTGGGTGCTGTTGTATGCATAAATTAGTTGAACTTACAAAGTGGGTTGCAGGAATCTACAATGTCATTGTTCTGATGAATCAAAAAAAAACCTGCAGATACAGCTAGGTAGGCGACACAGAAAAGTTGTCCCATTTGTAAAGAAATGCTCGGCACAGATGATATTATGGTCGACCATGACTATCTGATGAGCGAGATCAGCGGTCACGCACATAATAAGTGCAACTTGAATTTCAGACTGCCCAAAAGACAACTTGTCGCTGTTTTCCATAACCTGCAGAATTATGATGCTCACTGTTTTATAAAGTCCTTGGCTGAACGTCATGTACCATTACATGATGGAATCCTGGAAAACTTCAAGTGATTGGAATGACCTTAGAGAAGTACAAATGATTACAAAACAAATTCCCAATGGGACTGATTTCAATGGAATATTTCTACTTAAAATTAACTTATTCATTCCCATTCACGAGCACCTCTCTGGAAACTTTGGCAGGTCATTTGCTATCTGCGCAATTGAGTATCACCCACTCGATGTTTCCAGACAACACCCAATTCGAATTGGCAAAATGGAAGGGAGTTTTTCCTTATGACTTTGTTAAGTCGACAAACAGTCTGACGCGCAAGTCTTTCCCACCAAGGGATGCATTACATAATGTGATGAGCGGTGAGGTCATTAGCGATGAGGACCACTCTCATGCCCAAGCTGCATGGGATGTGTTCAACTGCATAAACTTGCTGCAGTATGCCATTCACTAATTAAGTGTGGACACTTGTTTAGTAGCTGATATTTTTGAGAATTTCAGGACTGTATGTTTGTCTCATTACAGTCTTTACCCCACCGTGTACATTACAGCTTCGTCTTCCGTGGGACACTTTATTGTCAATGACATGTGCCCGACTAGAGCTTTCGACTGACCCAGAGATGTATCTTCTGTAGAACGCATGGTTAGGGGCGGCATTACCCAGGTTTCAAAACGACGTGCAGAAGCCAACAATGTTTACATGGGTGAGGACTACGACACCAGTGTGGCATCTAAATATATATGCTATTTCGATGTCAATGGGCTGTTGAGTCATACAATGTGTTCCAAACTTCCGATCGGCAATTTTGAGTGGGTTGAGGTTAACATGTTTTCAACACAGGATTTATCAAACACGGTGAATGACAGTGACACTTGCTTTTTCATGGAAGTTGACCTCTCTTTTCCAGAGGAGAGTCATGTTGTTAAATTATGTGCTTTGCTTTTGGCCCCAGAAAATGGCATACCCGCGAACGGCTCGCATGAGAAATTCCTTTTAAAACTCGTGCCACAGAAGAAATATGTTATAACAGGGAAATACTGAGGCAATACTTGATGTATGGGGCCAAACTTGACACTGTTCATCACATTTTACACTTTGAGAAGAAGGCTTGGATGGCTCTGTACATCAAGTTTAAAATTGATAAATGTTTTTAAGTTAATGAATAATTCAATTTACATTGAAATCTTGCAGAATGTCCACCGGGAAAGGGACATTAGAGTCGTTTCGAGGTATGGCATGATCTATGGGGCTCCAGAGTTGATAAGGTCGTCCTACATTCCAGGTGCAGTAGATTATCGATGAAAACTTGGTCCTGATCGAGATGTCAAAGAGTTCTATTGCATTCAACAAACCTTTGTAGACTGGTGTTGCCATTCTCGACCTTTCAAAATTAACTCTATACAAATTTCTCTATCAGTACATGCATACAAAATTTCTTCCGCCGACTTTTCACCTCCTCTATTATGACACCAATTCCCTAAACTATTCTGTTGATTGTGATGGCATATATAAAGTAATTATCCCAGACGTAAAGGCGCTGTTTGATACATCCAATTATATGCTCAATAATACGCAATGATTCCCTCATGAGAACAAAGGCCGTACCAGGGTGATGAAAGATGAATGTGTTGGGTGTATAATCACACACTTTGTGAGTTTACATCCTAAGCTTTATGCATATGTTGTAAATGAGCCATGTATTTGTAAGACAAAATATGTAAAACCCAAAGTGTTGCCATCACTCAGGAACGAGTACTATCGAGATCGCCTCGAAAATTGCACAATGTTTCTGGGGACCCAATATCATTTCCATTCGCGTTCTTATCAAGTCTAAACCGAACCCGTAACAAGAGGTAGTGTAATCAGGTATGGATGATAAGTAGTACATTGAGGCAGATGGAATATCATTCTTACCTTGGGGGCACTACAGAGTACCTGAGTAATTATTTTTCCCTCCATATAATAGTTTCAGCACCACAATAAATTTATAGACCTCCCTGCACCACAGTGCTAATGACGTCCATCTGCTGCCAACACAAACAAGTCCTGGTCCACACTCATCGCAGATGACTACAGTTTTCTACAATCATAATCGCAACTGACTACACAAACTACAAACATCATCGCAATTGACTACACCAACTAAAAATATCTAGAACTAATTGCATCATGTCTGTTGCATTAAAATCCAATGCTGCTGTTGTCTATTTCCCTAACTACAGTATAAAGAATAAATCTTTCTTCGATATCTTTACCCCTTGTCAAAGAAGAAAATGAAATTCACACTGGAAACTGTGTGTGTGAGAGTCTGAAAAATAAATTGCCTGGATGTGACACCTAAAAAAAATGCTTCAAGTGCGTGTTTTTTTAACTACTCAAGAGAGTTGTATATAATGTAAATAATTAGGAAAGAGACATCCCCATAATGCTCTATTTTTTACAATTTGTCTGTTTTTTGTTGTATATAAATTTCTTAAATTGTGTTATAGTGTGTGTCAATAATAACTTGATTTGGGAAATGCTAAAGCCTGTTTGAAAAATAAGTGTGAAATGATAGTTTTTTGCTGTAAATAGTTGTTGATTTTTTAATATAAAATCTGCTATATTGTGTTTAGTGTGTGTCAATATTAACTTGATTTGTAAAGAATTAGCTAAGAATTACTAAAAACCATCGTTTTGAAAAGACGGTTTTTAGTAAGTAATAACCTGTTTTGTTACATATTGTTGTAAAATAATGATTTTTGTAACGTAATCTTGTTTTTACCCTAAAGTCTTTTATTTGGTAAAAAAAATTTTCATTAAACAAATGTTTGTTGTAAATTGAATATTTTTGTGTGACATTGTAAATATTTACCTTATAAGGATGATTTTGAAAATAATATTTTATAATACAATTTTTCATGTTAAAAATAAATAGTACCTGTCTTTGTTATTTTTTAATACCTCGTGTCCCTAACTATTTTCAATAATATCTAAACATCGATGCTAACAGGCTAAGTGTCTGTCATGAAAGAAACCTGCAATGGAATGAATCAGTTTTTTGCAAATAAACAAGCCAGCGGGTTAAAACCTTTGTCCACTCCATTTGCTTAAATTGAAGGTTGGTGTAGGATACACGACACCTTGCTGGCCAACTTTTGTGACATCCCAGGGGGATATATTGAAAGTGAGCCCCAAATACTTTTACAGAGACAGGTACAAAGAGACCTCTTTCCGTCCTTGCCTACAAGAATGTTTCTCCAGCTAAAACTTTTATGTCTGCACCAAACAGAATCCGGCAAACATTTTTAATAT
The DNA here is from genome assembly GCA_029891345.1 of Dryococelus australis. Lineage (NCBI taxonomy): Eukaryota > Metazoa > Arthropoda > Insecta > Phasmatodea > Phasmatidae > Dryococelus > Dryococelus australis. The sequence goes on along the minus strand of CM056995.1, from coordinate 32,711,715 downwards.
AAAAAATATTTCACATTACATACACACAGATTACAAGACTTCCTGTTCAAAATCCAACACAATGATGTCTGGTGAAGAAAACAAACACAGAATTAATATATTTAATGTATTTTTTAATTAAAAATAAATTTCAACTATGTCACAAACATGAATTATTCTACTTGCAAGAGACTGACCTACACTTCGATGCAAGTTGATTATTTTGAAACTCGTTCACAGTCTTTTTAAAGTAAAGTATGAAATATTATTTTAATTTATCGGAAATAAAATATACATTTTCTTGCGATAGTGCATTTATAATGAAAACCCTGTTTCTGTGTTTAGTCGACGAAACATTGTAGCATTTTTAACTCGCATTTTTATTACCAAATGCCGTGAATGTCACAGATTTTATGGAAAATATTGGTAGTACATACATTATTTTTAAATAATACACTTTTATACATTCACATACTTGTAGGACGAATCAAGTCCTTAATAATAGCTTGGTAGCGAAAAGGTTCTGTCAGTCCTAAATTTCTACTCAGTTACATTTAAGATGCTGACCATGCTACACGTATATAAGCAGGCACACATCATACTATCCACTCATTCATCGAGTGACCTCCGAGGTGGACAGACGTGTTGTTGGGGAGCTCCTGGTGCAATTTCATTACGATTTTTTTTAAATTTATTTGGAAACATTCATTTTGTTTAAAATTTCAGAGTTCAAGTATATAATCAAACAGTGCTTCACTGAGCTCGCAGCCAGACAGACGTGTTTTGGGAGAGGTGCAATTTTATTATGCATGTTAATCAATTAATTAATTTTTACTTATGGATTACGTTTCTAAATTTCCTCCTCGCCAGTCTCACAGGCAGACGAACATGTAAGGTATGTGCGAGAGGTATCATGTACATCTTGTTATTGTGTTTGTTTAATTTGTAGGGACATTTTATTGTAGATCGTTAATTCCATACTCACGTAATTGTGTTCATTCGTTATGCTTCTCTCTCATGTACATTATATTTCTAGTATACAGCTCGGGGTAGTAAAATGACATTACATTTAATTCCATACTGGAGAGTCACATTATTGCACTTGTTTATTTATGAGACCAGGTAGTTATACATACTTCTCTCTCTCTCTCATGTGTTATTTATTCATTCATGTATCTACAATCTATGGGCAATATGCCACTGCAAACAAAAAAAAACATTAAAAAAAACACTTATCCCACTCTTGCACTCAACTCAACACCTATATAACACATTGCAACACACCACTCTGGTCAGTCGACTCTAGGACATCACACCGTCAACATTGTACAGAGCTCCTGCTTCCACCAAACACAAAAATAAATAAATTAACCATTTCAATCCATTTAACCCTTTAATTAAATTTAACCCTTTCAATACATTCAACCATTACGATTCGATCAACCCTTTGAATAAATTTAATTAACCTTTTGATATCAATTTGATATCAAATTAATTAGGTCTATCAAAAAAGGAGTCATCCGCTTCGAGTTAGAACCCGCCCACCCATACTACTGGTATTTTGTTCAAAAAGACTTGAAGGGTATGCCCAGATTCACGTGGACCTGTAACACTAGTTGTACTTGTGGCCTGTGTTTGTAAATACGTGTTCAGCGATGTATTTTGCAGTTAAGCAATTTTATTTGGTAGGGGAAAACAGAGCCACTTGCAGAAGCAGGGGAAAAAACGTTATGCCAATTGTTTACCACAGTAATGGCATAATTGGAGAGCAAGCTGCATTACCTTAAAAATGGCACTTCATTGTTATTATTAAGATGCCAGATATACATGGAAAAGAGAATTGGCAGTACGGACATACTACTGGTCGCATATTATTAAGATGTAGCACCCCTGTCGACTGGATAAATGCTCAGATTATGTTAGAAAGGGAGTCGTATAACAACTATATCCTCTCCCAGTTGTCGGCCCACAACTGTTGAAACTCCCCCTCCTTATCATGCGTATCGGCATTGGGTCTGATTTGATCCCACACGCGTTCTATCAGAGACAGGTCGTAGGAAGTTTCTGACTATGAGAGTATGTCACAATAACTCAGACGTTCCATAGACGTATATGACGTAGCTATACGAGCGTTGTCTTGTTTTAAGACTGTAGGCCTACCTGGGCGTGTGTGATGAAGCGCTGTGATACCAGGATTCCTCGAGTCACTAACCAGAGACGACGTGTAAAGTTTTCCCACGTCTCCGCAATTCACGATGCCAGGGATAGTTTTCATTCTGGTACTTCATCACATCTCCATCAACAAAATGGTCGTCAATAAAAAAATATATAAAGTAATAGAGGTTTTGAGGAAAATCACTGAATACTTGAATACAAACCAGAAACTTGCTTCATCAAGCTTGGTCATGAAACAGTTGTTCGTGCCAGTGGCGAAATGTGTTTAATAAAGGATCACGGGAAAAGCTATACTTTTCCGCTCATTTGCATTAGGAAATTAATATTTTAAGAAAGAAAAAGTTTTATTGAATAACAAACCCCATATTTTTCTAACTAAAGTGTTTTGTTTAAGTGTCGTTTAAAGCATACTGATTTTAAAAATTAAATGTTTTGTTTAATGCAGTGAAATGATAGATTTTTGTTGCATGTAGGACAAAATGCGTACACATTAAAACTGACTTGATGCAGAAACTCACTGATCACATGGATAGCATAATATCCCTGCATATGCAACGTACAACAGGTTGTTCTCGAACAGGTGGGACACAGATGTAACGGGAAATGTTTACGTCAAGTAAATTTTTTTTCCAAATAATCCTTCCTTTTTAAGCCGATTAAATTACGTAAGTCGGGGTGGGGGTAAATAAGACAAAAACTGTTTAGGTAAAAATTAAGACCTATAATGTCTATATGGACTGCAAAAGAAGGAATCTTTAAATCTAAGAACTTCTCTAGTAGCAAAATATAGTTGGTCCACAAGTGCAGATCTGATTGTGAACAAGCAGCCTACATGCGGCATCGACAGACATTCAAGAAGCGAAATGCACCCGCAGATGCATGTGACACACATGATAGATGATAACTGTGGTATGATGTGTTTACGCATGGGCCACATGCGGATATTTAACTGTCAGCAGATGTCTGGCAAAACTAGAGTTCTCCGTAAGTTACCACAAGCGTGCCACTTCTTGACGAACTGTCGACTGATGTCTGGCAAACCAAGAGTGCAACTTCCGGCTTTCCGCTTCTGGCCTGCCGTAAGTAAACCACATGTCGTCCATGCCACTTGTAGTCCAGCTAGTGGCCACTTGTGGCCCACATTGACGCAGCTTGCCATGCACTTTCAAAACCAAAAAATAATTGTGTCTAACCCAAATAAAATTGATGTATTTACCATGTTCATAAGGGTTATCTTCAACTTTATTTCACGATTAGAAATTTTTTATTTTTTTTGGCGAAACCTGGAATCGAACTCACTAACATTTCGTCTACAGTCAAGTATGCTATCAACTACTTTACTACGACATCGTTTGTAGGCCTGGATACTTACTTCCACATACATAGAGCATTATTAGCTTTACTATATAGACAATGTTAGTATCACGAGTCAATACTGGGATTTATGTGCTCTATTTAAAATACTAGTATTTTAGTTTCGGACTACTTCAGGTACAATTTAAAATGCAGAATAATGATTATTTTGCGTGTTATGCTTTGCAGGTTTGTGGTATAACAACTATTTTTTACTATTACTAACAATGCCACGTGATAATTTTACTACATATACACACGAAATAAAAAAATCAATTGAATACGCATATTATACTTGCTACTGCACAGCAACATATAGTCGTTATACCATAAATGGAACATAAGCTTGCTGATCTTGTTTCCTCAGTAATAAGGAACAGTCGGCTTATCACACAAGGTGGTAAGTATGCTGATATTATGTCCCCAGCAGTGAACAACATTTGGCATGCCGTAAATGGCCCATACAGCTTCTTACACAATAGAAAACTTTAGCATTTGACTTTACAGTTCCTTTCCTCTGACGAAACCACCTATACACAATACTATTGTAAAGTCAGAGTTCTGACAATTGAACAACCGTTCTGCGAGCTTCGTAAAAATGTGTATTTTACTATAAAATAAGTATGATATTATCCAGGAATGCATTTTGCGTTACTTTTTTTTTTAAATATGCTTAAAATTTATATTAAAAGTTTATTTCAAAACAGAAACTCATTTGTTTGCTTTATTAAAATATGTCATTTCAAATATTTCCTCTTCACATTATATTCGTTTGCCATTTATTTAATTTAAGACGAGATTTTTTTAATATACCGAAATTAAAATCGCTCTGCACAAAATAACGCTCTTTCCACATAACCTGTGTTAGATTCTCGGCAAAATGACTGCTTGACTTGGACTTTAAATTTCAACTTTTCGAAATCGTAAAGTCAAGCGTGCTTGACTTTACCTTTGACAGTTCCATTGTGTCAAACTCCGTAAGAAATAACATGTCGGCAAGCAATCGTAAAGTCAAATGTTAAAGTTTTCAATTGTCTAAGTGCCGTAAACATGCTGCTAATATTTTCCCAACAGTGAGTAACAGTTCGCATTTCCTTTATCATCTGCTTGTGGGGCGTCTGTTGAAATCTAACAATCGTCGTGAGAGCAATGACCCACATTACAAGTATTTGTAAAATAGGTACTGTCACTTTTGTTTACATGACCTGATTGTCAACCATATCAGAAATGCTAACAGTCATAAATGGGAACGTTGTCACCACTGGCAACAGATAGCCAACTGTTAACTGCTTGTTGCTTGCTACTTTGGGGCCCACATGATGATGCCCAACTATCAGAATTAAACCTGTCTATCACGTAAGGGTTTTATATCTTTGGCATACATCAGCTACATGTTTTCCACGTGTTCTAAGATGCCAGTGGGTGATTCACTGATGTTTGCTTGTGGGCCATGCATTAAATTCTGTCAATCATTTTGTGTTTAATGGCCCACATCAAAAATACTTCCCAAGCAAATACAGTCAATATTGTCCACGTGGTGTTATTGTGTACCACATATGAGAACACTTACAGTCATGTGGGCGAACATGTACCACCTGTGCCAACAGTTGGCCAACTGTTATCTGCTTGTTGTTTGCTAATTGGGTTAGTGCTGTCACAAAATACTTTTTAATTAATCATGCCTGTATTAAAATTTTTTACATCGTTTTTCTATTTGTTTTATAATGCTGCTACAAGAAAAGTAATGTGGTATTAACCAATATTTATCGTAGAGGTGTTTCTATTCTTCCATATTCCAATATAGCAATTACATAGCAGCCCCAAATTAATTGTATAGTCAACACAAAGGAAGTATTCAGCAATAAACAAACACAATACCTGTAATATAAATGGATCTATTCCGTCAAATGTGCCACATCCGAAACAATATGGCTTCTACTACTTGCATAGTACATTTCTGGGCGTATGTATATTCAATATATGTATATCGTCTCTTTGAACTGCAGTGGAGTCGCGGTTCTGTAGGGACACACTAGTCACTTTTCAAACCGTCTTCGATTCCAAGTTGGGCCAACCTCCATTTTCATAAGTGAGAAACGTTGCGTCGACGTATGCATTCCAAGGGGCAGCTGTGGCTGCGCAGTTAGCCTGCTCGCCTCCGCCAAGGCGAACCGGGTTCAATCCACGGCCGTGTCACTTCCGGATTTTCGCATGTGGTAATCGTGCCAGACGATGCCGTTGGTCGGCGGGTTTTCTCGGGAATCTCCCATTTCCCCCGCCCTTACATTCCGGCGCTGCTCCATACTCACCTCAATCACCCTCATCGGTTCTCAAGATCTCGCCGTTAAGAGCCTGGGCGGCTCTCAACTCACTCACTCACACATGCATTCCAAAACCGCTGTATCTTCCCATCACTTTGTGGCAATCTATGTTGAAGGTCTGCCATAATATATTTTTCTCATTTAAACTACTAAATCTCGTACTGCTTGTGTAAAATCCTCTAGCTTAATCACAGTCCATTGAACACTGGTATGTTCTGATACACTGCTTCTGATTTTGTTGAATCAGAGACCACTGTTGAGACAGTTTTTGGTCAAGAAATGAGTTGACAGTGAATATGCCAGGTGTGTTAGCCGACGACATTAGTATAAATAACTCCCTCAATGAGACAAGAGACAACACAACTGTTTAAAAAATACGACATATTGCTGTCAAAATGTCGTTTTTGAGTGAAGCTTCACTTATTTTCTTCATTACCTTCCCATTCGCCTCCAATTCGGCTTTGAAATAGTCCGAAAAGTTTCTTAGCAAAATTATTCTGAATGAAAGTAGTTTGTTGCAGTTAGAGATGCCACTCAAAACATCATTACATAAAAGGTAATTAGTATTCGTTCTATTTCCTTCATACACAGGTGTTATGGAAGATCTATATATGTCTGGCGAGGATAGTAAGGATTTATATTAATTAAATAGTACCCAGACATGTCTGACAGGGGAACATCTTCGATTTGAACGCATATTTTAAGGAGAAAGTAGTGCACTTGGATTGTATCACGCCCAGATCCCGGGTGAAAAGTGGGGCCATAAGTCAGATGTAACGCAGTTGTGACACTCTGAATTTACGGCTATTAAACGTTTCGCGCGCGCAGGTTGTACGTCACTCGTGCCGCCCCCACTGCAGCCGCTTTGATGTCGGAGCGCAAAGTACGGTACAGAAGAGCGAGTAACCCCTGGTTGTAACAAACATTTTCCCCGATCCGAGATAGAATGATCCTAGTTCCGAACCAGGTTCCAGTTTGATCTTGGTTCCAATATGAAAGTGTTGCGCCAACGAAATTTCATGATTCTGGAACTCCGATTGGTCGATCTTAATTTCAAAGTGAGATATCGAGATTAAGTATGAGACAAATTTTGCTATTGGTTCGTAATATATGACGTTATGGAAGTAGGCGTTTTTTTCACTATAGATAGAACTAGATGTGCGATGTTTTATCTGTTTTAAGTGAACTATTGCTCTACGAATTTTACTGAGTGATATTTAAGTCCGTATAATATTGTTTTAATTTCCCAAGAAAACAATCGACTGTAGTCCTATCTGTTGGCGTATTTTCAAACTACATTTGTCGACGATGGCTGCTTATCTCGAATCGAGATTTCGAACCGCCAATTTCGGCGGTTCGAAATGAACTTCGTCTCGATCTCCAGTACAGCTCTGAACTCGAATGGCTTAACAGTTTCCTGTGCCAATCTTAGATCCGATCTCGGATCGAGTTTCGAACCACGAAGGTGCAACCGGGCATACGAGGCTTGAGTTCGCAATGGCGGTGAAACCACAAGCGCTTATTGCGGCACCTCCAGGAGTGGTACGCAGCGACGGCCAGGTGGCAACGAACAGGAGCTGCTGGAAGTCGTGACTGGTAAGCAACATCATTTACGGTTATTCAGCTGACGATTATACTACACAAACAATAGCGCATGGCGCTTTCTTTGTGCTCTTGTGTTCGTATAGGCTGTTCACGGTAAAATAAAAAGTCTTGAAAGCACTGCTTAAGATCTACTTGTATACATGTTGTGTGTTCTTCCTCCCTATGTAAAATTAACATTGCCATGGGCCTCGTTTTATTTTTTTTTCTTTCTAATCTACCCTATTGCTAAGTACTAAATGTACGACCGAACGTAGGGCCGGGCTCTAATTGCGTCTCAGGGCGAACTCCTTATGCCTAAAGGAGAGGGAACTGCATGCTAAGGAGGCGGGCATCGCTGCAGTAAGGGAGTGGGTAGCCATGGCCAGCGTTTGGGGCCATCACTACCTCCCTAAGTGTACCTAATGATGTACTATAGTTAAGAAGGGGGAGGGTAAAACCCGCATAGACTCGGTAAAATCCCTCCCAACAGGAAAGAGTTCAAAACTTGTGGAAGCATTTAAGAAATGCTAAAGGAAATAGCAGGTGTGGAGTCCATGCTGTTTAATATGGTAGTGAAGAATCTAGTAGAGAGGTGGCGGGGCTTTCGGCCAGCATGTTAAATGCACATGCGCCCTTGAAGTGAAACTACCATCCATGTTCCTGCGCGGGCAGACTGACTGCCCGCACAGCAACATCGACAGCAGTGACTTCAGGCAGGGTCCTTAAGCTTCCAGCCGAGGGCGCAAGAAGTCCCGGCAGCTCAGTCCTGGGGCCTACTCCATCTTCGCTCTTCTGCGCCGACATCAGGAACTCCACATCGCAGGTGAAGGTGGGGAACAACGGATCGGGTAGCCACTCCCTCCCCCTCCACCTAAATCTCCCTCGGTCGTAGGCGAGCAGCGCTCTGCGGGACATCCAGGAGCTACCATTTTGTGGAGGCGAATCCGCTGGCCCACGCGTGAGGGCTGACCCCACTGCTTCCAAATTCCGATGCTGTTCCATTCCATTCCACAAGCATCGACAGTCGGCACCCCGCAGAATCCAGCAGTGAGGTGGTTCGCCAACTTCGCATGTTTCAGCCCCTCTGGATTACCACGCCTTGATAGTTGGGCTGCCCCCAGCAGACGCGCGAAGCCATATTCAACTGAGCCACCCAGGTTCCCGACGCACAGGACCGTCCGCCACGGGAGCCGGAGCTCGAGTGTCAGGGGCCTCGTCACTTTATTCATGCGTGGGTCAAGGGAAACATTGACATTATTAGAAAAGTAAATAATGCACCAATATGCTCATTTTTACACTTCAATGCATTTAAAACTACAGAAAAACAGATAAATAATTTCAGTTATCATGGGCTGTTCACGGTAAAGTGGGCACTTTTTAAGGCCCTCACAACAGTCATTAACCACCTATAAATATTTCTTATTGCAGCCTCAGGCATTAAGTTTTGAGGGCGGTGAAATGTCTACACTGTGTCTATTGGTCACATTGCAATGTTTATATCAAAAAGCAGCAGGAAGATGGATATTGGATGAAAGAATCAAATTCAGAAGGGTCTTAAAAAGTGCTCACGTTACCGTGAACAGCCTATACAAAAGGTTACCTAACACTTTTTGTTCGACGTTAATATATGGAACTACTTTCCTCCCCATCGTCACCAACTTTACTCTACACATGTCACTGAGTGCGCCCGTTAAAATACACGCAGGTAGGGGAAGTGACTTTTTTCTAAGGTTGATTTCAAAAGTGCTCAATTTGTCGTGAACAGCCTTCATTGTTCGTGCGACCGACGAAAAAAAAAAAAAAAAAAAAAAAGAAACTGGCTCTTCCAGTGACTGTGTTCGCTCCCTTTGTTTCCACGAGGTTCCACTTTGTTCTGCTGTGTGATAGCACTGCAGGTGGAGCGTATATGCATCAGCGCTTGCAGTTTTCGAGGCGCTCTACTCCGCGAATCCGTCACCACGATACATCGCAGATGGTTTTCAGTTTTGACGTTGTTATTCTAGTCTTGCTCCACGGGGGCACAAGTCGAGGCGTGCAGAATGTTCGGTGCTTGATAATGAGTTTTGTATTGTGGTAATTTGTCTTTGCAGTCTTTGTAGTCTGTTTGAGTGACCTTCATCTGAAATTTTTTGCTAGCAGAATCATGTTATTAAAAGCAGTTCGCAGAACGGCGCTTGACAACGTAGCGGAAAATACATTAATTTTTTGCAGGGTGTTCAATTGGTAAGTTTTCCCTTTCCTTCCATTTCTTTTTTTGTAGGGTGTTCGTTTGGTAAGTTTTCCCTTTCCTTCAATTTCTTTTTTGTAGGGTGTTCGTTTGGTAAGTCTTCCCTTTCCTTCCATTTATTTTTTGTAGAGTGTTCGTTTGGTAAGTTTTCCCTTTCCTTCAATTTCTTTTTTGTAGGGTGTTCGTTTGGTAAGTTTTCCCTTTCCTTCCATTTATTTTTTGTAGGGTGTTCGTTTGGTAAGTTTTCCATTTCCTTCCTTTTATTGTGTTCGGTTTTCCTTGGGGGTGAGTCTTACCTCGGAGTCACACACTGCGCTATCAACTCGACTATAAGGTTCACTACAACTAATGCTTGTTGGCAAAAATGTTTGATGTGTATTTGTTTACCCATATTATGCTTCCTAGAGTCACATCACGGGGTTGTTTAATGATCCCTTACTCACGGTAAAATTTTATTTTGAGGGGCATGCTGGCCAGGAACATCCATTTAGCATAATTTATTCTGTCTCGTGTTTAAACAAAATTATGTGTCTGGTCATGTATATACACAGGGCCAGGGGGGCTAACCGGTTAGACTGTCCGCCTCTCACCATGGCGAACCGGGTTCAATCACCGGCTGGTTCACTACGGATTTTCGCAAGTGGAAATCGTGCCAGACGATGCCGCTGGTCGGAGGGTTTTCTCGGGGATTTCCCATTTCCCCGCCCTTAATTTAGGCGCTGCTGCATATTCACCTCACTTCACCATCATCGGCTCTCAAGACCTTAATGTTAAGAGCCGCCGAAATCTCTTCACTCACTCATTTATATACACTAGAATGTTGAAGCACTATAATATAGAAGTTTATTATCTGTTTATATGTGGGACTAGTAATTGAGTGCCATAATTGCATATCATAATTTATTCCTCTTTTTGCAATTGCAACTTTATTAAAATTAATAGTTTTAACAGCTCTGCTGGTGTTTTTACAACATGAATCATATTAAATGTATTTTTTTTTGTATTTTTTTTTGTAATTTATTAATTTTATTTAGCTTTTTGTACCCTTGCCACTATACGCATCACATTCCTTCCCCTGTGTGAACAATCAGTGGTAACATACATATATATGAATATACACATATATATATATATATATGAATGAACATTTGGTTTATTTAACTGAAATAGTCGTCAGTATTCGTTTAAAATCTATATGCATAGTTTTGGATAGACAGTTTCGAATTTTTGTTGACATCCCTTCGTTAGATGCGCTTATATAATTAGAGCTACATACAATATTTTCAATGTGACTAATTATTTAATAATTATTACGAAAAACATACTAGTGTGTATGTTTCTCTTATACATCGTGCATTAAAGTTCTAAGGTATCCAAATTTTTTTGCTGACATACTACGTACACCAGAAAGTTGAAACTTCTGCCACTTCTCAACATGATCTTCCCGTATATGCACATATTTTTCACGTAACTGCATGAATTGTTGGTCACCGAGAACGCTTCTTTAGGGGCCTGTTTTACCCACTGGAATATCGCTGGAATATCGTTGATGCAAAGGTGATCCGACTGGAAGATGGGCGACCACGAATAGTGCTCTTAATTGTTGGTGAAAGCCAAAAACCACTAGTGGTGAGGTAAGGTGAGTAGAGAACATGAGAAACCTCTTAAGAGCTGTTGTTATGAAGAAACTCCTCAGTCGGCAGGAGTCATTCGGCAGGAGTCAGTCGGCAGGAGTCAGCTGGAAGGAGTCAGTATGCAGGAGTCAGTTTGCCGAAGTCAGTACTACTGAGTCAGCACTATGCATAGGAATAAGGTACGAATTCATGAATGCTTGAAGACGATGCAAACCATTGGCGATATGAAATCAAGTATGTCATGTACGACTACATGGGTACCTTCAACAACTGCCAAGAAATTACATGTAAAACAATATTGTTACTGTTTGAAGAGCCTATCTAATGTAATTCAGAGAGTTAACTAAAAGTGATAAATTAAATGCACATGAAGGCTGACAGATGTAGAGTTCTTTCACCCACTGACAAACAGCATGTGTTGACATTGTTACAACCTATAAGTACACCAATTATTTGCAAACGCCGAAGGCACTCGGATGATGAAGCATTACGACAATGGGCCCATGCAGTTTATGCAAGATGATACACTGAAGGGACATAACAAGCTCCGGAAGGGCTCGTCTATTGGGAGCCAACAAGTGATAACGTCAATACCTCTTGCTATATCGCTGGGTACTGATTCCACAGACGATTATGACGAGAGACTTAATGCTGATGATGGAATGAGAGACCTACAACGCGTGGTAGCGACAGTTTGTGTGGAATGTACTCTTGCAAAACTTTAGTGTGAAATCGACGAACTTCAAAATAAATTATCGTCGATTCCGAATACCAATGATGAGCATGCGACAAGTAATAAGAAAAGTAAACGTGATATTGAGGGCCAAACAGGAGGTGAAGACGATCATGAAGACACCGTGTTGTTAATGATCTTGGCGATCTTATCGTTGAAGTATCTGATGAGATGGATGTTAATTCTCCTGACGTTCCCACACGTTTCTCCAACGATTTTCCAGCGAAAAGTGGCGCGGAGAAGGCAAAAGGCATAAGTAAAGCTCATTACATATTTCTCGGAGACACGGATGAACTTCTTGTAGACTCATGCATTTGATTGGCCTGCAAAACCCCAGGTTCTATTCACATTGTTGAGATATCTTCAACCGTTGATGAAATGAAAAATCGGGGTTATATCAAATGAGTTTGTTGGCTACTATCTATGATCTGGCAATATCTGAGAAATGTATAAATCGAATGTACAGATTAATTAGAAAAATAGAATATGTTACATAATAAGTAAATTAATTAAATTTGCATACACATAGAAACATATTTCTTGTACACTCCGTTCTGATTCTCTGAAAACTTATTAATTCTGTGGTCTATACAATCGATTGTGAGAGTCTGTTTATATAAAATATATGCGACCGTGTGCAAGAGGAGGACTATGGTTCAATCTGAAGTATTATGCCTTATTATATGTCAAGTTGTGGGGCTGCCTGGCCCACTACAATTCCTAGGTTGCCGATGCAGACATCAAGCAGTGGACACTGAGGATTGCAATTAATATACGTGTGTATATACACTTTTCAGTTGTGTTTTCTAGTGTTGTTCATTACTGAATAAAATTATAATTTTTTTAATATGTTTTGTATATTTTTTTTGGACGCATTGACGATAAAAATACCTGCTTTTATGTAAAAAAAAATATTGCAAAAAAATTAGTTTTGAAAATAAAACAAAAATAAAACATGACAACTGACGTACTTTGCGCATGGGCCTTGTCGCCATTCGGTACAGGTTGATGGCACTCTTGCCAACAGTAAATTATCTCTGGCGACTGATGCCCGAAACATGAGTTACCAGTGTGCTCTAGTGGGCGATACTAAAATAAATGTACAGTGGGTGTTGTATGGTGAGGAAGGGTGCTGGAAAGAAGGTGACTAAACCACCGAAAACAATTTACAAGCGTCGGTTGTGTCTTTGTGCCTGGAGCCTGGTAGCTCCACCTGCCATCAATTTTCTAAATATTTCTTTTGTACTTTTTATAATTTTCGTTTGGAATTTTTAAAATTACTTATTAAAATATTTTAGTTTCAAGGTTATTCAAGGTTACAGCCAAGGGGTCAAGGTCACAAACATTAGATCAAGGTGAAGTTCACGTGGCGGGAAGGGGCGGTTGTTGCCTGGTTTCTATATCCCATCATCTCAGTGCTAAAACATTCGAAATATACTAGTTTTAAATTTTACAACTTATATAAATTAAATTTTTATAGATTTTTGGGAGTTTTAAACATTGTTTGGATTTTTTTGCGAGAGTGTTGCGATTTTTTTTGGTTTCAAAATCATTCAAGATCATGGGCACAGGGTTTAGGGTCACGGGGTCAAGGTCACTGGCTTGAGATCCAGGTCAAGGTCACTCATATCCGGCATGGCCGTGGGGTGATGTCACAGCATGGTGGCCGGTCGGCTGCGGCTCCGGACCCGGGACCCTCTGCCCGGACATAACAAACCATACTACTGCGGCATCCATACCTCACACATTTTTATAATTGAGGAAAAGAAAGCATAATTTAAGGAGTCTTCACATGTCAACATTGTCAGGCACATTGCCAGCCGAGTAGCCTCATGTTTGTCAGTCGACATATGAGGCACTCGCCTTGAAGAAACTTTCCGTGTTTTCAGATCTTCATTCAGGATGATGCGCGTAGCTCCCACGGGAACGCCAACTATGCAAAACATATATTTCACACATAATCTCCGGACCTCCAATACAATTTTCTCCACTCGCGCAATCATGTTGTCAGCCTGGCTACTTCGGTTCGTTGTCACGTGACGTTTCGGCCTACTTTGAACTGTCGCACCCAGGAATGAAAATTTTTCACATCCAAGACACCGTCGCCATGTGTATCACTCAACTGACGATGACTGTTCAAGGGTGTAAAGCCACACAAGTGGAGAAACCAGATGATTACATTATGTTCATTCACTTTGAATGTCGCCGTTTTTAAATATTGAAAACGTGTCTAGCGGCAGCCACAGGGGTTTGTGTGCCGCCGGGCATTGCTGCCATCTGTGTCGGCATTCAAAAAAAAATGGCCGCGTATTTTGGACTTAACTGAATGTTTTTATCAGCCCCTAGTCCTGAGAAAAACAGTAGAAGACCTTACAACTTGAATGGCCTTCATATTTATGCTGCATAATTTATAAACCATCACTTTACACGAATGAGTTCGTTACAATGCTAGTGCAAGGGTTTCTGCATTAAAAATCCATATATATATATATATTGGTTGTCGGTAGTTCTTAAGGAAAAATCTACGGGATTTAAATGTGTAAACCACTCCACAACTAGCTATACGAGTTATGTAGGGAGCATTTATGAGCAGAGACCAGAGAAATTCGCAAGTGCAATGACCTGTAGGCTAGACTTCACAGTCTTATATACTCTCATACAGTTATCAATTGTTTATTGATGAATTGCTGTGGTAGTAAAAGGCGGTGGTTGGGCGCACAATTTATCGCATGTTTGTTATTGGCTCACTTATCTCCAGGAAGTGTCTAACTACACGTCGACCAATTACATAAGTAACATGAACGTACAAGCGTGTGAATTCCAACTTGTCTAGAAATCAACCCGCGAAATTCGCGGGTCTCTATTCATGAGCAAATACATATATTTGCTTCTGACTTTCACGTTACCGTAAAGAAACATTAAGAAGCAATAATCTCGAAGGGCAAGGAGACCGTACCAATGTGCCCTTCCCTAGAATCAGCTCTTCGTCTAACGAAGGAAGGTCGTTCGACTTGAGCTGGCTACATATGTAAACGATAAGTCACGTATTTCAACCGCCCTTGAATGTAATTTTGCTCAAGACATTTCCATAGTGCAGTTGTGCTTTATCCGGAGTATTTCCCCTTAGTCACACGTGATGACTAATATTCGCACTTAAATGATAGAAACAACTGCATACCAAGTCAACCTTTAGGCCAGACAGGAGAAGTGTGTGACGTTTTCCTCTTTCAATGATCATTACACGACTTCCATCCCAGTAACAGAGAAAACGATGAATGCATGTGCTGCAGTATAACCTCATTTTGAAACGAATTGGAGAAAGTCTACGAGTCAATAAGGTGTAGCCAGGAACGTAGAAAACTATATGCGTTAGGGTTGGTGGTCTTTTTGATCGCCATTCAGAGAGCGAGGCTGCTTTACTGTGCATAGCGAGATAATGTCGCCACAATATACAGGTCGGAAATAAATAAAAATCGTCACACTGCTACTAAAACGTAACCCGTAACCGATTTTGACGGAAGTCTGCACTGTGTATGCAAAGAAAAAAAACTTTGGAAGTGTTATTTTTCCATGTCGTGCCTATGATGTTTCGCCACTGCTCCACCAGGATCGCTAGTGTAGAAAAATTGCGACCAGCAGATAGCATATCGCGTGTTACAGTTAGCGGTTCACCAAAGATCGATGTGTTTTGTGCACTGTCAGAAAAAAAAGAGTCTACGGTTCATTTTTCTTTGTGGAGGATGCCGTTACCGGGATAACATACTTTGACATGGTTAAACAGTGACTAATCGTGCAGCTTGATGAAAAATCAAGAGCTTACCAGCTGCTACAAGATGCAGGACCACCTCATTATTACCGTGAGGTGCGATTATACCTCAGCGAACATCTTCCCCACCGCTGGATTTACCGTGCGATTACCGACGTTCGTGCATTTCAAAATTGACCACTCAAGTCACCTAACATTACACCTTGTGGTTTTTGTGTTCGCGGAAATGTCAAAGATGCTGTGTATGTTCCGCTCTTCCAAAAAGATCTCCTAGAATTACGAAGGCGAATTACTACAGCTTTATAATCCACAGATGACGATGTGCTGTCTCATGAATGGCAAGAACTGGACTACCCTTTGGCCATATTGGAATGAATTGTGCTGAGGGGAAGATTGTAACATAGACAGTGTGAGAAATAATATTTACGCCCCACGTATGAGTATTAGCCACTGAAATGAATTGGAGTTCTTTAATGTATGCGAAGATAAATAGATAGATGCTTATATGTGTAATTATTATGCAACATGTAGGCAGGGTTTGCAAATAAACAACCGAATGTGTAGGTGACAGAACACACACTGCAAATTACTAAAACTCACCACAAAAACATCAACAGACTTACATCTTACCAGCATGTTTCCTTGAAGCCAGGCTTATCTCCGCCTACACACGGATATATATATATATATATATATATATATATATATATATATATATATATATATATATATATATATATATATATATATATGTCACACTTTAAATATTTGCTGAGAAATAATAAGGAAACTAACTACTAGCATATCAATCAAAGAAGTTCAAGGGTGAAGTGGAGTTTAATGCAAACAAAATCGTTTCTCAATTCAAATACTTCTCCCGACTTTATATTGCAACCACTGAATATTTACAGATACCACGCAGCAGCTGGACTAGAATATTAAATTTAAAACTTTTTATGTCTGTCAAAAATATAAATTATGTATGTGTGCTTGGCAACCATAATTGAAGTCTTTGCAGTGTTTTAAAAGTTCGTAGCAAAATTTAAATGTTTTAGTGTGCAGAAAGTTTGGTTAATGTTCAAATAGTAATCACACTCACACGTTACATTTTACAAGAAATATACATATGCGTCTATACTGAATAAAATGTTCCTGGCTAGCAATGTCTAAATTCGGTAGTGTAAAACACGAGTTCTTATTTTCAAGCACTTTGTGATCAGCAAGAAAGTGTTGTGTTAAATGTGTAGTTAACAGGAAAACATCTTTAACACTCCACCGCTGGACCAACGGTCACTTAGTATGACGGTGATAAGATACCTTATATTTCTGCGTTATACTTGAAGTTGCAAAGCTCTTAAGCCCTCTTCAGACAATTTGAAAACACTATATCGGCTATTTACGTAAACCGGATCATATTTGCCGGGGTAAAACTCATTTTTAAATTATAATTCTTCACTGTTCAGACGGAGCTCAGGTCTGCCCGACCTGTTACGTTAGTGACCCATTTCAAACAAGATGGAGACCAAAACATTCATTCAACAACTCAACTTGGCGACGGTTACCTGATTTGAATTTACCTGTGTGACATAGGGCTTAGATCAGTGTGCATTCCTTGTGATTATAATCAATATGTTGTTATCAACCATTACCAACTTACACAAACTAACATGTAGCTCAAAACTTAACAATATGAAAATAACTACGTAATATTGAATATATGAATAATAACGTCTCAACTGATGCGTGTACGATAGTAAATATGTAAAATAAAAACAAACTAAATTACTGAATAATAAACTTATATGTAGAACACGTCACAACAATAGCATTTCTATAAAATAAACATGTGTGCACTCGTATGCTAGATTTCCATACCACTGTAAGGCATAACAATACTAATTAGATGTTTTACATAATGAGATGTTACAATATGCACCGTGACATAGGGTTCCCGTATTGAACCTTTGTAATATGAATACAAAACCGGAATAAAACTAAATTTTCCAGAGTTTTTTTAAATATACAATCCTACAAGGTCTCCTGTCATAATCAGTTTTTTTGGTAGCATTGTGAAGTTGTTTCATACTTTGATACTTTACCTGTACACCTTAGACGAGGTCTGATTCAGAAGTAGTGTCAACTATTGATTATCTCCAGGAAATGATCCAACACAGGAAATGTACCATGTACAGTTGAAAGGGTACACAAGCACGGTTTGAAGGTGACACCACATGGGTAACGAATCCAGGAATATCCGGCAAGGAACAAAGACAAACATGGCCGCTTGGAAGCCCCATGTAGTTGAGTTTTTCACGTACATCCTGTATGTAGGCTGTTCACGGTAAAGCGGGCACTTTTTAAGGCCCTCCTAACAAGCATTAACCACTAATAAATCTATCTTATTGTAGACAGAGGCATTAAATTTTTGAGGGCTGTGGGATGTATACACTGTGTTTATTAGTCACATTGCAATGTTTATATTAAAAAAAGCAGCAGGAAGATAGAAATTGGTTGAAAGGAAAAATATTGAGGGGCCTTAAAAAAATGCTCACTTTATGGTGAACAGCCTATACACAGATATGAACGGGTACGTATTGGACGTGTGCAAGTTGTTTAACATCCTTCAGAGTAGTCTCCGAGGTTGTCCACGGTTCGTCAATGTGTGCTACCCCACGTCGAACTGATGTAGCCGTCAGGGCTACGGGAAGCATTGGGTAATCGTGGTATAACCTATAATACAGTGGCAAGGTGGGTAGAGATTACATGCTAATGTTTCCATCGCACTTGCGAAGTCAGAATTAACATGCTGAAACATAAAATTATTATTATTATTATTATTATTATTATTATTTTTTTTTTTTACAATTGGTAAAGTTCATCATCTGAGAAGAAAACGAAAGATTTAGTGTTCAAAACAATTTATTTTATTTGTAAAACATGATCACATATCAGTTTATTTGAAGTAACATTGCATTTTTACTAAAAATATTAGATTATATCTAGAGTAAATTTTTCACGATTTTCAGGTCATAAATATTTATACGCACACAGTTATTTTTAATCACAATGAACACAGTTTCGAATTAAAAGAAACATTTCAGATAACGAATCACAAAATTGTTGATAAATACGTAATCGACTTTGAATATGTATTTTACAGCTATACAGAAAAATTCAAAAGTTAGAAAATATCGTAGATATGTAAACACCTAAATTACCCTACACTTTTGAGAAAATATAGAGTCTAAAGTAATAGTTTCTTTGAGATGCATATTAACTTTTATTTTAAAAAATCAAATCACCCAATTCGATGTTTTCTGTGAAGTAATAAATAGAAGCATGGTTTTCATAATCACAATCAAATGTAATTAACAATGAGTTCCGTATTTATTATGCTATCTGCATTTCAATGGCTTACTTGTATCAATCGTTTCCATGTCCCCAGGAAAGTATGGGCTTAAATTAATGTACTTGTTACCATACAAACTGTTCATCGAAGAAGGAATGCATCTTAAATACTTTTTCGGAGGGGGGTGGGGGGGGGGAGGCGTAAATAAAAAAAAATTAGATTCCAACAGATGCAAAGACGCGAATCAATTTCTCATAAAAAATATGGCTCTTTTTTATGAATAGAAAAGAGTTGCAGGTAAATATGTGTTCGAAACAGGAATCAATATTATCTTATAACTACATCAACACCAAATAGCTCATACCACAAAAGTGTTTATATTTATAAAAATCAAATACTTTAACGAAACCGCGCCAAGTATTTTAAGGCCATGCTACTAAATAAATTTTATTACGTGGTTTTACTTATATGCAGGAAAATATATATCCTCAGAATCAATTTTATAAACTAACAACTATTAGAAAAATTGAAACTTCAAAAATCTAAGCAGTAAAAGAGGAAGTCTGTTGCGGTGTGTAAATACACTATTTTTATTGCGCAGACTGATACCTGCAATAATAAAACGTGTGTTGCTTGTCACAGAGAATATTACGGTTAAGTTTTAACGTCGTTGATTATATAATACCTAATGACCCACTTAAATTATATGTGACAAGTATTCTTGCGTACTATTAGAAATTAATTCTAACTAGCTGGCTGCTATAGCAGTGTAGTATTCTTTATAATATAAAATATCTGTTGACGCTTTTTAATAATTTTATTTGCCCACTTGATTAAATTCACCTGGAATTATTATTGTTTTTCATGTGTCGTGGTGAGCAGAATAAAAAAAAAATTATTAAAATTTTTTTAATGTAACTAGAATTTGGTGGGTTTATTTCCATTATACATGATGAAATATTAATTTCACGAATTTATGAAATAAATTTTACTCGTGTTTTACTTCTACACGTAGTGGAATTTATTTTAAAAATATATATATTAATAAGATTTTTTTGCTTTCACCCATTGTTTTATTATGTAAATTAACACACCTTTTAGGGAAAATCTTAAAGTGTATTCGATGAATAGGCCGTTCCTATTTGTAATGATGGACACATGTTATCGGTATTTCAATAAGTGGATGAACTAATGAGTAGCCCCCCGTTTTGTAAGTGGGAATTTATCTCCTGGGGTATAAAGGGGAAAATTATTGGCAAGCTCAAAAATATGTTAAGAAATATGATTTAGTCGAGTTTTATGTTGCTAAAGTCTGAAACAGGCGAACTTGTCTCTCTCTTTTTTTTTTTTTTTTTTTTTTTAAGTAAGTAAATTCCTTTCGGTCAGTATTTTAAAAATGATTTTCTGTGATAGCAAAGCCTGTTAAACAAGGCATGATTTTCATTTTCAAAGAACATTTCCTTGTGAAATTGATAATTCATTCTAATTTTATGCATGTGTAATTTTTATTTATCAATTTTTTCAAGGTTATTTTTTGTGTGTTACGATGCCGAGAAAAAACAATTGAAATTTTAAAAAAGGTCATTACTTTATACGTACCAAAACAGTGTGCTTAGGTTGTATGTGGCGAAACAGTATTACGTGACAGTAGAAATTTTTTAAGTTCCAATGATTTACTATAAAATTTTCTTCACCAAAACACAGATTTTTAAATTAAGAAGTATAGATAATTTGTAATACTCAGAAACGAAAATGTTAACTTTATTTATCTAAATTCGAATGGGTTCATATCGTTAACCAGAGATAGGCCTAAAAAATTTTGTTCACGATCGTGAAAGCTAGGGCGTTTTACAATAATTTAAATTTAGAAATGTTCGAGTTCCTTCGATGTGTTTTTTTGTATCATTATGGCATTAATTATCCAAATCAGAATACAATACGAAATATAGTAATAGCCTCTCCTATTCATAAATTTAATTATATTCTGTATTTGATATAACTGAAATAAAATGTTTTCAAATAACCATCAGGTAGGCTACTTAATACAAAACGAATATGATTTTCGAACCTATCATAAAAAACATGTTTGGGCTGTTTGGGATAGTCTTTGTATCTGAGGATTGTAAAAAAAATTTACTGGAATTTATTTTTAAATAACAAAGCACTTTTTTTTTTGGTATCATACGGAGAATGTATAAAAACGAATGAAGTTTACATAATATGAATTCTCTAGGTGTTCTTGCGAGTCTTTCAACCGCCACTGTCATTAAGAATAATGTTTATTAGACAAGGGTTTGAGTAAACGGGGGTTATAAACGTGACACTCAATGAATCAGTGTTTGAGCACCGAGTTGAGTACATATGGTGGATCGAAACGGTCTGTCATAACCAAATACCGACGCCTTCTATGTTTGCGTGTATAAAAGAGGAAGGAAAAGCTCAAGATAGAATCGTTTAGTCTTAGCATTGTACCACAACTGCCTCGCTCTTTGCATGTTCGTAGAAAGCTGGTGATAGTTATTTGCATTTGTCTTTATAGTTACATATAATATATTTAGTGTCCCTTTTATTATATATTTTTTAATAATTCAGCGGTAGGGGATGTGTTACTATCATTTATGTAACTTAATATTAAATATAAATATGCATGACTCGATGCCATGTGTTCTGTAACTGCATTAAGAACAACATTGGTTTCAATAGCACCCTGCTGCCACAATTCTTTCCAAATTGTCATGTTATAGATAACATCTTATTGGGATAACAATGCACTGGTAACGCGTACAGAACGTAGGTAGCCATAGTGTCACAGGTTATGACGATATCGAGTGGGTAACATTATATTCAGAAAATTCCTCGACGGTGATAATACACAAGTGATAAGGCCGTTAACCATTACAAGTTATGGTGTGATAAGTGACAAACAAGTTAAAAAAAAAATCACATATTTGAATAATATAATACAGATGTTCGCACTTTTTTTTATGCTAACATAATGACCCACTTGATTCAACACTATATTTTTGGGACAAATAAATTTGTAATCTCTAGTAGATTTAATTCAGTCAAGAATATTTATTAACTTCAAGTATATAATTTTTCGCTTTATATTAAGTAGTCATTTTTTAAAACGTTTTTAGGCCATAAATTTAATGCACACTAAATCTTGAAACCCACAAATATATCTTCCTTGAAAATTCGTTCTCCTTTATTTTAATCATGAGGCTGCAAAAAAAAATGAAATGCACGCTCGTTAAGACGCAAGTTGATATTTTGAAATATTTTTGGCAGACCATGGTATTTCTATATTTACACCGTCAAAAATAATAAATTAAGGATACAACGCAGGCGATGTTTGTAAACAAAATTAGGACCCATAAGCGCATTATTGGCTATTTTTCAATAGTACAACTGCCCCAAAAACTTACCGCATATCAATATTCCTTGGTAATCAATGATATCAGTATTTATAAGGAATTTAAACACGAAATATCTCGTAACAGTTAAAGTGTTATAATGGATTACAGTACGGAAATAATTGTGGGTGTATATACATACCAAATCATAAATATCGTCTTCAATAAACATTCACATTTATTTGTTCTGACACATTATGTCTTTGAACATATGGCTGAATCAGTGGTTTTCGGATCTAGTATTTTCACTTAATGGCCACCGTTTGACTTCAGTTCCCCAGGAGCGCCGATAATTTTCCGAATGAGAATTTTCGTGTGTGCGTGTGGTAGACATTCCAGTGCAGTTGGGGAGTTTCGTCGAGTTTATCCCATTTTCTGTCCCGTTCCGTGTCCCATCATTTATACATCGTGCATCTGGCCGAACTCATGTTTAAGAGGAGAATTATCACGATCCCTTTTCAAGCCTAGTGTGTGGCCTAACAACTTTTGGCACTTTTCCCAGGAAAAAGCGAAGGATTTCTTTTACCTTTACTACTTTTGTGTATTTCCTTCCTGAGTTTTTACAACTTCCGATATTCTGCATTTCAATTAAGATCGCACATTGTTTTCGCAAAATAAACAGTGGTTCTTTATGTTTACGTTTAATTATTACAAACTGCGTTTGGTTATGGAAAATAACAGCCAGGAATCCATTTGGATATATATATTTATCCAATGGATCTGGCTGTTATTTATATATATATATATATATATATATATATATATATATATATATATATATATATATATATATATATAGTTACCTTCAGTAAATATAATTTCCCTTCTACTGTTTAACGCGGCATCGCCTAGTGAATGTTAAACTGAAATTCCTAAATAAAAAAGTATATATACGGCATCAATTTAAACTGTTACTTTCAAAGCTGCATATTTTAATTTTTTTTTTCTGCAACTAAAAAATGTTCCCAGAATTTGCAGTTTTAAGTTTATTGTGTCTGCAACTTTAACAATGTTTTCATTTGCCACATCTTTAATGGTTAGTTAGACACGAATAGAAAATTGCAGGATTGTTTTCAAGCAGTTTCCATAAATCATCCATCTTATAAAATCGTTCTGTAGCTAAAGAAACGAGAACATTCCAGTTGCACATTTGTGTGTCCGTTCTTACCTGCAGACAGAAACGGAAATATCAGAGATCACTGCCGTGGAGTTATAAAGAAGGGAAATTTTTCTCAGAGAGCAGCAGCATGAATGTATAAACAGTAAATTTAAATTATTTTTGCTTTTGAGTAACATTCACTGTTTGCGCTGTGCTGAAATTAACATAAAATATGTGTTAAATCAGATAAATTTTCGTCGCTGCAAAAATAAGTATTTCGGATCTCCTGGTTGGCTTCGAAGTGAAATGCTCTGATAGCAGCACGGCGAAAAAAAATTTTGTACACGAAAGCTCACGCATTCTCGTAGAATTGCGGACTTTTAATGCGTTTATAAGATATCATCTTGTAGATTCGCTGTATTTGTTCACCTAGATCTGTAAAAGTTATCGCGTCCGGCACGTGTCTAATTTGTGAACGTCGACGACGCCTAAACGTGGCATTTTAAAACATTTAGAACTATGAAAACGGTAAGTGATTTATTGTTTGGGAGTCGCACATAACTCTAGTACGAAATATCCTAAGTGCATTAAAAAAAGTAAAACATGTAAACGAGTAAACATTACATTTAATCACCTTTGTTTTTAATTGTTCTCCCGGAAAAAAAATGTTGAAATTGCGAAGCAATACAGATAGAAAGGTAAATCGGTGACAACGATGATAGAATCGTGATGGGAAACGAAAATTAAATGAGTATTACTCATACGTGTGAAAATCCACTTTTCAGCTGCCTAACCGCAAAAAAAAAAATTGCTGTGGTCACGTTTGCACATCAGAGTGTTAGTTATGGCCCATCTCTGTTTATATGAGTACTTTACTTCCCACTTAAAGTGACAGCAAATTAGCTAAGGTAGAACAGTTATAAAAGCTGGGGTCACGTTTGAACATCAGAGTGTTAGTTATGGCCCATCTCTGTTTATATGAGTACTTTACTTCCCACTTAAAGTGACGTCAAATTAGCTAAGGTAGAACAGTTATAAATGCTGGGGTCACGTTTGAACATCAGAGTGTTAGTCATGGCCCATCTCTGTTTATATGAGTACTTTACTTCCCACTTAAAGTTACAGCAAATTAGCTAAGGTAGAACGGTTATAAATGCTTACAGAAATATGCGAGCGGGTAGCCCAAACGGACAACTCTACATATTTGCCTTGAACTGTCGTGTGGAATTCCCTGGTCGCTGTCCCTCTGGGCAACTGAAATAGAAATCACCTTAACCCGTACTACAGCACAGCACAGCGTAGACGAGATGAAGACACAAGTTTATCCAGGAGGTTGTCAGCGATCTGCCTTTCAGTGAAACCCAGAATCGAGGTGATAAACCACGCCCACACAGTGGTATACCACCAAAGTTATCTATCGACAATAATTTAAAATATATTTTCACTGAAACTTCCCCCCTCTCCAACAGTTTTCCAGCTTGAACACAAGGTAAGCGCCCCACATTTAACACTAAAAAAAAAAAAGTGTGTTTGGTTTTTTGAACTCTGTGCTATGATGATAATTTGACTACACACAAGCTGAGAAATTACCTACATAAAAACCAACTCCCCTTTCTTTCAACAAGTCAAAAAAACACTGTTAAAAGGTTTCTAATTTTTTTTCTTTCAATTTCTTTTTATTGTCTCATTGTCCGAATAACTTCATTGTTGTGTTCCTGATGAAGAATTAAAATTTAACTTTTTTTTTTTTTCTATTTCGTTTCCTGTGTGCAGTTGAAGGCAACTCTTCGCGACTCTCTCAGGCCAGGCGAGCCGGCCAATGGGAGCGAGCCAGTGGAATCACGTGCCCGCCGAGATGGCCAATGACATCATGGCGAAGACGACGAGCACTGAAGCACCGTGGCTGCTGGCAATCGCCTTCACTGCAAGAAAAAGAATATTGACAAAACGGTTTAGTATCTACTATCCCACGTAGAAGGGTGATTTTGGGCGAAACAGCCCTATCTCTGTCCTCTTTTGAATGGGTCCAATTCCAAAAAAAAAAAATAAGTTCTTATATTTGACAATATTTATGGTTTTATTTTAAGTTGTACTCTGACGAAAGTGCAAAAAAATGTGAGTAATCCACAACTCATTGCGGGAGTTGTTTTAACATACAAATTTAAAAATTTTGCATAATTATTACTGTTGATTACCGTTAAAATTAATTTTTGAAGTCACCGGAATAACACAAATGAATTTGCTGGAAATTCTTTACGTGGTTCGCCCATAATGTTTTATAAATTATTGCGATAATGTTTAAATTAAAAGCAGCCAGAAGTTAAACCATAATCACAGGCGAACAACGAGTTCCAGATTACAAAGAAATTTATGAGTAGCGTTTATATGACTTTACGAACCACTTTTTTGCTGACATCAAAAGCTGTATTTAAATAAATATTAACATTTTTGGCACAATATTTTACGTGTGTTAGTAGAGATAGTACTAATAAAAAAGCTGAAATTTACTTTGCACTTATTTGGCATTCCCCCTGAAATATTATATTGATATAACGTCATAAAAAAATGAAAATTCTCCAACAAATAGAAAAAATTAGGCATTTCAAATATTTTAAAGCGACCAGAACTCACGGCGAGGCTAAGAGAATGAAATACATGTTGCTGCATCATTAGGGTGGAGCCGACGAGGGTGATTGCAGTGAGTATGGAGCAGCGTTGGAATGAAATTGCGGGGGAAACGGAAGATCCCGAGAGAACTCCCCGACCAGCTGCATTGTCCGGCACGATTCCCACATGCGAAAATCCGGCAAACCGGGTTCTATCCCCGGCTGGCGGATGGAACCCGGATTGCCTTTGTAGGAGGCGAGCATGCTAACCGCTCATTCACCACGATTATACAAATAAAACACAACATAAAAGTAAAATGAATGGAGTTTAACAACAGGAAAACAGTTTATAGTTATTCTGTGACTCCACACGAACAAAGTTTAAACTGGGTATTACAGCAACCTGGTACAACTTAGAACGAGGTGGATGTCACGCCGTTATCAGCTGCGAAGCATTATGATTTTTTTTATTTGTCAAAAATAAGCTTCCGGGCTGGATTCGTGGGGAAGTGGTTGTAGGAATCTAGAAATTCGTCGTGCATTACAGCACCCCGGTAGGCTTATTCGGGGTCTTACAACGCTGGATACAAGGCCAGGGATTTGTGGAGACTGTCTTATAGTAGACCTGCCAGGCCTATGACAAAAGTGAACCATAATACAACTTACTGACAGGGAAGGAGTTTTCAGAGGTAGGTCACCAGAGGAGACGCTGGTGAGGGTTCTCTACACTAATTGTGGGGCCGCGGTGGTATAGTGATTTTTTTTTTCTGACGGCAGTTTCTGTATTTGTGTTTCTTTCATCTTCGTCAAAGACGTGTTACTACGCACACGTCGTAATACTTATTGAAAATGTTACGTCATGAAAAAATCTTCGTTTTTAATTAACACGCTAAGAAAAAGATTCGGTCGGTGCAAACAAATTATTTGTTTGTATAGGGAAAATTAAATATTTTGTTGCTGAAACCAAATTATTTTGTTGTTCTTATTTGGTTGCCCCAAACTGTAAGATTTGATTGGTGCAACTGAAGATGTGTTTGGATACAGGTGCATTAAACAGTTTGGGCCGATATAAATAAGTTTCACAAGTTCGGCCGAGTTACGAAACTGTATCACCAGCGCCCGAGCGCTACGCCTGAGTAATTTCAACTAACGTGACAGCCTACGACATGGGCAAACTTTTGAGAGTTTTTAAGTTACATCAAACATCTGGAAACGTGTGCAAAAATATACGTCAAATTTTACTGATTTACGTTTCAGTTTCTTGTTGCGTTGTTTTATTTATGTGTTTACACGATTGTTAAGCATCAATAGATGCACTGACAAACACGGTTACTATCCCAATTGTCCCAAAAAATACAAACTAATTCTCGAGCTATTTTTTCGAACGAAGGCAGTCAAATGAGTGGCCAAATAAATATAATCAGTTGATTCGACAAAATATTTAGTTGAGAGTCTAATTTTTTTGGTCCAACAAAGAGATTTAGTTTATTCAGACATATATTTTGTTAGACGAACAAAAGTAATTTTGTTGCTCTTCAAATTTTTTTTGCTCAACTCTATATTTTGCTAGTGCGACTAGATATATTTGGCCCTATACAAACAAACATTTTGGTCGATTTTCTCTCAGTGTAGTGATAAGATTAGAGGTCAGACATTTTGTGAATTCATTTGAGTACATCTTAAACTTCTACCACATGTTCATCTGGGTTTCTGCTCATGTAATATATAAATGCAACCAGGTTTCATTGACGCCATAGCAAAAGTTCCTGGCCCGCAGTGAGCTGTATCTGTGTCCTCGTGGTGGAAAGTCTTTACGGGTGCGTATAGTTCGCTTGTGCCAACGCAACATGGATGTACTTGCTGGTCACCTACTCAAGTACTAACCATGCCCGACACTGTTTAACTCGGAGATCTCTCCACCTAGTATACAAACGAGCATTGCGAATACGAGTGTCTGCTTCTACTAGGCTGTTCACGATAAATAGAGCACTTTAGAAATGAATATTAGAAAAAAGTCACTGCCCCTGCATGCATATATTATAATGGGCGCTCTGAGTGACATTCGTCCAGTAAGTCGGTAACGATGGATGGAAAGTAGTTCCATATCTCAACGTCGAGTAAAAAAAAGTTAAGTAACTGAATTTTTTATTTATTTTTTTTCGTTTTCTGTTTTTTAATGCATCGAAGTATGAAAATGAGCACTTTCTTAATAATCTCACAGTTTTATTTGACCGTTGCATGAATAAATTGAGGAAGCCATTGGCAGTGTTATTTTTACATAAGGCGGAAGAATACACAATGTGTATACAAGTAGATCTTATGCAGGGCTTTAAAAAGAGATAATTTTACCGTGAACAGCCTATACCAACCTGGCCACCTGTTTTTCGCAAAAATATTAGTGCTCAACCTAAACTTCGACTTCTTACGTGCAAGCTCGCAAATTTCCGTTGGCCATTGTCTGCGTGTCTTTCTCTGAAGACATTTTATATTCGATAGTGCCAATCGGAATAAAGGTGCCCTGACTCTGAACGTCTATGATTGGTTGGCAGACACTTAAAACGTGTGCGGGTTAAAACTAGCCAACCGCAATATTGGTTCTGAACTAACGTGTTTTGAAGTACAAGAAGTCGCGGATTCTTTTCGCGAATAAATGGTGACACTAACTATCAAGCGATAACGAGTCTGCAAGGGGAAGTGTTATCGAATTCTTTGCTAACTGGCGTTGGGTTAAATTGCAGCGTTACAAAATGACGACTAACTAAGGTCAGAGATTTTATTGGATTGTGGAGTCCAGCTTGTTGCCAAAAAATCTTGCGAAAAAAAAAAAAAACCCGGGTGCTTAATCGTGGGTAAGTGATCGGGAATATGGCAGGTTAAAACACTTGTTTATTAATTATTACGCGTGTGATTAAGCACACCTGTTTCCTGAAATTCCCTGCAGGACTGCGGACAAATAATGGACACCTATGAAGGGACAGAATGAATACGTGCAACCTGACACACAGGATGAAGTGCTCATCGTGAAGGTACCAGCCAATCGACAAACACCGGTGCTTGAGGTGTATCGTCTATTCGCGGTATCTTCAAACATTTTGAACAAAACACCCTTGAAAAATCACCCCATGCGTGACGTATTTGTTGTTTCGTAAATACGTTGTCCTTCGCAAGCGTTTCATACCTCTGTTAACGTAAAAGTACGTTATTTGGTGATAAATTGAACTTTGACTTATATTCGTTTGTAATTAATTCAATTAAAAAGCAAGAGATAATAGGTGCGTATTTTAATTCCCGGAAATGAATAGTTCTCATGAAACATTTTATCAAAGTGAGAAGCACGAAGACGGTGCGATGTTTCAGTGTAATTTTCTAGACTTAGTCAAGCTTTGTTTGCACGAGGCGGAGGAATGGCATGAAAGTAGAACTTTAGCAAGACTGCAGAAAAGTTGGAGCAACTGTGAATAAAATTTATACGGATCTGTCAAGTTTATATACTATCCGTCAAATGAACTTGTGAAATTTCTTGGTCTCCGAATTGCAAGCTTTACTTTACCAGAGTTATGAAATTCTTTTTTTTTCGATCAAAGCGGACCACGGTGGTGTAATGGCAAGACTACTCGTCCCCCAGCTGGGCGAAACCGGGTTCGAGTCCAGGCAGGGCCGCCCCCGGATTTTCACAAGCGAGAATCGTGCCAGATAATGCCTCTGATCGGCGGGCTTTCTCGAGGTTGTCTCCAATTCCCCCCCCCCCCCCCGCATTCCGGCACTGCTCCATCATACTCAACCCGTTTCACACTCATCGGCTCAAGACTTCAGTGTTAAAGGGGCATTATCCTTGCCACCTTGGAGCTACGATTTTCCTCCATAACTTAATTTTCGGAGTCAATATTTAAAAACCAAGATGGTCAAGACATAGGAAACATATTAGCAGTTATTTCGAAATCCAATTATTTTTCTAACATGAATAACTTCACATCTGTAATCGTATCAAATATTAACTTTTATCTAATAATACCAATCCCACTTGGGAAATCACAGATATAATCAAAATCGTATAGTTAAAAAAAAAAATGTCGTTAAATAATTCTCTGCGTCATGCCTAAATCTGATTTTTTATGCCAGGTCTAACATATTCATCTCGAAGTTTTGTCGGAAAAATTGAAGACGGAATGGATACTAACCTCTAACTCTTTCAGTCGCAGTGTCCTCTATCTGGGACGTTGCATATGAGGTCGCTTAAATGGTCGGCACTGTACACAGCAGAACATACCGTCAAATGAGAAAGGTTCCCTACGTGTGAGAGACATTCACTACCAAGATCAGGTTCTATAGCCTCATAAACCACTGCTGCCAGTAACATAAAGAACAGAGATATTTATATTGGTCCCGACGTAAGTTAAAACGTCATCTGGATATCAGCACAGCTCCGAAAAAAAAAAAAAATTATCTGTTGCAACGCCTTAAATTTTGTATTTATTTTGACTGAAAGGGTTAGGAGTAGCCCTGGTCTGTCTATACTCCACTCCACTGTGATGGCAGCACTAAGTGTAGGAGGGAGATAAGAGTGAAGAGATTTGGGCTGCTCTTAACAGCGAGGTCTTGAGAGCCGATGAGGGTGATTGAGGTAAGTATGGAGTGCGAGGCAATGCAAAGGCGGGGGAAATGGGAGATCCCTGAGAAAACCCTCCGACCAACCGTATCGTCCGGCACAATCCTCACATGCAAAAATCCGGTGACCTGGCCGGGGATTGAACCCGGATTGTCTTGGTGTGAGGCGAGCGGGCCAACGGCTCAGCCACCGCGGACCCTGGAGAAGGTAGAGTGAAGACTCGCCCATAGACTAAGGATGAGGTAGACCGATCTCGCTGGCTGGGTGCAACCAATCTCCGTGTCCCGACACTGAACTGCTGGTTTGTATGTTAGGTTAGAAAACTGATTTGTAAACAACGACTTTGACATGCATGTATACTTCCTCTAACCAATTTGTAGTGCAGTATGATTAGATTCGAAGCGTTAAAAGTATTTTATTCGTATGATAGTCATTGTAATTCAAAGCCCACGCATCACTGTTGACCATGTGAATTTGAGAGTTGTGTATGACTGCGGTAGGTGAATGTTGGGTACATGCACAGATGACGAATAAAATGTCTGAAGGCTGATCACGATAACGTGAGCACTTTGGAAATTAACCTTAAGAAAAGGTCACTGCCCCGACTTGCATTTATTTTAATGGGCTCACTGAGTGACATTCACCTAATAAAGATGGAAACGTTGGATGGAAAGTAGTTCTATATCTTAAAGTCGAATAAAAAGGTGTTAGGTAACGATTTGTTATAACTTACATTTGTTTGTCTAATTCGCTTTCTGTTTTTTTTTTTTTAACGCATCGGAATGTAAAAATAAGCAGATATGTGAAGAATTTATTTTCTTAATAACTCCACATATTCATTTGACCGACGGAGGAATAAAGTGATGTGGATCATGGCAATGTTGATTTTACGTAACACACGGAGGAGTACACAACGTGTGTAGAAGTATATCTTAAGCAGGGCTTTCAAAAGTACTCATTTTACCGCGAACAGCCTGTTATACCTCGTCTTCAGTCTTACCACGTGCCTCATCACTTTTTCCACGCCTCGGTCGAATGAAACTGTGGGGTTATTAAGTGGCCTTCCTCGTCTTTAAGCCTGTTACGCACGGTTCACTTTCTCGTACAAGAAGGCGCACACCTTCCTTGTTCAAGTCAACGTGGATCGTGTGACTTGCTAGTGGCAAGCGGCCTGCATGCGAGGGCTTGCTTGCGAGCCGGAATCATTCTTGTGCAATTAGTTTTGTTTACATTTGCGTTTTATACGTTTATGTAGTCCCCGTACATTTATTTATGACTTATATTGTTGATTTCAGGGACGAAAACCTATTTTAATTCTGTATTAGTGATTTGTTAGGTTTGTAAAATATTTGTGTTTTGTGATGGAAATGAGTGATTGGCATGCTGCAATATTCAAGTACAACTACTGTGTGTACAGTATATACATGAGACTTGAATACAAGAGTGTGATCACCATGTTGTTCACCTTTTGGTGATCACGTCCTGGTTCACAAAATACGTCCGTTTGTAAAGGCTGTTCACGCTAAAATGAGCACTTTTGAAAACACTACCTAAGATCTACTGTTATGCACTTTGAGTATTCTTCCGCCTTATGATGGACCTCATCACCTCATTCGTGCGTCGGTCAAGTGAAACTGCGAAATTATTAGAAAAGTAAATATTTTACTAAACTCCCTTTCTTCTTTACTCTTCGATGCGTTAAAAAAAAACGCAAAGCGGAAGAAATAATTTGAGTTATCACAAATGGTTACCTAACACTTTTAGTTCGACGTTAAGATATAGAACTATTTTCCATCCATCGTTACCAACTTTCCTGGGCGTATGTCACTCAGTGGGCCCGTTATAATATATGCAGGCAACGGCAGTGACGTTTTTCTAAGGTTGATAAAGGCTGTTCACGGTGAAGTTAGCACTTTTGAGGCCCTAGTTAATTTTTTCTATCAACCATTTTTTAATCATTCCACCACTTTTAAAAATAAATACTGTAATCCTAAGTAATAAATGCAGTGTTATATAATATATAATATATATATATATATATCACCGGACTCTTAACGTCTAATGCTACATTAGAATCTATTTATTGACTAAGATTCCAAATGAGAGGACTTCCAAAAGTGCTCACTTGACCGTGAACAGCCTTTGCCTGGCTTTAGCGCAGGGACTCACCGAGAAGCAGCGCCTCCCTCACGTGGTCCTTGAGCTGGTCCATGCGCTCGACGACGCGCTCCTTGTCGCGGACCCAGAACCCGGGGAAGACGCTCGCGACGCAGCGCACCCTGATGCTGCCTCCTTGGAACTGGTGGTCCTCCACCTTGAACCTGAGGCCGAGCGTCGACGTCACCAGCCCGTGGTAGTGCACCAGCTCCGGGTACTGGATCAGCGAGTCCCGGTCGTGCACCTGCACACCAACACGGGGGCCGCGGTGGCTCAGCGGTTGGCACCTCGCCTCCCACCAAGGCCAACTGGATTCAATTTACCCCACCCCCCAACCCCCGGCCGGGGGAATCGCGCCGCCGGACGATGCCGTTGGTCGGCGGGTTTCCTCGGGGATCTCACGCGCCCCTTCATTCCGGCACCGATCCATATTCACTTCAATCACCCTCATCGGCTCTCAAGACCTCGCTGTTAAGAGCCACCCAAATCTCTTCACTCACTCACAGCAACACGGTCGTTCCCCCCTTTTTTTTCTACACTACTTTATTCTAAGTGTTATGTGAAGTTAAGGCCCGAAGGTAGGGCGGGATTTTATTGCATCTCAGGGCTAACCCCTTACGCCTACTAGGATTAAAAATCATTCGAAGAGACATGCATTGCGGCAAAGAGGGATTGGGCAGCCATGGCCTGCACTTTGGGGCCATGACTACCTCCCTAAGTGTACTTAGAGCTAGCTTGACTATGAAGAGCAAGGGAAAAAACCGTCCAGAGAGACGTAAAAACCCTTGTGCCAGAGAAGAAAAATTTCATAAATTATCGCATGCATTAAATTTAATAAAACCAAATAGTATGCTACAGGAGACAGAGTGTTTGGAAAACATGCTCTTATTTAATAGAGTTGGAAAGACTAGTAGAGAGGGGTCGTTTCCCGGTTCTTGACAGAACACGCTACCCTGCCTCTTAAGCCCCTGTCACACTGTAACAATTTCGCCTTCAACTATGTTTGGCAATAAAATTTTAAGACAAGATACGGCCATCAAATTTTCCTTTGGGACAAATTTTATCAAATAATCTTGAATATGTTTGGAAATGTATCACACTGTCAAATTTATTTTTTTTCTGGAAGGATCTAATATGAATATTTATGAGATACTGCTCTTCTGTATCAATGTAGTCCATCAAAGGATGAAATGTAACGAATGTTGTGATTTGTTTTCACTTCTTTTATTAAATTCAAATTGTATACATCAGAAATGTTTCTAAACCATGAATTTTAATGTCTCCGAGTTCTTAATATCATGAGCAATGTCGATTTAAAACAGAATTCATGCCTAAGCAGCTTCTACACAAATTAATTACCTTCATAATTTATTTCGTTTTCAGCAATTTTTCGTTATTCTAAATGTCCGTGACGTCCATTTTTGTCGTAAACTATTCGGATTGGCTGAGTTCGGCAAACATCAAATAAATTTAAGAACCGGTTCAATCTTCAAATGTTCGATGGGAACTGAATTCATCCAACAACTTTTTCAAACAAATGTGGTGGCGTTTATGATGTTTTGGTGATGTCATAACTTTCCAACTTTATTTTGCCAAAATTATTGGAAGTAGTTTGACGGGAAAATTTTACAGTGTGACAGAGGCTTTAACTTTCAACTTGAACATGTTTCTGCGACGTTAATAAATGAGCCAGCATTTCATTTGCATTAAGCGACAATCTCACACGCATCAAGTTAGTCATCGCCGCCTCAACTGAGGTGCAATGATCTAATCGCACTGCGTGAACCTATGGGAAGTTTAGTGATGGCCCTGTTATTTTATTAGTGAGAAGCCTATAGGAAGGTTCAATGCAGGTCTTTTAAGTAGAACCGTATGTATCTGACACGTATATTTTTAGGTACAGAGCTTTGAAGAAGCCGGTTTTAGCCGTAGAGCTCAGAAATAGCGGTTTTAAGAGGAGTTCACAGCGACACATTTTCTGTGAAGTCTTCGTTTACTCGTATTCGCGCAGCTCATTAAAAAATATATATATCTAGGCCTTTACGTTTTTACTTTGATCATATTTTCTAAGTATATTCGTGGAGGAAAAAATTCATGAAAATGGTATATATCGCGTTTTTAAAGCTTGCCTATGCAGTTTTCTTAAGTGGCAAGAATAAAAGTACAAACATACGGCGTAGTTTAATCTCTGAGTTTTTATCGCGTGTACTAAAGTCCCACTGTTACAGATATAATTTTGCAACAGTACAGGACCACGAGGTAAGCACTGCACGCCTTGCGCGTAGGAGCTATGATGCAATAGGCGTGCATGTTAAGTGTCGCCCGTATCGCTCCCTCGCTTCTCTACCTTGGACACGCAGCTGCGAACTCCTCTTATAGGCTGTTCGCGGTAAACTGAGCACTTTTGAAAGTCCTGCTTAAGATCCACTTTCATGCACCCTCTGAATTATTCCGCCTTATGTAAAATTAACATTGCCATGGGCCTCATCACTTTATTCATACGTCGGTAAAATTTAATTGTGAAATTATTAAGAAATGTAATAATCTACATATCTGCTAATTTTTACACCTAGATGCATTAAAAAAGCAGAAAGCGAAATAAATAATTTTAAGTTATCACAAATAGTTACCTATACTTTCTATTCGACGTTAAGATATGGAAGTACTTTCCTTCCATCGTTACCAACTTTACTCCGAATGCCACTCAGTGCGGCCACTAAAATATATGCATGCAGGGGCAGTGACTTTTTTCTAAGGTTCATTTCTAAAGTGCTCACTTTATTGTGAACAGCCTTTAACGTGCGTGACATTTTGAAAGTACTCGACAGCCCTCATCTGAAGTGCGCGTTCTTTTCGTATATCAGCACATTGGACGCACGTTTAGTAGCTTCGTGGGAAATCGTGCATTTCAAACATTCTACAACTAAGTTCAGGTAGGCGGGAACCTTAAGCATTCCGCCTGCCCAGCGCTTCAACTGCGTTGCAGAGTGTTCGGAATCCTGTTCTTTTGACGAAACTATTAAACGTGTCCACAGTATGTTTACCTATGAAAAGACATAATACCCCAGACAATAATGGGATTGTACTACAAAACTACCACGCATGCTGTAAATATTATCTTGGAGCCCTCAAATAGAAAAAAAAAAACATATATTTGTAACACTTCCGTATCCTGAAACATGCTAGACTGGCACGAGCCAAACTACAATATAGGCTGTTCACGATAAAGTGAGCACTCTTGAAATCAACCTTAGAACAAAGTCACTGCCCTTGCCAGCATATATTTTAACGGACGCACTGAGTGACACGCGCCCAGTAAAGTTGGTAATGATGGATGGAAAGTAGTTCCATATCTTAACGTCGAATAAAAAGTGTTAGGTAACCATTTGCGATAACTTAAATTATTTCTTTCGTTTCTGTCTATTTTTTTTAACATGGAAGTGTAAAATTGACCAGATTTGTAACATATTTGCTTTTCCAATAATTCCACAGTTTCACCTGACCAACGCATGAATAAAGTGATGAGGCTCATGACAATGTTAATTTTATATAAGGTGGAAAATACACAAACAGCATACAAGTAGATATCAAGCACGGCTCTCGAAAGTGCTCATTTTTACCGTGAACAGCTATAGGAGCCTGTCTTGAACTTCGCTACAGACTTCTCATCAATAAAATGATAGGATCACCGCTGAAAGTCCTATAGGTACACGCAGCACTACGAGACCATTGCATGCCAGTTCAGAGTCCTGCACGTAGCGGCGATGGCGCTATTGTAGCGCGTGCTAATTAAGTTCTTATAGCTCCCACGCTTCCCGGCCAGGAAAAAAAAAGCAGAACGATGCAGCAAGCATGCGGGACCCTAAAGGGGCTCCCCCATCCCCCACCTTTCCCTAACTGTTATATAGGTCTTATTGCAAGCATTTTCTTCTATTCTAATGTAAAAATTAACCATTGAAAAATTCAGTGTAAATAATTTTTACGGGACAGAAATTAAAGTCAATATTTTGCTGCTCATTTGTAAAGTGGGTCACTGAAACGTAAATGTGATGTGGTCGCTGAAAAGTGTCAAAAGTAGAACGCGCGTGGTGATACTAGCACAAAATGACCTCGAGTAACCTTTGACCCCGTGACCTTGTTTCACTTGACCTACTTATGGATGCACTTTTGATCTGTTTATGGATGTACTGTTGACCTACTTTTCGGAAAAGTAGTTTAAAAGTGGATTAAAAAGTAGGTCACGAGGCCAAAAATTCATTCAAACGTAGGTCAAAAAAGCATCCGCAAGTAGGTCAAGTGAAAATAGGTCACGGGGTCAAATGTTACTCGAGGTCATTTTGTCCTAGTATCGCCACGCGCGTTCTACTGTTAAAGTCAGCTAAATTATTATGTGAGTATCCCTCTGTTTACGATACTTATTCTCCAATAAAACAAAACTTTGTACTATAACGACAATGCTGTATAATTTTTCTTAACAGATAGCTGAATTAAAACCCTTTAGCCAAAGCTTAAAAATTCCGAAGAAAAGAATGCACGCGAAGCTATTTTCCTTGACCGTCGGAAAGCTTCCATATGGCCAAATGTGACGTTCACTAAGAAAATTATTCAAGGAGACTACCTAATTAGATATTTTCTGCAAAATCACATAGTAATTGTTCTGTGAATAGTACTTTATTTCCAGGGAAGGTAAAAAAAAATTACCTGCAGCCACCTATTACTTTATTCTATAGGCTATTCAAGCTCCAGTGAGCATTTTTTTAAGGCACTCCCAATAGGTATTAGCCACTAATAAATATATTTTACGGCAGCTTTAGACATTAACTTTTGGAAGTGGTGGAATGCATACACTATGTTTATCGGTCACATGGCAATGTTTATATCCAAACTGGCAGAAAGATAGAAATTGGCTATAAGGAAAAATGTTTCAGAGCCTTAAAAACCTCACTTTATCGTTAATAGACTATTTTGGTATATTTGAACAGTAAAAAATTAGTATAAATGGTTTAAAGTAGCATTTGTGGAGCTTTCCTGCACAGTTTCCTTAGCTAGAATTACTCAGAAGTCAAAACAAAGAAGTCTCTCGGTAAAGGAACATAATAGTTTTTGGTGTATTACACACGGGCGAAGCAGTAGGTTTTCTGCCTACGGCGTGTGTGTGTGTACGTGTGTATTTGTATACATACATACACACACACATATATATATATATGTATATATCTGAATTAAAACCTTCACACACAGCATGGTTGATAGAATGTTTTGTTGAACAATAAAATTTTGTTAAATGTTTTTCCAATGATACCTTACATAATAGTAACCATAAAAATAGTACATATGCAAAACCATTTGTTTCAAGATTTATAAAAAAATGATTATGTATAACTCTACAGTAATAAAAATTAATAACATTAAGAAAATTTAATTTTCCTAGTAGCTCATGTTAGAAAAATTTTGTCAAAAGTTATTTTCATCAAGGTGCAAAACCTTTAACGCAGGTATCAAAGAGATGTTTAGATAACATTTTTTTATAAATTTTATGCATTATTTGGATTAATTATTGATTCTGTGGTTTATTTCCTTAATTTTTCACAAACAGTAGACCATGTAAACATACAAAATCATAAACTATATCAATTATCACTCTAAATGGCTAGTAACATTTCGGAACGACGTTCGCCAATCTGCGCCTAGTTACTTACTCGCCAATTGTAGCAGCCCAGTCTGTATCATCTATTCACGGTTATTTCACACTTCCCTGAAGCCCTGCTCATGTTCTACTTCCATGATATTCCTACGATTCGTGTTAAAATTAGCTTAAGTAAGTCTAGAAAATTACACCAAAGAGGACAACGCACTTATTTCTTACTAAGCGCTACCAACACACGTGATTTCTCACTGTTTTTTGATATTTATTATAAATGAAACATTATAAATTATAAAAAATATATAGTTATAAACGACAATTTTAATAAAAATTAAGACATTTTTATGTTAACAGAGGTATAAAATGTTTGTGATAATTGACATGTTTAGAAAATAACTTACCACGTGAGACATGGGGTGATTTTTCAAAGGCATATTAAATATAGGGGAACAATTTGTTGATTCCACCATTTAATAATATTAAAAATTTATAAATCTTCAATAATTCTTTCTTTCAAATAATCGTAAGTAAGATTCCTTCGACTAATTAAAACAACATTACAAATTGTACCTGCATCTCCAATCATTTGATTAAAATGAACACTGATTTTTTCTTTGTTTTTTCTTTAACAACGGTTGTTTATCTGTATGAGCAATCAATAACATATAAAGGCCTTCGCGCACAAAATGAATAGTAATTAACATAACCATCAAAGTTTAAACTTGGTTTATAATAATGTTCATTATTTCTATAGTCGATATCTAGTTCGGATTTTTAATTTTTAAAATCATTATAAGCAAGAAATTGTTTAAGATAAACACCATTTTCAATGTCTATATTCCAGTTTTCTTTAGGAAAAATTTAGTTTATACCATTATTAACATAAATATTTCTTACACTGCAATGATCAAACATAGCAGTGTGTTTATGCTGTTCAGCGCGATTTTTTCTATTGAATTGAAAGTCTACAGTTACAAAATCGGGCATATCAAATTGTAAATTATTAAACTGATATTTTATATCAGAATTAGAAACAGTTGTTCCTTTAGGAACATCTTTTTCTAAAAATGGCCAATAATCAAAACTAATAGGTATTTTTGGATATTTGTATATTTTTTCTTTAATTGCAATGGCGGTGTTAGATTCATATACAACAATAGGCAAAATAATTTCTAATTTTTCAATAACAATTTTACCATGATCAGGGCGATGTTTCCTAACATTATAATCTTTACCTAAAGTTTCATAAAGAAATAAACAATTGTTATGAGAAGAATTACGAAAAAAAGTAATTTTATAGCCACGTTTCCAATAAACTTCATTTTTATCATGAGTAAAACCAAACATATCTAAGAGGATAGATTATTTAATTTGTTTTATTACTAGAAACAGTTTTAACCTCTTTTGTTATATTACTAGAAACAAATTTATCTCGATATAAATTATCAACACCAGTAAATTATAATCATATAATCTCAGTAAATTCTTATCATATTTTTCTTCGTCTATAACTTTATCTCTCTTCAGTAGACGAAATTGCTCATAAACATAAGCTTCATTTGGAAAAGAAAAACCCATCACCTACAGGAATATCAAATACAATTCTATTATTGTAAACATATGAATTGAGTTTGATCAGTCGGGGGAAAAGTTTGCCTCTCGGAACTCTCAATACTTTCATAACTCATTTATAAGTGAAAAAATTTATATATAAATGGCAGAATCGAAGGGAGTTTCTTGAGTTAAATTACTCATCGAAAGAAACAAAGAATATAAAAAACGCCATGAAAAATAATATGAAAAAATAAGAAGAAAGAACAGCCATTGACGAATTACGAAATATATGTAAAAAAAAAAAAAAAAAAGTAGAAAAATTAAGTGAAGGAAATAATAATTTAATAACAACACTAGTTCCTGATGTGGTAAAAGATTTAGATTATCCACCGATTAGAGAAGAAACAACGTTTGAAAGAGAATTATTCTCAGAACAAGAATTTCCTAATTTGGAAGAGCAAATGAGCATTATTCCATTAAAAGATTTGCCACCTATAGCAGGTGTTTCTACTATAAATCTCGGAATAGAAATTGCAAAATTAAATAATGTCATGAATGCAATGTATGGTTTACGAGGAGACAGAGATGATTTTTTAATTAGTGATACAAATGTAGAGCTAAAAAATGATATAAAAAAAGTTAAAGGCAAAGAAAATGAATTAACAAAAGGACTTTCTAATTTGATAACAAAGGGAAAGAAGATCATGAAAGGTGAATTTACCAAAAAAGACTATAAAAATTACACAGATATTGTTTTAGCAACCAATGTTACATTCCAAAAATTTGAACCTAATAAGAAAATAAACTCGAATAAATGTTGGAAGTACACACATATGATTAAACCGATTTATGATAATTATATAAAGCCTCAATCAACGCCAAATGCACCAGAAAGACCCATGACTGATATCTACAAGAACTCCTAGATCTGGAGAAGGCGTATAAAAATACAACAGTTTACCAAAAGAACACATTTGGATGAATGATGTTAGAAACTTAATTGAGAGATGACTAGTTATTCATGGTGAAGAAAACGCTGGTAATAACATTTATAATGAAAAAAGTAGGCATAATGAATATCTTGAACAATAAATTTTCCGATTTTTTATTAATATTCCAATAGGAATACCATATTTTATAAGAGTTCTAAATGTAATTGGGCATTAAACAATTGAAATCTACCTGAAATGCATTTGCCTGGTTATAATTATTGTGGACCATTTACAAAATTAGATGAAAGGGTAGAAAAAGGAGATAGAGGAATAAATAAATTAGATGAAGTGTGCAAATATCATGATATTGCATACAGACATGAAGATGAAAAAAATTTACAAAAAGAAGCTAAGTAAATGTTAATAAAAACACTCCAAGTGGAAGAAAAATTGTTTCCCCTGCTGTTGCCTCAACAATGTTTCCAAAAAGAAAATTAGGTTGGGGAATTAAAATTATTTATTACTTATATATATATTACTTATAAATGAAGATAAATATAACTTTCGATATCCCTTTGAGGAATTAAAAGATTTAAGTATAGATCAATTTCTAACAAATGATAAAATTGAGAGGAAAAATAGAAAATTGACAGAAGGTAAAAGTTTCAAATTAACTTTATTATTGCCAACAGGTAAAAAGATTGCCAAAAAACTGGCAGTGGTTTACATCGTGGAGGAATTATACCAATTATATTGGCTGCTTTAGGTGCACTTGGTGGTTTAGCTGGAGGAGATAGCGCAATTTATTTTTCAGTTGAACTAATTACAACAAATAAATAAGTATTAGAAGAACAACAGAGAGACAATTTAGCAATGGAAAATAAATCAGGAAGTGGATTATAAAGAGGAAGGCCAAAATTTTTTAAATATATACCCACTATCTAATTTGGACATTAAAAATATTGAAAATATTAAGTATAAAAATTTCAGAAATGTTTATATGATTGATGAATTACCAAAAAATATGCACAAAAATGAAAGTGCAGTGGTTAATTTTGAGATTACAAAAAGTCCCGGAACTCATTGGGTTTGCTGTTTTAGATAAAATAATGATGCTTACTATTTCGATTAATTTTGGAGATAATATTACTAGTAATTTAATAAATTATTTCAAAAATAGCAATGTTTATTACAAAGATGATCAAATTCAGAATTTTAATTCAGTTATATGAGACATCTATGTTTAATTGTATTACACCTTTTTTCGAGACAATTTAAGCTTACTGATATAATTTCTATGTTATTAAATGATTGATATATTCGGGAAACCATTTATCATTTCTTTACATGAAGAGATTGGCAATATAACTGAAGATTTAAAAACATATGTAGATTCAAAATGCAATTCAAGTGTTTCTACTTTACAAAGTAAACTAATCACTTGTTTTGATTTTACAGAATCTTATGTTTCTTTTCTAGGATGTAGAATTGTTAATTTAAGTGAAACTGTAGATAATAAAGACGCGGCCAATAAAAGATATTCCGATATACATATAGCAGATTGTGCTTTAAAAATGAACGTGGATTCCAAATACAATACCGTTGTTTCTGATTGAAAAACATACTTAGAATCAAAATATAATATCATTGTTTCCGCTTTACGAGACCAAATTAGCAAAGTTTTGGTTTTTACAACAGAGTATGTTTCTATTCAAAATCGTAGAATTAATAATATGGCTGATCCTGTAGATGGAAGAGATGCTGTCAATAAGAGATATTTCTATAAAAAAATTGCTGATAAATTGCAAAATTTAAACAAACCAGTTCTGAATTATTGTGATACACTTGTTAACTTGAAAGTTGAAGAAAAATCTCATATATTTTATTTACCTTCAAATTGGAATAAAAAAATTTATAATTTTCATTCAGATAATCAATTTTCTTTTCTTTTTTTATGGATTGTACTGTATATAAAATAATTTCTGATAATTTACCGGATGATACTCTAAGTGTTATTAAGGATTCCAAGAAAAAATGTATTATAGTGCACCTTTTGATGTTAAAAAGAGGTGATAAATTGGTTTATAAAAAAAATATATTGAAGTCACTAAAAATACAA
Source organism: Dryococelus australis (assembly GCA_029891345.1). Lineage (NCBI taxonomy): Eukaryota > Metazoa > Arthropoda > Insecta > Phasmatodea > Phasmatidae > Dryococelus > Dryococelus australis. Next base: position 32,668,461 of record CM056995.1, on the reverse strand, counting down.
CAAGAAATTAAATGTTCTATATGCAATTCTAATAAATCAAGATAAAAAACGCCCAATGTATGAGAATACATAATCGATTAATTATATAAATCAGCAAAAAAATTTCCCCAGAATGAAAGAAATATCACATGGAATCGATCAATTATTGCAAATTGATATTGTTGAGATGGATACCGGAAATTTGAAAGGAATAGCACATATAAACAATGGTTACAAATATATTATTACAATTATTGATGTATTTTCAAAGTATGCAGTTGCTGTAGCTACTAAAGACAAAACAGCTAAAAATTTTGTAAATGCTTTAGAATCTATATTGAAGCAAAGAAAGCCATATAATTTACAAAGCGATAATGGTTCAGAATTTTATCATAAAATATGTAGAGCTTATGTAAAAATACTACATCAATCATTATTCAACATTCAGTGAACTAAAAGCCAGTGTCGTAGAAAGATTTAATCGAACAATGAAGCATAAAATGTGGAAGAAATTTGCTATAAATAGCAACTATAAATGGATAAATATATTAGATGATTTAGTGAAAGAATACAATAATACCAAACACAGAACCATTGGCATGAAGCAGATTGAAGTTTATTAAAAAAATTAAAGACAAGATTTTATGAATGTGATTAGTAAAACCGAAATATAAAGTTGGTGATATTGACTGTGTGATTAAGAGTAAACGAATCTTTGAAAAGATGTATACAGCTAATTGGACAACATAATTACTTACCATTTTTGGGGTTTTAAATAATGATATACGAACTTAGAAGCTCAAAGACACTAAAGGAGAAGAAATAATAAGTAGTTTTTATGAACATGAAATTATAAAAACTGACTATCCAAATGAATATTTGGTTGAGAAAGTCTTAAAAACTAAAAGTGATAAAATTTATGTCAAGTGGTTAGGTTTTGATAGTTCCCATAACTCATCGATTAATAAATCAGCTGTTTTTTTTAATTTTAATATAATAATTAGCTTCTTACTCAATTCGACGAACATTATTAATACCATTAATCAATCGTCGTTGAGTATAGTTATTTCCAGCAATATTAAAATATTTGTGAAAACACTCAATGTGACCATTCAATGTTTCTCTCATTCTTTGATATAAATTGATAGAATTTTGAATATAGTCAAATCTCAATATTTCTTCGCAATTTGGATGCCTATCTTCAATTCTATATAATTGTCTTTGAACATATTTTCTTTGAGTTCTAATGACATAATAGTCATATTCAGAATTATTATCAAATAATCTTAAAAGATCAAAAGTTGGATTTAAATACGGATTTCGTGTTTGTGGTACAACATGTGGGGCCAATTCTCTGATTTCATTGTTTCTGGGATCTATTACATCAAAAGCCCTATCTACTGTTTCTGTTAATTATTCCACATATTTATTTTGAATTTTATTAGTATTTTTTAAGTTATTTACTTCAATTTCGACTGTTTTATTTATAAGCTCTAATAGTTTCAATTCTATATATTTTAATATAATTACTTTATGTACTTCATATTCGCCATATTTACGAGTTGATGGTAAAACATTTTTAATTACCCATTTAGTAAAATTTTCAGATAGAGGCATGCTTGATCTAAATATTAACATATACAGAGCCAATTCATCGATAAATATAGAATTTGGTGGTATGTTTAAAGGTGTCCCTTCCGCAGGGATGCCTTTCAGATCAGTATATTTATTTTCATCATAATTATCAACAATATAATATAATGAATTTCTTGGTTTTCTGTATTCCAAAAGTTTAGTTACATCAGTTCCTCTAAACTAAGGATTACTATTATTCTCATCAATAATCATGAAAACGTGTTTGCCAGAGTAAATAAGTTTGTTATTATTTATGTCTAGAATTGACTCAATTTTAACAAGTGTACAGTAGATGAGTGTTTCTGTGTGATATTTAAAAGAACACAATTCTATAAATCAAACGAAAAATCAAATATGAATTAAATTGTTTATAACAGCTTGTAAGAAGAATAATCATTTAAAACGTGTCCAACATTACATTTTTACATTCATAAAACACATCTTACTTTCATAAAAGTTTTAAAAAATAATAAAGTGTTTTATTTTATTTCTATACTTTCCTGCTTCTATTTTTAGACTAAAATCCATTGTGATAAAGCCATAATCTTCATCCCCACATTTTGTACAAACCTCTTTAAATCTTTTATTAAGCATAACTCCACCAACAAAATCATTATTAATGTGCTTTGAATTAGTATCATCTTGTCGAAACATACACAAAAAAATTGTATTCCCTCTTTCCAATTCTTTAGGTATTTTTGAATATATTTGAGCTAAATAAAATACATCTAAATTTTTATGTCTTCCCCTAGTGAAATAATAGCGAAATTTGCTACTAAATCTATATTTTTTTCATCATAGCCTAAAAGTTTAATAAATAAATGTGCATCATATCCAGCTAAATTGTGGGAATATATTAGTGCGAAGTTAGGCAATTGTAATTGTAGGTTACAATTATTGCATACAGGATTAATGAATTTTCCAGTAAAATGATCATGATGACGTACTTATTAATTTTGCCCTGTATATTCACATTCACATACATCACATCTTTTTGATTTTCTATATAATATTTCTTCTTTTATTATAGGTTACACAACAATTTACTGTTCGATTTTTGGTAAATCGTCAATTTATTTATAATTTTGTCAATATTAAGGCCTGAATTTTTATATTTAGTTACTCTGTCAGAATATTTGTCTGCTGGAAACAGTGCAGAATTTATTGCCCAAAGAAAGCATTTTTAACATCAGTTTTATCATTTATGCATGCTTCCTTATTCTTAATAACTTTAGGTAATTCTGTATATGATGAGCGATTTAATGGATTATACTTATTTATAGGTATAGTATTCCAATTATTCTATCTAATGTCCAGCCTGAACCTCTTCTTTGAAATTCAGATAATTTTGTGAGTAATTCTTGATTTATGAATTTACAAATCCTTTTAATATCTCCTTCATTCAATATTGTATAATTAGGTGATTAAAATGTGAAAAATTCTACTTTATAATTTTTGTATTTGCGACAATTGACGTATATTACTGGTTTCCAACCCTCTAAATATTCTAAGATTCTTGCATATTATCTCAAAAACTAAAATTTTTATAGAACGTAAAAATTGATTAGGCTCTACAAAATTTAAATAATCTTCAATGTTATATGTTACTATCCTACTTATAAAGGCTTTAGTAATTAAGTAATTTTTATTGGTTCTTGTACTTCTTTTGTTAACAAATACATTGTTTTAAAATGTAAATATTTCTGTTCATTCTTTTTTATCTTTAGGAATAATTCATTGATATATGTGCCAGCGAAAGGTAAATTTGTGAAAATATTCTTTGTTATGCCTTCTTTTACCAGCTGGCTTTTATTTCTAGGCTTTACTAATACATTATTAGAAAGTTGGAATATTTATTTTAATTCCTTTTTCTCATGTTTTACAAACAGATTATTAGAGAACGTAATTATTTTTTTCAATTTCTTTCTATCTTTCTTATATAATTCATTGATATTGGAATAAGAAAATGGCAAATTTGCAAATATTCTTTTTCTTTGCTCATTAATAATAGCTGTAGTTAAATCTGTTTTCCTTAAATGATTTATATTTGTTATGTTAATACTTAAATTTTAGTTCTTAATTCCGCAACTGTTAAATCATTTAGATTTTCTCCTGCTTGACCTATTTTTCTAGTAATGGTTGTAATAAGATCATCTTTACGTAATTTAAATAATTTTTTATGTTTAATTCTCAACCTATAATTCTCAACTCGGTTACTCTCCTTTCGCTCTGATCTGCTACTGAATAATTCGTAGCCATATATTTTATTTATAAGATATACAAATTTATAAAAATTTAAAAAAATAAAAATGAAGAAATGTAAAAAAAAAAAAATAATAATAATGAAAATACTGGAATGAAGTGCTTAAATTATTGATAATAATTTTGCAAAATATTTAACTTCTTCTGTAATAATATTTCTCACTACTGCATTTTTTTAATATTGTTGTATGTTTATCCTTAGTATTTTTATGAAGAGAAAATAATTTTATAGATTTATTCTCTTTACATACTGTACATGTTTTTGTTGGGTAATCATCATGTTGAATTTCATTTAGAATATCTACTATTGTATTGTGTGATTCAGTTTGAGATATATAATACAAACGTATTTTCCATGTTCACACAGTATATTCTCATTAAAGCATATTTTACATTTTGTTGTATGTTTGTCTTTAGTTGCTTTATGAGAATAAAATGAATCGATAGATTTGTCCTCAATACATGCTGCACATCTCTTAGTTGAATATTCTCGTTGAATTTCATTTGTATTGTGCGATTTACTATTTTTATGCTTTTTGAGATATAGCTCAGAAACATATTTTCCACATTCGCATAGTACTTTCTCTTTTTTCCAACCCATCTATAATTTTTTGGAATATTCAGCAAAACATTTTTTACAGGTGCTAATATGTTTTTCTTTTGTGTGTTTATGTGATGCACAACTTTCTATGTTTAATACTTCGCCACTTTTTTGCATATCTTAGGTATGGTATTATTTTCCATTTCGAATATGGTTTCCATTTATTTATTAAGAAAATTAATTGATTAAGAAAATGAAAAAATATTTTTCTTTCGTAATTTTTTTCCTTTTAAATAAACACAAACAAGTTGAACAATTCATATGAATTCACTAAACTAATGGATCTAGAAATTGATAAATGGTATGAAGCCATAGATTTTCGAATTTATGAATTTAAATTTGGTAAAAAAAATTAATTTTATTCTAGACGATAAGTAAAAAATTACTTTACCATTTCGCTATGCAAATATAATTGATGAAAATGATTTAAAATTGATAAATGAGAAACTATATTTTGTGGCATATAAAGGTTTAAAGAAGTGAAAAATGGAAAAAACTATGCATAATATTGTATTCATGTAATAAATTGAATTCTATTAATTTCGTATCTTTTTATTAGATTTTTAACTTAATTTGCTTGATTTAGATCGCTCGCTTGCAAAATTGACATTTCTAAAAATCATGAAAAATTATTTGAAAAGCGAGAAATTTGCATGTTTTTAAGTGGCACAAATTGACGCGGTATTTTTGGCAAAACAAAAATTATTGCTTGATTTTGGCATAAATTTACATGATTTTCGAGGAAAATTGCTTGTTTTGGAGAGCTCCAGTTTTAAAATTTTTAGAGCCTAAATTTAGGCTCAAAAACTTTGATTTAGGAGCAAAATCCCTCGAAATTTCAATGAAAATAAGGGGTGAGTAAGGATCCTCATTATACATCTACTGAATTACTTATAAATAACTAAAATTTGAAGTCGTATCTGAAAGAGAAGAAAATAAAATAGTAAATTGAAACTTCTTGTAGTGGTGCAGGAAAAATGCATATATTATGGTCATCGATTTTTAAAACTGCCCGCTATTAACCTTGTATTTCAGCAACATCGTAAGCTATGATCACTGAAGTAATATGGCGATAATTCTTCTAATTCCGTTTTTTTAATAATTAATTATGGAATAACGCTTATTTTTGTTTGGTATACAATATTTCTAAAATTCGCATTCTAAACCATATACATCTATACAACTAAATAAAATAGAAGTGTCTATCTGTGATTTCCAAATATTCCACTTTTAATTATTTTTTCATATAGTATAATTGATTACTAAGCCGTACATAATGTTAATTTTTTTCGTGTCTGTCTGTCCGACTTGATTTAGCTCAAAAACCACTGAACGTAATGGCATCAAATTTACACAGTGTGTGTGTATATATATATATATTGGGGTTATATATATACATATATATCCCCAGGATCAACTTAGTGTTTGTTTCATCGAGATATCTCAAACGGTTCCGAAAATATGATGATCAGCGATGTACATAGGTACTGGATTAAGATTTCCTTAGGATTACTGCATAAAAAAAGCATTGTTAAAAAAAGTTCGATTTCTCCTTTATTCTTTGTCAATGGGCTGTCTTCCTTTCCTTTCCAAGAGCGATTCCAAATGCTATGTCATGCGTACGAAGTAGCACAGGAAAGCTAGTAGTGAATAATAATGGAATGTAAGATGTTAGAGAAAATTCTGTCATGCTTAATTTGTCTGCAAGAATTTCGTAACACATTTTCACAGAGGATGTTAAGTTAACTTCGCATCTTACAATGGGTTTTCAACGTGCTACCGCAGTTCAGACAGAATTAAATAAATTCTATTAAAATAACGAATAGCAAAATATGACTTATACTACAATAGTTTATCAAGATAAATACACTCCGACGGGACTTGGAATCTAGAATGCTAATGTACAAAATAAATCAACACATAAACAGACTGCGTTCTAGTTGGACGTCAGATAAAATGCTATAAAAGTAATTTAAGTTTGACAAATCTTTAAACCCCTATGTAGTTTTGCCGGTGTGTAAAAAGTATTAAGTTGGACGTATAATTCAGTCATTAATATTAGCATCTCAATCTTCATTTAGTATTCCCTTGGAATAATTGATATGTCAGGACCTACGGTAATTCAGGGTGCTACTTGCTTCACAATTCTACAAACAAATTTCTCATTAACATGAAAGAACTTTGCTAAACTTAACCCTTGGAAGGGTTAAAAATATGGAAAATTTTTTTACGTATTGCTCAATTTTTCTTACACCCGAGGAGTGCATGTGTTATTTGAGTTATATGACTATCGACACAAATACCTAAAAACCAATTCTCTGTCCCAAATAAAAATTTCAAAATCTGGTGGGGAGGAGAGAATCGTAGCTTCAGGCAAAATGAATATTCATTTTCTATCTTCCACGCCGTGATTCTATTACAAATTCAAATTCTGGCCTGGCGTAGTCGAAAGAAAATATTAAATAATTTCCATCAGCGAACACAAAATTCCCAGAAAGGAAAGGCGTGGAAAAAAAATTTCTTATTTCAATTTCAATCGGTAACACCGAAATTTTAAATTCTGGTTGGGCGAAGATGCAGGTTGCACATAGTTAAAAATTAATTTTTATAATTGGCAGTAGAACAACGCTGTTTGTGACTGGTTCAGTAAGAGTGTTGCATCACCAGCTTCATGACAGCGTGCTAAAAAAATTTCTCGCAACTAAGTACAAAAATGTTTCTAAATTTGGCTAAGTGTATAATGTTCTTCGAGTAATACAGAAGAGGGACGATGAAATGCAATATGGCGTAAAAAGGTTTTACGAAGTTATTTTCCTTCGTAGTTACGGTAATTTCTTCCCAGTTCCTTCTGAACACACACATTATGTGAATGCACATAAAAAAAACCTGCTTGTACTGTTCTACGGGCTTAGATCGCGTGTCCAAGCAAACGATTAACCTGGAATTGCATTCAAACTTTCCGAAGCACAAACAAAGTAAAAGACGTAAAAATTATTTTCCAATGAATACACACGAAAAAAAAAAAAAATATATAAATGGACACAAAGACGTTTTTATTTGATCAAGTGTTGTGGAGTTAGTAGAATACTTTTTCTGAACTCGGGTAAAAACGCAGTGAAATGATTCTGAACGCTACATGAGAAATGTATGAGTTAATATTTGTATTAAGATGTATTTTCCTTTTAAATCTCATCGCCTTGGGAACATTTTGGTGTAACTGTTTTTTTTTGGTCTTATTGTTTTGCAGGTTACAATTTACAATTACCAAAATCGACGAATGCACGTAATCTTTAATTGTCAAAAACCTAAACATATGACCTATTCCTTGCTATCGACCTCGAATATCACATAATCATTTTGGGTACTTACGTCTCGTTTATAATTTTACACAACAGGCATAAATGTTTCACCAGAGTTCTGCAAGATTTTTTAGATTTAAAAAAAACAACATATTTTTAGATTTTCTTGAGAAACATTAGTGCAGATTTATGTAGCTAAATAATAATTATAAGACATACGTTGTGTGCAGGAGATAATTCATTTGCGTTGGATCATTGCACTACTCACAGAGTTACATTAGAAGTGTATGGCATCTATAGAAATCACACAAAAGTAACCAAATTAATCATTATAAATACATTTTTTTGCTACGTAAATTACTTTTAAGAATGTTTATAAACTTAGTGGTCAACATGTTGCTTAACTAATTTACACAAGGGTATAGTGCAACCTCAATTGCCATGCGAACACATTATTACACATATATTTTTTGTGACGGTTAAGAAATGGCCGCTTTTTTTTCCTGCTGCTCGTTCGTGCGAGCGTGTGCCACACAAGATTGTTCCATGTGATATCGTCGCTGTTGTGCTATAGGTGCACGATATTGTGGGCCTGAGCGGACAGTGACCCGAAGCAGGAAATGTGATATATGAGACCAGCCAAACGCGTGGCGCAGCGGGAAGCCCAGCGATACGCTACACGCTGATATCAAGATAGGTATAGGCTGTTCGTGGTAAAGTGAGTAATTTTGAGGCCCTAGTTACTTTTTCTTTTCGGCCATTTTTCACCCTTTAACGACCTTTTTTAAAATAAATATTTCCATTTTAGTAATACAGACAGTGCTTATATTCTGCCGCACTCGGAAGTTAACGTATAATGCTACAAGAAAATACATATATTGACTTGTATTCCAAATGAGAGGGCTTTCAAAAGTGCTCACTTTACCGTGAATGGCCTATTAGTCTACCTGGCAAGGAAATTATTTATATCACTTTAAAATAAAACACCCGTGACACCTACTAAACGTGTAAATTAGTGGCGGAATATAAGTCTATTGAAACTCATCATAGCCAAGCTTGTCTTTTGAAACATATTGAAATATCAACAAAAAAAAATGAATGCATTACGTTATATTGGCGAGGAACATAATACAAATTTGTAAAGGTGAAATTATTATATGTGTAGATACTCCAATGTAGTAAAATTTAAATTTCCATTAACGCGCATGTGATTAAACTTTCGTACGTGAACATCGCCTTTAGTACAAATACGCAAAGTGTGGCGATACTTGTAGCTGCTAGTAAAAAGGAAAATTTTGCCAAAAAAAAAAAACTGCTCCATCCTAATCATGTAGGACAGTGGTCATTGAGTTAATTGTAATAGATAACGACGATAACTGCGTTTGAACACGATTTCATGGTATACGTTCACTAAAATGGTTTCCTACGTAGCGAAAAGCTTTAACAGACATGATCTGTACAACGACAACCTCTTTTACTTTTTACTTTCAAAATCAATGCCGTGACGTCTGAGACATGATTCGGTGCAATAAGTAGGCGTAAGTAATTCCAATGGAATATTCATTTATGTTTTATTTTCAAATGCAGAAAATAATGTTACGTGATGCAGCTGGCGCCGACTCCGCTGCCCCGCGCCGTAATCGGGAGACCCGCCTCGCCCTCTCCTCTTCCTGGAACGATGCGCTCGTGGCTGTCTGCCTCGCTTCTGGGAATCCCGTGAATGCCGACAGCAGCGAGACTTGCTGACGTCACAGACCTCCTCTCGTCTGCTAGAGATTCCGATACGTTTAGCGACGACACAAGAATGTTCTGGTGAGACTGGCTGGCGCCTCGTCATTCCGCGACGCATCACGCGAGTTGGGGAAGATTCTAGGTGGAGGCCTAAGACACTATATATGCTGCCGCAACCCAGCGGTCGGCAGTCTTTGACGGAGGCCGTCTGGCCGAGTGTGCGCGAGCGAAGTAAATTGTGGACGACGACTGAACATTGCGGAACGACGGCGAGTGAGGTGTTCCCGGCTTGAATGGACGAGAGGGAGTGAAACCGACGAGTGAAGCCTACTGCGCGTGATGGCGCTTGGAGGACTCCAGAACATTGCGACTATAGGGACATGGACCGAACTGAGGTGGGACTGAATGGAAGTGTAATACTGATTTTATTGTAAATATTCGAACTGTCAAATATGGACGCATTAATTATAAAATAATTGAATAGGCTGAGACACTGTCTATTGGGACTGATCTCTAATTATTTAATTTCATTGATTTCTTAGTCGTAATTATAAATTTAATTAATTGGTGTCAATTGTTAACAGTAAGTGATTTCAATTTACTGTGAGAATTTGAGTTCAGAAAATTTTGCTGTATAGTGATTGTACATAAAATAAGGAAACTATAGTTAATTATTTTATTTGATTAAGACCTCCATGCCATAACGAACTTGGTAAAGCCAACTTAATTTCTATAGAGAGAAAATGTAACAATAATTTCGTGTTCTAAGACAGGCACTTTATTTGAAGTGTTACACAGCGCCGTATTGCTGATAAAAAAAAATTGTAAACTGTACTTTATAACATTTTTGTATGTTGAAATTACAGTAAAAGAGAGAAACGAATATATGTTGACAGTTTTCTGTGAAATGATATTGTACAATGAGTAAATACGAACTTGTGCGTAAGGAACAACTTCATATTCACCGTTAGGCACACTCCCGTTTGTGCGCGCACGCATTGTGCCTCTCTTTAGTGTGTCAGCTACTATCGTGTAATAGGGCTCTTTCTCTTCGGTCCACGCACCAGGCTTTGTGGGAGCTTGTAGCAGGGAAAGTGAGGACGGCGTTTATCGTGTAATCACGGCTTCAGATAATAGCACAGCCAAAACAACCACGTGGTAGTTTGGTTCCCCGGCGTCCTGAACTGGGACGTTAAAAAAGCACGGCCCATCTTCTGGTTAGATGGAGGCCGGAAAAAGATGACGATAACAAGAAGAACAATAATAATAGTATTTGATGTTGCACTGTTGAAATTTTCCGTATAATTAAGTAATTCGATTTTTTTTTTTTACGAAAAAAGATTGGTAACGACGAAAAAAAAAAGAAAAAAAAAAGTTGAACTCCGTAAATACAAAATCAGAATGTCGCCGTATTTCCTAGCTGCGGGTTTCGGGAACGAACAATATCGAGTTTACACGAAGCTTACTTAAAGGGAATGGTGCATGAAAGTACTAAATTGACCCAATTTTCGATATAAGTCGTTTTCCAAAGAGTTTATTGAAATTTTTGGCTCGACAAAACGTCAATAATAATTTTCAACACTTTTTCGCGTTGTTAGGAAAGGAATTTTTTTTCTTATCGTCAAATCAGAGTTCCGAGAATGACGAACGCAGGAAATTTTTAACCATGTAATAAGATGTTATTTACGTCTTGTCAAACAAAAAATTTCGAAAAATCCCCTGTAAAACAAATGGTGACAAAAATTTTATAAATATACGATTATCGTGCACCATTATCCTTTAAACCACTGTAGCTAGTAGATTATGGTTTGTGTGGCAAGTCGGCATGTCCATGCTAACTAGATCTGTTTCTTGAAACATCAAAAAGTAGCATTAGGCACCTGGAACACAGTTAGCAACACGTAAAATACTAAAACTCTACTGCATTAAGGGAAAGGAACGAATGCCACATTTCTAGAAATAACATATTTATACCCTGCATTATCATAAGATAATATATGATTGGTCAGAGTTATTGATTCCTAAATTTCGATTCATGTTTTATCGTAAATTACTTTAATGTTTATAATTTATTTTTTATACATGCTGACACACACACACCAAAAATTTCCATGTACTTTAACAATAAAATATGCTTGGACATCCAATTGCCAAGAAAACCCTTTGTAAATCTATAAAGCGTTTTCTTGTACAATCAGCAAGTCATTTCTTTGTAATATTACTAACGATAACGTTGTATTACATCTGATATTATTGAGAAATGTAAACAAAAATTTTATTTTTCTTCTATGAAACATATGTGATAAAGTAATAAGAGAAAATAACTCTCTCTCTCTCTCTCTCTCTCTCTCTCTCTCTACACATATATATTATATATATATATACATTATATACGAGTAAAAAAAGTCACACTTTGCCAAAACGGTGACTAGAGCCCACACCTCTTGTACCATTAGCCGGACCCTTAACAATTATTTTGTTTAATTTTGTCGTTGTTGTACTTGGGTTGAAGTGACGTCGACGAGCTCAAGTTAGCCCGACTTGTTGACAAATTCTCAGTGCGACAAGCGAACTGAAAATCTGCCGCGGAGGAGCCGGAACTCGAATCCACGACCCGTCGATTTCAAGCAGGCCACCCTACCCCTGAGCTATCGTGACCGAGAATTTTAACTGCAAGACCAACTTCACTTACGACCTTAAAACTTATTTGTACGGAAAATACAGCAGCAAGTGCCTACAAAATATTTATTGAATTATTTGGTTAGTAAGAATAGGTACATTTATTTCATTTGAAGAGTTCCGTTTTTTGAGTTAAGAGATTTGGACGCCTTTTAACAACGAGGTATTGAGAGCCGATTTCAGAATTCTGTGCAGCTGGGAAAAATTAACAGTTAATGAATAATACGGTCACGTTTTAATGAAATTGTCATTTTATTACGGGGGCGACTGAAAAGTACCATTCAGAATGGTTACCATTCCTGAAATTTTGCATCCATGCTTGTGTAGAATAAATCCGGAATGTTAACCGTTCCGATTTTCTTAGCAAAACATTGCATTAGGGAATCCTGAAAAGTTTCAATTGTAGGAATGATTACCATTCCGGATTTTTGTACCGAAATACACATCCCAAATATCCTGAAAAGTATCAATTGTAGGAATGATTACCATTCCGGATTTTTGTACTGAAATACACATCCCAAGTATCCTGAAAAGTATCAATTGTAGGAATGATTACCATTCCGGATTTTTGTACCGAAATACACATCCCAAGTATCCTGAAAAGTGCCCACAGTCGGAATGTTTACAATTCCGGTATGCGTGTTTTTTTTAGTTGTCATCCACACAAGCCTGAAAACTGTCCACTGCCTGAATGGTAACCATTCAGGACTCAAGTGTGCACATATGTTTACAATATTACAGTAATATTACAAATAGTACAAAAATATGTTAAATTGCAAAACACACACACATATTATTTCTCAATGCAACTAGGCTACACACGACAACCATTTATGGGGAAACTCCAAGCTTCGCCGACGCGAAAAATGCAGATTGATTACCTTTCACGTAGTGGACAGTTTTCAGGTTTTTGTGGATGACAACTGAAAAACACTCATACCGGAATTGTGAAAATTCCGACTGTGGGCACTTTTCAGGATATTTGGGATGTGAATGTTGGTACAAAAATCCGGAATGGTAATCATTCCTACAATTGAAACTTTTCAGGATTCCCTAATGCAATGTTTTGCTAAGAAAATCGGAACGGTTAACATTCTGGATTTATTCTACACAAGCCTGGATGCAAAATTTCCGGAATGGTAACCATTCCGAATGGATACTCTTCAGCCCCCTCCCCCTTTTTTATTATGATAATTTGAGTGGTTTTAAGTGCTATACGTTATTCAAACTTGCAATACATTTCTTTTCTCACGCAGCTACGCTTTACATCACCCATAGTTTTTGCACAAACAACTTAATGCGGTTTTACGTTGTTGGGTGTTCGCGATGTTGCTGAAGCACGTGGAAACGGGTCAGTATATTACACACATTCCTTGAGGTCTATTACAAACATGGCCCTTGTAGTTTTACAGAGGAGTAGTTTAACAAGAGAAATATTTGTACTGTTACAAGCATTTGTAAATTTACAAAGAATTTCTCAGTAAAAATTATACGTTTTTTTACAGTGCACGCTCACCTAAAATGAAAGATTTTGCTACCGTAATCTCTCTTTTGAAACTGGACGTACGGCAAATATCACTGCAAATTTATGGAGATGTTCTGAGAATTGACGGAACGTTGTGTCAAATTTGCGCTACGTAGAGTTACGGAGAAATTTTAATCTGTTTTTGTAAAATGACGAGAAATATTTTTGACCTTGTAGTTATAGCAATGTAACGAATTGTAATGCTATATTAGTTGCAGTCAAAATTAATCGTATTTGTAAAAATTCAGGTCCAAAAATATTTTTCCAGTGCAGGGATATGCGGATATTCGTCCATGTAGGCGACCTATCACAAGTTTTGCTCATGCCAGTTTGTAGAAATCTCCACTAACTTAATGTACGCGGTCATCTAATTAGCATCTTCCAATAAACAATACGTACTGTCTCAAGTCATATCAGTAGTATAAAAAAGGTATTTCTGACCCACCAGGCGTCAGGCGGTAGAGACATGGACCTAATTTGCATATTAAGGTCCCTATCCATAAAAATTTTCAAAACATTTCCTCTCATCCCGCGAAAAATTCTAGAACACGGCATTCCATCATGACGGCGGCCATTTTGTCACCCAGTGAAAATATGCCCGAAACCAATGGCGGCCATTTTGGCAGCATGTGGGAACAATTTCCCGAAACCGATTTCCTATTACCCAAATTAACGCATACTTCGATGGCGGCCATTTTGGTAGCCAGTCAGAATGATTGCGAGGGTACTGGCGCCCATATTGGCAGCCAACATGAACTGAAGTTCGCATTTACCACTGCTAAGATGACGCCCGCACACACCGACATCCGTCCACGATGAGGTCCCAGCTAGAACTTACCCTTCCCCTGAGGTGTCCTCAGAACGAATCCCTGCATCGGCCATATTGGACATGCAGGATAAAACCCGCCCAGAATAATAATGAGCCAGCCAAGGCAGGTGGATGAGAACATAATACGTAGCCGGGCCTGCTTGGAATATGTTAATAAGGAGAGAGATAAATACCAGTGAACAATGAAGTATGACAAGAGGAATCATGACCGGCGCAACCAGGAAGATGTGAACAGGATATGTACCCCTAGGGGAATGGAATACTGATAGACCAACCCACCACCCTCTCTTAGACACGAGATGTATAGCCCTGTCCAAATTAGCATTAACAATAAGGGGAGTCACAAATAAATTGAGGTTCTCACACACACCAGATCACCTGCCTCTCGCATGGTAGGAGTACATGCTGAGGTAACAAATGAGACACATACACAGTTAAGAGCAATTATATTTATTCACAAAACACCAGTACAGCATCAAGAAGCAGTACAGACATTACACAGTCGTAAGTGATGATTTGGGCACCCATTGGTCGACGCGGGAATCGATGCCCAACCACTTCACGAGAACCTGGTTGCCACGTCTTCGGATCACTCGCTCCACTAAATAGTCATGAGGATACTTCGTGACATATATTTCGTAGTTGTAGAAAGAACTGCTGATCTCTTGGCCGATCATATCGGTGAGAGTATAAGTGCATGGTGCAATGTCTCTCACCTTGGCGACGTGGAACACCTCGACACTCCAGTTTGGATAGTACGACTTATCGAAGACATCTCTGCTTCCGGAGATACGGACCTTGACCTGTGGTCGGCATGGTTCCACCATCTTGGAGTGCTGGTACACAGTCCCCAGTAGAGAAGCGGAATGGCAGCAGTAATCTCAGATCGACGGAGACCAGTCGTTCTATGCCTACGTTCATTGTACTGAGTAAGCAGTCGAGGAAGCAGATCCAACCTCCGGTAGCTACCCTGTGCCGAGAACGACTTCCACATCACATCCTTAAGCGTCACTTGAAACGTTCGATGATCGAACCCTTGAAGTCACTGAAAGTAGAGTAGTGATGAACATTGTTTTTCCAGCCGTTGTTTAGAATACACAGTTCACGGTTAATTGAGGGCTTTCGAAATCAACGTTCGAAAAATGTCACTTTCCCCAACTGCATATATTTTAAAACGCACACTTGCTGGCATGCGCTCCGTAAAGTTGGTATAGGCTGTTCACGGTAAAATGAGCACTTTTGAAAGCCCTGCTTAAGATCTACTTGTATACACACTGTGTGCTCTTCCACTTTATGTAAAATTAACATTGCCATGGGCCTGATCACTTTATTCATGCGTCGGTCAAGTGAAACTGTAAAATTATTATAAAAGTAAATATTGTACAAATGTGCTCATTTTCACACTTCGATTCATAAAAAAAAACACAAAGCGAGAGAAATAATTTAAGTTATCACAAATGGTTACATAATACTTCTTATTCGACGTAAATATAGGGAACTATTTTCCCATCCAGCTTTACCAACTTTACTGGGTACATATCACTCATTGCGCCCGTTAAAATACATGCAGGTAACCGCAGTGACATTTTTCTAAGGTTGATTTCAAAAGTGCTCACTTTATCGTGAACGACCTTTAACGACGGAAAGTAAGTAGCTTCAGGATGTGTCCGAATTCGCCTGAAGTACATACTTGTGCGTACCTGTCCCAAAAAGTGACGTTGTAAGTGCTGTCCCAATTGCAAGTGAAGTATACAAGTATAGAAGTAAACGAAGTTGTATACTTATCGCGTACTTGCGGAATATGTGCCGCCATTTTGAGAAGCAACTTGTAGGTTACAACTGATTTCAGACATAATTATTTTTTAAAGTTTAATAGGGCAACATTACTACTTCGTAGGAATATAATTTTGAACTGATTTAATAATTAGCGCAAGATCCACCTTAAAAAAGGTCTAACCAATAAATTCGTATTAGGCCTATGTTCCTAACCTACAGAAATTAATATAAAAAAGCTATGAAAATTGCACTCACATACAATAATGCTAGATAATATATGTTATGTAAATCAAAACGAAATATTATTTAATATTTGGTATATCCCCTAATACACTAGGCAATTATCACATTCTTAGTGGGAATATACGTACATAAAAAGTGGTTAGCTGGCTAATAACTGATACCGAAGCCGACAAGACTGCCTGTCCGAATTCATCAAGTTTGGTTCCAAAGGTAAATGAAGTATGCAAGGATTGAAGTACGCCAGTATATACCTGAATTCGTACACGGCCTCATATATAAGCGTTGAATTAAATGTGTTACGTAAACATTTGTGAATACTGAAATAATTTCTTCTGCATTGTATTTTTTTTTAAATGATCGGTAAGTGTAGGAATTAGCAGATAAACCAAATCATTTTTTTCCTATCAATTGTACAGTTTTGCTTGACCGATGCCTGAATAAAGTGCAGATCTGGCCGATGCCAATGTTGTATTTACATATGATGGAAGAATACATAATGCGTAGGTCCCGCGAATCAAAGACGCGCAGTATTAAGGTTGCCTAATTCGGACTGGCCATTTAAGTAGGAGGGTATCTTCTCACAAAGGCACGTCGCCAATAAGCAAAAGAAAACTGTTGGCATGCTCTTAGGGTATTGAAATATAGCACGAGCGGTAATCTTTTCGCGAAATTCGGGCGTCCATAATAACGTGCATACGAGTAGATCTTCAGCAGGGTTTTCGAAAGTTGCTCACTTTGCAGTGAACAGCCTCTAACAACCATAACCACGTATTTCCAATACCGGGCCACATTCCTGTGTCTGTTATGGCTTCGGCAACAGACCCTCTGGTTATCTTGCGATCTCGTCGATAAGAAATGCTCCGGCCCGCATCCTCGGCTTCTTGTCTGCTACGCAACCACGTTGTAGGCAACTTCATAACTACTTTTATTAAATTCTTGGGATGGGAAGCCCTCACCACACAGATTCCAGATCATATTACCCATACGAAAACCAATGAGGAGATATACAAAGCTGCGTTATTCCTTGAAAGTCCAAGGGATACTGTATATCGCATATCTACAGTCCATAATATTGTAAACTGAAGAAGACAGGACCCCTTTTTAAATATTTGAGCAACAGTTTTTTTTAAAATACAAGATTAAATATTTGCTTTATAACGTCCTTGATCATAGTACAATTTCTATAACATAATTTCTTGCACCGCAATGAAATATCCACATTAACTGTGTAGCTATGAGCCTGACAGAAAGCTAATACTGTGGTAAAATGTTTTCTTAAAGAGATGTCAAATTCTCTTAGGGCCTATAATTAATTTTTCTTTCTTTCTTGGCTTTGTACATGGGTTAAAAAAAACCGGTCGAATTCAATTTGTGTGTATAAAATTAATTTATTTACCATGGGTATTTAAGATCTGAATTTATTGTGATGGTGAACTCTGTGGCCGAAGCGACTTAGATGATGTCATCTTGTTCCCACAAATATCCGGGTTCGAGTCCAGCTGCTTTTTTTTTTTGTTCCGGCGTGCAAACCGTTACCCGGTTAGCAAGCCAGCAAATAAAAGGAACCGGGCTGGCAACTGATGAAGAAACGGTCGGAAACTTTCTTTGAATGGCAGTGTCTTTAGTAGATCATATAAACTATAAGTTGTTCACGGTAAAGAAGGCACTTTTGAGGCACTAGTTACTTTTTCCTTCCAGCAATTTTTTAACCTTTAACCACTTTTTAAAATAAATACTGCCATGTAAGTAATAAACACAGTGTGTATATTCCACCGCACTTGGGAGTTAACATCTAAAGCTAAAATAAAATACACTTATCGACTATTATTCCAAACGATAGAGCTATCAAAAGTGCTTACTTTGCCGTGTATAGCCTATAAATGAAAATACTAGCCAAAAATTAAATTTTAAATTCGAGCAATTGGTTCGCCAATCATATTCACTTTCTCCATTCCAATCCTATTTTATTTATATATTTTGGGTATTAGAATGCGCCCAGAACTAGCCACATTATTAATAATGCATTCTTATATGGAGCATGTCAATATGAATTTTAATCTTAGTTGGTTTATGGTTATTTTATATTTTAAGGATTTATTTCAGAAGGGAATATGCTATTTCTTGGTGACGTAGGCATGGCCATCCATATCACTCATTGGGATATCATTGCCTGGTCGTAATGTAACTCAAGTTCTAAAATTCAGAATTTTAAACGTACTCCATAATTTTTCAACTCTTGAAACAATTCTTCACGAACATAACCGAAAATTTTCGAAAGTCTAAAATCGACGGGGAAACAAAAAAAAAAAATGCAAATAAAACACATTTGCAAACCATGAGCGTAAATTAAAATTCGAGTGCCATCGCATTACCCTTTCAGATTTATTTCGTTTCATTTTACATTAATGGCTAGCACCAAAGCGATACTCTTGAATTAAATACAACGCATTCATAATTTGGTTTAAAATCTTCACAAATTTAAACAGTAGTTTATTTTCGTCGCAACAAATTTCATCTCTTAAAATGCAGAATCGTTTTCGCTGCACTAATTAAAAATAATTTTCCACGGACATACTTACTTGATTTTACTTATATATGTTTACTTTCTGTTACTCTCTGAATTTCTGGCCTCTCTTTCAGTGTTGAAAGACACTGCCAGAGATTCCTACTGGACTGTTAAGTGAAATATCGATTACTCCAGACCCCAATACGCGGCCGCAGATGGGAAGCCTATATAACCATCATGACGAAGGCTACGAAATATTTCAATCCCAGGTGATAGATTGATTGAAAATATTTAATTTGGACTTATGTGGTACTACAAAATAACAATATATTCATACGTTGAGAAAAGCATCTATTTAGAGAAACGAGAAAGTACAACAGACACACAACTACCGTAAATTGATAATATGTTTAACTACGGAATAAACGCGTTGAGAAGATATAGTTAGTTATCAGGATGAGCAAGAAATGATGGACATGATGATACGTAAAAATTGAGAAGCAAGGAATATTATTTTAAAATATGACGATATATTTAAGCATTAATACTAAAATTAGGGTGAGATTACATTAAAAGGTAACATTCTGGATTGTTTTAGAAGTAATGAGTTGTATTGTACTTTCATTAAGGTAATATTGAAATACTATGAAATTTTTTAAATTCTATCAGGTTTAACACAAGGAGTAATTTGGGAAGCACGTATTCGAACGATGGGACTAACTTCTGCTAATTTTGTAGGCACCGCTGTATCCTCAGAAAAAAGTAATGCTGGGGTTGCGTACACAAAAAAATCACACGCACACGTCAAATCGGAATGAAGATCTTGGCCAAGAAAGGAAATCAGCTCTGTTCAAGCAACCTCATAGGTAGAGGTAGTGAGATTTTGCGGGAAAATTTCAAGAAAAGTTATATTTCAAAACACTATAGGGTCGTTAACCTCTCTCGATTAGCTGAATTACTTTTTAACACGTGTTAACTGTATGCACATTAATCACATAGGAGCCGTGCCGATGTTGCCGAATTCCGAGTGGTCCGGTCAAAAATGAAAATGCCTTCTCAAGTAGGCAGCAGCCAATGGCAATACACAATCTGCTATTGGGTGCTTATAGTATTGAAGTATATCGTGTACTCACATTTTTTTTCTCGAAAAATCGCTAACTCTAAGCATAAGATAATCAGACTAGACACCAGAAAATGTGATCGCCAATAAATCTACGTGAGTATTCTTACCTATCGCCAACTGTTCGACTAGAGGTTGTTCACGGTAAAGTGAGCACTTTCGGAATTAACCTTGAGTTGTTGAGTTGAGAGATTAGGGCGGCTCTTAACAACGAGGTCTTGAGAGCCGATGGGGATGAAATGAGGTGAGATAGGTGCAGCGCCGGAATGCAGGGGCGGGGGAAACGAGAGATCCACGAGAAAACCCGCCTACCAGCGTTATGGACCAGCACGAATTAACCTTAGAAAAAATGTCACCGTCTTGACTGCATATGTTATGAACGGAAACGTGGACTAGCAAGTGCCCAGTAATGTTGGTAACAACGAAAAGAAAGTAGTTCCATGTATTAACGTAGAATTTAAAGTATTAGGTAAACATTTGTTAACACTGAAATTATTTATTTTACCGCAGGTTTTTTTAATGCATTTAAGTGCAAGAATTTGCAAATTTCTAGAATATCTTCTTTTAAAAAATTTTGAATTTTCGTTTGTTCGGCGTATGGAAGAAGTGATCAGACCCATGCTATTTCAATTTTACATGTGGTGGAAGAATACACAAGTAGATCATAATCAGGGCTTTCAAAAGTGCTCAGTTTGCCGTGAACAGTGTATTATGATCAAGGTCAACGGACGAATTCCAGCAAAGTACCAACTTTTGTACCACCGCATTTTTCCGAAGTGAAATACTAGCCTGGCGGATAGGAAGAAAATATGTCGTGAAGAAATTAATGATGAGACGGATAAAGAATATGAGTAAAATGGTAAAATAGCCACTGAAATATCACCACGGGAAGTAATATTTACAGTCGCTTTTGCTCTTTATATTAAAGGCATATCCCAACCTTAACCCCACGCATACGAACTTTTATAATTTGCTGATGCATAATTGTTTAAAGAGATGTAAAATTAATGCAAATTACTTCCAACAATTTCGGTTACCAGAAATATGCAGTTTCCCGCTTACGGAGGTATTTAAATTCATACCAACAACAATCCGGAACCCTCGGGCCACAGGCGGAAATTGCGCTGGCAATTAGTAAAATAGTGCAAACAAAACATTCTCGATGCAAAACAGCACACGCTTCCTTTGCAACTCGCGATGCAATATTCGTGTGTTTTGCACGTGAAAAAAGTGAAGCACCGATGTTAGTCACGGGAGGTTACCCAACTGATGGGTGCTTATGAAATTCGGTCGCTTGTGAAATTCAGATAGTAACATGACGTTAATGCACTCTAAATATTTTTGTACCTTTACAAGAAAAATCCTTGTAAACGCAGTTGCCAAGAAAATCCTTTGTGAAACTACAGTGAGATTTCTTTGAAATTTGAAATATTACGAATGATAAACTTGTATTACAACTTACATAATTAAGAAGTGTACATACAATTATTTTTTCTTCTAGAAAACCAATGTGATAAATTAATAACAGATGAGAACTAAAAGAAAAAAAAATTTCAGTATACAAATTACGAAAAAAGTTTTACACATTGCCAGCGCAGGGATTAGAACCCACAACCCCTTTAATAATAGCCGGTACCTTTTATCACAAGACCAACTTGACTTAGGAAGTCCGAATATATTTTCTTTATATAAGTAGATTTATTTCATTTTAAGCGTTCTGTTGACTTAAGAGATTTGGACGGCTGTTAACAACGATATATTGAAAGCTAATTTAAGAGTGCTGTGCTAGGAAACATTAACAGTTAATGAATAATATGGTCACGTTTTATTTCGATTATTTAAATTGTTTTAAGTGTTTTACGTTATTGAAACTTGCAATACATTTCTTTCTGCACGCAGCTGCACTTTGCATCACCCATAGTCATTTCCCAAACATCTATATACGGTTTTACTTTGTTGAGTGTTTTTCATTTTGCTGAATGTAGTGTGAACGGGTCAGTATAGTAGAAACATTTCTCGAGCTATGTTACAAACACGGCCCTTGCAGTTTTGCAAAAGGGTATATTTACCGGATAAATATCTGTACTGTTACAAGCATTTGTATAAATTACAAAGAATTTCTCAGTAAAAATTTTAAATTTTCTGATGCCAATGCTCAGGATTCACCTTCCTTTTAATTTTGTATCCTTCCAGGAGACGTACAATTAAAATCGTCATTGACCATCTCACTTCATTCCCACATAATACATGTTATGGAACTACGAA
Organism: Dryococelus australis; assembly: GCA_029891345.1. Classification (NCBI taxonomy): domain Eukaryota; kingdom Metazoa; phylum Arthropoda; class Insecta; order Phasmatodea; family Phasmatidae; genus Dryococelus; species Dryococelus australis. The sequence goes on along the minus strand of CM056995.1, from coordinate 32,646,011 downwards.
TTTTTAGTAAGCAAATGCGTTAATGATACGCTAATTTGTATTCTAACGGCTAGAGACCTGCAAAATCCGCGTTATTATTTCGGGAGACGTTAAATTTCAAAAACTTGTATCTTTACAATACGTGTGTCACTGGACCATACTTTAGCTGACACGCTCTACGTAACTCGACGCCAATGATTGAACCCTTAACAATCGTGTGCTCCATTCACACATGCAGTTCACTCAGAGAGGGAGTGACGTCACGTCTATGCAGCAGCCAAATGAGAAACGACGCTGGCTCGAATGCATACAGTACTGCGAAGCCTGATGCCAAATAATAACAAAAAAATTTTCAGGTCTCAACTAATGGGTATAAAACCGGAAATCCTAACTAAAGTGTCCATAAACGTAAACATTACACTCTAAATTTGAATCAGTGAGAATCTAACTATTTAAACCAGTTAACAGCACCTGACTTATGACTAATTACTCTGATTAATCGACCATTTCATTCCCTATATTTCAGTGACTGGTTTTTTGACTAACGGATTATTTTAGAAAATGTGTTTCGAATGAAATAACGACACATAAACTAATCAAACTAATAATCTATATACTCCTAAATTTATTTTTCGTCTTTTATAATAACATTTTAAGAGATGACACGAACATCGAGTTTTACATTTCGATTTTACGCCTTTCATTTCGTTTACACGCAATTATCATAGCGCTCGGTTTGAAGGTTTAAACTGTGCTAATCTTATTGTGGTGAAATGAGCGCATTGTTATTTACCATTTGCATTGACAATCCTAATATTACCAATTGAGCAAGAAACGATGAAAAGGCATACAATTCAAAGATAGTATATTTCCGATAAACTATGTAACATATATTTCCTCCACTTGATATATATATATATATATATATATATATATATATATATATATATATATATATATATATATACATATACGCAGATTTGATAGCTTGATTGGTAAGTTAAAGGCCTGAAAGTCAGGTATTATGATTTCGAATTATGGACACTCTTTATGTTACTTTTTGAAGTTACGTTAAATTGCACAATATTAACAGTGAATATTGAAAATATGGTTCATTTTTCGTAATGACTTCGCAAAATTAAATAAAAACATTTTTTTTTAAATTCACCACATGCAGTTGGTTATCACTTTTCAATCATTAGAAGCGTATGAATGAAACAACCACTTGTTTTCCACCGATTCTAAGTGGAGACATTTTCACTGATTCGAGTAGTTGGATTTCACTGCGTATCAGCCATTTTCCACTGATTATAATTTAGAGCGTGAACATGCAAAATAACGCCAAATATTGGAGATATTTTCAATAATTCTCAGTCAAATTAACTCGCAACGTGCAAGCCGGTGTGTGCTGTAGCGTATGTGCATAGTTGTGAGCAGATATTTTAATTCGTAGGTTGATTTCAAAAATGCTGATTTTAACATAAACAGCATTTATTTCCGTACGATTTAAGCCGTACGAGCAAAATGATGCGGGCAGTAGCCTTCGTGGACCTCAAGACGCCTAAAGAGTGCACTAAAAGAACAAAACAACTATAGGCGACTAACGGCTAGAGCCATGCAAAATTCGCGTTATTATTTGGCATCAGGGTGAACTTCACCGTACTGTGTATACCGGATCCGGCGTCGTTTGCCCGTTAGCAGCTGCATCGATGTGGATCTACGCCATTTTTGATTGAACTGCGGGTGATCGGGACACACAATTGTGGAGTGCTCATTTACTGGCGCAAAGTTACCCAAGGCGAGTCAGATAAAGTATTGTCCAAATGACAAACGATATCGCAAAGATACACGTGTTAAAAGTTTAACGTGTTCCCATACAATGATGCGAATTTTGCACGTCTCGACTAATGGCTGGTCGCCCGTACGCAAAGATCCTGCCATTTCGCGTTTGAAGATAGCACGGACCAAGCTAGGCTTTACACACTCGAGCAAAATTCACATATTTATTCGTCGCTGCCATGGACTTAACATATTTCTCTGTTTATCTCGGCTACTCTGAATGAAGCTAAACGTATGCTGAATCTTTGTAGTACATTCATGTTTTTTTTCGGACGTCTTAACACAAAACTTTGAAAAATCTCCCCTTGTGTTACGTATCTAGTTATTTCCTAAATATGCCATGTATCAAGCTTTTTATATCTCTGTAAACACAGGCCTGTATTATTTTTCGTAAAATTGAAGTTTTGCGTATATTTTATTTATGCATTATAATATTTCGTTTATAATAAACACGAATAAAAACAGCGAGAAAAATATATGTGTTGGTAGCGCCTAGTAATAAATAGTTCTCGTGCAAAATAATATTACAACTGAGTGCGCGGGAAAGCGGCGCGTTGTCCACTGGTGTGATTTTCCAGACTTAGCGTCAAGCTTAGCTTGCACGAGGCGGAGGAATATCTTGGAAGTAGAACTTTAGCGAGGGTTTAGAAAAATGTGGAGTAGTAACCGTGATTGGTTGTGAGTATAACGAGGCTTGTCGGATATATGGAACACTTCCCCTCCATCGTTACCAACTTTACTGCGCTCATGTCACTCTGTGCGCGCGTTAAAATATATGCAGGCAAGGGCAGTGACTTTTTTTTTAAGTTTGATTTTAAAAATACTTATTTTATCGATAACAGCTTTTACTAACATTTACTTGTATGCTGTCTACATTTTTATTGAATTATTACGCGCAATGAAACCTTTCAAACCTCTCTAAATCTCCTCATATGGTTTACTCTATAGAGTAAGATCTAAATGATAGAATGATGCGCAGAAGTCTGAAATGCGCAGGGCGAGTCGGGAAAGTCCATTACCGCTGCAGGAAAGGGGTTGTGTTTGCCGCAGTGACAGCGGCCGTGTGCGGTTGGGCGAGAGCTGCTCAGCTTGTGCGTATTACCTGTCAACAAATGTTAATCGCGTAGCGCGTTACTTAACAACGCGGCAGTAGAGAACGATGGTGCCAGTTTTGGTGTGTACAGCGCCAGCAGTGTCATTGTTTCCCTCCCTCCAGCAGCAAGCGCTCGGGGGAACCCTCCCCTACACTGCCTCCCTTACACTGCCTCCCCTCAAAGCTGCGCGAAGATTATTTTCTCGTCTTAACTTCATTATAGTTCGCAATTCGGCGATGCATAGTCTCTGCAAAATTTTCTAGACTTAGAGATTGATTTGGAATTTCAAACGGAAGCAATTATTTTATGTTTACACGCACTATATCAAATATCCAGGTACAGTAAAGAGATGACCTTGGAACAGTTCTCAATACTACACTGTTGTTGCATAATGCAAACAACCGAGACAGCAAATTAAAGCAATACTGAAAGAACTGGACAGCAGAATTGCAACGGTTTGCTGTAGGAAAATGTGCTACATGAAGGAACCTGTTCATTCAACGTGTTGATGAACTTGAAATAGAAAAAAATTTGTCGTGTAATATGTGACACACGCGAATATAAGAAGGTTTCTTTGGTATCAGTTTAAGAAGTGCGTCTTTTTAGTTATACATTTTGGGTTATCCCAGCAAGCGTGTCCCTTACCCTGTTAGCCAAAAAGCGCAAACCATAAATTTAATTTTACGTCTTCCTAGAAAATGAAAATATAAGCTGGCGCCTCTATGATTTTGGAAATTTATTGCTACAGTAGGCCAAATATTACGGAGGAAAGGCCGTGCCACAATCGAAATAACGATTACCATAACTATATCCACAACCATAACCACTGCCATAAATGAAATATTGTACCCCAACTAACACAATAAAATCAAATATTTTCGTTTGTCGGCAAAATTCATCACCTAATAAGAAATTCGTTTAGAATAACTTATTTGAGTTTTTTGCTTTTGTGATGTGGCCTTGTTGTTACACTGATGGTAGATAGAAATCTCGTTGGCAAACAGTCGTGATGGATCCAGAAAATGGAGCTGTAGCCGTTCTCATTTTCACATATCTTGTGCCAAAGAAATAAATGAACGCCTGAGCGGAAAAAAAAAAAAAAAAAACAATAACATAAGTCTACTGTATATTTAGTTTCGTGGCCGGAATTGTAGGGTCGTGTAAGTTATTCTCACGAGTGTAGTAGTAAAAGTGGATTATGATTGGCTGTGCATTGGTTCTTGCACGACGAAGCTACAAGTTTGTCAACTTGCTAAACTCGCTATGCATTGGCCATGGTAATGTTTATTGTTATGCGTGTTTGTAACAAGCACCATTGTACAGGAGGTATTCAACTCTTAGTGATATTGATATAGTTATTTCGATTGTAGCACAGTCTTCAACACACGTAATCTTTATCGAAGCTATAAAAAATGATTTTTGTCATTGATTTTTTTTTCGTTTGCCGTTTTATGTCGCGATGATAATCGTAGGACAAGGTTGGTGGACATCTCCTATAAAATGCTCTACTGAAAGAGAAGAGATAGTGGAACTTTCATAACGTAATTGCTCGGAAAGCCTTTATATTTTAGTTAAGTTTCTGTACGAATTTAAACGCGTACAGCACAGTGCAATAATCAGAGTAGATATTTTCCACGTGTCAAGAGGACTAGGTACTTAAATACTGTTACAAGATGCCAGGGACGTTTAAGTGTTCCTGATGGATGTAGGCCATACAAAAATAAATAAAGGCTGTTCACGATAAAGTGAACACTTTGGAAATCAGCTTTATAAAAAAGTCACTGCCTCTGCCGGCATATATTCTAACGGGCGCACTGAGTGACATGCGCCCAGTAAAGTTGGTAACGATGGATGGAAGCAGCTCCGTATCTTGACGTCGAATAAAAAGTGTTAGGTAACCATTTGCGATCGCTTAAAAAATTCCTTTCTTTTTCAGTTTTTTTAATGCATTTGAATGAAAAAATAAGCAGATTTGTTAATTATTTACTTTTGTAATAATCTCAGTTTCACTTGACCGAAGCATGAATAAAGTAATGAGGCACATGACAATGTTAATTTTACATAAGGCGGAAGAATATACAACGTACATACAGGTAGATCTTAAGCAGGTGTTTCAAAAGTGTTCATTTTACCGTGAACAGCGCATAAAAAATTTAAATTTATTATTTATTTGTAACACTGTAAATATCCACACAGCTATTATTTACAAAAATGAACTATCTGGCTCCACTCTTATTTTATATTCTATGTGAACGCAATATTTAGTCTAAATACATTCTAATTAGGTCCTTACTACTGTCTTTATATTGACCAGTCAATTATTTAGCACTTATTATTCATACATGTTTTGTCTGTTTATTTTCACCATTCTAAATGCCTGTCACTCGGGCATCCAGTTCTATACGGGCTGTTCACGATAAACTGAGCATTTTCGAAAGTCCTGCTTAAGATATACTTTTATGTACGTTGTGTATACTTCCGCCTTACGTAAAATTAACCTTGCGATGGGCCTCATCACTTCATTGATGCGTCGGTCAAGTGAAACGGTGAAATTATTGGAAAAGTAATCGTTTTACAAATCTCCTCATTTTTATACTTCAGTGGATTATGGAATTCGAAAGCGAAATATATGATTTAAGTTATTACAAATTGTTGTCTAGCACTTTTTATTCGACGATAAGAAATGTAACTATATTCCCTCCATCGTTACCGACTTTACTGGACGCATGTAACTCAGATCTCCCGTTAAAATATATGCAGGCATAGGCTGTTCACGGTAAAGCGAACACTTTTTAAGGCCCTCCCAACAGGCATAAACCAATAATAAATGTATCTTATTGCAGCCTCAGGCATTAAATTATGATGGTGGGGAAACGTATACACTGTGTTTATTGGTCACATTGCAATGTTTATATTTAGGAAGCAGCAGGGAGATGGTAATTGGACGAAAGGAAAAATTTAGAAGAGTCTTAAAAAGTGCTCACTTTACCGTGAACAGCCTATAAGGGCAGTGACTTTTTTTCAAAGGTTGATTTCAAAAGTGCTCACTTTATCGTGAACAGCCGTGAGTCTCGCCCGTCAGTTTCACCCTTCACTGTACCTACGCTTGCAGTCGCAGACTTCACTCCCGCTGGTCGCTCTCGTCGCCATTCGTCTCCCTTGGCTGTCTTCGCACGACCCGGGCTCCCAAGACCGCGCAATCCTTCGAACTCGGACACCAGTCGCGGTCAAATATTCTCGCGCTGTCCCGATCCAGCGGGATACTCCTATCACCTCCTTTGTATATCTCCGCGCTCTTCAGGGATTACTGACCTGATCTCGACACACTCCTTCGCTAGCTCGAGCGGGATGCAGGCCATCAAGTATGTGTACTCCATTCACAGTTACGTAACATTTTCCTGAAGCCCTGCTAAAGTTCCACTTCAAGGATATTCCTCCGCCTCGTGCAAATTAAGCTTAACCAAATCTGGCAAACTACACGAAAGTACAATGCACCGAATTCATGCCCACACAACTGTAATCATATTTTGTATGGTAACTATTTCTTACTAGGCGGAACCAACACATAAGTTTTCTCACTGTTTTTATTCACATTTATTATAAATTAATTATTGTAGTTCACAAATAAAATGTGGGGTAAAACTTCAATTTAACGAAAAATATGATACTTATACGTTTTCTCACTGTTTTTATTTCACATATATTATAAATTAATTATTGTAGTTTACAAATAAAATGTGGGTAAAACTTCAATTTAACGAAAAATATGATACTTATACGTTTTCTCACTGTTTTTATTCACATTTATTATAAATTAATTATTGTAGTTTACAAATAAAATATGGGGTAAAACTTCAATTTAACGAAAAATATGATACTTATAGGTTTTCTCACTGTTTTTATTCACATTTATTATAAATTAATTATTGTAGTTTACAAATAAAATGTGGGTAAAACTTCAATTTAACGAAAAATATGATACTTATACGTTTTCTCACTGTTTTCATTCACATTTATTATAAATTAATTATTGTAGTTTACAAATAAAATGTGGGTAAAACTTCAATTTAACGAAAAATATGATACTTATACGTTATCTCACTGTTTTCATTCACATTTATTATAAATTAATTATTGTAGTTTACAAATAAAATGTGGGGTAAAACTTCAATTTAACGAAAAATATGATACTTTTATATTAACAGAGATATAATACGCTTGTGTTACATGACATATTTAGTAAATAAATAAATACGACATACATGGCGTGATTTTTAAAAGGTTTGACTCAAAAGGCGCGAGGAAACCGCGGATAGATTATAATTATAATAGTATTTCCAGTGATATGGCTTTTGCACAAATATTGTTATCTCAGTCAATTAATTTTCTGTGCATACGAATTTTTGGCAGAGAAGTTTAGAACCAATTTTTGAAGACCGTATAGTTTAGCGTTCATTACATCACGTTCAGTCAAAGAGAAAAAAATGAAATCCGCATTTTCAGAGTATACTTGCGCAAGTTTCCTTTAGCTGAAGGAGGAAAGTGCAACCATACAAATGTATATGCTATTCACGGTAAAATGAGCATTTGAGGAAGCCCTGATTAAGATCTACTTGTGTGCACGTTGTGAATTCTTCCAACAAATAACAAATGTAAAAATGGCATTGCGATGGGCCTGATCACTTAATTCATGCGTCGGTCAAGGGAAACTGCGAAATTATCAGAGACGTAAATATTTAAAAAGAATTAATATTCTTGCCCTTGTATGAAAATAAAAAACAGAAAGTAAAAGAAAATATTTTATTATTCAAAAATGTTTATTTAACAGTTTTAATTTAACGTCAAGGTATTGAACTACCTTTTCTTCCGTCGTAGCCAACTTTACTGGGTACCAAGAAAGCCAGTGTGCCAGTTAAATAACGAATACGGAACCACATAATATAGTGGGGCTTTTACGCTATATATCGAGGACCAATCAACCGATTCCCACAAAATTTTCCACACGGGTAGTGACACATATCATAATGTAAACTTGCATGATTTAAGTTACTAACATACTTGATTTTAAAATGACTGGTTCGTAAACACCGGCTTCCAAACGAATTCGACGCTCGGTAATCGCAATCCTACGGCTCTAATGTGGCTGGTTGAATTGCTGCTTAGAGTACGAGGAGTTCTCGTTTGGAGCTCCGGCTAACGCACGTATGTTTACTGTTATGCGTAGACACACGGCCGATCGCGAGCGCAAACGTGCCACGAGGAATTGGGACGAAGCCTCGAGCGAATAAAACAAACACCCCTCCAGCGAGTCGTAGGCAGGACCAGTTGTTCTTCAGCACGGCGGAACGAGGTCTCCTTGTCGTCGAGACACTGCACCAGGAAGACGTCCAGGGATCGGAGGGGGGGGGGGGGCGTGCTGTCCGCCGACATACGTCGAATCGTCAGCCTAGGGTATCATTTTTAAGGCGATGACGTTCGTTATGGACTATCTAGAGTGGCGTGGCTTTATTTAAATACCTAACTAAATATTTGATAATAATAACTAGCACAACGTAACCAGTCAATATATTTACAGCTTCTTCGAGTTAAAGAGTTAACTCAAGTACTTTGTAAGCGAGATGTAATTGATATTCATATAATACAGTGAAGATTATCTGAGCTATCGTAGAGTGCGTGAGATATAAAGTTAAAAGCATAACATTTATAAAACGTAACAATTATGTAATTCTCGCACTTCTATTGCTAATGTTTCCGGCTCTGTAGTGATGTCAGTGCCGACAAGACGTCAAAGCCTACTTACAATATCCGCTTTTAAGAAATTCGTCGAAACTATTTGCATCAATGTGGAGGATAATAAGCTCATTATTTATCATTGTAACGTCTTGTTTTTTTTTTTTTTTTTTTTTTTTTGCGGTAGTGGGCGGGGAGAAAAGGTTTGCGGGACAACAGAAATCAAAGCGGCGATGTTTCGAGAAGCAGTAACGTGATTAGGGTGTGAAAGTCATTGGGGCGGACAAAGCGACAACATGCTGTCGAGAGCAACGCGACCAGAAACACTCGGGGACGTGTGTGTACATGGGACGACGACGCCCCGCTTCACCGGACCGGTCGCTTCGTGCGGTCGCTTCAAGAGAAGCGGAACAAATTGAGGTGCGCCAGCAGGAGCGTCAGCGCGGGGACACGCGTGGCCAGAGAGCGGCGGCCAGGGGCGATAGATCGCGCTATTTGGCAGGATGACAACTCGGCGAGTGAGGATCGTACATAGAGACCTGCAAAATTCGCGTCATTATTCGAGGACGTGTTAAACCTAAAGCACTTTCCCTCTGCAATACGTGAGCCGTTGGACCATTCTTCATTTTTGACACGCCCCGGGTAACTCTGTGCCAATAAATGAACACTCTTCACAATGGCGTGCCCCAATCACGTGCAATTCACTCGGAAAGTGCGCAACTGAATATGCATGCAGCAAGCAATGGAGAAATTGACGCCGGCTCGAGTATATATAGAACTATGAATTATAGCTTTATGATGGAAAAAAAAAAAAAAAAAAAAAAAAACGTGAATTCCGCAGGTCCTAATTATACATGGCTAGTTCGCAGACATGGGCACGGCAGTAGAGAAGGTGCGTTGCGGCTAACAAGTTAAGGCATTATCATTATGCTGGACAGTAACAACTCACTATGTTAAATTTGTGCAAATAACTTCCTCGTTTTCTTCTAAATCACTTATCAAAATTACAATTTACAATTTGAAAGAAGAAAAAAAAAATATTTAAAGGGAAACATTCAAAGAAATTTGCTAGGCTAGGGAAGCTGGATAGTATAGAGTTAATAATCTTAGACACTACAAAAACTAATTTCACGAAAATTTAGAAACAGGCACAGAAATTAAAAACTTCTCCGATGACCTACTGATGGCCAGCCGTGCTTTCACCATATATTAACTTTATCTCTTAAAAGTAAATATTTTGACCATGAATATCAACCTTTCTTTGTTTTTAATTTCCTTTACTTCACTGTTAAACACATTGCACGGCACGAAAATCTTATGGTTACTCATTATTGCATGGAGGGGAGGGGGGCCTGAATCTACACTACTTGCATTAACAGTCCAACATGCTAACCATTACTCCACTGTGTATACACATGTTTAAAAGAAATAATTTAGAATATATTTGGACTTTAAGTATTAACAATCACTTATATAAGATAAATTACACCAGATATTCCATAGCCTAAAATTTACCAAGCGAACAAATCAGTTTTTAAAAATATGCAGATAAAAAAATACTGTCGTTGAGAGAAATCTTCCTACATGAATCGCGATATTAACCCAAAAACTTGCCTTTAATGTAACCTTTCGCAATATGTATGTCATCTGGATGCTATTTATCTGTTTTGAAATGCAGTCACCAATTATTAATATTTTAGTGATGTAAAACAACGCAAGCCCTTCAATATTGATTTTCTAAAGGTGTTAATATTATTTTTTAAATTCTCATTTAATTATATGCAGTCATAAATGGAAAACATTACATTTGTCAAATTATTCAATGCCAATCACTGAATGTACAGCCTTTTATCGTAGATATTTCCATCACTATGTATTTCAAATAGTCTATAATTATATTAGACACACACATATATACATACTTATATGTGTGTGTGTGGAGTTTGAAGAAGCTATTTGCAAAAAGTGGGAGCCATAAAAATACCCATAATAAGCCAAATTGCACCAGCAATGGTCCATCGATGTACCACTTCACAGCCATAAAATGGCCTGTAGATGGCTACCATATTTTTACTAGCAATAAGTATCGGTTATGTGCGTCCATTGCTGTAATACAGTTGGTAAGCCATTTATGGGCCATTAATAGGTCACCTATTCTCAACCATCACTTTCATTTCCATCAACATTCTATCAGTGGGCCAAAAATGGCATGCCAAGTGTCCTGTTGTCAACAGTCAACCATAACAGGGCCATTAGTGTAAACGCACAAGTAACATGGGTAACTACTCTTTATTTGGAGATGCACGTCAACAATACAGATAAACTCAAAAGCACAACGTGAAAAATAACTGACAAACAATAAGTGATGTCTTTTTATTATTAAGCTAATTCACGCGATTACAATTTTGATACTACCTGGGCATGGCCATATCTTACACCTGTGTTTAAGATTAGTGAATGAGTGAAGAGATTTGGGCGGCTCTTAAGAGGAGTGTGAACATGCGCGTCCAAGGTCAAGAAGCGAGGGAGCGATACGGGCGACACTAACACGCACGCCTAGAGCCTCAACGCTCCTACGCGCAAGGCGTGCAGTGTTTCCGTCGTGGTCCTGTACTGTGCAAATCAGATCTGTAACAATGGGATTTTATTGCATGCAATGAAAGCCCACGGATTGAACTACGTCCGTATGTTTGTACTTTTCTCTTGCCGCTTAAGGAAACTGCATAGGCAAGCTTCAAAAAAGCGATATTTGACCATTTTCATGATTTTTTTTTCTCCTTGAATGTACTTAATATGTTAAAAGTAAAAACATAGGGTCATAGAGAATAGTTTTTTTTTTTTTTTTTTTTTTTTTTTTTTTTTTAATAGGAAAAGGTCGTGTTCACTGAACATACATTTACCGAGATACGCGGATACGCGGATACGCGCAAACAATGATTTCACAAAAAAAAAAAAAAAAAAAAAAAAAAAAAAATGTTTCACTTCACACTCCTCTTAACAGCGAGTTCTTGAGAGCCGATGAGTGTGATCGATGTGATTATGGAGCAGCGCCGGAATAAAAGGGCAGGGGAAACGGGAGATCTCGGAGAAAACCCGCCGGCTAGAGGCATCGTCCGTTACTATTCCCACATGCGAAAATCCGGGAGTGGCCCAGCCGGGGTTTGAACCCGGTTCGTCTTGGCGGGAGGCGAGTAGGCTGTTTAAGGCCGGGCTACAACTGATTTAACGCGCGCACAGCACGTGCGATAGCGCAGAACACACGCACAGCTCGAATCCGAAAGATACAAGCAAAAAGCACACGCACGAAAACGACGGGTGTTTACAGAAGACAATTGTGAAAATGAAAGGAAACTACGCTCGGTAAATTGCGCGTGCGTGTGTTGGCCACATTGGAATGAAAAAAATACTGTTGGCAGCTCTGTTTACTTTGCTGCTCGTGTCGTAATTTGTAGAAGTATAACCATGTTCTACTGTTCTTCTTAAAATACATTGATTCTACATACGATAACAATTTCAATCAAAACAAGCTTTTGTTTATATGGCGCCAAACTCTTCAAGCACTAGTCAAATTAACGACTTTTTGTAGCCATTTTGATCGTCACATGAACTCGGCGGCATCGACGCTCTAACTGCCCACGCACGGCGCACACGCATGGGAATGATTGGATATAGCTCTACTTTCTGTGCGCTTCCTCTGTGCTGTTTTTTTTTCCGTGTGTGATTTTAGCCAGTGCCATGCTGATACATGTATCCCACATTCTGAGCCTGCGCTGTTTTTTCCGTGCCGAATCAATAGTAGCCCGGCCTCGAGTTTAGTTCGGAGACCTGGTGGTGGAGATGGTGGGTGTTATCACCGTCGGCTCTTGCACATCTTGTCTAAGAGGCCCATTTCCTGAATGTACGGGCCTACGTCACGACACGCACACTGCCCCGGCAGCATGGCATTGCCCCGCCTAAATGCAGGTCACGAACATGACATTTGCAGGCGAAAGGTCGTGATGGGTTGCAAATTATACAGTAAGTATACATAGTGGTGAGGATTGACAAGATCATTGTTTCTGATTCTGAACTAGACATTAGGTTAGGATCTTTCATTAAAGAAACTTCTTAACTACTGTACTCGTGATAATAATTTATGAACACGTAACCTTTTTACAGCTGAGATTCTGATGCTTGAAAGGTACCGATATATCATTTTAAAAAGCAGCATGTAGCCATCGGAAACATTAATAAAAAATGAAAAAGTTTTATATTTCACATTTCTATAATATGATGCAAATATCCCATATATGTCTATACGGGATAACATAATGGTAAAATTCACGTCTCAAGAATTTCGACGTAAATACGTCTTTAAATTTGCAACCATAGTGTGAGGAAATCCAGAAAATCCGACGATAACAAAATCGGAAGCTACAGTTTGGTATTGCAGCTCCGAATCTATCGTATACATAAAAAATTCAATTACACCACTCGATTGCCAAAGAATATGTTACGTTGAGTGAAGACTTCGAAGCATCGCGTGCATTAGGAGGGGGAGGGGAGGGGGGGGGGGTGGCAATTTTGAGTTCGTTTCGCCTCGTCTCATAACTTCCGCGTAGTATAACTTTTGACTAGGAGAATCTACGAAGTTCGTTTGAGTTTCAATCGACAGATCTCGTCAAGATCAATCGATCATGTGTATAAAAAGATTTGTGTGGCGTGGTTATGGTGAAATTGTAAGAGTTTAATGTAAAGAATTAAGAAAACTTTAAACAATGTCGGCCTATGCTCGTCATAAAGCCAAGTCGAAATACAGAAGTCGTGTACGGTTGGAAAAAGTATCTCAAAGGCAATCCAGTGATACCCATAAAACCCCATATGATCGAGTGAAGCGCTGCCGGGAACGTAAAAAAAGACATCAAGGCATCTGAGTGCGTCAATGTAGACGTATTCACGCGAAACAAACTGCCGTATCCCCAACACAGCTACACACATTTATTTTCATTCGTGTTTGAAATCCGCGCCGAGATAAAAAAAAAAGTGTACATTTTTAAAATTGCTTTCTTTATCAATGTGTTAACACCAACATAATGAAATTATTTTTTCCTTTTGAAGTCTTTTTTATAAGCAGGAAACATACAAAAACCTAGTAGCAAACTTGCGGAAAAGTTCCGCAAGGAAGTTGCGTAAAATCCGTTATTTAAAAAACTATGTCTGAAATATTACTTAGATTTATGAAATATTTCTTAAATAGTTATTTTTTCGCAGGGTCATGAAAATTATTTCTAAGAGTGAGCCAGATACACTAAAATTCTCAAATCCGTGTTCAAATCTCTTTCCAGAATGATATGTTTGAACTTTTTAAAGATTTTTATACGGAGTAAACACACCTCCATTAAGAAAATGATTACAAAACCGGAAGTGCAGAAAAAGTAATCAGGAAATCTGCGAAGAAGTTACGATAATTCACGGAAGTACTGTGAAATCTACGGAAGTTCGTTATTGAAAAACAAAACGAAATATCCGTAATGTTAAGAAGATTTAGAAAAAAATTTTTACAAGTACTTCTAAGTAATTTCACGGAATTATTTTACATTCTATAGAGCGGGGTTTTTGGACGATTTAAAGCTTGTTACCAGCCACTCATCGAACCGTTTGTCTTACATAATATTCGAAACTTTTTATCTTGTGCTGAAATTAGGAGTTGAACGAGCAATGAGTATACTGATGACACAATTCTACTGAGGAATATTTTGTACATTTACATAACATTGCAGATTTACAATAATATAATTTGTAGAACTTCTTTGTGACGTTACAAGAGCTGTATTTTTAACATAACTAGAAACATAGATGTAACCGAAGACAACCTTTCAAACTATTTCATTCTGTGACACCAATTTTACTTAAAACAAATAAATGTGTCTACTATAAATGACGTGCTATTAAATTACCATCTTTTTTTTTTTTTTTAAGAATGTAAAATACTTGATTGTCTTTTGCTTTCCTTTCGAAAAACATACGATCAGGCTGCCATGTGTATTATATATGCCCAGTTATCTTTGTAGCCAAATTAAGAAGCAGTAATAATAATTTGTTGATTTGCAATGCCAGTAATTGTTATCCCAACGTAAAGTTCACAAAACAATATAGTCTACAATATGTAAAACCCTACCTATGCGACTGTTCACTCTACCTGCACACCTAAAGTCCTTCTGAAGTGGAGTAATTTCCTAAATTACTAACTTCAAGCATTTCCCCAAGATGTATGATTATTATGTTCTTGGCCGTATTTCCAATTATAAACATACAATTTAAACGACGTTGAAAGCGGTGAGATGAAGTAGTCGTGTGGTAAAATTCATTCTTTTGAAACATATATGGGCTGTTCACGGTAAAGTTGGCACTTTTCAGCCCTAGTTGCTTTTTCCTTCCAGCCGTTTTTTATCCTTTAACCACCTTTTTAAATAAATATTGCCATGTAAGTAATAAA
This sequence comes from Dryococelus australis, assembly GCA_029891345.1. Lineage (NCBI taxonomy): Eukaryota > Metazoa > Arthropoda > Insecta > Phasmatodea > Phasmatidae > Dryococelus > Dryococelus australis. Next base: position 32,630,894 of record CM056995.1, on the reverse strand, counting down.
CACAGTGTGTACATTCCACCGCACTCGGTAATTAGTGTCTAGGGCTACAATAAAATATATTTATGGACTAGTATTCCTAATGAGAGGTCTTTCAAAAGTGCTCGCTTTACCGTGAATAGCTTATATAGGTTGTGGGTTTTGGTTTAGGGACCGTTGAGATTTTCTTTCTTTGTGAGTACAATTCGAAAAATATTTTCTCCGGTATAATTTTTTGATTGCATTTGTTTTCGAGATAATTGTAAAATAATTTTGTCTGCTATTATCGATAGTGTAAATTGAAATACAACCCTTAATTTGTAATATTACAAAAATAGTTATTGAAAGTTTCAGAGGAGAAATTTTTTTTAGCGCTACACAACTTTTTTTTATCAATTTTTTTTTTTTTTAAGTACCAAGAAATTGATAGTGTAGGTTATTACTATCCCTGCTAACGCACATGAGAAATGTTTTTTTGGACATCGTAGGACAATACCACGGCACAGTTAAGAATCTCCAGTTAAAGGCAAGAATACAACGGCATTTAATTATAGCGACTATGCCAGGCAGTAAATTCTGTATTACCACTGAATGAAGTTAAACCAGTCACATGAAGAGGTCTGAAGGAGACTCAGCTGCTCGTGAAATTACAAAGCAGAAAATTAAAGTAAATGAAAGATTAGGCACGAGGCAAGCAAATCTTTCTTTGTCTCTGGTAATTAGCTTTCCTCGTTCACCAAAGAGCTACTTGAAGAAATCCCGCTAGAACTCTTACGAACACTCACAGATTGTAGAAGACTCTCTGGAGGGTTTTCGAAAGATTTCTTGTGTGTTGACGTTCCGAGGGGAAATATTTGCTCCCGCTCCCTTCTAGATCTACCTCGCGCCATTGCACGAGAAACAAAAATTACTGTTAATGTCCTGTTGACGCGTGTAGCGAGCATACTGAGATGTAATCTAAGAAATTTTCCGAGGACAGTTGTAAACTATTATATTTCTTCATTCTGCTCATCACTTTCAGAAATTACTCAAATCTTCTTTGGTATTCGTTTTTACGTCACGAGGTATATCTTATGTATGTGTTCGCATTTATTAAGTTGATTTATAATTTAATATTTTAGAAACAAGCGACAATGCTCCTGGAAGTATATATTTTGATATTTTATAGTAAAAAGAATATTAGGTGAAACGTGAAACTTTTTTTCGCCTATTTAGTTGTAACATAGCTACATTAATCCGAATTATACAGACAAACGTTGCTTTACGATTATTTTTAGTAAGGCATTGAAAATGTTATAATACTAACATCACACAGAGAGAAAATCGAACAAAATATTTGCTTGTATAGAGCCACATATATATTTAGGTGCCCTAACAAAATATATTGCTAAGCAAACAAAATTTGAAAAGCAACAAAATTACTTTTGTTCGTCTAACAAAATATATGTTTGAATAAATATATTCTCTGTGTTGGACCAAAAAAAAAAAATTAGTCTTATCTAAATATTTTGTTGACTCAACTGCACATATATTTTTTGGGCCGCTCATTTGACTGTCTTCGTTCAAAAATACAGCTCGAGAGTTTGCCTGTATTATTTGTGACAATTAGGATAGCAGCCGTGTAACAATTAGATAGGATAGTAACTAAGATATAGCGCGCGGACGCAGGTGATCTGGGATCGAAACTCGCGCGAGGTTGTAAATTTTTTATTTCGGCCCAAACTGTTTAATGTACGTATAGCTAAACAAATATTTTGTTGCACCAACCAAATCGTACAGTTTGGGGCAACCAAATGAGCAACAAAATAATTGGGTTTCAGCAACAAAATATTTAATTTCCCCTATAAAACAAATAATTTAGTTCCACCAAACAAGTCTTGTTTGATTCAACAAAAACCTTTTTCTCGGTGAGTTCTTGGCGCGATCACGAAGTCTTAGCTCGTTTAATTTATAAGGGTGGAAAAGTAATTTAACTCAAATTTGTCTACTGTCTCTTAACTTTCGTTACACGTACTACTTCGCGCTGCTTAACGGTACTTTGGAGAACGGATTTTGCGTCGCATACACATCATGACTAAAGTTGATGGGACGCAGTAGTTAAACCACATGGTTTACTCCGGCCAAACCAACACGTGACCAAACCCAAGCCCAGTCCTGGCGTAGTGTCGAGCTCTCTCGGAGCTCTGCCAATAACTGATTGCAGTGGACACTGAACAGCTTTATACCGCATCGGCGTCCACGAACACTCAATCACGGCCGAGGTTAGGCCAAAGACATCAGCGCTTTGGCTCCGTCACAAGAGCGCGATATCTTAAGAGGTCGCAGGCGCCGAGAATTCCCACGCATTTTTTAAGGGCATTAGTCACTGAAATATCAACAAGTCTATTATTTTCGTGACGTGTAACTACGCAAAACGTAACGAAACGAGACGACTCCCTGGTACTCACTACACACAACAGTACACAACAATGGGATACAGAACATGTAATGCAAAATAAAAATGATCTGAGGGAGAAAAGGGGTTCTGTACACCTCTGTGTAAGTATATGAGGATGACGCTGCGATAGCTGTAGCACATGTAACGAATTTTCTGGGTAGAGTACAAAAACCTGGCCGCGCAGTCACGATCGTCCAAATTGCGTACTGAATTGGTGCTCTTACTGAAAATTAGAATTATTGCCCTTCTAACTTCTTGATAGTACAAAACAGCGTGAGAACGGGAAATTAGACATACCTTAGTGACGCTGAAAGGCAGTCTGACTAGTTACTTTCGCCCTGCCCCGTCCAAACTGTAAGTAGGAATACACATGCACTTTATCTTGCCAGTATGAAGTGACGTGTACTATTTGTACACCCAGAAACATAGCAGTCTGGTAGTAAAGATACTTAGGGACAGAATAAACACGTACACAAATAGGAACACCAGGAGAAAAACTTGCTACTACTATGAAATGGCAACAGGGGAGACTGTGTGAGAAAAAAAAATATCTGGAGGTTTAATTTGAGCTCTGAATAACTTGACTTTTCCCAGAAAAACCAAATACTTCATTCAGATGCAATGCGAATTAGCAGGTTATTTGTGGCTCCAAAACTATTAACCATATAATTGAAATATTTCTGCATTGGGTAGGTAATGCTTAAAAATTAAAATACTAGAATATGTTAATACTCTCGCCGAAATCTTAAATGATCCTTCAAAAGTAACGAATTGAAATAAAACGTTTGTAATTAGCTATCGGCAAAGCAAAGATCCAGTTCAGGTTTGCCGTAGTAAATTTCGGGAATGTCGTGTACGGACGAAAAACAATATGGCGGAAGGTTGAATTAACGGTTTTAGGTGAAAAACTTTATTTGTAATTTCTCAGCTGGAATTAGTTGTCGAACGTAGGATTCCGATGACCTTGAAGTTCCCGCCGAACAGGTAAGCCGACGGGGCAACACTCCGGATGAGCAGAAGCCCCTGGGCGACGTCTTCCCTATATGTAATAAGCACAAGGCTTACGGTGCCAACAAACAGTTCAATGTCACCTTAACGGACGGATGTCCCACGAGTTCTAGCTAACCTCTCTGAAAGCTACACGGAGGAGGCTAATACAGGCCTAGTTATTGTAAAAATACCTCGCGTCTTCGTCTCTAGTAGACGGCCTGCAGTTTCAGGGGCTGCGAACTCGGACTTCCCTAATAAAAATCTAAATTTAACACCTAGCAGCCAACCCGGGCTGGCTGCCTGACGTCGCGTAACAAGATGTCCGTCTTCTTCGCTGAAAACTTAACTTAAGAATGTTCTTCAAACACTGGCCAGTTACGAGGGTTACAATTAACATTCATTTTGAACTGCCACTTAAAACTCGCCCAACGTCCAAAATGCATAGTCATAATTATGACCTTGTAATTACACGCACACAATGCAAAACTGAAATACATATGTGGTCAAAATAAAAATACTGTTAAAAACAATATAATAAATATTACTGAGTCTGTTTAAAAAAAAAAAAAAAAAAATCTTGCCACATAATAAATAATTTATTAGCATTTTAAACATAAATATTACGTTTTAAAAAGTAGTTATTATAGTTCAAAAATAGTGCGTTATATTTTGTAGAGAACACTTTTAAGAAATATTTCCTCTACTAAAAAATTTTCAGACTGAAATGTTTTACCTAATGGCACGTTAAAAATCACAATATTAGTGTTTTTGGAATGTACAAATCATAGAAATTATCTCACTTACCGACATGAAATAATTCACGTTAAAATAAAATACTATGTAACTGTTAGCGTTTATTTTAGTATATTTGTACAATTCAAAAACACTAAAATCGTAATTTTGACGTGCCACGATGCAAAAACTATGAGATCTATTTTTTTTTATACGTGGAAAGGGTACTTACAAATATTGCGAACAAGTTGGTTAGTATTTCACACGAATAGATAATAATGAATTTTATGATGACCCTTAACACAAACAGCAGTATCAACAACATAAGAGGCCGCGGTGCTATAGTGGCTAGACTGCTCGTCCCTCATCACGGCGAACCGAGTTCGATTCCCGACGAGACAACAACCGATTTTCACACATAGGAAACGTGGCGGACGTTGCCGTTGGCTAATGAGTTTCCTCGGGGTTCTCCCGTTTTCCTCCACCATTCTCCATCTCCACCCTCTACGAAACTAACTAACCCAGTTGTTAAATACCACCCAAGTCTCCTATTCACCCGAAAATGTTACCTACCACAGATTAACACAAAAAAGTAGTATAGAAGTAGTCAAATATTCCCACATGTACCGGTCGTGATTAGAGTTATGATTTTGCACAGCATTTAGTGTAGTTATCAAATAAACCCAATAATACACGAATACACTCGCCTGCACTTGCTATGTATTTCTTTTGAACGCCAGAGAGTTTAGAATGCGATGGGTTTTACCTTCGAATCCTGGATAACGTGCGGTGCATTTTTACGTGTTAAGGTTATGTTAATTATATTACTGTCCCCTGCCCATAACCAACCGTTCTATCCCGTCACCATATCAACATAAACTACGGACGTTTAGAAACAAAACTAACAAAGACGTAAATTCCTTCTGTCGCACCGTGGAACCGGCCAAATATCGTGGTCTTGATTGCTGGTCTCGCGATCAATTATTTGTCGTGTCTCTTTTCCTCGAGGTTAAGTTGCACAGGACACTGCGGCGGATTAGCCCAAAAAATTTTTTTACAGTTAATCATAAAGGACCAGTTTGTATTTACTCTTACTATGCGAGTAACATCGCCTGCTAGTTCGTTCATTTCTCGTTTGCAGATGCTCATGTTCTCTCAGATAAGGTGTTACTGATACCATCATTAGTTCTTGCTCCACTTTGCTTCTTCATGCCGTGGTAATTATTCACGTACTAATCTTTTATATATTCCTCAGTAATCACTGTAAACGTTCTTTCTTTTTCCAAAAAAAAAAAAAAATGAATTAAAAAGGAAAGCAATGGCTATCAGAAGGAAAATACTCCAAAAATTACCACAAGTTTTCATAAACATTTTATAAAAGCCACGCCATACGAAATGCTTTACCAACCAACATATTAAAGTTCGTTGTTGGCATTGATATGGCCATATGAAGCCAGAGGGGCGTATCTGAGTTCGTGAGGGATGGAGGTCATAATAAAAATAAAATAGCTAAGTTTGCTTTCTAATTTATTCACACTTCGCACATCAACTTTTCACAGCATTAACCTCCCTATCTCCGCTATTATTTTTTTTCTTCAATGAGCGCAATTTTTAATGGCTATTTATATCCCCGGCAATAAAATATACCACAATTTATTACAGGATTTTTTATATTGACTTCCATAGCGTGCGAAAGATGTATCACACTGGCTGAAAATGTATGGAATTATGTGAACTAGATAAGGCACAGTTTCAATTAAATACAAAGGAAATTTTTAATCCAGTTGTAAAATGAAAAATAGAAAACTTAACAAATCTTATTTTGCACCAAATTTCTGGATCATAGCTCTTTATGATGAATAGCGTGAGAGTATATAAGTTTATAGGCTGTTCACGGTAAAGTGGGCACTTTTTAAGGCCATTCTAAATTTTTCCTTTCATCTAATTTCCATCTTCCTACTGCTTTTTAATGTAAACATTGCAATGTGACCAATAAGCACAGTGTATATATTTCAATACCCGCAAAATTTAATGCCTCAGGTTGCATAAGATATATTTATTAGTGGTTAATGGTTGTTGTAAGGGCCTTAAAAAGTGCTCACTTTACCGTGAACAGCCTATAGCTAACTTCGAACCACTCTTCACTGTTTCACTGTCAGACCAGTCTTGCTAACTTCCCTTCTCTACGTATTTTGGAAATGCACAAATCAAAAATACATTTCAATAGTAGCTCTTTACTGAGAGTTCACGAAGTTTAAAATGGCCTGACAATTTCTTCCTTATAGAAAATTCACATTCAACCATAACCCTTGAATGTTTCTTCTTTCATGAACTATAAAAAAAAGTTTATATATTACATAAGTTTACATATTTTTCCATTTATTTTGAATTTCTAAGATTTTATATTAGTGGTTCACTCTCTCATAATCGGTCAGAACTCAAACAATTGCTTCAAATATGTCATAGTCATTGTTCAGAAGGAAACTATTCTTTATCGATCCCGCAGTGTTAAGAAAATTATTTTAAAATATATCGTTTATCAATGTGTTTGACTTTGAATGCTTGAGTCAACTGGTAGGTTAACATTACTGCAATGGTTTGCGAGTATACTACGGAGATAAAACACCTAAAACCTTGTTATATAAGAAATATAATAAAAAATAATGTAATCGACGGACTGGGCTGTGAACTATTGTTATAGAGCAGGTAAAAAAAAAAATCTGAATACAATTATTTAATACAAACCAGGGACTTTGTTCCTTTCGTGCGCAGCGTTGGATCTCAGTACGCAATGCAGCTCGATAAATTCCCGCGTAAGTGGACCGAGGCGCGAGACATCGCAAAATCAATTCGGAATTTTCATCGACGATAATAACTTGAGGAATTTCTTCAATCTTGTCTGAAGTTTCTCGTCAATTACTTCCGCGCGTCGGTTGTTCCTGTGTACGGAGCAGGAAAGTTCGGTATTAACCGGCTTCAAGGAATAGCGATGAAACACACCACACGACTAACTTCGCAAACGTGTGCTTCAGTTGAAACTTGCCCGTGAGCTAATTACACGCAGCCAAAGGCGACAACGCGAATTTCGGATTGTAATGAACGTAGTGCTGCGTTATCTGTATGTAAAACAGAGCGTTAAACTTTGATTGCATCCCTCACTGTTGTTTATCAAGTTAAACAGAACTGGCATATTTTTGTCACCATCTCAGTAGTCGGGGAACGTATGGTACTAGGGAAACGATAATTCTTGCAGAAGAGTTTGTGGGCCGCCATCTTAGAAATGAAGTGACGTTGTCCTTTGCCCTGGGTTTGATCCTGACTTTGACTTCGCCATGAATCCCGTAAGTCGTTTCTTACCTCAAAATATCCCGCGATTCCCAGTCCTCAGCATCCTTCGAAAAACCCTTAACATTTTTGAAATTCCAATTTTATTTCTCACATTCCTCAGTCTATACATCTAAGCTCGGCTGCAAGGGACGGTGATCAATTCAAAACTAACATAACTTAAAACGGAATATTTTAGAATAATATGTTTTAAAAAATAATTATCTGATTAAGAAATAATTTCCATGCTCGGATTATTTCTTCAGTTCGACGTCTAAGTGAGTTAATAGAAATCACGTTAAATAATCTTTCAGAGTTATAATACCTTTGGTTAGAGTCCAGCATAAAATCGTAAATTAAAAAAATTTAAGTTATTTTTTATACAATGCTTTACCAACCACCATATTAAAGTTCGTTGTTGACATTGATATGGCCATATGAAGCCAGAGGGGCGTATCTGAGATCGTGAAGGATGGAGGCATAGTAAAAATAAAAGAACTAAGTTTGGTTTCTAATTTATTCACACTTCGCACATCAACTTTTTACAGCATTAACCTCCCGATCCCTACTATTATTATTTTTTTCTTCAATGAGCGCAATTTTTAATGGTTATTTTTACTCTAATTAACGTCCTTCTTAATGTCTCTGGTCACAATCAATTAACTCATTCTCATCATTAACTTACGTTCAGTATGTTTGTTGCCATCATTTGTTATGTTAATACTAACGCATACAGTCCAATAGTCCAGCCTGCCAGCTGCACTCTTCACTGCTTGATACTCGCAGTCGCTGACTTCCCTTCCGCTGGTCACCCACCTCTCTTGCCTCTCGTCGTCTATCGCATAATTGATACTCTGCCGGCCTTGACCTAGAAAGTTCGACGCACCCCGAGTCTTTCGGACAGAATCTAGGACAGTAAACAACTAGAAAATTCCTCAGATAGACGCAAAAACTGAATAAAACCTAGGTTAGCAGCGTGCGCCGCAAAATGATTATCGTGTTGGGTCGCTTTTTGGCGATAGATACGTAGATCTTGGTTAAACGAGCGTCTGAATTTCAAAACATCCCATTGTCTTGCCCCCGCCGCTATCATATAACTGCTGCCTTTCACATTCACTCATTTTCGCGGGATACGAAGCAGCGAGCGCGTAACAGAATTAATTTTCATTTGCTCGATCAGCCAGCAGTCTTCTCTAAATTTAATTACTGTATTTATTTTCATTTAAATTTAATTAATTAATTATAATCATTTAAACTCTATATTCGTATATGTTCTTGATTTCTGCGAGGGGTGGGAGTTGACAGAAGATCTCAGTCAAGATCTAAATTCTTTTTTCTAATAAAACTTTGTCAATTTTAGTATATATTACGGAATAATTCCCATTTTTATTACAAATAATCCATTTATCACCCGGAGTCAAACCGAGGACTATAGATTGAAGAATACTGAAAGATGCAAGATATTAAGTATTTCAGAATTCTGTATAATGCCAGGGGTACTTATATTTAGAAATATTTACAGTTTTTCAGAAAATTTGGGAAGCTGAAGAAATGTCAAATCAAGCTCGTTCCTAATCCTAAGATGGCAAGTGCATCCCAAATCCTCATACTGATCCTTACCCTAAAACACAGACATCTTTCTCTGAGTGTGTTTAGAAATTATTCTCCATGCCATAACTTCAGTTCAGAGACAAAATACTGAAAACACAACAGGAATGAGCTAAGATTTCAAATACTAATAAAGCAATCATTACCCATAATTTGAGTGTATTCATTTGGATAATGAAATATAAGTTATAATTATTACTACCCCTAAGGGTTTTATGAATTGTTATCTTTCACATGCTGTTTGGTCAAGAATCATTTTTAAAAATATTATTTATTATTTGTTGCGGAACATTTATCAAGCAGTTTTTAAATTATAGAGTCAACAATAAGAAAACTTTTCAGGTACGCGTTTTACTAGCAAATTCAATAAAATTAATAAAAAAAATACTGAATTTATTAGTGAAACACAAATTACGTTCTAGTTTTAGGTACTAAATCGTAATAAAGTGTCTTCTCTATATACCTGGTGGTCGTTTATGTACCAGTGCAGAACTGATGCTGGGTAGGACTTGCCGGATGTGCAATTAAGACTGATCTCATCTCCTCTGTGGTACTGCCTTTTCTCTCCTGTAATGTGAGGTCCATCCTTGGGCAAAACTGCAACAGTGGGTTATAGATATGCTGCAGTGTATAAGGGTACAGAAACATAGTAACTTAGACTTTAGTAAACTGGACTGACCAGACTTGCTTTACCACAAACACAAATAAAAACAAGGGCAATGAGAATATTGTGACTAAAAAAATTCTAACATTAAAACACGCATTCAGTGTGATTCATCGCTGTATAAACACGCACACGTTCAAATATAATAAATGAGCCTACGTATTGAAACAATTGGAATAGTTTTTGTGTTGGAAAAGTTTTTGGGTCAGAATCAGAAATAGAGGCAGAAATATGCAGAAATTTTAGACTTGGCGCAATGATTGAAATTATGTTTTAATATTTCTCGCCTTTTATATAACAAAACTATACTTCACTACTAAAGATTCTGTAAACCTACTACACATAAATATGTCTGTTTATTTTGCAAAAATTATCTGACATAGCTCTTACGAGTAAAACCTCGGGAATGAACGCAATAGTTATACCTAAATCAATTGTTACCACCAAGTAATAAAAATATATTTGCCAGTTTGATATTGATAAACATATTATATATATATACCATATGATATACTATACCATATGATAGTGACGCGTATTGTCAATCTTCTATTATTCAGGAAATACGCTCGAGTTGTTTATTTTTGCCCTACACTAATGGACTTGACTGATTCAAGATAGGTTGGGAGTATCGATTTAGTGCCATTGCGATAGAGCTGACATATCTACTCTCAGATCTGGTGAAAGAAACTTCATTATCTTCACGTGTTGTGCTTTTCTTCTACTGTGGCATTTAAACGAAAATACACACGCACGTAAACGTGCGTGTGTATTTTCGTTTAAATGCGTACACTTGCGTACACTTCCATATAGACATACATACATGCAAACATAAATACGTCGCAAGTGGGAATCGTGCCGGACGATGCCGCTGGTCGGCGGGTTTTCTCGGGGATATCGGGATCTCTGCCTTTGCATTCCGACGCTGCTCCATTCTCGGCTCATTTCACCCTCGTCGGCCCTCTAGACCCCATTATTAAGAGTCACCCGTATTTATCAACTGAAACATGAATACGTATATACGTGCATATAAACATACGTACGTGTACTTAAAAACACTTACAAATAAATTGATGCATATACATACACACGAAAGCACGCATATACTGTGCAACCATACGTACGAACCTACATATGCACACACATAAGTGCACTCCTACATAAATAGGTTACACACGTGCGTATACATAAACATATACGTATACACGTATACCCGGTTTTGTATATCAGTACTAGTCCTGGTCACTACTATAGTCCTTATGAATATATACCCGGAAACTGAAACATATTTACATGTAGACCATTGCTGTAAAGCGGCAGTGGGGAGCCTCCTGTCTGTTGAGGAGTCTCTTCCGGAGATGCTGTGAGGTTATCAGGCATTGTCACAATGTACTTCATCTCTGCGTCTCGAGGGAGAATTACGTCCTCTTGCTAACACGCCCGGCTTCTCTCGGATTCAACTATCTCGCACGCAATGTTTGTACGTTATCCATGGGTGTAGCATACACTAAGGTCTTCAAAAGAGTCCTGCATGTCCAAAAACCAAACTTTTACCGTCTCGTGATCTGGGAAGTCGTGCTTGGTGGTAATTTGTAGTAAGGGATATTCACGTAGGTAGCGACTATTCGACGCACAGTGGCCGCACTAGCAATGCGCACTTCTTGCTTTCCCAGAGAGCTCAAACACAGCATCCCAAAGTCCGAAGATTGCGTAAACATTACGAAACATGGATAAACGGTCAATGAAAAGATAACACGATATTACGCCAATTTCGTGTCCGACTCCAGCGTGTCGGCACACTGCAGCTTGAAGCACGCGGATTTTCTTGTGGCAAGTGTACGGGTTTCAACGTTTAAATTGCATGATGTGTTAATTTATAGTAGGCATTTAACTCATATCCTTTAAAGGTTCACGGATCAGGCGACACTGAGGACGATGTTTAATTTTGAACTTGTTAAAGGCTGTTCACGATAAAGTGAGCACTTTTGAAATCAATTTTAGAAAAAAGTAACTCCTCCTGCCTGCATATATTTTAACGGGCGCACCGAGTGGCATGAGCCGAGTAAAGGTGGCAATGATGGATGGGAAATAGTTTCATATCTTAACGTTAAATAAATAGTGTTAGGTGACCATTTTTGCAAACTGAAATTATTTATTTTCCTCTCAGTTTTTTTAATGCGTCTAAGTATAAGAGTGAACAGATTTGTAACAAATTTACTTTTATAATAATTCCACAGTTTCACTTGATCGACGCATGAATAAAGTGATGAGTACCACGGCAATGTTAATTTTACAAAGGTGGAAGAATACACAACGTGCGTACAAGTAGATCTTAAGCAGGGCTTTCAAAAGTGCTCATTTTACCGTGCACAGCCTAGAATGAGATTCATTGCTTACTTTTGCCCAGCATGTCCCCGAAAGAAAATATTGTCATTGATTACAAACACTATTTGCTTGAAGCTTTCCAAGACAATTTTGCTGCTGGAAAAAAAAAAAAAAAAAAAAAAAAAAAAAAAAAATTGTGGTGCACACAATAACACGTAGATATACGCGAAAGCCATTTTAGTTATCACTGACATACAAATTTATTTACTGAAAAAAATTTATTGAATGTCACCAAATATTTAGTTGGCAGAAACAGCATTCAAGTCGTCCATAGTAAAAATTTTTATTCTCTCTAGCCACGACGTCATATTTGTCCGTGTACGTCTGCTTGTATCATGTTGTGTATAGACTGTTCACGCAAGTGAGCACTTTTGAAGCCATAGCTACTTATTTCCTTACAGAAATTTTTTTTATACTCCCGCCACGTTTTAAAATGAATACTGCCATGTAAATAATACACACAATGTATATATTTCATCAGACACGAAAGTAAACGTCTAAGGCTACAATAAAATATATTTATTGACTATTATTCCAAATGAGAGTGCTTCAAAGAGTGCTCAATTAACGCGAATAGCTTCTACTGATGAATGAGGGATATTCTTTTAAAAATTAGGGTTGGATTACATAGATTTTTTGTCCCAATTAGTAAATGTCACATAACAATTATTATACAAAATAAACTTTCCGTGAAGTGTTCATTTGTTAGTGTATCTTCCACTCTTTAATTGTTCGATATGTGCATGCACCAGCCTAAATGTTTGATACGAACACAGGTATAGCAGAGGCAACACTCTGGATTCGCGTTCGAGAAGACTAGGGTTCAATTGCTGATCCGGCGAGGCAAATTTTTCTTTTACATCGGTTTACAAGACATGCCTGCCTACCTACCAAACCTCGCAACCCGAAAAACACTTTTTTTTTTTTTCCCCACCCACTTACCAGTAGCCGCTAGCATCGTTATACTTTTGCTGCCGCTAGCGAACACGTTATTGCCTACCAACACGCTGAATATATCCCGAAGTCTGTGGCACATGTCAGTGGTGAATTAAATCAGCCTGGTTGTAGATGCACGCGGAATACAGGCGTATATGTTTAACTACTAATATGAAACTTTTCGAGTTTATGTATTTATTGGTGAAAAGGATTTCATTTTCATTTTAATTAGTTTCCGAATTATTTGAGATTGAAATGTGCCATGGAACTTGGTGCATATTTGCTGTTGTGATTAAATACTGAAATTATATAGAATAAAATGCTGTTGCCACAAAATCTTTTGTGATGTCAATATTGACAAAAGAATTTTGTGGCCACCAAGAAATATTTGTTCGGTCACCACAAGAAAAAAATCATATTTTTAGTGTACCGCACAGGTATTAAACAATTGCGGCCCCTAGTGGAAGCGCGGAGAACTATATTTCAAATAACACAATTAACACCCTTATCCGGCCTAGCATCCCCAGTTTCGCAAGCCCACGGCAATACGCGGGAGCCACGCAGATTGATATATATTCGCGGAGCAGGATCAAGATAGCCACGCAAAGTGGCTCGCTGCGGGTGGAAATGGGGCGGGGTGTGTGTGGGGGAAAGGGGGGGGGGGCAGAAATGCTCCATTATGCATGAACTAATTGTTATGGAAGGCGAGTGGAAAGCAGTTGGATCGTATTTGGATCGTCTGTTGCGTTAGCTCGTAATAAATCGTTCATGGCATCGCAAAGGGGGCGGGTGGGAAAGGGTTATTTTATGCGGAGGGGAGTTATAAATCAATAATGGTGGGGGCCGTTGAGTGGTAAAGGGAATCACCTGGCGCTTTCTTCATACCTGCGCGTTTTTATCCGCTATCGTCGGTCCTCGTACCCGGTTACCAGCTGGTGTTCGGGCCACGGTCATAAAGATATGTCTGGACACTTGCCGTTGTTTTGCGTACGCTTAGTGAAGCTCGAGTAGAAATAGTAATAGTAGAAGCGTGACCCAAAACAATCGAGGTTTTCTCCCATAAGAATACATGCACTGCAACTGTAATACGTGTAAAAATGTATCGTAATTTCGTGTTTGATATTTCTTATAATGTTTGTGTGACAAGTAGAAGAAGATTAAATTTGTGTACTGCAATGATTTTTGTGGTATAGTACTTCGATTTAACGTAAACAATCGTGTTTATTGCGAATGAATACATGCACGCCAGCAAGTGACGAACAATTTGTAATAGTAACTAGCGGAATTTCGGGTTTTTATTTTTAAAATTGTGATGTGTTCTATATATGTGATATTGGGACAAGAATGAATTTCCATAACGAAATAGTTGTTGAAATATTGCGATTTAACGTAATTAAAACAATAAATGTTCACTGTAATTTGGCATATGTTATGTTCATAAAATATGACGAATCTAATCTCTTACAAACAGATATAATTGCTAGTTTTCCACCAAAAACTGTGTTTGGGTCTAGAGAATATATTATTTGTGAAACTGCATATCCAATTTTTATCAAATTGATAATGAATGGTTTAGTCATATTGTTTTAGGAATTATAGATGAAAATGGTAAACTAATTGATTTTTATGGTGCTGATATCGATATTGTTTTGGAAACTAAAGAAGTTTAAAATAATATAGATATTATGGATCCATAAAATGTATATAATAATATACTAGAAAATGAATTAATTTTTTTATAACCGCATGGAATTGTACCTAGTTAATATTTTAGTATAAACCTTTTGTTATTATAAGGACTTCATGCTATTTTATTAACTTCTACTATATATAATTAGTGTTTTTCACTTCTTATTAAATTCGTTGTTGTATATTCTATTTTCTGATTAAACAAACATTTCTTATAGTTGTCAAATGTAATTCTCTTGCTAACAACACACTTCTTTACACCTTTAGCTCGTTAATTTTCTTTATTATCAACTCTGTATGCATATATTTTTTCTCTTAAACCCACAGATTCACTCATTATTTTGCCATTACATTTGTCCTTCATTTTTCCTAAAGGTTTTTTATTTGTTTGATGCATGTTATATATTGGACTTTGGATAATCACTTGTATCAAATTTATCTAACATTGTCTTCGTGTATTTATACTAATCTTATGTTTTTATGTTATAATGTACGATCGGTATCTTGAAAACATAATACAATTTTATTTTCATATTTTGGTTTCATCAATTTATGGTGAAAATCATACATTAACTCTTTTGATATGTCAAAAATTGGCATACCCACATAAATAGGATTATTAAATATTATTTTGGTTTTATTCATGTGTATGGCTGCAAGGTTCTCATTAAATATAGTACTCTTTCTTGGAATTGGGTTTTGATATCAATTTTTTACATACTTATTCACTTGAAACAATTCTTATATTTATCTTGTTCCTAATAATTTCCATAGTTTTACTGAACACAAAATTATTCGTGAGTTTATAAAAATCTTTATCAAAGTAGTTTATAGCTTTAGTTCTCATCACTGTTTTTAGATCTATATACTTCTTCAACCAATCAGACTCGTTAAACTTCACTATTCTATGCATTTTAGTAAGTTTTAATCCATTATGTAGACACTGTTTCAAATTATGATGGTGTTTTACATACTTTCATTTTTATATAAAGTTGTTAACAATTTAGATTGATTTGTTTTCGGAACTAACTTATTTTCTGGAAAAAATGGAAGCTATTTACATAATTTATGCAATTTTCGTGGATTTTCTAAATCAATATCTAATATGTATCTGTGTTCTGAATCATTCTTAAGATTTAATACATTTTTCTGACAAAATATATCTAATTTATATTCTGGATAATTAAGTCATTCAAAACCACCATATGGTAAATATTGAGTTATTGCTCAACCATATAATTTATTTGCATCGAGGTATGCTAAATAATTAGTCTCTTGATTTGGATTTAAATATTCTAAATATTTATTATTTGCTTTTACATATCGCTTGCAACATTGTGATATTCCATCTCTAATTCATTTTTCTATCATTAAAATCATAACATAATCATTTAAAGCATTTATAGGTTGTTTAGTTATTTTTAACTTTGCACTCCATGATAAACCCGGCACTGTAAAATACCACACTGGATCTAAATCATATGCATTTATACATATATTTCTGAAGTTTTCAAATATGTCTGCTAATAATAATACATCACTTTTTAAATATAACTCATGATATTCACCAAGATTTTTTATGTTAAATTGATCCCATTCAAGTTTCGCATGTTTATAAAGGTAAAGGTGTCTATAAGTATTATTTTTAAATGTTTTGTTTTTTTACCAAAAGTAATAAATTTTTCTTTATTATTTGCAATTAAATCTATAGCTTTATCGTCATATCCTAGTTCTTTAATAAATAGATAAGCATCATGTCCAGGTAAATTATGAAAATAAATTGGAACAAAATAGGGTAATTGTAAAGCTAGGTTACATGTATTGCTTACTGGGGCGATGTATTTTTCAGTTAAATGATCATGGTGAGGTATTGTTTGTGTTTCTCCATATTCCCACCCACAATTAGTAAAATTTTTAGATTTATTATAAGCCACATTTTCTTCTTTCGTTAGTGGAAGTATTGGCTCAATTTGTGAATATATTTCCCCAATTTCTTCTACTTCTCTTTCTATATGTTGTATAAAAACTGTATGTGCATCTGGACCGCGATATACTACTGGCTCTTCATAATCTCTATATTTACACACAATATAATGACCAAAACTAGAAGCTTCATGTAACTGGTGTTTCATTGTGCCAGATTAACCATTTAACTTTAAATCAATGTTATTTATGTGGTCATTAGTAAGACTATATCTCTCTTTAAGCATTTCTCTATAAAAAAAACCTTTATCAATATCTTCCTCTGTTAAAACTGGATATTTCAGGATAAATTTAAATTTTTTTGTCTCTCTTGTGTTAGGTTTGGTGGATGATATTTTCTTTAATATTGATTCAAAATCTACTTATATTGCAAAAGGAACTTTCATTGTATGCCCCCATTTTGAAAACAATGATTCACCCCTGTCGTCCTTGAGTATAATGATTCTTGCTGATTCATTTTTAGAACAGTCTTCTGTATGTTTATTTAATCTTTCTTGAAAATAAAATAAATGAAGACCCATCTCACATATATAAGTTTTATTTTACTTATTATTTTTTTGTGCAGAAAGCAACTTATATAAATCTTTTTTCCAACAGTAATGTGAGTTTGTATCATTCTTGAAATAAAGTAATTTTATATGTTTATCCTTTTCGTGTTCTGTATGTTTTAACAGATAAACCATAGACTTCTTACCTTAAATAGAGGATACATTTATAGATGTATCAATATGTTTTTCTATTTTATCATAAATTTTAACAGTATACTCATAATTACTTATTACTTTATAATCATAAATCACCACGTTCTAAAAATTAGTTACTCTATCTGAATGATTGTCTGCAGGAAACAATGCTAATTTTATTGCCCAAAGAAAACATTTTCGATCATCATTATTCACATTTATAAATGCGTTTTTGTTCTTAATTGCTTCTGATATCTCAATATATGGTGCTCCATTTAATGGATTATACTTATCATTAGCTAATTCTAGGCCAATGACTATCTCTAAAGACCATCCTGAGCCTCTTTTTTGGAATTCAGATAATTGAGTAAGTAATTCTTGTTTTATAATTTTATAAATCTTTATAAATTCTCCTTCGTTTAGTATGCTCTGATTAAATGACTGAAATGTAAATAATTATAATTGATTATTTTTCTGCTTGCGACAATTGGTATATAATTTAATGCTAGTTTTGAGCCTTTTCAATGTTTTAAGATGATCACGTATTACCTCAAAAACCTTATTTTTATAGAAGTTAACATTTATTAGGTTTTACTAAATTAAAGGAGTTGATATTCTACCTTTTAAAGCTTTATTAAAGCTGTAATCTTTATTGCTTTTTCTATTTATTTTGCTTACGAATACGTTAGCAGAATAGGAGAATATTTAATTTAATTCTTTTCTATCTTTCTTATATAATTAATTGATATTGGCATCTGATACATGTAAATTTGTAAACTTGTTCTTTGTTATCCATTCTTTTATTGCTTACTTTTATTTATAGGCTTTAAGAATACATTATTAGAGAATGGAAATCTTTCTTTCAATTTATTTTTATCTATTGAATATATTTCTCTAACATTGGCATATGAATATCGCAATTTTGCAAAGTTCCTTTTTTTTTCCATTTATAATAAATGGTACAAAAATTGAAATTAAATCAGATTTCCTAGATTGTACCAATATTTAATTTTATATCCTTTAACTATAATTCTCAAATACTGCATTCTCTTTTCACTTAACACAGCTGCTATATTGCTCGCTGGCATTTTAACTTTATTTAGTAAGAAAAAATTGTAATTATAAAATGAAAAATAAAAAATGTGAGAATAATAAAAATAATGGAATAAAATAGAACAAGTGATTAAGTTATTAATAAGGACGATGTCGTTTTTAACTAGGTAACTTCTTGTTAAGAAGACAATTCTTAAGATATTCACCAAAACATTTTTTTCGTATAGTTGTATGTCTGTCCTTACAAATTTTATTACAAGAAAATAATTATATATATTTATTCTCATTACATACTGTACAAGTCTTTGTTGGGTAATCATCATGATGAATTTCATTTAGAATACCAACTACTGTATTGTGCAATTTACTGTTTTTATGCTTTTCTAATTGAGTATTATAAATATTTTTTCCACATTCGCATTGTACTTTCTCTTTTTTTAAGTCATAGTGATTTTTACCATATTCACTAAAACAATTTTTACATTTTGTTGTAAGTTTAGTCTAAAGTAGCCTTATGAGGAAAAATGAATCAATAGGTTTTTTTTTCTCTTTACATACTACGCATGTCTTAGTTGATTAATAGTCATGTTGAATTTCATTTAGAATATCTAATGGTGTATTGCGTAATTAGTATTTTTATGCTTTTCAAGATTTGTCTTACAAACACATTTTCCACGTCCGCATAGTAGTTTCTCTTTTTAAAAGCATAGTGGGTTCTCCCATGTTCTCTATAACATTTTTTACACGTTCTAATATGCTTATATCTGGTGTGTTTATGCGATGAAAAACTTTCTATGTTTAATACTTCACCACACTTTTTACATTGCTTACATATGATATTATTTTCCATTTTGTAAGATGATATCAATTATATTTTTATTTATAAGAAAATATATTTTAAATAGAGTTTTTTTTTTAAATTTTGAATATTATATAACCATTTTGTTTTTTTTTTTCTTTTTCTTATTAAATTCGTTTTTTTTTTATATAAATAACACAAAACTAAATGGAATGTCTCCTCAATAAGTTGAACAATTCATTTGAATTGACTAAACAGCAAGATCTAGGGAATAAATAAATGGTTTCCTACTACAGATTTTCAAATTTATGAATCTAAATTTGGTCAAAAACTAATTGTATTCTAGATGGTAAATATAATATTACATTAACAGGTCGCTATTTAAATATTTTTTATAAAAATACTTTTAAATTAATAAAGGAGAAGTAAGTTTTTATAGCATATAAAGGCTTAAAAGAAATGCAAAAATGCAAAATTTATGCGTGATATAGAGTTCTTTAAAATTTATAAATTCTATTGATTTGAATCTATAAAATATCTTATTTCATATTTCATATGATTTTAGCTTATTTTGCTTGATATTAGCTTAAATTTGCTGTTTTTTAAATCAGCAAAAATCCTGCACAACAATTTTTGAAAAATGAAAATTTGCTTGCCTTTTGGCTTAAAATTACACGATTTTAGCTTAAAGTTGCTTGTTTTTTTTTAAATCGAAAATTGTCGTTTCTAGAAACATGTAAAGGTTGTTTGAAGTCGATAAAATTACTTTGATCTTGGCTTTAATTTGCTTGGTTTTTCGTCGAGTTTCAGAATTTTGTGTTAGGTGGTCCAGGGTCGGCCTTTTTATATCTTCTCACATTTCAGAGACCCTGGCTTGTAAACAAAGCTTTCCTGGACATGGCTTTATGAACATGGCTTTATGAGCTGCTTTGTACCGTGCGAGCGAGTGGAAGTGAAGGCCAGAGTAATTAAATGATTTGTGGACGCGCGCGAGATCATTTGCAACCGGAGACGCTGCGAATTTTTCAGAAGGGAATGTTTACAAAGTGGTGCCATTTTGGGCGAGCGTACAGTCCACGGAATAAGAGGCTATTTCGATTTTGTATTATTATTTTTAACCTGTGGCTATTTTATAAACACATAAAAGATCGCGTTGGGTCAGCAATATTTAGCAGGCATTTTCCCCTTAAGCTGCGACGTAGATTTATCACGGTTGGTTAGAAACCAGGAAACGTGTTAAAGCCGTATCTCCGCCGGGGCCAACTCAACCGAACACGTGCGAACGAGCATCAGAAAGCCGAGATTTCGCGCGGGCGGGAAACGGCCTGTGAACGCGAACAATCGCCGTTTGTGATTGTTCGGCCGGGACACCGTTCGCATTCGCTGATGATCCGTCCGTTGTCGGTCTTTGGGCGAAATGGTCGTGTCCGTTTTCGTTCGGCTTCCACATCCGGCGTAAAAAAAAAAAAAAAAAAAAAAAAAAAAAAAAAAAAAAAAAGCATTGTTGACCAGAATTCGCGGCGACTTTTCAATGCATAAAAAAGTTTTGAACAGTAAATTCTGAAGACATGTACGATGAAAGCAGTTTTTTTTTTTTTAAGTGACTCCGTCGCACATGGCTGCTGGCGGACGCCCTAAGAAAACTGGTTGTACGGTTGTGCAAAAGACTTAGCGAAAGTAGGAACAGTACAAGTGTTAAGGGTTGTTCATGCTACACGACTATGGCTGTTGTGTAAAATCTCATACATCCAAAATGTTTCTCCTCTTCTTTTTCTGTATCCGAGCTTACCTTACAAATTACGTGTCGTTCATGGTTAACTGGCCATTTTTCGGAAGCCCTGCTTACGATCTACTTTACTTTTAATCTAGTATCTTTCCGACATATGCAACATCAACATTGTCATAGGCCGGATCGCTTAATTCCTGCGCCATACAAATTAAACCGTTGAATTATTTTGAGCTTAAGTGTGTTTCTAATACGAAATTCTAATTCTAAAAAGTGAGAAACAACAACTTCAATAACCATAAATTCAAACGTTAAACTCTAAACTCAACGCCAAGTATTAACCATTACCTGTAGGCTATTCACGGTAAAATGAGCACTTTCAAAAGCTCTCTCATATGGAATAATAGTGCAACGATATATTTTATTTTATCCTTAGACGTTAACTTTCGAGTGCGGTGGAATGCAAGCACTGTATTTATTTGAAAATGTAGTTAAAGAATGAAAAAAAAATATCTCCAAGGAAAAAAATAACTAAGGCCTTACAAGTGCTCACTTTACCGCGAACAGCTTGTCGTCGTCGATGCGTAGAATGTATGGCAGGCACCAGACGCGGGTCAAGAACGAACATTGTAGCGAATCAACTGTTTGACTGCTGCCGAAAATTCTCTTGGCTCAGTTCGCCAATGCCCGTCCACACGCGTGGTTCCAGACATCAATCCAGACGAATGCTGAGATGGCTCCTCACTGCGGACCATGGTCGGTTTCTCCCTTGTTCCTGTTTCTCTGATGACCTCGCTGTCGTGTATGCCATTGCCGATACTGAGGTACGGTCTGGCGGCACCCCACAGCATGCAGGACGCCCTGGCCGGAGCGTTGTGCCGGAGTTGGGAGTCGGCAAGTGAGGGCCCCGCACACCGACAATCGATACGCGGCGAGACGCTGAACGAAGCGAATAAGGGCCGGTTGCACCAACATCTTCCCCGATCCGAGATAGAATAATCCTAGTTCCGAACCAGGCTCCAGTTTCGATGCTTGTTCCAACGTAAAAGTGTTGCACCGACGAAATTTCATGACTTTGGATCTCCGATTCGTTGATCTTAGAGAGATCGATATTAAGTATGAGACAAATTTTGCTAGTGGTTCGTAATATATGACGTCATGGAAGTAGGCGTATTTTTCACTATAGATAGGACTATATGTGCGATCTTTTATCTGTTTTAAGTGAATTATTGCTGTACGAATTTTACTGAATAATAAACAAGTACGTATAATGTTATTTTAATTTCCCAAGAAAACAATCGCACGTAGTTCTACCTGTTGGCGTATTTTCAAACTACATTTGTCGACGATGGCTGCTGATCTTGGTTCGAACCGCAAATTACGGCGGTTCGAAATGAACTTAATCTCGATCTCCAGTCCAGCTCTAAACTCGAATGGTGCGATAGTTTTTAGTGTCGATCCTATATCCCATCTCGGATCGAGTTTCGAACCATGGTGGTGCAACCGGCCCTTAGACAGAATGACGAAGATACTGAAGAAGATGCGTGCGGCCATAAGGGTCATCGCTTCCAGGGTCGTTGCTACCGAGCCCCGCCGCTTCCCACCTAAAAGGCCGGAGGGTTAGTGATATGGACAGCCGGGCCACGTGAGAGCCTACAGCAGCGGATAAACAGTCACCGAGAGGCACGTTAGAATACAGCACATTCGGAAAACTGTAAACACCGATCTTATGGGGCGAATGTCGGTGACTGCTGGATGGAAGGCCCCGATATAATTGCATGTACAGTTGGTGAAACAGGATTGGGACGCAATACTGGGGGGGGAAAGGAGCCTGAATGATGTTCCTTGCCAGATGGTCGTCGATACTAGCACTACCATAACGAGATACGAACAACTACAAAACAAACATGAACGAATGTCATAATACGGGTGTAATATTGTCCGCCGATGTTTCTTCTCCAAGTTCGCTTAGGTTCTTCGCAGCGGAAAATAGCAGTTATGGTCCATTCGCCTGGCTACTTTCAACTCTTCTGAAGTTCTGCTGTAGTTCTACTTTCAGGTAATTTTTCCGCTTCATGAAATCAAAGCTTAACTTTATTAAGTATAGAATATTACACGAAAATTGACAACGAACTACATTCGTGCGCAATCCGTTAGAAATATTTTGCATGAGAACGTTTCTTAAAGGCTGTTCAAGATAAAGTGAGCACTTTTGAAATCAACCTTAGAAAAAATGACACTGCTACTACATGCTATATTTTAACGGGCGCACTGAGTGACATGCGCCCAGTAAAGTTGGTAATTATGGATGGAAAGTAGTTCCACATCTTAACGTTGAATAAAAAGTGTTAGGTAACCATTTGCAGTAAATTTAATTATTTTTGTCGCTTTCTGTTTTTTTTTTTAATTCACCGAATTGTTAAAATGACCATATTAGTCAAATATACATTTTTGTAATGATTACACAGTTTTATTTGACCAACGCATGAATAAAGTATTGAGGCTTATGGCAATGTTAATTTTACATAATGCTGAAGAATACAGAACGTGCATACAATTAGATCTTAAGCAGGGCTTAAGAGCTCATTTTACCGTGAACAACCTATACTAGGCATTTACCAACACACCTAGTTTCTCTCCGTTGATATTTATGTCAATTATTAATGTAGTAATACAATTTATATATAAGATTTAATTAAAAGTTGTAATTAACTAAAAATAAGATAGTTTTATGTAAACAGGAGTATAAAATGCTTGTTGTATGTTTTGGAAACAAGTAGACACTTCATACGTGGGGAGAATTTACAAAGATTTGATTTAAAAAGTTGGACATACTGCGAATATATTGTAGTGTGGCACGTCTGTTCTTTCAACTGTCAAATAAACGCAGGTACTAAATATGAAGCCCTGCTCGACTTTAAGGAATAACTTATTTCGTAGGGACTACACTCGAAAACTCGATGTGGCCATTCTTTATAACGTCAGCTGTGAGATGAATTCAGAGTCTGTTTGCGCTATTTGCAAAAGTGTACACTGATAACGTTGGTTTGGATGCATCCATCTCAGATGTACATGTGCTTTGACATCGTCAATGATTTCAGATGCAAGATGACTGGAGTATCAACCTAACATCCGACATAATGACGGCTAACTTACGAAAATATTTAAGTTATTCTCCAAGTGAATGGTAACATAAGTTGCATCATAACTAGCAAAAAAGTCTTCATCCAAAAACTATTTCTTTGCAGAAGTTAGTATTTAAAAATGACTCACACGACTAAAGTTATTTACTACGCGTTTAATGATCAGTTGCACCATTCTGCATTTTCCAGTGAATAACTACTTTAAGTTTAATCCTTTCGTACCTATTTTAAACAATTGCCTACATGCTGCACAGGAAGGTAATATATTACCGGTGCTGTAAACAGTGAGTCTCAATTCCAAACGATCTTCCCTGAAAGTAAGTGATTTATAGGAATAGGAAAATTTCGCAAATTCATTTCGTGACAAGATAGAAGTCAAACAAATATACTCTGAAGTCACCTTCGCAATTGGATCACAGTTTATTAGACCCGTCCTGCACGCCTCTGAGCGAACAGTAGGCTTGCAAGGAATCGCCTTTCGAATTCCATAACTGCCATGCGCGGGGTAACAGCCAGTGAACACACGGTTGAGGCTCCAGTATGGAGAGTACTGAGGAGTCTAGCCTGCAGGTCACTGAACTCGCGTAATTTTCCTAACCCTAGCGATTCATTAACTCTGTTACGTGTTGTGGGCGAGCCGTGGAAAGGCGAGCGCGCCGGCCAGACCCAGCGCCCGGAGGCTTAGCAAGCAGAGCGTCGAGGCAGGCCGCCGAGTATGTTTGGTAAACAGGGTAGCACGAAGGAAGGAACCAGAGACACCCCCCCAAGGTATATAAGGGGCACGCACGTACCTCTGCTACAAACTACTGCATGACTGTGCAGAGACTGCGTCCAGGCCGCTGCTGCTCCATGTCCACACTGTTAACAAAGTGCCCTCCATTTTACGGAAAAGTGCTGGTAAAAATTCATCTAGCAGTGTCTGTAAGCTCTCCGTAAAATTACGGACACGTTGATTTTCAGAAACGGACTTTCTGTAAATTTCACGGAACCTCTCCGTTCATTTTCAAGTTAGTTTTCTGTACCTTCCGTTTAAAATAAAAAGAGATTGTGAAAATGTCTTTAATTTTCGTTACGTGGGTGTTCTACCGTGTATAAAAATTATATTTAAAAAGTTAAAATATTTTGCGCTTAAGCGAGGTTTGAACCCGAGTCAATAAATTACGAGTCCACGAATCTAACCATTTTCTTTTTTTTTTTAACCTTCCTTTGACGTTGTTGTGACATTTTTTGACCGTTGACGAATTCCCAGTGCGGCAGTCGAGCCGAGCATCCGCCACGTCGGGGGCGCCGGGGCGCGAACCCGCGATCCTCCGAATACAGGTCGGTCACCTGAGCTATGAGGGCAGGGCTACCATTTACCTACAACTCTCACTTGTAAAGTTATGGTATACCTTTTATATTTATAGCAAAAAGTCTGTTTCTATTTAATTTAGTGTATTTTCAGTGTTGCCAAATGTTACAGACGCCTGGTGCTATTTCTTATGTTTGAAAGAATAGGTCATAGTCGCATGGATAACCTTAACTGCTGCAGAAACGATAATTTTCTTGTTACAGTGGCGAAAAAGCTTTGTGTAGAATCGGTATTGTTCGTCCCGGAACTCGAAGCCAAAGGGAATAAGGAGATTGTCCGTATTTTGTATTTGCGGACTTAACACCGTTTTTCGTCATTACGGATTGCCTTTACGTATATATACTGTACATTTCCGTAAAAAATTCCGTAAATATACGGAAAAGAAACTCAGTGGCAAGCATAAAGCAACGTAGGCGCATAGGGTACCGTCCCGTTAGGCGAGACATTAAGGTGTTATATCGAGAGCTGATTATCGTACATTGCTAACGAGAATAGTAATTGAGTATTTGAGCAGTCTAGTGTTAGAGAGATAAGACGAAGATATAGCTTTAATTAGTGTCAAGTTTTATTAACAGTTTTGCATAACTTGTTTACTGATGAATTAATGTAATCAAGTGAGTAATGAAAGTATGAGTTGAATTGTTTTATAATATAGCTCTTTCTCTCTATCTCTAGCTACGCTACCCTATAATTATCAATCTTGTCTGGTATTAGTCCATGTTAGGACAAACCAAAACATACTGTGCTGTGTTGTAAGTGGCCGATTTCACTGATTATCGAACGCAAAACCTACAGCCTTTGGGTTGTGAAAACTATACAAGTTATTTACCTGAGCACGCATCAAAATTGTTTTTATTTGTAACAGCTGAAACCATAAATTAATGTGGGAATTAAAGTTTTAAAACTTCTTTAACTAAACTAACGAAGAATAAGTTCCCTTGAAATTGGTTCATATGAAACTATGTTCAGCAGGTTGGTATAAAATATATTATTACATGGGAAAAGACTCTTCAATTACCCCTGGCTTGAGTATCATATTATGCAATTTTTATTACAAGGAAACTATATAATTTATCAGAAATTTCCTGTTTTTATATTCGCAGGTTTACTTTTTATAGCACGATTACATATATGTATTATTTGTCTATTGGAAAGTATGAACACGTCCATATTTTAAATTGTGTATTATGTGTTCTCGTATGTTACAGTATAAATGGAAATACCAAAACAATGACTTTTTAGGAGAAATGAAAGCATTTACCACGAGAAAAAGTCAGAAGAATAGTTTTTGGAAATGGGAAACGAGTTGCCTTTAGAAGCAGAAAGACAAGATAGAGAATGATTTCGAATCTTTTTTAGGTGCAATCAGCGAAGTGAAAATGTACTAATAGCCTCCAGGGATAGTACTTTTCTCCATTATTTTGATTACGTAACTGTGAATGTATACTATACTTTCTATGTGAAAGTAGAGAGCAAATACACTGTTAAATATCAGTTGTATAATAAAATTGTGTGTATTTTTACGGAAAAAAATAGTGCCATATTGCAAAACGACTCAAAACATTCTCTACTGAAAACTGAATATATAAGTTGGTTCAACTGGTATGTCGTATTACGTTTACTTGGTAATTCGATAAAGCGCTAGATAACAGTTATGCTTCCTATACAGATGTTAGGGAGTTTAATGAGATTATCATTCATTGTCGATTTATACATTTAAATAACCTGTAGATATGTACATAAATTTAGAAATCGCTGCCTATATTAGTAAAAGTATCAGGTCACATAAATGGTTAATTACAAAATATATTTTTACAATGTATGTTAAAGAATTTATGTGGCATGCAATTTGTCCCTAAACTTCGTGGCTGTAAATAAAGATTGACAAGTAGAAAGTCATTAACATTTTATTCGTCCCCAAATCTCCAAGTGGATTCATGCGAGCATTATGCTGCAAAATTTCTGATAATTGTATCTACCATAGTGGCCACGCCGAAAACCAAGTGACTATTTTTTAATCAGCCACCAAAAAAAATTTGAGTTTACAGCAGCATGCTGGACGATTGCAAAATGTTCGGTGGAACGTCGGTTCGTACCAGTATTACGACACGGCTACAGACCAGAACAAAATACAGCCATAGTACTGTAAATAATATTCTTGATTAGAATAACCCAGGGGACGGACCCGCGGAATCCGCGGGCTAGGCGCTCGTCGGTGAAGAAGTAACCGTACGAATTAGTATTTATGGTACAGTGTTGCCTGGGAACTCCTGCACGCGCTAGCTCGCACATCTCGACCTGCAGTTGCAATGGGAATATGGTATTTATGGTACAATGTTGTATGGGAACGCTCGCATATCCCGTCTTACGGTGCACACGAACCTTAAGCCTGGCGCACAAAAACCCCTCCCCTCGGAAGCGAAGGAGTGGAAGCGGGTGTCGGCAACCATAACTCGCCCCCTTCCTCATGATGGGGCACTATCGATCAGTCCTAGCCCCCCCCCCCCCCAAACACCGTTTGGGCGTAAAGTGTTAGATGCGGCAAATTTTTGTTCTTGATTAACAGTCCATTAGCACACAATAGTGAAGAATTCGTGCCTCTTCAAATATAAAGTCAATAGAGACAAAAATTGCAATTACGCAAATAACTAGAAAGTGTGGCAGCTATGGCAGTAATACAGCTAATTATCACAGATTGTTTTTTCCATTTACCAAAAAATTTGCCTAAAAAATTTAACCTTAGGTAAAATAACGTGAGCAAGGTATCACGATTTACTTTTTTAAATAAACAAATACTTCCGTTTTATCACGTGACTAGCTACAATATACGTAGTAAGCAAGTCACCTAAGTGGGCATGTGAATAATAACAACCTATCTACCAAATAAATATGGCCCTATTAATTTTAACTAATTTGTCTCAAATCACGTAATATGTTTATATAATGCATAATTTTAGGTTAGGCAATATTTTAACTAATGCCAGGAAAAAAAAAAATCAGTGTATCATTTTCAGGCAAAGAAGAAAACGAAAGCAATAGATTACGTAGATTGTCAGGAAGAAGCAGCCTCTCGAAGCCGATGCCGTGGTGCAGTAAATGAAATTGGTGCGTTTCACGTGGCTAATTCACATTCACGTTCAAGCCCCGGCGACTTTTTTGCCATATTCTAGGTGGTTTCTAAGCCTGGCTGACCTATTGCTACGCAAGACAAAAGAAAACCACCGCACTATCGATTTGCCTTGGCTGCCCTACGGTATCTGTCACCGTGGATGTGCCTGGACCAACGATTATCTTCCATCTATCGACGAAAAAAAAATCCGGTTTTACTGTGACAGATATGCCTAATTACTTCGTTATTTACTAACCGCTATTTCCCAGAAAGGCACACCTTCGCTCCAGGAGAGCGCAACACACTTTAACGACCGCAGGGCAAGCCTTCGAAACACGGACAAGGTAAGAACTTCGTAGACGCGACCGGACAGTAAAGGACTACAAAAAAAATTGGGTTTGGCTGTGTTTGGGGACACGGCAGTTTATTTTGCGTGAACACGTCCACGTTGACGCGCTCGGACGTCGCGATGTTTTTTTTTTTGACGTTCGCGACACCGCTTCACTCGATCATACGGGGTTTTATAGCTATCACTCGATTGATTTTGAGATGCTCTTTCCAACCGTATACGATTTCTGTATTTCGACTTGGCTTTGTGACGAGTATACTTCGAAATTACATAAAGTTTTCTTTAATTTTTTTACATTAAATTCACAATACAATTCACAATTCATATACAATTTCACCATAACCAAGCCACAAAAATTTTTTTGTATACGAGCAATCGATTGATCACAATGAGAACTATCGATTGAAACCTAAACGAGATTCGTAGCTTCTCCTCGTCGAAAGTTATACTACGCGAAAGTTATGAGACGCGGCGCGAAACGAACTCAAAAATGTGGAGCACCCCTCTCTCAATGTAACATATTCTTTGACCCTTTGGCAATCTAGTGGTGTAATTGAATTTTGACTGTAGACGATAGATTCGGAGCTGCAATGACAAACTGTACCCCCCGATTTTGTTATCATCGGATTTTCTGGATTGCCTCCCACTATGGTCGCTAATGTAAAGGCGTATTCACGTCAAAACACATTGGAAGATGGCTGTTAATAATCAGAAAATCGTACGCCGAGACGTAAGCGATTCTGTACTTCATGTGCCTTTGAAATCGAGACACAATTACAGGATAAAGAAGCTACAAAATACACTGCATAAACGAGGCAGAAGTATGTCCATGCCACTAATACTTACCGACAAGACTTCTGCACGCCACGGGTGTGCCTACCATTGAGTAAATATGGCTCAGAGTGCACATTTCAGCTGCGTAGTAAACACGCTGAATTCCAAAATTGAACTTTTTTTGTCAATATTATAAAGAAAAATAAAGTGGATATAGTTTGATGCGAGTATAATGCTTACATTATCAAATTAGGGTCTTTGAAACGTCTTTACACTTCCTCTGATGTAGTTTCCACGCAACTGTAAAAAAAAAAGTAAATGAAAATGCTTTATTTGCATAAAAGGGCCGTTCTGTTGGGAAAGTAAAAGTAAAAAATCATGCTCATCACTTTTGACAACGTGATTTTGACAGCGGTGTTGATTTAGGGTAGGCCAATGCTGGGTACATGCTCAGAAGACGAATAGCCGAATTTATATATATATATATATATGCTTTATAATTCTAAATGTGTGAGTTCCTCCTGCCATCACAATCCTCATATTGCATTTTAACAATTATTTATATTATTGTTATAATTTTAAATTAACATTTTATTTAAGTGCAACATTTTTCTTCAAACCGGACCAACTTTAGAATTCCAGTTCATGGATTACAAATTAGATTAACTCTATATTATTAGTAGAATGAGTGTGTTCCTTTTGGACCACTGGAGAAAGAGTGGCACAAGTGCCCATTTGACTAACCTGGGTTGGGGGGGAGGGAAGGGTGTGAAGCATGAAATGACATTATAGGGATAGCACCAATTAGCGTGACTGCTTCCGAGACCACCTCCCGGGTTAATCAAATGGGCACTCGTGCCACTCTTTCTCCAGTGGTCCAAAAGGAACACGCTCGTTCTACTATTATTCTGTCGATATCAAGACATATTAAAAACCTTTGACTGCAGCGCACTGCAAGCATGTACTCACGCACGACTTCCATGTGGGCCTCTTTCTGAGCGGAAGCGAACGAGGGCGCCTCAGCAGACACCTCGCAGCGGTACAGGCCACTGGACTGCAGTGTCAAGGAGCGCAGAGCGACCTTCTTGTCGTCCGAGAGGTAATGCTGCGACAGAAAAGTTATCGACATTTAAGACCTTGTCCAAGCGAAAGCCATAGAGCACGAATTTTCATTTGCCTGTGTTACAATACGTTATTTTGTGAAAGATTTCTTAAAATTGCTGTTCATGGACAGTCGTACGAGATGTTGCGAAAGTGCCTGTCAATACTTCGGGGAAACATTCCTCACATTTTTATATGAACACAGGTCCGCAAATGCTTCGTTTCTTCACTACAGCCCGCAACACATAACGTACAGAGTATGACCTGCGGGTTGGACCATGTTACTGTGGGATGTCATTGCAGGTGTAATTGGCAGCGCCATTTCAGCCCCCGAGGAGCCCACTAGACTTTTATTTGTGGGGACGTTCAAAGGCACTTGTGTATGCGACCCCAGTGGAATATGTGGGCACCCTCCGTAACCGTATTGTGGAGGGTTGCGAAACAATCGGGAATTTTGCAGGGATTCATCAACGCATCCGGGTGTCCATGCAACGGCGGGTTGATGCATGTGTTCGTGCTGATGGAGGGCATTTTGAACATTTCGTTTACTGCCGACGATAAACTTTCACACATGTGTAACTAATTCATGTGCAGATCCCACTGTTCTAGGTGAAGTGTCATCGCGTGAGGTGTCGTGTATCATGCAAACGAACGCTGCAATGGCATTCCATAGTAACATGATCCAGCCAGCGGGCCGTACGCTGTATGTTATGAATTATGGCTGTAGTAAAGAAACGAAGCGTTTGTAGGCCTGTGTTCATATAACAATTTTTTCATCCTTCCGACGTGAGGAATGTTTCCCCGAAGTATTGACATGTACTTTTGCAACATTCTGTATAATCGATAACCAATTTATGTAATGACGGCAAAACATCATTCAGTCACAGCTATAGTTATATCAATTTTGTGTTGTAGGCCAGAAGTACGTGGAAAGTTCGTTAATCTAAGCGATTTATAATTGTCCCTCCTCTAAGACCTCAGAAATTTTTCTTATAGTTGAAAAACTCTAGCAAAAGGATGGTAAAATCAGACATGTTCTAGTAGAACATAAGTTTGCTAACAAAAAACTCACACAAACATTGCTTTACAGTTTCAGAAATCCCTTTCACTACAGATTTACCCATCTATTATATATTACAATCTTTTACTTTAAATGTCTAACATCTTTTATATCAGAAATATTTTATTTGTTCAAAAATTTCCCGCATTTATTCTGAGAGGCTAAGTGGGAACTTCTTGCATTTAATACTATCATAAACTTGTAAGTAGAAACAACTCACATATGCCACATATTTTGTAAGGAGGTGGAGGGGGGTGGCAAAGGAGGCATTTGTCCCCCTTCTTCTCACTTGGCGGCGCCTAAATATTTACGAGGGGGCACCACCAGAAAAAAATGTACATGGGTTTCGTACTTTATGTATATTTACTAAAAATGTATGCAATTTTGATGCTAAATAGCAATGATAATACTGGTACAAGAAATTTTTCGTTTTGATAAATGTGACTAAACTCTATTCACGGTAAAGTGAGCACTTTTGAGACTCTAGTTACTTTTTCCTTTCAGCCATTGTTTATCTCGTAACCACCTTTAGAAATAAATATTGCCATGTAAACGATAAGCACAGTGTGTATATTCCACCGTACTCGGAAGTTAATATCTGAGATTAAAATAAAATATTTTTTTTTACTATTATTCCAAATGAGAAGACTTTCGAAAGTGCTCACTTTACCGAGAACAGCCTATAAGAAGTAATGTGTGGATTAAAGACTAACATAATTAATTTAAGAACCAATTTTTCGGAAGGGACGCTTTATGAATTGCCAGGGCCGCTAAATTCTCTACAAGACCTACTCTCCTTAACCGAAAAAAATTTTGACACCACTTCACATGTACATACATTGCTTGTCCAGGTTGGGTGTAATAAGGTTTGAGCTAATCTTAACATCAGGGTCCTGAGAGAATATGATAAATAAGCGAGATGAGTATGGAGCAGCGCCAGAATTGAAGAGAAATCCCGTAGACTAGCAGCATCGTTCGCCACGATTCTCACGTGCGAAAACCCGGGAGCGGCCCCTGCCGGGAATCGAACCCGGTTCATTTTTTGGTGGGAGGCGAGCACTCCACCCGCTGTTCTACCGCGGCCCCCTGACTGCCCAGGACTTGAACTCGGAATCTCAAGACCTGATCACAGAATACGAAGGATACCCGAGAAAGAATTAAGATGAGTGTGCAGTGAAACATGTTTTTTTGTGAAATCGTTCCTTGCGCGTATTCGCGTATCTCGGTAAATATATGTTCTGTAAACACGACCTTTTGCCGGAAAAAAAAAAAAAAAAATTATCTATGACGCTATGTTTTTACTTTTAACATATTAAGAACATTCATGGGGAAAAAAATTCGTGAAAATGGTCAAATATCGCATTTTTTCCATAAGCGCCAAGAGAAAAGTAAAAACATGCGGACGTAGTTTAATCTGTGGGCTTTCATTGCATGTGATAAAATCCCACTGTTACAGATCTGATTTGCACAGTAGAGGACCCAGGCGGTAACACTGCACGCCTTGCGCGTAGGAGCGATAAGACACTAGGCGTGCGTGTTAGTGTCGCCCGTATCGCTCCCTCGCTTCTTGACCTTGGACACGCAGGTTCACACTCCTCTCAAGCCACTGGAGAATTACTCCGCATATTTGAATATGATCTCCTCGCCCGACAGAAGACACGAGTGTAATAATTTCCGTTTTCCCCGAGCCATCTTCAAGCGACACGCCATTCGACTAGTAGCTATAATTCTTCTGTTTCTAAGTGAGTCAACAGGGTACTCCTTTCTCATAGCGCATCTCAGTGGTGAATAGTTGTGACTCTTTTAGAAAGAAAAGGGGCGATGGGTAGCCAAAGGACTCGTTCACAATTGATCTGGCTTAAAGCATAATTGGTCTTGTGAATAATTTGCTATTATTGCTCAACGCTGCATTGATCTAATTTTACATCTATAGGGTGTAAACGATAAGTGTTTACAACTGTACACAGCAGTGTACAGGGCTCCGAGACGAGCAATTTGATGTAGGACACTTGTGGTCCATAGGGTCGGGAAATTACCGTAAAAAGCGCTTGACGAGTGTGTACTAAGACAAGTGCAGCGCGCCTCTGTGGGCCCGGCCTTAATCGACCTGCTGGTCAGCTGAAGTTAGTTTGTACAGATGTCATATCGGGCAGGAAACGTTTGGTAATTGCTTTTGTTTGAAACACATGTTGCAATTTCATACGTTCTTTCCTGATTTCTGTAACTTGTCTGTAGTATTGTGACAATTCAACACGTGTTTCCAACAAAAACTATTACGAAAAGTTTCCTGCCCGATTTGACCTCTGTTCAGCTGACCAGCAGGTCGATTTAAGGCCGGGCCCACAGCAGCGCGCTGCACGTGTTTTAGTACACATTTGTCAAGCGATTTACGGCTATTTCCCGACCCTCTGGACCACAAGTGTCCTACATCAAAGTGCTCGTCTCGGAGCCCTGTACACTGTTGTGTACAGTTGTAAACACTTATCTTTACATCTTGTATATGCTACCCATTAACTCTAGTATCTAGAAATATTTTCTGAAAGTGTATTCTTTTTACTAAATGCTGTTCGCGGTAAAATGAGCACTTTTGAAAGCCCTGCTTAAGATCTACTTGTATGCACGTTGTGAATTCTTCCGCCTTATGTAAAATTAACGTTAACATGGGTCTAGTCACTTATTTCACGTGTCAGCCAAATGAAACTGTGAAATTATTAGAAAAGTAAATATTTTAGAAATCTGCTAATTTTTACACTTCGATGCATTAAAAAACAGAAACCGAAAGAAACAATCTACGTTAGTACAAATAGTTTACCTAAAACTTTTTATTCAGGGGTAATATATGGAAATACTTTCCCTCAATCGCTACCAACGTTACTGGGCGCATGTTTCTCAGTGCACACGTTAAAGTATATGCTGGCAGGGGCAGTGATTTTTCTCTAAGGTTGATTTCAAAAGTGCTCACTTTATCGTGAACTGCCTTTAGCTACGTTACTTCCTTAGAACCTATATATCCCCGTAACTAATTCTGTATTTACTTTCTTGAAATTTTGAAAACCTCCTAAGCCAGGCACTTATTGTTATAATTTTACAGCCATGTGAAAATTTAATGGAGTTTACCAATACAATTGTTTTAAGAATTCACTCAAGAAACAAGAGTTAACGCTAATACGTGATACGCGAATTAGATGAAATAATAAAAGCATCCCTGAGCGATAATAACGCTAAATATTGTGTAGACTGCCCCAGTAAATTTACTTGTTGTTGGAGTTAACACATACCAGATATATCCGTTCAATTATCATGTTGCAGTGTAATATAAATTATATATATTATTGTGAGTGTTAATAAACATGGCCAGTACAGATGTTTGACGTTTTGATTTTAGTTTCGTGGTCACAGTACATGTATATAATTGGCTCCTGTTTTTATAGTTGCATAATAGAGACACTCTGCACCGGTTACTTTGTGTAATATAAGGGTCAGGCATCTCTAAATATTTGCTTAATTTGTATCGTGTTTCGACACCCGATATGAATTACTTGAGGTGTGTATAAAGTAACTAGTGCAATGTAACTTCTATAGTCTGTTAACGGTAAAATGAGCACTTTTGAAACCTCTGCTTAAGATCTACTCGTACGGAAGTTGTGTATTATTCCGCCTTATTTAAAATTAACATTGCCATGGGCCCCATCACGTTGTTCATGCGTCGGGCAAGTGACACGGTGAAATTATTAGAAAAGTAAGTATATTTCACAAATATCCTCATTTTTACACTTCGACGCATTAAAATAAACAGAAAGCGAAATAAATAAATTAAGTTATCACAAATGGTTACCGAACACTTTATTCGACGTTAGGTCATTGAACCGCTTCAAACGTATCGTGACCAACTTTACAGGACCCATGCCACTCAGTGCGCACTTTGATAGACGCAGTGACTTTTTTCTAAGGTTCATTTCAAACGTGCCCATTTTATAGTGAACCCCCTTTAATGTGTGTGGCAAATCTCACTTTGGAATAACAATTCAAGCAGTCATTATTGCACGTGTTCAACTAGAAATGGTGCCGTAACGCAATTGCGTAGAAAGACGGAATTAATCGTAAGCGTACATGCGTTGCAAAAACTGGTCATCTCGCTGATACTAGGGTTTGTATTGAATCGCATTCATTCGGAAACTAACTATACACGACATGCTTCGATGGGTTGAGATAAAAATACACAACTCCACCTCTACAAATAAAATAGACATAGGATACATTTTTTAAAAAACCCATTCATTTCCACATTAATTAACAATTTATAGTGTGGCAAATTAGAACAGTTTTACTCGTCCTATACTTCAGCTGACAAAGAACTTGTTTGATTATTACAACCAATAAGCTGTAGTCACTGTGCTGGGTAATTAGTGATATGAACCATAGACATAACATAACGCAGTAGCAGGGTTTACTAATCTGTTACCCACAGGGCAGATAATTGGGCACTGAGCCTTGCAGAGTACAGTACCGGTCGAATACAATCTTCCTGTGCAACATGTTGACGACTGTCTACAATGGGCATGAATGCGTCAAGCAACAATTAACGTGCAGCGACAGGCATGCCAGCCTGATTGCGGGAGCACAAACATATTGCGAAGCAGTGGAACGAAGCCTTGAGCGCTTCTAAACAAACCCCTGTCAGGCAGGCCGAGTGCGCCAGATATTAGGGCTGGAAACGCGGCGAAGCGAGGTCTTTGTCATCGTGACACTGCGCCAGCAAGACGTCCAGAGATGGGGGCGTGGCGTCCGCCGACATGCGTCTAGTCTTCAGCCTACGGCATCATGGACAAGGTGAAGTCGGACCACAACAAAACTAGTCAGAGAGGCTTTAAGATAAATAAGTAATTGAATAACGAATCACATTAATATCTAACACAATATAACCAAGTAAGCTTAACGAGATCTCCTCCGATTTAACGAGTAAATAACACGTAACGAGTTGTAAAACATATTGTAACGAGATGTAATTTGATAGTGATTTAAATACACAGACGAAACTGAATATATTTGAGTTCATAGATAGAGTACGCCTTTTCCCCGACATGTAGGTTTAATATAAAACATAATTAGCTACATTAAAGCTGCACGCTTTTAAAAACGTAATAATGTGCAGGGACAGTGTCCATTATGGGCCACAATAACTCGTAAAAAAAAACTCGTTGCTCTAATGAACAATACGATCCAGTACTGCTGCTTCTGCAATAATGTTGAAAGCTTGTATAATGACGTACATTTTCTGGTTGCAATCGCTAAAGTAAGTTGACGATAAATTATAGTACGTTATTACATTAATATACTCGGTGATCCAGGCAATTGTTTAAGAAAACTACTAAGCGCACGCAAGTAGTACATGTGGCTACTTGTACTGCATAGTCCTAATTTTTTAAAAAAGCAAAATTTGGAATGATTTTCTGATAATCAAAATCATTCGTGAGGTTGTGAGGCTCTCTTTCCATCCAGCGTTTAATATCTCAAATAAATTCGGAAACTTAATAGATTAACCTCGCTATTCGATGTCAATTATTGTGACCTATTATCTTTAATTCGATTTTTAAATTTACCGTCGACGCAATGCAATGTTTGGTGTGTTAGAGAACTTTGCGAAAATGAATTTAAGTAAACAATTTTTTTTTCTCTAAGAGATAAACATCTTTTAAGTTATGTATCCGTGCAAAGGTTTAGTTCATCGTTCATCCTGGCGATACCAGATGTTCTTCTAGTGAGTACAACTATGAAAAAAAAAGTACTTATATTTTTAATTAGTGAATTTATATAACATCAAACTATTTATATTCCAGATTTGATTAAGTATTATGTCAAAATAAATTAAAATATTCCTTAAAAAACTTACGGAATTGTAAAAGGTTCCGGCATATTCATAAAATAGTGCGTTCAATTAACAATAAAAACTGCTAAGTGCTTCAGGTGGTAGTTGCAGCGATAACTGCATATAAACAGGTAATATTTTCACAAAAATAATATAAAAACGTGTTGCATGAATTCTTCACCAAGAGTGTTACAAAAAAACCTTTTAAAAACATTTAATTATTTTTCTCTTAGATTTTCCTTTCATTAATTCGTGTACAGTGAACGCAAAATTTAAACTGTATAACTAATTTTAAGCAAATGCCGTTACAGTGTGACATTTTACAAGCAATATTTTGTGAGCATTTCATTGAATAAACTGATTTTTGCCCAGTGAATTTATCCATTTACTATCAGCATTGAACTAGCGTTGCTGAACAAAAGAATAAAGTTAACAAGATTTTATTGTTACTTATGGAAGAATATATCGCTGGGAGTTGTAGAAATCAGTGCCCCAATGCTAGGATAGCTATCTGATTGGCTGGAACGATATTAAAAACAGAAACTGGAAGAGATAGTAGTTAGTTCAGACACGGCAAGCAGATAATGGAGGCTCACATTAACTCGAAAGTACTGCGCGAATGAATGATGGTTCGAAACCAGCAACACTTCTTCTGAAGTTCTACGTTGTGTTACATAGGAGGATGAGTTTAGTTTCGGAATGCTCGTAGTAATTCGACTATCCGAAACCAGCAACACTTCTTCTGACGTTTCTACGTTGTGTTACATAGGAGGAGGAGGAGTTTAGTTTCAGAGTGCTCGTAGTCCTTCGACTATCCGAAACCAGCAACACTTCTTCTGACGTTCTACGTTGTGTTACATAGGAGGAGGAGGAGTTTAGTTTCAGAGTGCTCGTAGTCCTTCGACTATCCGAAACCAGCAACACTTCTTCTGAAGTTCTACGTTGTGTTACATAGGAGGAGGAGGAGTTTAGTTTCAGAGCGCTCGTAGTCCTTCGACTATCCGAAACCAGCAACACTTCTTCCGACGTTCTACGTTGTGTTATATAGGAGGAGGAGGAGTTTAGTTTCAGAGTGCTCGTAGTCCTTCGACTATCCGAAACCAGCAACACTTCTTCTGACGTTCTACGTTGTGTTACATAGGAGGAGGAGTTTAGTTTCAGAGTGCTCGTAGTCCTTCGACTATCCGAAACCAGCAACACTTCTTCTGACGTTCTACGTTGTGTTATATAGGTGGAGGAGGAGTTTAGTTTCAGAGTGCTCGTAGTCCTTCGACTATCCGAAACCAGCAACACTTCTTCCGACGTTCTACGTTGTGTTATATAGGAGGAGTAGGAGTTTAGTTTCAGAGTGCTCGTAGTCCTTCGACTATCCGAAACCA
The DNA here is from genome assembly GCA_029891345.1 of Dryococelus australis. Lineage (NCBI taxonomy): Eukaryota > Metazoa > Arthropoda > Insecta > Phasmatodea > Phasmatidae > Dryococelus > Dryococelus australis. The sequence goes on along the minus strand of CM056995.1, from coordinate 32,591,777 downwards.
GCAACACTTCTTCTGACGTTCTACGTTGTGTTACACAGGAGGAGGAGGAGTTTAGTTTCAGAGTGCTCGTAGTCCTTCGACTATCCGAAACCAGCAACACTTCTTCTGACGTTCTACGTTGTGTTACACAGGAGGAGGAGGAGTTTAGTTTCAGAGTGCTCGTAGTCCTTCGACTATCCGAAACCAGCAACACTTCTTCTGACGTTCTACGTTGTGTTATATAGGAGGAGTAGGAGTTTAGTTTCAGAGCGCTCGTAGTCCTTCGACTATCCGAAAGATCATCGGCCGCGCCCACGCACTCTTAATAGTGCGACAAACGGTCGGGGCTGTCTGGGATCGCTTTAAATGTTTAACTGGCTTGTTTAGAAGTTTACGAACTTGCTGTGCTGAGCTCCTTCTCAGAAGTTTAGTAGCGGGGTTCGCGTCGAGAAAAGTTCGTGCCCCACGCGGCCGACCGTAACAAACGTTTTCAATGGAGATCGAAACTTTGAAGCGCGTTGGACTTTCTTCAGCTTTCCTACACCTCATTGAGCACTCCCTCTAAAATCTGCGGACTGTTGAACCTACAGCGTTCGTAAAAGGGCGATAATGAGTGCTGTGTGGGTGTGTGTGCGCGCGCGCGCGCTTGCTTGCTTGCTATGTAGACTTTATTTTGTCTAGATGACTGTGGCCAAGATAGCTGTTTGGACGTTACTACTTACGTTCAGGTGCAAGGTTTGACAACCAGGTAAATTAAATTTCTAGTGAGATAGAACCGAATTTGAAATCGGGACTTTCATTTCTTAGAGCGACTATGGAAGAGTCAACACTAAATAAACAACAAATGTACGCTATAAGGAACAAAAATGGATTTTTGTTCCTCGCCTATATATTGTGTTCTTTGTTTTCCGGGGTTCTTTTTCGTAATCCCTCTAGGCAATGTAAGCCCAATCAAATTTCAGATTCAGTTCTACCACGCCATTGCAATTTAACTTACAAAACCACATGTTTCGATGTAAACTTGCATTAGTTTCCGATCAAGGTCGCCCTGCAACAATTAGCTTAGCAACACAAACCAAGGGAATACGAAGCAAGAGGTACGAATACAATAAACTATTTCTCGTCTATCCACTAAGTAATTACGCCCTTCGGAAAAAAGGGCATAGTTTTCTTGGTTTATAAGAACAACCTTGAACCTTAGTAACGTGATCTCTATCTGCTGAGCACGACAAAGATTGGAAACAGTTTTTAGAAAAGTTAACCAACCTTGTATGAGTTTGCTCGATAACTTGTCGGAAATGAATGTAGCTTAATATGGTCTCGTATGGTACGTTCGTCTGATTCAGTATTAATTAAGTGGTCACGACTTTATTGAAATATCTTAGAAGTTTTCAGATTCAAGAAATGTTGACGATAGACGCACTCACAATTGCTAAACGGTGCGGAAACAAACGTGGTTTTCTAATAGATTTATCTGGTGCCATTTAGTGTGATGTCAAATATTTGATTATATCAGTAAGATAAACATGTGCCTGATAAACCGAAGGGAAGGCTTATTTATATCAATACCTTAATATGAGAAAAATATAAAAAAATTCCGCTACTTAAAAAGTGTGGATAAGAGAAGACGTAGGGTTTGCAAACACAACAGTGAGGATAAGAGAAGACGTAGGGTTTGCAAACACAACAGTGAGGATAAGAGAAGACGTTGGGGTTTTGCGAACACAACAGTGAGGATAAGAGAAGACGTAGGGTTTGTAAACACAACAGTGAGGATAAGAGAAGACGTAGGGTTTGCAAACACAACAGTGAGGATAAGAGAAGACGTAGGGTTTGCAAACACAACAGTGAGGATAAGAGAAGACACAAACTTGTGAAGAAAAGCTGTACGTTGACTTCTGTTGTGGTCAAGATAGCGTCTTAGCTTTTTTTCATGTCGTAAAAATATAAATAACGGATAATTTGTTGGTGCCAGTCTCTTAAGTTCGGAGTCACCCTTACGAGAAAAAACACCACTCCAACACACGGACAAGGTATCGCTGTACGCATTTTTCGAAACTGTTTTTATGATTTGATTTTGTATTATTTAATTTTCCACGAGCCTACAGCTATATAGCACGTTCGAGGCCTCGAGGGGGGGCCGCGGTGGCTGAGCGGTTATCCTTCTCGCCTTCCACCATGGCGAACCGGGCTCAATCCCCGGCCGGGATCACTCCCGGACTTTCGTATGTGAGAATCATGCCGGACGATGCCGTTGGTGGGCGGGTTTTCTCGGGGATCTTCCGTTTCCCCCGCCCTTTCATTCCGGCACCGCTCCATACTCGCCTCGATCACCCTCATCGGCTCGCAAGACCTAGCTGTTAGGAGCCGCTCAAATCTCCCAACTCTACCCCAGCTCGACTGAGGCCTCGAAATGAATAAGTTCTTCTAAGGCCGACCTTGCTCAATCACCACGTGCCTCACCGTCTCTACGTGAAGACGCCAAACCGGCGTACAGGTCGGCGACTCGGCTAGACATGTCTTTAGCGGCGAAGCTATAATTGCATGGCACGTTAATAAGGATTAAAATACATGCGTGTCTAAAAACAACTGTAAAGTTTCTGTATAAAAACAAAGCAGCTTAAACTGATTATGAAAATACTTGCTTTAAACATTTTCATACCCAAAAAAATATTCCTCGGTGTTGAAATAAGAATTTGTAACTTGTCATTTATCACGAGCATCTACAATAATGCCAATGCAACAGGAATCTGACTATACACAGCTATGTAATAAAATTATTTTACGAAAATAAACACACATTTTGGGATGTATGTTTTTTTACTAAAGTGCGTGGTTGTTACAGCTAGTTGCTGCAAACATTGCGGTATTGAACAGTCATGTCATTTCTGATGTTTTTAAATAACTACTGCAATAATTTCACTGTTTTAATACATAGTTTTTTGACACGGGTAAAACTAGATTTTCTGTCATAAAATACATTTTAAGTAATTGTGGATTTGACGATAAAGCCAAAGTGATGTGAACAACGTTTATTAATTTCTCTTGTTTATTTATTTCTTTCCTATTTTAACTGCTTTGCATATTGTACAGAAATCCATTATTTACACGTCATTATTTCAGTTCCAGAGAAATTATTTAAAACGTATGGGTATAGAAAATTTACATTTAACGAGTTGTTGAATATTTCTGTGTCTAATTTTTATTGCGTGTTATTTTCTGGCTGGAAAAAGGCAGAAATACCTAGATAAAATTAAAATATGCACTTGACATTTTACAAGTAGCCAACAACACACAACGAACAATGGGCGCAAAAATAATAAAACAAGTCGTGAAATGTAAATCTTTTGTGACCAAATGTTGTCAATAATTTCTCTGCATCAGATAGTATGAAACAAAATAGAGAATATCTGTAAAATAGGCGAAGACGTGTCCTAAATACTGAGATAAGCCGGATGATGTTACGTTCGTAAACTGTCTACATTTTGAAGGTTCAAGGATTTGTTTTAAAATTTACTTCCAAAATTATATATATTATATATAATTATTATATGTATATTACATATATAATTATATATATAATTTTGGAAGTAAATAATTTTAAAACAAACCTTGAGTGAACCTTCAAATGTGTGTGTGTATATATATATGTATATATATATATATATATATATATATATATATATATATATATATATATACACACATATATATATATCATATATAATATATAATATATATAAATAAATTCTGTTCACAATACAGAGAGCTCTTTAGAAATGAACCTTAGAAAAAATTACTGCCCCTGCAAACACAAATTATAACGGGGGCACTAAGTGACATTCGCCCAGTAAAGTACGTAAGATGAATGGAAAGTATTTCTATATATAAACGTCGAATAAGAAATGTTAGGTAACCATTTGTGATAACTTTTAATTGTTTATTTTGATTTATTGTTTTTTAATGCATCGAAGTGTATAAATGGGCAGAGTTGTAAAGTATTTACCTTCTTAATCATTTCGCAGTTAATATGACCAACGTACGAATAAAGTGACGAGGCCCATAGCAATTAAAAATTTTACACAAAGCGGAAGACTCCGCAACGTGTATACAAGTATATCTTAAGTAGGGCTTTTAAAAGCGCTCGTTTTATCGTGAACAGCTTATATCAGACTGTCCTCGAAGTCGTATGCGGGTCCGGCCTAACGCAGGTGGCTAACAGGCCGCATTAATAACGTGCGTAATAACGGGTCTCGTACGGCATGTCGATGTAGGTCATGCGGTACGAGTTTCCGATGGACAGCCAATTAAACTACACGTGATAGAAGTACTCGTGCCTCGTAATCGCGCGTGTGAACTACTCGAGCCGGGTTTCATTCTCTTGTGGGCGCGTTCCGAGTTGACGTCGCGTCCCTCCGCGGTGTCTTGTCAGGCACGATGAACGCAAAGGAGATGTTAAAGGCGACAGCGCTCTTCGCCGCGCTGGTGCAGCTTTCAGTGGACACGGTAGGTTGAAGGATTTTTTTCCCATTGATTTATTAAAGCCAGTTTTAGTGGATACTGTGGACGAACGTCGACTCTGTGCTGGTGGGAGACAACCGCGGTTTGATTTCGGTTTCGTGTTTTTCGGAATACTCGCAGTGGTCACCTTTGCAAATTATTTAACGAGATTATTTCACAAATGGTTGCTCCTCAAACCAAGTACACATAACGATATCAAAACTACAGCACGTCTCTCTTAAAGACTGCTTTACACGTAGTTGAGAAATAACCTGTTTAACCAGATGTGGCGTATTTTCAATACTGTTGCTCTGGTTTAAAAAGCAACAGTTTTCTCGGATTCGCGATAAACTGAGGACTTTTGAAATCGACCTTAGAAAAATGTCACTGGCCCTGCCTGCATATATTTTAACGGGCGCCTTGAGTGACATGCGCCCAGTAAAGTTGGTTACGATGAAGGGGCATGTAGTTCCATATCTAAACGTCGAATAAAAAATGTTAGGTAACCATTTGTGATAACTAAATATTGCTTCTTTTCATTTTTGCCTTTTTTAATGTCTAGAAGTGTAAAAAATGAGCACATTGTTGAAATATTTACTGTTATAATAATTTTACTGTTTCACTTGACCGACGCATGAATAAAGTGCTGAGGCCCGTGGCAATGTTAATGTCACATTAGGCAGAAGGAGACACAACGTGCATACAAGTAGATCTTAAACAGGACTTTCAAAAAAGCTAACTTTACCGTGAACAACCTATAACAATCTTATTATATTCCTTAGTGAGTATTTCCTCAATCAGTGATCTATTCCGAGATATCTAAAAACTGAGAACTACAGGTTGTATTTTTTAAATAATGAAACTAAATATTATGGTTAAAATAATTTCTCAATTTAAAATTGTTATAAAACAGTTATTTTTAATGAGTTCGTCAAGACACTGTTTAAATTTATATTGTAACCCATTCTGTACTGTGGATAAGATTTAAGTTTAATGACAGCTCAAGGAGGTTTTGCCCTGAAATATATACTTCAAAATTATTATTTCAACAATGTCACAGGAGCTGTAATTTTAAGTCTTAATGTTATGACCAAGCTGTGCCAAATGTGCTTAAAAAGTGCAGCTTAGAAGCAGCTAGTTCATCCTCTCAGTGATCCAAACTTCTTTTCCGAATGTGTACACTTAGTGGAGTCTAGACCTCACTTCAATAAAAATTTTGATTAAGTATACACACCTGTATAAATTCTAGTCTAGTATTGTCTGACTGGGTAAATATAACTGTACGGACAAAATTTCCTTGAATCGGCGATGTTGTCATTGGCTTAAATACGAGCAGTTGTTAGGTGGTGTTATGCATAAATCAATAGTTTAGGACCACACAAGGTATAAATGAAAACTTCAACTTTACATTATATAGGAGATAAATCAATTACAGAAATAAGAAAACACTGTGAGAATATTTGCTACTTCTCAGAAAAAATTCAACTGAATATTAGGTAGCACACGAACACTTGTTTGTGTTTTTAATAAAATAATTTCACATATGTATTATCCACCTGAGTTCAAAAAAATGTCATTGTTTGATACGCATGCCTTAGAAATGCCTCAATGTGCTGCGATTTCCCGTTGGTTTTTGTTAAACCTACCCCTCCCAACTATTTTCCACATAATGTTAGGTAATATCCTCCCCCCCCCCCCAATTTATATACACACCAACGGCTAGAGACTTCCACTGTAACTGTATGTCTCAACATGGATGACAATAATAGGTAAATTTATCATTTATCGTTAACAAACCTGTAATGTTATCTTTTGAGTGGAAAAAGAACTAACTAATATTGGAAACTCCATATCGATAGCTCAATTGGTAAGAAACATTCAGTTTTCAAATATGGCGAATTTATAGCTAATTTTTTTACGATGTGAACTCAATTAACAAAAATAAAAACTTGCCAGCAAAATTGTTATGGTCCTTGCCCGGTTATCTTTTTCGAGTGTATTTATAAAGCAGATTATAAAAAAAATATTATACGAAACTATCTGTAAAATAATTAGGATTTTACACAACAATGTGTATGATAATTTCAGATTTATGTAATCATTTTAAGAATCATATCTTGAAAATCATTTAACCAATCTCAATACTTTAATCATGCTAGTAAGTGTTTTCACCGTAACCATGTAACAAAATTGTATAACATAGATTGCACCATAAAATTTAAACCAGGAAACTATTTTGACAAAACTTTTGACGGGTACTTTAATTGTTACTTAAGAATTCGTATATCACTACCTGCTTGGCGATCGATAGGATTATGACAATACGGTCACTTATGTATTATGACAATACGGTCACTTATTTATTATGACAATACGGTCACTTATTTATTATGACAATACGGTCACTTATGTATTATGACAATACGGTCACTTATGTATTTTGAAATGCTTTATGGTGCATGTAACTACCAAATCGAGTTCCAAGAAAATTTCTTCCGAGACATCTAAAAATAATAGTGACTAAAGAAGTGTAAATTTTGATACTACGATACCTTTCAAAGTTGCAGATGATTCTCTTTGGCTATATTAAGTACGTAATTTTTGTAGATTGCATTTAAATTCTGACTTTGTGAAGAGTAATGACAAAACGAATTCCCCAGGAAGGGATTCAGCACAGCACTGTTATTATTTTCAAAACTACCGACGTTTCTCATGGAAGGAATGTTTTAATTACGCTCATTTCAGTGTTTTGTTATTTGCAAACTTATTTTCTTATTTCTATAAAATAGTTAACAAAATTAAAAGTTGTAGGTCATTGTAAATCATTAATGATTATATATATTTTTTTAAATTTGCGATATTTTTAGTGATCCTGTGATAAATCCACAGATGATGTGTGGACCACCAGCAGGGGATTCTGGTGCAGTAGCGGAGAATGATATTCTGGTTAACTCTGGTTGTTTAAGCGGCCTTCCTAGTTACAGGTAGAGATGATGGTTTATCACGGAAAAAGTAGACAGTTTGCTGGGATTCAACGTACTGTACGCATGCCCCACAGTTTTCTTTTCTTATTAGCTGTAATGCATGTATGAAGGGTTTATACCTTTTCACTGGACCAATAAGGCTTCTGTTACTGTAAGGCAGAACGTTCGTGATTGGTCTGCAAAAGACTTAGCCGAGTCAAAACCTTGTCCACCCAATCATGAAAGAATAAACTAGTTTAAGTTTTATAGAAGATATGTTGGCTCAAAAAAAATTTCGCGATTTTACATTATCTCTAGTTATAGGCCGTTCACGGCAAAATTAGTACTTTTTAAAGCCCTGCTTAATATATACTCGTACACACGTTGCGTATTCTTCTGCCATGTGTAAGATTACATTGCCATAGGCCTCATCACTTTATTCATGCGTCGATCAGGTGAAACTGTTCAATTATTAGAAAAGTAAGTATTTTACATAACTGCCCTCGTTTTATATTTCGATGCATAAAAAAAAAAAACAGAAACGAAAGAAATAATTTAAGTTATCAAAATGGTTACTTAACCCTTTTTTATGCGACTTTAAGACATGGAACTACTGTACATTCCATCCATCGTTTCCAACTTCATTGGGCGCATCTTACTCAGTGCGCCCGTTAAAATAAATGCAAGCAAGGGCAATGACTTCTTCCTAAAGCTGCTTTCCAAAGGGCTCACTTTATCGAGAACAGCTTTATCATATTGGTCTCATTGTAAGCAGTTGGGGGATATTCTAATTTTATTAAATACCGTGGAATACTTCAATGTAAAAAAGTTTTTTAAGGACAGAAATAAATGGCGGTATTTTGTTGCCAATCAAAAATATGTTCACCGAAACACAAACGGGGTCGATGAAAGCCAGAATCGCTGTTAAGTAGCCCTCGGTTTACGATATCTATTATTCTGTAAATCGGTGTTTTGAAAGACAGCAACAATGCTGTAGCTTTTCTGAACAGACTGCTGTATCAAAACCCTACAGCCGCCGCATAAGATTCCAAGGAAACGGAACACTCGTGAAGATTGTTTACGCTGTTTTCCATCGCCGTCGGAATTATTCCTTGCAACCGGGCGTGACATTGAGGCGTTTAAATTTCCTAGGCAGGCTCCTTAAGCATAACTTTCGGGAATATGTAAACTCTTATGCTTCGAAAATAGACGTACTTAATAAATAATGAAAGCAACGTAATTATTATGTTGCAGGATGGTATTTAGGGTATAAATGTTCTGTTCTGAACAAAAAATTCTCTTTCATGTTATGTATACTGTCCAACAGAAAGAACAGTACCTACATAATAAAACACTGCAACAAGTTGTAATATTTAATTTTTGGCCAAACGATAATTAAATAATTATCTTAACGCTCACTTACTGCTACAGAAGCAATTATAAAATAAATTATATATTTTTTATTTTATAAGCACAACGAGGTTATTTAACTAACGTTAGCAAGTTTATCAAAAACTTGAAGTGATTATTTATATTTTAGTGTTATTAGTTCATTCGATTTAACTTAAACGCTCGTATGAGATATAGGTTACAATTTTTTATATCTTCATACCGTGATATTGTACCATGGTTTCATTTCTCACAGGATTGAAGAATCCTTGGTTTTCGCGCTTATCTTGTAAGAAAAATACCATTCATCCCTGATGTTTTCACCTTTAACCTTAGCAGGCAGCCAATAAGTAAACAGTCAGTAGCCAATGGTATTGTCATATTTGCGTTCCTTTTTGCAAAAAAAAAAATTTCAGAATCTGCATATCTAAGGTCATGCAAATGAGAGGCTGAGTTACAAACGAATCGTTATTGCTTTAGATACGTTACGTATTTAATGTGTTGCTCGCCGCTCTGTTTACAGAACGCTGACGCCATACTAGGAAACCTGGCAGGTGTTGTGGGCGTGAATGAAAGCAACTTGCTGGGTAGTTTGCTATCTTCAGGAGCTGTGACCAGCGGCCTGAAAATACAGAAAGGCTTTCAGGATGTTGTCCGTGGTTTGAAGAACGAACTGAAAACTCAGAGAAAGCTCAGCGGACAGCTGATTACTGAGTATACACAGGCTGGCTGCCAGTATGTGAAGGAAGGTGAGAAAAATATCGAAAATATATTCAATATAATCACGAATGTCAAGAAAACACTACTTAAAGAAATTATCTTGTGAGCTCCCCGAAAGCACAATAAAGTTCCCTTTATGTTGTAACGTTATTACTCAATAAATAAAGGTGAATATTAGAAATGTTTTTTTTTTTTTTTTTATTCAAGAGAGAAGTTTATACTGTGATTGGGCAGAAGCTGGCAGAATTCTGTACTGTACAGTAAAATAGCGTTAAATTATTTAAACGTTGTAAATGTTTAAAAACTACTAACATTCAACCAAATGCAATTATAATTTTGAAATTCACTGTGTTATTTATACCCCACATTAAATTCTCTTCCTCGTACATCCTCCCTTTGTGACGTACAGCTGTGTAAAGACAGTTCGTGGTATGTGAAGTGTGTATTCTTTCACCGCATGCAAAATTAACATTTCAGTGGGACTCATCACTTTATTTATGTGTCGGCCGTGTGAAACAGTAGAATAATTAGAGAAGTTAATCTTTCATACGTATGCTAGTTCTTACACTCATAATCGTTATAAAAAAACTTAAAGGACGATAAATACTTTATTTATTCACAAATGTTTTCCTAACACATGTAATTCAATGTTAAGAAACAGAACTACTTTCTTTTCATCGTTACCAATTTTACTGGCCGCATACCAGTCAAAACGTTCGTGAAATTATATGCAGATAGGAGAAGAGAAAATATTTTTCAAAGGTTGATTTCAAAAGTGCTCAAATAACCATGAACACTATATATATATATATATATATATATATATATATATAGGTTATTCATGGTAAAGTGAGCACTTTTAAAAGCCCTCTCATTTGGAATAATAGTCAATAAATATATTTTATTTTATCTTTAGGCGTTAACTTCCGAGGGCGGTGGGATATACACACTGTGCATTTACTTACATGGTAATATTTATTTTAAAATGGTTTAAAATGATGGTCAAAGGATAAAAAATAGCTGAAGGTAAAGTAACTAAGGCCTCAAATTGCTCACGTTACCATGAACAGCCTATAGCTATATTTAACTGTGTTTGTAAGTATTCACAATCGGCCAGTTAATAAATGTCACCTCTCTAAAAACCAAAATGCTGAGTCCCACTTAGCGTATAGTTAGCGGCGTAAAATATCACTTATGAAATTCACAACATTTACGCGAGTCATTATTTGTGCTAAGTCCACATGTTACAATCATGGGGTAGTAATTAAATAGTTAAAAATATCTTTATATAATTTGACGAGTTTACAAAATTCACAGTGACAAGCATGATCACAAAAACCGTAAATTTAAGGTAAAACAACGACACACAAATGTATCATTGCACTTGTGCGTGTTCACGGATTGGTCACGTAAACGATTTGGTATAACATATTTCCTGTAAGGATTTAATGTAATGAGTTAAAGAAACACGATTTCGACAAAAACCATTTGCTAAACAAAAGCTACGTAAGAAAAATTGTCACTAAAATTCAAGTGCAACATACACACTTCTAATGTTCAGAATGTAAGTGGTACTTTATCAGTGTCTTAACCAGAATATTTTTAGTTACAAAATAAACGGAGGGGGCATGTCGAAACTTGCCCTTTGCGTATTTGTTCCACTATTTGTACAGTTTTTAGACAATTAGAGTTTAGTTTAAAATATGAGAGTAGGAATTTTAAACCATGCACTTTCAAAAAAGTGACAGTAAAAATCATACAAATGTATACGATTATGTGTAATGTTCTATTGAGAAACTATATTTCCAGTTTCAATAAAGGGGTAAATAAATAAAATGGACTAAAAATATAGTTACTTGTAGGGATAGAAAAATTTCGCAAGTTCAGTGACACATATGCTAGACTCCACAGTACTGTGTATACTCAAGCCTGAGTTGTTTGTCCATTGGCTGCTGCCCCATAGAGTAGCCAGTGTTACTTCACACCTGGCAGTATGAGATTCGCTACTTGTTTACTTACAAGTCTGCTATTGGCTCAGAGTCGTCCAGGGCGTGTCTAATAAACTGCGAACCAATTGCAAAGTCAACTCCACTGTGCAAATGTTTGACTTCTAGCTTGTCTTGAAATCAACTCGCGAAATGTTCCTATCCATAGTTACATATCTTATTTTCTGAAATAAATGTGATACGAAAGGCGAGACAGGTCATGCAGACTGGTGAATCGAAAGCAATTTTCTTTGTTCGGGCATAAATTTAGCCATCGAAAGGACAGTTTGTCATCACGGTGTTTCAAGCATACGACCAAATCCCCACTATCCTAGACACCGCACACCAAATGTCTAGCTAGGGACGCAACCAGATGTAGAAATTAGTCTTCGCTAGTAATGAGCTCCTCCCAAGCTTCAAACATGCCTTCAAGAGAACGTATTGCTGTCATTGGCCAACCACCGAATATAACAAATTGAAATTGTTTTCTTTGACTAATTATCTAATGGCGGTTACTCTCAGCTCATTTGTAACTTAGGCGAATAAGAGTAGTCTATATAAACTGGGTAGGTTTATTCTGATCTGGAAAAGTAACCGGGAAATAATTTGACTACATAACTTTTACCGTAATATATTTTTTCCCTCCATTCCCACACGTTTTGTTATCAAATAGGACTTAAATTTTAATAAAAAATAATTTGATTTATTTTGATTTTATTTTGTGGGAAATGCAGTTTCCAAAGATCATACATATTAAATTGATTAGTGGTAATAAATATTTGGCAACAGTGGGAAATTTCAAAGGAAAAAAAAAAAAAGGTATTCCCCATATACACAAAAAGAAAAATATTCTACATCCACATTCTCAAAGATCAAGAGAACAACTCGTGTATTGAAAGAAGTGTTTATGTACGGACATAAACATAATCCGAGAGCTATTCACAAAATATTTTTAATTTTTTTATTCACTGTATGCTTTTTCCCGCTAAAACATCGTTCGTGATTTTAATTTTGCTTTGTAGAAATAACCTGGCTCATTTTATTTCGAAAATGAAGAAGTCAGGAACGCAGTGTAGAACATTTTGGGGGCAGTATTTCTTCTTTATCGTCTATAAAACAGACAAACGCACTAAATTAGTTTTTTTTTTTTTTTACGAGGATCTGAAACGTGGTTTCGTTCCCACGTCTAATAGAATAAGGGGAAACACCATGAATAATTGTTACCAATCTGCAGCTCGCTAAATCAAAAACAAAATTTCTTTCTTGAAAAATTTTTTACAAGGGCCCAAGCAGTCACTTCGGCGCTGTTCCTCTGTAAGCGAAATACGAAAAGAAAATCTAATCTGTCATGCAAATCTGTTCAACCTTTGCCATTATTTTCGTCCCATTCATCAGGTTCCGCTCCCTCATTTCTTTGTAGTCGTTCCTTCAACAATAAAACGCTTTGCAGTTACGGTCTCCCCCCCCCCCCCCGAAGACGTGATGTAACAATGGCGGTTCTTCCCTTCCTTTCGTTATCCCTTCCTTCGTGAATTGGCCCGTAGTATCATTTCTATATTGGATAATCAGTTTTCTTTCAGAACACTGCTAATTCTTTGCAGCTACCAGGGGAAATATAGGTTCAGTTGCCAGGAGTAATAAAAGAATAAGTAAAATATAGGTCATGCGGAGGTCTTGGAAATTTAGAAACGAATGCGAGGTGCTTTAAGGTTCTTTCAAGATTTAGAGACGTTCTTAGAAACACGGTGCCCTGGTAGAGGAAATAAGATTGCATTACTTTGCTGAGGGTCATGGAAAGAAAGTTATGTCTGATAGTGTGAACTAGTTCATTGGTGATTTATATTGACAAGAAAGAATGAACACTCTGAATCGGAATCAGTTATTTTTTACTGACTGTCAGTTGAAACTGCTCCACCCGGAATCTGTAGAAAAAATATCACTAATTCATCAGTTAAAAGAAATGTACTAATACAAGCTGTAGAAAATTAGTTATTTATAGTTGGTTAATGCACGTTCATGTCTTTGCAAAGTTCAGAAGTCACTCTATCTTTAGTTTAGTTCGGATTCTGAGCTTTAGACGATAAATATTGTGGTTTCAACGTACGAGGTTATCGATGTTAACTAGTATCTGCCATTTTACAATGCAACGAGACACTACAGATTTAAACTGTTATTTTTAGTGACAGATAGATCAGTGATAATTTTACTGGCTCGATAGTGTGGTGATTCAATAAGAAAGGTGGATTTACACCAATAAAATTTTTTTGGTCTGCAAGTTAACAGATCGATTAATGAGGAAACGATAAACACAGTTATCACTAGTCAATCTGTCTCTTCAAAATAACAGTTTCATTCTGTAAAATCTCGTTGCATTGTAGAATGGCAGATACATATAAAACACCGACAACACCGTTAAAACCACTATATTTCTCTTAAAGCAGACAATCTGAACTAAAATTAACATAGTATGATTTTCGAGCCTTACAAAGACATATACCTACGTACGCATATTATGTGTATATTTCCACAACATGAAGTACTTTCACATTACGAAACTTACAGCCGTTCGCCATTGTAAGTTTATTTTACTACGTAAATGCGAGACCTCAGTGTCAAAGTAGCAGAGTTGGTAGAACTTCAGCCGAAAGAAACAATAGAATGTGTTGTGTTTTGGGGTGGCAGTTCGATACCAACCACTTCAAAAATTTCCTTGTACATGTAGGCTAATAACTTTGTTTTGTGACAAAATAATTGCACCAAATTTATTTCAAACCGTAATGCGAGGTTTTTTTATCCTTGTACGTGTTATTAATAGACTACAGATAACTGATTTTCTACTGTTTGTATTAGCTGATTTCATTTGACTGAAGAGATTAGTAGTTTTCTTATACTATTGATTCCAGATGGAGCAGTTTCAAATGACAGTCAGTAAATAATAACTGATTCCGATTTAGAGTGAAAATATATAACATTGAACATATTACGTAAAATTTATAGTATCAACTTAAAAAATATTTTATCTGCTGCCGGTTACATAAACATTTCTGATGCTACAGTTTTATAGTTTTTATAGGGAACATATATTTCCATCGTTTATTCTGTGTTATAAAATTACCATTATTATTATTCTATATTTATTTAATTTATTCGATATTTTCTCTTTCCAAACCTATAAATGGTAAGGCTGCATACAAGGCGTCACTCAAACAGACTAATGATTAATTGGTTTAAGAGCGGATCGTAAGAAATTTTGATTTAATTATCCCTTTTTTTTTTTTTACAATTATTCCCTAGGCCAGAATCAGAAAAAAGGCCTCTTGTTTTGGAGTTCGGCGTAATGTTACACAACCTTAAAGCCAAACTCGAAAAAAATTGTTATCCTAAAATGATACAGAAGTCCTGAAATTACAACATAAAGCACTCGCGCAGCTACATTCATAATAAACTAAGTAACCCAATTCGTATTGAATTTTCGCGTCTGATATGAGGCCACTCTTCAAAAATATTAATTTCTTTGGAACATTATCTTCAAATAAAATTTTTACATTTTTTTTTATCATTTCAAACATACATTTATTTATAATTAAATGTAGGAACTCTACAATTTCCCTTTATAATACTGTATTTACCATACACCATATAAAGGATTACCGGTATTGATAGAAAAATAGTGAAAAATAAAAGTGTTCATCGTTTTTATGAAAGTGTCGTGGAATTATGGCACAAAATGGACAAAAATTAACACGACTTGCGGTCATCGCTACACCGTGTGAAATAACTTATAAAGGATGTTGCAAAATTGCGTTTCAATACTTTGGGGGAATCATTCCTCACATTTGGAGGATGAAAAAATGTTATATGAACATAGATCCGCAAACGCTTCGTTACTGTACTGCAGCCCGTAATACATAACGTACAGTTTATGGCCAGCTGGCTGGATCATGTTACTGTGGAATGCCATCGCAGCGTTCGTTCGCATGATACACGACACCTCACTCTACGACACCACGCTTAGGACAGTAGGATCTGCACAGGAACTAGTTACACATGAATGAAAACTTATCGTCGGTACAAAAGGAAACGTTCAGAATGCCATCCATAAGCACGAGTACATTCATCAACCCGCCCTTGCTTGGACACCGGGGTAAATCGATGAATCCCTGGAAAATTCCTGATTGTTTTGCAACCCGCCACTATATGGTTACGGAGATTGCCCTCAACGTCCACTGGGGTTGCATATACAAGTACCTTTAAATGTCCCCTCAAATAAAAGTGTAGTGGGTTCAAATAAGGGCTCCTCTGGAGCTGATATAGGGTTGCCAATTCCAGCTGCGATGGCATTCCACGGTAACATGATGCAGACTATGGGCCATACACTTTACGTTATGTATTACGGGATGCAGTAGAAAAACAAAGTGTTTGCGGACCTACGTTCATATAACAATTTTTCATCCTCCAGATGTGAGGAATATTCCCCCGAAGTATTGACATGCAATTTGGCAACATCCTGTATTTAGGGATTCTTGTTATTCGCTAAAATATTTAAACGCATGGTATATTTCACACTTGCAATATTACTTAGCTTAATGGCCGCGTGTTTTTGGGGAAATACATTTGCTTGCCAAAATGGGCCGATTAGAACCAAGTTTTTCCGATACTGAAAGTTCGCGGGCAGATACCTTAGACGCGCGCCAAACCGGTTCTGAACTCGTGTTTTGGAATCCAACTAGTCGTACGATTTTCCACGAGTGGATGGGGATATTTAGACGGCTCTCAACAGTGACGTCTTGAGGGTCGATGATGCGAAGAAAGGTGAGCATAGAGCAACGCCGGAATACAATGGCGGGTTGGAAACGGGAGATCCTCGAGAAAACCCGCCGATCACGATCATCGTTCGGCACGATTCTCGCATGCAAAAATCCGGGAGTGACACCGAAGGGAATCGAAATCGGCTCGCCTTGGTGGAAGGCGAGTACCCTGACCACTACAGCACCGCGGCCCCTGCTTATTCACGAAAAAATTATATCAGATGTGGCTATAAACATGAAATTCTTACTGGCTCTTCTCAAAGACGGCGCATAGAAAAAAAAAACAAACAAAAAAACATTCAGATGCTGATTAGAGAATGATATACAGGTTTATATATTTAGTGAATTTTGACGTTATCCTATTTTGTGTGTATGAGAATGTGTATGCATTTTTATCCACAACGACATGCCACACACACCAGCTACCCAGATCATATTATATTGCCTCCAAACTTGCTGCAGAAGCTAATATTCTTACCGTATTTACTTTGCTAGTTCGATCTGGGGAAGGAAGTATGCTACAACCTACTGCCTGGTGACGGACCGAACATAAACATGATTTAATACATGCCAATACCACTCAATAACCTGCACCATGAGGCACTCTTAAAATAATTTCATGTGAACCTAAGTATACTGTAGCAGTAATTGTGAACGTGCTGAAGATGTACCCGGCTTCACAGATATGTGATCTTTCTGCCTAGATTCGAGGTTTATGTACTGCATGAAACGAAGCGAACATTCTCATATTGGTAGCTATATGAAGTAGCAGAGGTATTAAAAACTATGTTAGAAGTTGCTTCCAGCTAACTAATTGACGATACAGTGATTATTAAATAGAAAGTAGCTTTGAGGAATCATTGAACAGAGAGATTTTTGGTTTGAATAAAGGTTTAATCATTATATCCAGAGTGTAAATGGTTTACATCGAAAGGGGGGAAAAAATCATAAATATAGTCGCTTTAAAGAGCTTCCTTCATGCCGCGTTCTAGCATTCTAGGACCTCATGATACAAAATGAATAACATTAAATGAGCTATTATTAAATTTTGAGGTGTGAAGAAATTTTCCCCTGTTCACATTGTGTTCTGGAGTAGGCCTACGCATCTGTGACGTACTAGATAATAAGTATAGGATTTATGCAAGGCCTTAGCAAATTTTAAAAAGTATTCAATAGAATTTTGCTACATAACTGTTCGTCGTAGCAAAAATTGAAAATAAGTACCCTCCGAAAGAAAATTTTACGATGAACATTTTCTGTTTGATTCTCTTTTTAATGCATTGCTTCCCAAATTCACGGAAGAACTCTTTATTGACCCTCATTTTCGAAGATGGGGGAAGTGTCACATGGTTTATACAGTAGGACTTTTAGGCCGTGTCTCATTTGGCCCAGAGAGCGCTCTCTTGTTCTCTCTCACTCTTGCGGATGACGCCACAGAGAGAAATCTCCGGTCGTGTCAGTTTATCGGAGAGAGTGTGAAAGAGCGAGAGTACAGGGTTGTATACTTACTCGCTGCGTCCTCTCTCATTCTCTCTGACATCCACCATCCACCTCACAACTGCTGTGCGAGGTTCCAGAGGTGAATACGTTTAATATATTTAAGGCATCGTATTTAATGAAATTACTATTTTAAACTGCAATTTATTTTATTTTGTGATAACGCGTAACATTTCTTACCGTACTAAGTGTCAATTACCTTCAATAAGACTATTTAGAAGTAAGATTTATTTTTATCAATAAAATAGGACTTAACATTTTTAACGTAAAGAGTAGTTTGTGAGTATGAGTTATGAGTATAACGCAATTTCAATCGAAGTTTGTGCTTGTTACCAAAAAGGAGCATATCGTCCCAAACAGAGAGAGAGAGAGAGAGAGGGCATACGAAAGAGCACTTTCGATGGGCTCTTTACGCAGAGAATGCTCTTCGAATTGAGACACGGACTTAGTAAATTGTACAGGAGGCCAAAATGTAGGAGTGTACCTTGCTTGAGTGGTTTTCGATGGACTTTTCTGGTCTGTGATGACTGGGCTATTGTAACTTAGTCTAAACATATGGCGGCAATACAGACATAGGTAGCATTCACAGAGCTAAAGGCTGTTCAGGATAAAGTGAGCACTTTTGAGATTAACCCTAGAAAGAAGTCACACCTGCATATATTTTAAAGGGCGAATTGTGTGACATGCGCCCAGTAAAGTTGGTAACGATTAACGGAAAGTAGTTCCATATCTTAACGCCGAACAAAAAGCGTCAGATAACCGTTTGTGATAACTTAAATTATTTCTTTCCCTTTCTGTTTTTTAATGCATCGAAGTGAAACATTAGCATATTTGCAAAACATTTTCTTTTGTAATAATTTCACTGTTGCACTTGACCAACGCATGGATAAAGTGACGAGACCCATTAAATGTTAATTTTGCATAAGGCAGAAGAATACATGATGTGCATACAAGTAGATCTTAAGCAGGGCTTTCAAATGTGATAATTTTGCCCCGAACAGCCTATACCACCTGACGGCATATGACCAACGATAAAGCAGCGTAGAATTTCGCCAATGACTTCTCCCTTTCAGAAGCAATTTTTATACTATACAGTAGTATGCAATGTGTATAGTACTGATCTATGATAGAGCCTTGCTTGCAAATTACTGATACTATTACTGATAAGATACTGTTTCTGATTATTTTTATAGTGCGATTTCCGGCGAGGGAAAGCAACGATTTGAAGTATCTTTTAATGAAGATTATCTAAAGCACAGCATGTAAGCTCATTTCTGTTAAATTAATAGTGGGAACAGGAAGCATTGTGTCTAAACAGAGGAACGAATTTCGGTAGTAAAAAGTGATAAAATAATTGTGTACAAATTTGTTAATGATTATGCATAGGATAATTATCGGTTGTAGGGGCCACATACGGAAAACTTTTTGTTTAACTCCAAGTTTTTTTCTCTCACGAATACGTAAAAAAAGAAACCGGGGCAATACCAGTAACAGCTACAATGGAATAAATATCTTAGTGCACTCTTAAGTGAAAACCAGTGAAAATTGAGTGACTTATAGTAAGTCCTAGATAACTAATTAATATGATGACTGAATTTCGCTGATTTGTTTGTGATAACCACTGAATGTCGAGAGTTCCGCTGCCATTAAGTCATTATTTCCCAGTTGATTTGTTTCATTTTCCAGTCAGCGGTAGCTTATCAACTGACTTTCAGTGAATAATATTTCACTCCTTGATAACAATGTCCTGGGCGTAGTGTAGGAACGGCCAAAGCATTCAGTATACTAAATCTCGAACGTTTATATTGTGTCGTAAACAATAGGTACAGGGTAATAAATATATAACAATCTCACAACTCAATGTCATAATACATTCTTATTGCACTTGGTTCCTTATTCACATACTGGTATACCATGAGTAAGGATGAATATCATAAAACAAGCGGAATGTTTATTTCTATAAATATGATTCGAAATATTCAAGACTATGTTTTATCTTCAGGTACACACAATGTATATAAATGAGGCAAAAATTATTTAAATTATTTCAGGAACTTTCAATATCACATGCACAACTGCCTCAACTTTATATTATCTTCATTCACAAATATTCTGTAGATGAGGCAAATAATTCTGAATTAATTAGGAAATAATTATTTCCCAAAACTACATTTGTTTTATAAATGGATATTGAAGGGATTCCATGTTTCTTGTTTAATGCAGTCGCAGCTGACTAGATACAGATCCGTAATACCATAGGGATCTCCAATAAAATTAGCATACACCCTGAAAATGATCCCACTTCTTACAAAACAATGCGTTGTTCACCACAGCTTTGAAAAAAAAACAGTCGTATTAAAGTGGCAAAAGAAGTTACCCACTGAACTCCATTGAAAGTATTCACAACAAGGCGGGATCATCAAATAATTCTCAGGCTAGTTTTTAAAAGATCCCTATTAAAATAGATGACAAAAACCACTCTTAAGCGGACTCATAAAACATTTATGTTAAGGACCATCCGAACTTACATGAACATGCCCTTTCAAGCGTATATTTCCAAACATACTCATGAATCAAAGAGTCAAGATTATCGCACCACCGTGAAATACAAATAGACGCCTAACTTCACTAAAGTGCCCAAATTTAAATAAAAAAAATTCTGATACTTAAAGCTCTGCTTACGAGCGCACATATAATTAATTATCTCGCCCTAACCATACTTTTCTTTCATTCGATACACATTTAAATGCTCATTACAACTGACGGAAAGTTTATTCATTTGGGTTTGCAGACTTATTATCCACTTTCAAATTAGTCTAAAAAAAAGCGTCTACAGTTTCACAATTTTCACTGCATGGTAAAATAATTAACTGACTTTTATTCTTTGTTGCTAAGGCACCACGTCGGCGAGTATCCAACTTATCAAAAGGGACAACAGCCCTACAACATTTAAGTACTGGTAAAGGCGACTTTATGAACTTCACGAAACCTACAAATAGAAAATACAACAGGGTTTGGCTTGCGATAATTTCCACTCAATTTCTTACTTTCAAAAATCTCAACTATAATCCATTCACGGTTACTTGCGCCTTTTCTAATGCCCTGCTAATGTTCTACTTCCAGGATATTCCTCTGTCTCGTGCATTAACTAAGCCTGGAGAATTACACCAGAGGGACACCGCACCGCATTCGTGCGCACTCAGTTGTAACAGTGTTTTGTATAAGAACCATTTCTCACCAGGCGCTTACCAACATACATGCTTTCTCCCTGTTTTTTAAATTCATATTAACTATAAATGAAGTGTTTTAATTTATACATAAAACATGAATAGCATTTCAATTTAACAGAAATAAAAGTAACGTTTATGAACACAAGTATAAAACGCTTGTGACACAGGGCGTATTTAGGAAATAGCTAAACACGTCTTACATGGGGATATTTTTCAAAAGGTTTGATTCAAAAAAGCTGAAGAAACCGTGAATGGACTATAGGAAACTTACCGCGGCAATGCGGCTAAATTATTCACTAATTCCCGTTATGTTCTAAAATAGCTCTGACATTAAATCTTCCGGCTCTCCCTCACGCTAGCCCGATTAAACAAGGACAAACAAGCCAAAATCTCACACCAGAAAACAGTGGGCGACAAATCATTGCCCTATCAAAGCCACCATGTAACGGCGTGGAATTTCCCCCGGCCAATTTCATCACACTTGTTGGGGCCGACATTAAAAAAAAAACAAATGATATTTACATTAAGATGTTGAAAACTAGAGATCGCCGTGACGACAAACACCGGATAGACTCAGTTGACGAGTCGAGGCAGTCAAACTGGGAACAGGCCGGAAAACACGACCTCGTTTACGCGCACACTGGAAAAAAAAAAACCCACTGAAAACCTAACGGCTACTTGACCCACAATCAACTTCTCTCCGAAAACATTCACGTATTTGCAGAACTAACACTTCCCCCCCTTCACCGCAAAATACAAATTCCTGACTCTCCGCCCCGACTCGCCGGTAAATTGCTGGTCAAGCCGATGTATGAACGACTGAAGTTGTGGCCCACTCTAAACCATTGCGTCGAGAAAGCGAGCCCAGGAACGCATCGCCCGACTTGACGTCTTACGGTATTCAAAAGTGATGTCGTATGCAGAACCATAACTAGTCCGATGTCCGAAGGAGAGTTCACAGCGGTGCGCAGCCCACCAAACCCAAGTCACTTAAGTGTATGCTATTCACGGTAAAGTGAGCACTTTTGAAAGTCTGCTCATTTGGAATAATAGTCAATAAATTATATTCTATTTTAGCCTTAGACGTTAACTTTCGAGTCCGGTGAAGTATATACTGTGTTTATTACTTACATGGCAATATTGATTTTAAAAATGTGGTTAATTGATAAAAAAAACAGATGAAATTAAAAAGTAAGTAGGGTCTGAAAAGTGCTCACTTTACCGTGAACAGCATATAGAAAGGGAGGGGAAGCCTATGGGCTTATACACAGTAAAAACACTTTCTTTACAGCAAAGAAAAAAGTGATTTGAGGCTTTTTAGTTTGCGGTAATGAAATATTGCTTAGCAGCAACGAAAAGCTTTAAAAAAATATATTTGGTGTTACCAAATTTTTTCTTTAAGAATTTTTCTTTACCTTAATGCAACCAAGTATTTTATCTTTGCTGCAACATAAAGCTTTCTTTACTAAAACTGCAATTATCTTTAACTTAAAGATTAGTGCTAAAACTGTAAAAATTAATGGAAAATAACCTGACTAGTGTAAGGTAATATTCGCAAACTTGTGTGGGAAACGTAATTTTCCTTACGTGTAAGGTAAAATTACCGCGCTCTGGAGTAAAATTCACGCACACGGTAGTCAAAAATCTCCACGCATGGATGGGAAAATTACCTTACGACGTGTGCGTCTCTTCAGAACAGTCTCAACAGCTAAGTGGGAGGACGGCCGGAAGAACGATCATTTGCCACCCTGATAATTACTGATGCTGTTACGCTGTCTTCGTGATGTAATGGATAGCTCAAAGGCCTATCGTCCTGAAGGAACCGTGCTTCGCGCCAACCCTCCCGCAAATGTAGTGGATAGCTCAAAGGCCTATCGTCCTGAAGGAACCGTGCTTCGCGCCCAACCTCCCGCAAATGTAATTGATAGCTCAAAGGCCTATCGTCCTGAAGGAACCGTGCTTCGCGCCCAACCTCCCGCAAATGTAATGGATAGCTCAAAGGCCTATCGTCCTGAAGGAACCGTGCTTCGCGCCCATCCTCCCGCTAATGTAGTGGATAGCTCAAAGGCCTATCGTCCTGAAGGAACCGTGCTTCGCGCCAACCCTCCCGCAAATGTAGTGGATAGCTCAAAGGCCTATCGTCCTGAAGGAACCGTGCTTCGCGCCCACCCTCCCGCAAATGTAATGGATAGCTCAAAGGCCTATCGTCCTGAAGGAACCGTGCTTCGCGCCCATCCTCCCGCTAATGTAATGGATAGCTCAAAGGCCTATCGTCCTGAAGGAACCGTGCTTCGCGCCCAACCTCCCGCAAATGTAATGGATAGCTCAAAGGCCTATCGTCCTGAAGGAACCGTGCTTCGCGCCCGGCCTCCCGCAAATGTAATGGATAGCTCAAAGGCCTATCGTCCTGAAGGAACCGTGCTTCGCGCCCGGCCTCCCGCAAATGTAATGGATAGCTCAAAGGCCTATCGTCCTGAAGGAACCGTGATTCGCGCCCACCCTCCCGCAAATGTAGATGATTTTAAAGTTGATGTTGCGGTTGCTGTTCCTTACAGGATATAAGTAATAAAAATATTAACTATCTCCACATAATTTTATTATACAATATAGTTAATATTACATTAATTGTATGGGATTTCCCCCCCCCCCCCACACTCTCTTTTGTCAGGTACGTTTTCCGTACATTTAAGAGGTAATTTTATCTTACACGCTTCCCTTACATGAAAGGGAATTTTGCCTGGAATTTTTTTAAAGTGAAATTATTGTTCCGATAATACAATATTTTTGTTACAATTATTATATGCTTTAAACAAAAATTTTCTTTGCGAAAAAAAAGCTACTTTGCAGTGGTTCATATTTAAACAAAAATTTTCTTTGCTGCAACACAATTTGCATTGTGGCAAAGAAAGTGTTTTTTAGAGTGTACAGCCACCTATAATAAGGGGAATGGAGTGAGGAGAGGAATGGTAGTTGAAGGAAAGCAAGGGAGGGGGGAGAGTTGGCCGAGGAATGCGATTATTAGCCAGCAAATAAATTCTCAGCGACAGACGGCTGTTGCAAGATAATACAACTGAATATATTTTTATCATTGAGGACAGGAAAATTTCGCGTTTCATATTATCTGTATTATAGACTCAGCTGTCCTGTGTATTTCCTAGCATCAACTTCCTGTCTATTTAGCTGTTCTGCTGCCCCAGTGTGTAAAGGCTGTTCACGATCAAATGAGCACTTTTGAAATCAACCTTATAAAAAAAGTCACTGTCCCTGCCTGCATATATTTTAACGGGCGCACTGAGTGGCATGTGCCCAGTGAAGTTGGTAACGACGGAGGGAATGTAGTTACATATCTCAACGACGAACATAAATATAAAGTGTTAGGCAACTATTCATAATAATTTTATTTATTTATTTCGCCTTATTTTTTTTCCAATGTATCGAAGTGTAAAAATAAGCAGATTTGTGGGATTTTTTTTTTCCCCCACTTGACCGAAGTGTGAATAAAGTGATGAGGCACAAGGCAACGTTTATTTTATATAAGGCGGAAGAGTACACAACATTGTATACAAGTAGATCTCAAGCAGGGCTTTCAAATGTGCTCATTTTACCGCGATGAACCTATAGTAAGTTTTACCTCAGACCAAGTGGAACGGGATTCCATTGCATGTTTGCTTACAGGCCTTACTGGCTCTGATTTGACGTATCAAAAAACTCTGATACAGTCGCAAAGATAACAAAAATTTAAACGTTTTTGAAGTCTAGATCACCGTGAAAATAAATTCGCGGGATTTTCCAGCCTCTAGTTAAATCTTGATTTGTTAAACTAGAAGAATAAGTAACAAGCTTTATTCCTGTGCTCCTTTATTGGTTGTGCGACGGAGGGAATTTCAATTCTTGATGAATGACGTAGGATAGCAAACTCCTATTTATCTTAAGTAATCAAACAGTTGCGTATATACTATAAGTTTGTTGCGAACTTCCGACGCTTGATCGAAGTAGAATTTCGTCACTTACCTTCAAATGCGCATAACGATTATGTAGATTTGTGCGTGCACGTTTAAGCGTAAAAAATATTTTAAAAACTTTTTGTGGGGGCATTGATGAACTTGGATTCTGAAGTGCGAAGTTATAGAAATATCATTACTGCTTGATCTAAATCTTGTGTGCGTATTAATGATACCTATGTGTTTGCAAAATTCCTAAACACATTCGACCTTGCTAAAAGCTATCGATACAGACGAAAAATGAAACACGCGGAAAGTTATGCTCAGGGAAAGATAAAATAAAATTAGTTGAAGCAGATAATTTTTCCCTTCCCTTTTCAGAAGTTTCCCCGCCACGCTGCCGTGATGTCCGGGAGGGGGGGAGGGGGGAAGAAGCAAGAGGACGATAGAAATGCACGCAGACAAAATGAATAAAGAAAGAGTTGGAAAACGTGCGCTGGAATTAAAATCGCATGAGCGACTGCTTGCTGCGGGCAGATTCAAAAGCGTAGCAGTTGAAATTTTGACGCCCGAAGGCTTAGCCCGTATTTACAATTTGTTGAATATAGTTCCTTTGTGAAATGCTTCTACCGCGAGGGATTTTTTTTTTTTGCGGGCGTTTTAAAACAAAAATTACGCGGTCTATTTTTTTCCCTCTTCCTTGTTAGATTACCAGGCTGTCGGGTTATTTGTTTTTTTTTTTTTTTCTTTCAAGTCTTTAGCGCTTAATGTAGTCGAGACTGTTTGGGAGGATGGTCTGCGCGCTGTAACTTTCCAGCCTCGCCGAAAACATTTCTGGGTGAGCAGCCTGGGAAGTCTGCGCAATTGTGGAAACGAACGAGCCACCCGCCGCACGGCTAACTTCGTGCACATTAACCCCCACTTCTCCTCCCCAGGTGGGAGGGTACGTGCTCGCCAGTTTAGTGGACTGCAAACAAAAAGAGCTTCGTCCTTTTTTTTTTTTTTTTTTTCCAATTATAATTTTCTTGACTCCGCTTGTTAGTTAAAACTCGCGAATGAATTACGTGTGAATCTATTTTCCGTAGCATAAGAGTTGTTTAAAACGTATTTTGAAAGAAGAGGCGTTAACAACTAGCGTGTGTGAACTTTAAAGAAAAAAAAAAAAAAAAGAGGAGAGTGACTGGGGAAATAAATATTTCTATTATTTTTCCTCTCGTGTATCGCTTACGACCCTCATACTTTTCCGTACAAATAATATGATGCCCGTGTTATTCAAATAAATTTTATTCTACTAAAATAACTCTTCCCTTAGTGAAAGGTGCATTGGGAATAATTTGATAAAATCTAGTGAGTTATTAAATTATCAAAATAACCCACCGTGACGTAAGCAAAATGCAATTCTCGTTGAAGGAAAACCATGAAGAATTCCAGTTGAGACAATTTTATACTCATCTTGTTATTCCCTTACCAATCGCATTGACAATCCCAAAAAATACTATAGCATGAAAATATACTTGAGATTTCGTTTTTCATTAGGAATCTCTTAGTTGTACAATCATCTTCTCATGCCCTCTTGAAAAGTACTCAAAATTTCAGCAGATAATAAATAAAATAATAAACATTTAAGTCCAACCAGAAATAAGTATAATACTTCTTTCAAAACATAATTGCTGGAAATGGTTTTTAAAAAGTGCAAAATGCTGATCTATATATATATTTTTGTTGGAAATTACTTAACATTATCACATACCCGCACACCCAACTGACTTACCCAAATTTACTAATGTCCATATCTTACCTTTTTTTTTTCCAGGGTGATCCGGGTTCAATCCCCGGCCGGATCACTCCGGATTTTCGCAAATGGGAATCGTGCCGGGCGAGGGCGTTGGCCAACGGTTTTCTCGGGGATATCCCGTTTCCCCCGCCCTTTCATTCCGGCGCTGCTCCATACTCCCCTCAATCGCCCTCATCAGCTCTCGTCGAGACCTCGATGTTAAGAGCCGCCCAAATCTCTTCACACACATACACACACACACACACACACACACACACACACACACATATATATATATATATATATATATATATATATATATATATATATATATATATATATATACATATATATATATATATTAAAGGAACACCAAGTGTTGTTCAGGCATTTCATTGGCAATCGAAATGTGGCTGTCGCATATGAACGCAGACGTTTTTTTTTTTTTAAGCTGGTGCAGTCTCATTAAAGCGATTTTCATACGTGATAAGAGGCACACGGGTGAAAAAGGGCCACTTCACAGGTATGAATATCCTTTGTGAGCGAAAAGGATAACCATTTAGGCTTTACGGCAGTATCTGTTTGAGACGTAACTCTAAATAGTTTTAGTTTACGACAATGTAAATCTTGAGAATAACCTATAAAGTAATTTATTTCCAGCATTCACCTATGTTGCATTGCTGGCCAAGAATAAAAATAAACTTAACCGATTAAGTTTTCTTAAGGACACACACCAATGTATTGTATTTTTGGCAGGGCGCACGTTTCACGTCACACAGCTGAAACATTTTGGTTTAAATATTCGTGTATTTCAGCCATGGAAAGGGTCATGACACCGGTGTGATGGTCGGGGAGGGGGGGTATAGAGCATAATTGTACCGCCAAATTTATTAATGCAATTTTATTTATTACGTTAATAAATTTTGTAGCAACGGTAGTT
This sequence comes from Dryococelus australis, assembly GCA_029891345.1. NCBI lineage: Eukaryota > Metazoa > Arthropoda > Insecta > Phasmatodea > Phasmatidae > Dryococelus > Dryococelus australis. Next base: position 32,564,051 of record CM056995.1, on the reverse strand, counting down.
TAATTCCAGAAAATTTTTACAAACCACTGCAACGTAATAATATTTTTTAATCTGCTAACGATTTCTTGATATGGCGTTGTAATACCACTCAATTGGGCACAAGGATGCCCTCGATCCTCCGCCCCTCATCTGTTGACCTAATCACCCTTAAAAATCCTGTATAGGCGATTCACGTTAAAATGGGCACATTTGGAAGCCCTGCTTAAGATCTACTTGTATGCACGTTGTGTATTCTTCCGCCTTATATAAAATTAACCTTGCCATGGGCCTCATCACATTGTTCATGCTTCGGTCAGGTGAAAATGTGGAATTATTAGAAAAATGAATATGTTACAAGTCCGGTATTTTTTTACATTTAATATCATAAAAAACAGAAAGCGAAAGAAATAATTTAAATTATCAGAAATGGTTAACTAACACTGTTTATTAGACGTTAGATATGGAACTACTTTACATCCAGCAATATCAACTTATATGGGTGCATGTAACTCGGTGCACACGTTGAAATATATGCAGGCAGGGGCAGTGACTTTTTTCTAAGGTTGATTTCAAAAATCGCTCACTTTATCGTGAACAGCCTCTAACTACATTTGCACTTGTGTGTTCGTGGCAAAGAAGGACTAGAAGGAAACGGTATTTATTCAACTTGAAAGAAAAAAAAAAATACGAAGGTATAAATCCACAGATTCCTGAACTTCTCATTCTTTCGGGGGAGAGAATTTCAGTTAGTTGTCGCAACCATTAAAGAACATTTCTCCGTGTTTAGTGGCCAGAAAAATTAAGTTATTGGAGGAAGAAACTAGTGACGAAGGTTCCCTACGTGCATGGCGAGGAGTGTAGTGGAGAGATTTGGGCGGCTCTTGGCATCGAGTTCTTGAGAGCCGATGAGGGCGAAGCGACGTTAGCATGATGCAGCGCGGGAATGTAAGGGCGGGGGAACCGGGAGATCCCCGAGAAAAACCCGCCGACCAGCGGCATCGTCCGGCACGATTCCCACGTGCGAAAATCCAGGGGCGACCCCACCGGGAATCGTCCCCGGTTCGTCTAGATGGGAGGCGAGTAGTCTAACCACATATTCTATATGACAAGAAAATTGTAGAAACAATAAATGAAAGTATTAGTAAAATATGTGATTTGGTAAAAACTATGAATGATGATTTAACTGAGTAGTCTAGGGAGCGGATGAGAGTGTGCTGGAACCAAGGGCATTATTGAGTGAGTGTTCGTGTTTGTCTAGTGTTTTATCGTTTAAATTAAATAAATATCACAAATAACTCTGTATTTTAGATAAGAAACAGAATTTTCAGTAAATATAAAAAATTGAAAAGCTCCAAACACGAAATAGTTATAAAGAAGAACACAAGATCCGAAATGGATGCAAAACGAATTGAAGGGAATATGGAGAAAAACAGAAGAACAAAAATGAGGAAGAGAAGAGAAAGAAAGAGAGGAAAGAAAATGGGGAGAACAGAGAAGGAAAGTAGAACAAAAGGAGAGAGAAAAAAAGGAGGAGGAGCAGCCAGAAAGAGAAGAAGAAAGACAAGATCTGAAACGGATGAAATAAGAACGGAAGAAACTGCGGAGAAGAAAATCTAACTGCGGGAAAGATATGATTTGTGATAATATGTTGGTTGATGTCTGTGTATGTGTCTGTGTAAAAAAAAGGTGGTCGCCCGTAGGAGCGGAGCTCCATTCCCTCGTCGGCCGGGAAACGAAGGCCTGGGTGTCCAGAAGGGATATTTTGATGTCTTGGACGATGCTTAGGTTGGAGCAGAACTGTGGGCAAGGGGGGGGGAAGAACAAAATAGAATAGTACAAGTACGGAAGGGGCTGGGGGCCTTCGGGTTCGTGGGCGGGGCCATTCAACCGTTGGGTACCATGGCGGACCGGCCGAAAGGATGCCCGTCGGGGAGCTGTCTCGGTCTGGGCAGAATAGCTCATCACCTTTCTAGGAAGTGTGAATGATACTTTTGAATAGAAATAGAATTTGTAACTTAAATTACGGGCGCCCCGACTAACAGCCGTCTTCCCACAAAAAAAAATTGTATTTATGAAACTCATATACAGTTTGTTAAATTGTAGTAGTCATTATAGAATTGAACACTCCGGATAGCTGTACTGCTAATTAGGGTTAATGAAATAAAAAAAAGTCTAACCACTAAACCACCGCGGCCCCTATGTGGGCCCGTGGCGATGTTAAAATCTCCACGTGCACGTAAGAACACACATTAAGCAGGAAAATGAAACTAAATGGTTAACTGAACGCAAAAGAGCTATAAGTCACGTAACTCGGATATTATTTTCCAGCTGTGGTGTTGGCAGTTCTGGGAGTCGGGCCCCCAAGCCGGCGGGTAACCCAACTTCCCGTGACATGCAGGTTATTTCCTCTCCTCTATCGAGGTTCTCTCCAGCACGGAACTCCGCAGAATTGTGAACCCCGCTCCTGCGCGCCAACTTCCAACCTGACGCTCCGTATCTACGCCCAAGTCGTCTCGCTGTAAAGAAACCTCCTACGTTCCTTAGCGGGTGAGATATATCGTCCGTACGCACGTGACGTCCGTACGCTACTCGGCATTGTGCGTCGTCACGTGCTCTCCTCAAGTTAGTCTTCACACAAGAGGGATTCGGACACGCAGGGTAGGGGAAGAGCTGATTGGAGAGATTGGGGCGGCTCTTAGCATCGAGGACTTGGGAGCCGATGAGGGCGAAGCGAGGTTAGCACGATGCAGCGCCGGAATGTAAGGGCGGGGGAACCGGGAGATCTCCGAGAAAGCCCGCCCGACCAGCGGCACGATTCCCACGTGCGAAAATCCGGGAGCGATCTCGCCTGGAATCGAACCCGGTTCGCCATGGTGGGAGGCGAGTTGGTCTGACCGCTACACCACCGCGGCCCCAGAAGAGGAAGAGGGGTCGTTGAGATTCTCTATAAGGGACACTTTCGGCAGCTCAACACACTTTATCTGACCTTTATGAAATTATAAAGAAAAATTGTTATAAATGAGAAAATATTTTAAGTCCTATTTATGTAACGTGCAAAAGCCACTATTATTCAGCAGTCGCCATCTTCTCCGAGCATACACTACAACAAAATATTAGTTACAACTGTAGTCATAATTCAGTGTGATTTGAAATTCTGATTTAATCTGCTCTAGAACGGACGACAGCGACACACCCTGGAACAAAATATAATGAGCTCGGCAAGCGTTACTTCTTCGAACATAATTGTTCACGAATGCCATCTGTTAGCGTCAGATATAACTGTTATACGTATACATAGGGTTAGAACATCAGAAGACACATATATGTAACCGCGCTACTGGTAAATCACCTACACCGTGTTTATTAATATTCGGCTTTATTTTTAATAATTCTGAGACATGGGATTTATGCCGTCCAGTACTTTGTTCATAAGATATAATTCTCTAAGCGGAAGGCTAAGGGAAATATCGTTCAGTGCGGGACAGTTGGCAAACCCTACCATTGAAAGGTAAGCTAAAATACCTGTAATCAACCAAACGTGTTTTCTCTTGGACCCGATGCGTGAGAAAGAGACAATCCGCAAATTTGTGAACAAAAAAATACTAAAATCGAAGTCGTCCTAAGCTACCCAAACAAGCAGAGCAGTCGTGTCGAGCTGTTCAGAAATGTCGAAATGTGACGATGAACACCTTGGAACCAGTTAACATAGGAGCCGGTGTGTATCAAGTTGCGTCTGCAAGTGCAGGCGAGTGTAAAAAGGTCTCCGAACCATTATGGTCGACTCGGTCGGCGAGACATCGACACCCGATGAACCGTGGTTGTTCTCCAGTTGGCGAACTCCAGCACTTTCTAGACGAAGAGAGCCACTTGTACCAGCTTGTCGTGCTTGGATTGACTCATATCCATTCCAGTGCCCCTTTTTTTTTTCACTGTTAAGCCCCTGTCGCACCATCAAATATTTGCCTTCTGCTATATTTGACTACAAAATTCGAGGGCAAAATGCGGTCATAAAATATTTTCCTCCCAACAAATTTTTATCAAATAATCTTGAGTGGGTTTGAAAATTTGACGCACTTTCAAATTTTTTTTACTGGGAGAATCTAATTTTAAATATTATTTAACAATTATTTTCATAGTGAGATACTGCTTTTGTTTTTCCATGTAGTCCATTACAGGAAGAAATGTAAGTAATACTGCAATTTATTTTCGTCTCTTTACTAAATTAAAATTTTATTTATAAGATATGTTTCCTGCAGAATATAAAAAAAAAAAAAATCCTCTAAAATCGTAATATTAGGTGTAATATCACTTAAAATAGCATTCATGCCCAGACAGCTTCTACATAAATTAATTATCTTCAGAACTTACATCGTTTCCAGCAATTCTTCGTTATTATAAGTTTCTTGACGTCCATTTTTGTCGTGCACGATTCCGATTGGCTGAGTCCGTCAAACATCAATCAAATTTTTAGAACCGGTTCAATTTTCAAATATTTGATGGAAACTGAAGCCATCCAACTTTCTCAGCCAAAAATGGCGGCGTTTATGACGTTTCGATGATGTCATAATTGTCCAACTTTATTTGACCAAACTTATTGGAAGCAGTTTGACGGAAAAAAATTGACAGCGTGACAGGGGCTCTACATAAGGTTGTCTATACAACAAAAACACGATCAACCATTGCAAATTTGCAGACCACAGCGTTGCTACAGCTAAATATACTCTTCATGCAACTTTAAAAACATTTACATGGAACTATATCTATACAATAAGTGGTGGTATAGTTGATTCACGATTTCTTCGGCCTTTTCTGAAGCCCTGCTAAATTTCTACTTGTGGTTACTGATTACGTATCCTTCCGCTACACGTAAACATAAACAAAGCCATCTGACATCTACTTTTATAACTGTCAAATGCGTTGGTTGCTGTTTACAGCTGTTCAAAGAATGCTGTCATATTTTCTACGAATGTTCACAATTTAGGCGTATAACAATATTTAGGTCGGCTTAATAACTATTTGTTACACACGATATAGCACGTTACACATAATACACATTAATATTTAGCCACGGCGGTGTTTGTTACAACTGTGGCGGAAACAACAGTAGTATTTAACTTGTTGTTATTAATATGTGTTTGGATTAAAAATTAAAACGAAGGGACAACCAGTCCAACTAAACGACACAGTAAATTCAAGCACGCAACTCGTGTCGCTTATTTATTGTACGTAGCATCGACAAATGTAAACGACAGTGGTGAACATACAAACACATAAGCCTACCGTAACATTTATTCCACTAGTATTTACATGCATTGGTAATTACTGGTTTGTAGGTTTATTGTATTATTTATTTTTAATGTGTCTGGTTGGGCTTAGTATTATTTTTGGGACTGTGGCAGATATTCAAGTCACGGAAACATAAGCTCGTTACACAACTGTGTTTCAAACACCTAGAGCAAAGGTACAACGTTGTGATAAACGGACGTGAATTTAAATAAGTTACTGCGTCATAACATAAGTTCATGGTTAAAACGTATAAACTTTGCACATATTTGAAATCCACACTCATCTGGCCTGTGCACAACGATCACAACACGGCCACCATAGACTAAAATGGCGGCTACGCCCTTACACACGCGGCGATCACAACACTCGTTACAGTATATTAATTATCCCTGTCCTGGAAACACATATTTATCACAACATTGTAACTTCCCTAGGATGTTTAAAAAACACGAGTACGAACTTGACATTTCGTTCAGAAACACGCCGTGTCATATTTATGTCGCCACACACCACTAGCAATCGTAAGGCACTACGTAAACGGCCCGCCCGCCATATTGGGACAAGCGCTTGGCTAGGCCAGGTCTGTCAACCTGCTGGATTTGTAACTGTCGCGCAACGAGCTGTGTTGTACCATCGCATCTGAAATATGTCGTTGCATCTAAATACCATATAATACATATTTTAACAATAAAATCTCGTTTCAATTGTAAATTACAATCTCCAACATCATTATTGTTGCTGTAATTAGTATGAAATGTAATGAAATTATAAATCATAAAATGTATACCTTTCCTGCACAGGTGGTACGATCTTCCGAGAGAGAGAGAGAGAGAGAGAGAGAGAGAGATAGAAGAGAGACAGAGATAACAAGAGAGATCGAAACTCTCTGCTCCGCTTATTGAACTTTTATTTTGGACGGAAAAAAAAAACACCAGCCTATAAACGGGAATTCGCGCGGATATTTTCAACTGCAGCAATGAAATGTGTTTCCGTCAGTGCTACCTAACAATACAAATATATCAATTGGCAACATTTAACTTACAAATAGTATACATAAAAAGAGATTAAAAAAGATTGTAACGGTAAACTATTTCTTACCGACCATTGCCAACACGTCGCTGCTCTCGTTGTTAATTCCTATTTAATACGAAATAAATATTACAAGTTATATAAGATACTAAGGTAAAGTTTCATTTATTCAATAATTTGGCACTCTAAAGTTAAATATTGGTGGGATACAAGTTATTGGAAAAAAAAAACAGGTTGACATATTACGCCTAGGGTGATTTTTCAAAGGTTCGATTCCAAAAAGCCTAAGAAAGCGTGAATGGACTATAAGTAATATTTTTTTAAAAAGTGGAATGGACCCCCCGCGTCCAAGGTCAAGAAGCGAGAGAGCGATACGGGCGACACTAACACGCACTTCTAGCGCCTCATCGCTCCTACGCGCAAGGCGTGCAGTGTTTCCGCCGTAACACTGTACTGTGCAAATTAGGTCTGTAACAGTTGTATTTTATTACAGGCGATGAAAGCACGCAGATTAAACTACGCCCGTATCCTTGTACTTTACTCTTGCCGCTATAAAAAAAATGCGATATTTGACCATTTTTACGCTTTTTTTTTTCTCCGAGATATATACGTAATACGACAAAAGTAAAATAACAGTGGCATAGATAATGGTTTTTTTAATATATATTTTCTGACATAAAGTCGTATTTACCGAACATTTATTTACCAGGATACGCGTATTCGCGCAAACAACTATTTCACAAAAGCAACTCGTTTCCCACAGATTTATAGACTCGGTCAAACGCTCGAAAACTACGACAGTGGAAAGCAGCCTATGAGGAAATGAACCAATATTGAAATAATTTTGTAAAGCCTCGAAATCATAGACGATAAAAAAAAAACCGTTTAAAGTATTTTGATCACAAATAGTTCTTTTATTCTATGTTTATATGCCGAACATTTTATAAGATAGTTCTGACTTTCCCCTCCTTGATAAATAGTTCTCTCGTGTTAGGCAATCGGCGACTGCTGCTATGCTGGCTCGAAGCATATCCCGTGTACAGACGTGGCCAGATCTCACTATCTTGAGATGAAAAGATCTCATGGTTACTTCCAAATTTTCCTAGGTCCTTCAAAAGTTCTACTACAACGCCTTAGATAAACAAAGCTTTACCAAGTATACGGACAATGCACCACATTAGTTTCGTTTGATAATATCTGACAGGAGAACTACATCTTACTGGGCATTACGAGCAAACCCATATTTTCTACGTGTTTTTATTAACTTTGATTTTAAATGAAACATTTTAATTTACACGTGAAATGTAAGTAAAGATGAATATGACAAAAAATAACATACTTCTATGCCGACAAAAGTATAAAACGCTTGTGGCACATTGCGTATTCACAAAAACAACCAAACACATCATACACTGGGTGATTTTGCAAGCGTTTGTTTTGTAAAGTGCGGTGAGAAGTTGCCACGATCTGACTATACTATGATATCCACACAGACGCACAACGGAGGAAAATGATCTCCCAATGCCGTGGTCGGCATAACGATCGCGCTAGCCAATGACGGGAGGTTGTCGTTATTCACCAATTATCGTGCTTTGCAGCACAGGCTATTCTAAACCGGAATCAGTGACGTGACTGAGGATATACGAACAACTAGAATTCAATCAGTGAGCAACTACCTTCCGCCTATTCAGCCCTGCATATCGGGAACCAGTTATTTGAAGTTGGGAAACGGACAAATTTTTTTTTTTTACTGGAAAAATCTAATAAGAATTACTATTTAAAAAAAATATTTTCATAATGAGATATTGGTTTCGTTTTTCTGTGTGGTGTTCTCCACACAATGATATTTAATGACTCTGAGTTCCTAATATTATGTGCAATATTCACTTAAATAGCATTCACACCCAGACAGTTTCTTCATAAATTCATTATCTTCATACTTCGTTTCCACCACTCGTTAAGGTTTCTTGACGTCCATTTTTTTTGTCGTGCCCGATTCTGATTGGCTGAGACCAACAAACATCAAATAAATTTCAGAACCGGCCCAATCGTCAAATGTTTGATGGGAACTGAAGCCATCCAACTTTTTCAGATAAATATGGCCGCGGTAGTGACGTTTCGATGACGTCACAAACGTCCAACTTTATTTGGCCGAAATTATTAGAAGCAGTTGGACAAGAAAAATTTGATAGTATGACAGGGACTTTTGGTTTTAATGACAAAATGTTTCCGATGCAAAATTGAACGTTCTTCGCCGCTCTTAACTAAAGTATCATCGTCGTAGAGCTAATAAGGAAATTCACGCCGCTCACATCTATATGTTGAAACATTAAAAATTAGTGCAAACCAACCGCAATTTAACGAAACTCTACACTATAAATCTAAATCAGTGATACCAGCCAGTGAAATAACATTCACTGAAAGTCAGCTGATAAGTTACTGCTGACCGGCGAATCAAGCAAATCAATTGAGAACATGCGATTGATGGCAGTGGAATTCTTCACATTTAGAGGGAATCGCAAATAAATCAGTGAAATTCTGCCACTATATTAATTAGTTATCTGGCACTGACTATAATTTGCTCACTTCTCACTGTTTTTACCGATTTGGCTCAATGCTCGCTGTTTCAAGTTTACAGTGTACGAACGCTACAGTATTACCAAAATCTGAGAAGCCCTGTTCACTACTCTCTTATAATTTCTTTGTTTTAATTAGTGTCTTGCGTTTGAAACTGGAAGGTGAGGGGCTAGAGTCAAGAGCTATGGAACATTTTGGTTGTCTTTCAAACTTGCTAAGTAATTTTTTCCATTAAAATAATTGGTTGTTTATACACCGTGGAACACCTGCAAATGGAAGACACGAAATGTTTTTTTTCAAGCGCACTCTATAAAACACAAATACAGAAAACTTACTCGGAATCTCACAGAACTGTTTTTCTAATAGTGTGTCCAGTCAGGGGATATCAAAATCAGTACGGTGCTTTCTTTTTTCCGTAAGACACACACGCAGTCTTGCGTTACTGGCAGATTTCACTCGCCAGTTATTTCTCTAATAATCTATTTATGGTTTCTTCACACTTTTTGAATCAAACCTTTGAAAAATCACCCCACATAAGACGTTCTTTATTGTTTAATAAATATGCCATCAATCACAAGCATTTTATAATTCTGTTGACAAAAAGTACCTTATTTTGGTTAAATTTAACTTTCACTTAGTATAATATTTATTTTATAATTAACACGGATAAAATTTAAGAAAATATATATATGTATTTACCCACGTACAGTATAGCATTAGGCCGGTTTTCAACAAATACGTGTAAATATATACACCTGATTATAACACCAGCAATGGAAAAAGAAAAAAAAAATCATAATATATGTAGTGGCCAAAACTGGATGGTAAAGTAAGATAGACTTGGCAGACAGATAAATATTCAGAACTAGCGCATTAATGTCAGAGAATGTCCTCACGCGTTATTTCAAAGGACACGCAACCCAGTCAATAAAACCAACCGAAAGAAAAAATTTTTAAAAAAATCCGTGTCTACAAATTTAAAACTCACAACTTTAATAAGATTTTAAAATACTGAAATACTTTTCATCCATCACTGTTACATTCACAGACAGCATGTGCCCAGCTGGGGCGGTTAAAATATATGTACTTAAGAGCAATGTTCACTCCAGAATCACTGAATCCCTAACCAGCTAAAGACATCAGATGAAATGCGAATTAAAACACAAACAACATACTCTTTAATATTTTGTACCTAAGTCCGTGGCAAAAAAAAAAATATATATATTTCACTGCTTTTGGAACACACAAAAAATCTAATTCAATTCATGTGCAGAAATGCGGTGGTTTAAAACAATTCTCAAGTCCTCCCTCAAAGCATCCAATTATACGCCTTTTAATACTTTGTTTGCAAGGTTTCTTACAGGTTTTCATTTGTAACCCTCCCAGAATTTTCGCATAACAATTTTGCTCAAGTGCATATTAAAATGATTTAAAACGAAATATTAAATCTTCCCTTGCTCAATTAATTTGAGTAATTGATGTTGTTTATATCTCATTTTATGTTTGGAAGTGGCAGCATAATGATTTGGCACAAGCCCACCTTCAATCAGTAGTGTTTGCCTAGCGTATAGATTGCCGTAGGTGTTCTACACTGTTAAAATAATTTTCTTCATTTTACGGAAAAGTGGTGGTAAAAATGTATCCATAGGTGTCCGTAACTCTCCGTAAAATTACGGACACACAGATTTTCAAAAACGGACTTTCCGTAAAATTCACGGAACCTCTTCGTTAATTCCTTAGTTAGTTTTCTGTACTTCTAGTTTAAATAATGTCTTATATCTGTTTTATTTTAATTTTCACTATGTGGGTATTCTCCTGTGTATAAAAATATATTTAAAAAAGTTAATTTTTTTTAATACTTAGGCAAGATTTTAACCCGAATCAAAAAGTTGCAAGTTCACAACCCTAACCACTTACCTACAACGCTCACAGAATTAAACTTGTATAACTTTTTAATTTCTATATTTGTCACAGAACCAACGTTTTTAGTGTCAGTTAAAGTTAGTGTATTTTAAGTGTTGCTTAGTGTTACACATGCTTGTTGCCACTTTTTAATGTTTGAAAGAACAGCTCTTAGTGACACGGATAACCTTAACTGCCGCAGAAACGATAATTTTCTGGTAACAGTATGGCAAAGGAAGTTTCGTATAGACTCGGCATTGTTGGTATCCGCAACCCGAAGTTATAGGAAATACAGAGATTTTTCGTATTTTGTATTTACGCACTTAACTCCTTTTTTCGTCATTATGAATTGCGTTTCCGTATATTTACTGTGCATTTTCGTAACACTTTCCGTAAATATACGGAGAATTTTAACTGTGTATTGTTCATTTCGAAACGCTGCTAAAGTCCTTTCTCCGACGCTTTTAATAGCTCAGTGTTGGTCATTAATTTAAATACGCCAATTGAAGTCTACAGGCTTATGAAAAGCAATATAGAAGAACTTTATAAAGTGTAATTCTAAATAACGATATCTCGCAACTTTGCGAGGAACTATTTGGCAATATTTTGCGTACTATCTTGCGTCACGATAACATAAAAATTGATGGCTTTCGAAATGGCTCGGCAAAATTACGTCGCTCTGGTATAATATTTGCTCTCGTAGTTATTACAGTTTTTTTTTTTTTTAGGATTTCCCTTTCCTCTTTCTTCTCTATTGGATTGTATAAAATTATCTCCAGTGCGCCCTTTAAGCCCCTGTCACCAGTGGCGGCTGCCAGTTGAAACTGTTACGGATATTACTTAAGGTCATTTCCGCACAAAAAGGGGCTAGGGGCGTAGCTGCAACGATAGTTACCGGTAGAGATTTTATTGTAACTGAGAGGGCTTTATTCGTGATATGAGACACAGACAATACAATACTGTAACAGTCACTGTAAAGAGGGGGGAAGGGGGCTACTTTAAATGTTATTAAGTTATTAATATAAATTAAGTTATGACTATCTCACGCCATATCTCTTTATATCTAAGTCGGACAGTCCCGATCTGAATCTTGATGCCGGAGGCTGTTTCTAGCCGATCGGATGGCTGCGGGCGGACACACCCATATTGTGGTCATCCCTGGCTGCTGCCCGGATGGTGGTTGATAGATGCCGGGCCCTGCCTTACAGTGGTCCATATCGGTGCGTCGTTTAGGAGTCCGTATTCCCGATCGCTAGCTGGTGGAGGGGTTTTTTTTTAGCAAGCAGCCTCCCCCGGTGGTTGTCACAATAAGTCGTCACAATTTCTGACGTCCTGATTTGACTCTGCAGGAACCATGTATGGATTCCCAGTTAGGGCTCTATTCTACTCTGTCATAACAAAACGAACCCCGTGCTACGGATGCAGTCAGCTTCAAACCCCATCCCCATCCCCCTCATCAACCGATTTGCCATACTTTTTCCAGCATGTGGGTAAGTAACGATCTCGTCCCACCCCTCCCCCCATCCCGCAAATATGAGATTTATTGGACCACAAAGTGGCAGTCTACGTGGTATAAGCTATTTTGTAGAAAACATTTTCCCTTCTTAGTAAAACCACGCGGATCAGTCTTTAATGTATCTCATTAAATTAACGGAATGGCAAATAACTTTACTTAAATAAATCTATTTTTCTATTATATATCCGATATCATGACTGGCTTCATTGCATGATTTTACCACTATTCCAAGTTAATCTCCTAGGGAAAATAATACTACCACGCGACACACTTTTGCCCATACCAAGTAAGTCTTTTATCCCGTTGAGATAAGACAAAAAACTTGCAAGACAATCATAAAGATAACGCCCGGTGTAATTTTAAAATCTGATGGGGTTCATGAAAGAGTGAAAACGAGTTTGGGAAATTACGTATGTGTAAACACTGATAATATTCTGCCATCAAATTCAAAACTCGTTTGTTTACACTTCGAAGATGTACTGGAATTGAAGATTATCAGAGCTCGCGCCACACATTTGAAATAATATAACGGCAGCAAGAGCACCCAGATATTAATAACAACAGTTTTAAGATCTTAATTAGCTGCTCTTTACAATTTATCACTTTTTAAAAAATGTCCCGTTAACTTTACTATATCTCCTCCTGTTCTCGAGAAAATGGCCTCACTTTGTCAAGTAGGCGATGAAAGTATATGTTTTGTTTCTATTCAAATTCAGGGCAAAGTTATTCTTATCTAAAAATTCAAAATGTACTTAGTTCGAGCCTCTATACTGTGCACAAAATTTGGTCGGCTTATGCTTTAAAGTTAAACATCACAACTTTATCGTCTTTTAATAGTGAAATACATCCTCCATTTTTCCCACGTGGTTATGATGTTCAGATGTTTCTCGATTTAATAAGTCTTAATAATTATGTCATACAAAGGTGGATTTTTGTGCGTAATCTATTAAAAAAATTTTCCGTGTAATGTTCTGGTTTAGCAATACTAGTTCTACAAAATTATTACAATTAAAACAAATGTGTTTATATTATTTTCTTCCAAAGAATTAAGAATATTTTGGATAATCGATAATCATTATTTGATATGAAATGGAAATAAGTGAGTTTTTTTGGAACCTTGCCACATACTTTTCGGTCATTTCTCAATAAACCTAGCAGCAGTGAGAAATTAATAATTAATTTGCTGGCAGTTACACAATTCTGTGGATTTGTATATTGTATTTTATTTGAATTAAACAAACAGTTTTTATGTTATTAACTCTACACTATTACCCCACATGAAAACCAAGCGGAACATTTTATATTTTATATATTTATAATATGATTTACTTTCCATTGATTTTTTTTTCAAAGTGTAATAGGCGCATAACTTAAATATAAAATTACAAAGACTGTAAAAAAGATCAACTAATCATAGACATGCATTTCATACAGAGCTTAAGTTACAGTTTCGGTTTGAGATTTATGAACATACTTCACAACACTATTTAGTTGACGCAACCAATGAACTGTAAGGCTTCATGTTTGGCTGTAGTAATATAGACAGACGCGAAGGATAAAAGTGTTTAAAATCTAAAAAATATCTGTGTCAATTGAATTATATACGCATAAATTAGGAATAAATCATGTAGAGTACGAATGTTTGTAAAATGACAACAATTGTGGCAAATTACTACTTACCCTAATTTTATACTGTAGATTGTGATTTGATTGGGAGAAGCTAGTGAATAGTGGGGGCGTGATGGTTCTAGATACAAAGGGATGCCGCCTTTTTTTATTTACCTAATTAATTTGGTATCAAAGGGATAATTAAATTGATTGAAAGGGTTAATCAAGAAATGGTTAATCAAAAAGAGTTAATCAAATTGAAAGTGATAAATCGAACGAAAGGGGTGAATATTTTGAAAGGGTTAAATGTATTGAAAAGGTTATTTTTTTCTTGATTTTGTTGTTGTACTTCTTTCTTTCTTTCCTTCTGTGGGGAGTAGCAGGAGCTCTGTACTATGTTGACGCTGTGGTGTTCTAAAGGCTACTGACCAGAGAATGTTTTTTTTCCTGGCAAGCCCCCAAATGCCACTACGCCAGCGTGAGTACCTTCACAGTTCTGTGTGCCCTCCGGCATGCTTGTTAGTAGCTAAGATGGTTGAAGAATGGGGTGCGTCTCAGGGCAGGCTCTTTACGCCTTAGGTCAGAGATAATTAATAAAATTGGGCGCATGCATCTTGGCTGAGCAGGGTTGTCTGGTGCCATGGCTGCAATTGTAGCCATGGGCACACCCCGAAAGAAGAAGGGTCTAGTAAGGGGCATAGAAAACCAGGCAAAGCGGAGAGGGCCTGGAGAAAACTATGCGACAGTCGCTGAGGATAAAAATAATTCCTTTTAATGGATTAGGGCTGGAGATAGTAGGGTTATAGTTAATTCGCTAAGATAAACTTTGTGAGGTTAATGAGGATGAGATGAAATGTGTCTATCCACTGCTGGAATGTATCCAGGATCGTACCACAGTAGCACGGCCCTGGAGGCGGGGGACAGAACTGCGTCACCCGCCCGCAGATACCAATTATCGCTCTGGAAGCAGAAAAAAGTGTTAGTTTCCAGGCATAAAAATAGGAGTAATTCGGAAGGGGAGACTGACCAGAGAGGTGGGTTGCAATGTGTTATTTAGGTATTTAGTTGAGTGCAAGATTGTGCTAAGAGTAATTCTTCTTATTTTTTTATAATTATGATGTGTTTGTAGGGATGTTGGTAGTAGATAGGTGATTTTAACGAATATATTTAACACACGAGAGAATTTCAGAGAGTTAAAATGATTTATAAGAGTGGCCTAAATGTAAATTTTATGTTTATTTTTTGGGGTTTGGATAGCAGCAGCATCGATGTTCACCCTCGGAGGTCGGCGTTGTACTGCAGTGTGATGGGTTGGGTAAGAGATAGTTGAGTTTTGTGCAAGAATGGCATAAGTGTTATGTTTTGGGGAAGAGTTTCGGGAGCAAGGCTCATGTCCGTACACTTGGGAAGTTGGTGCAGAAATGAAGTATTGGAGCATTATGCGAAATGGCTGAAATGTGTATTTGGAAATAAATACTATTACGGCGAAATCAAATGGTTATGAAATAACGATTGAAAAACTTGGAAAGAGACATTAATATGATTTACGTCCACAACAGTTTACTAATAGAAGTAAAATGGGCATGAATGCAACAAATCAAATACTAATCATAATCACTCTATGACAAACAAAAAAGGAATTAACTATCCCAATTCCACAAAACCACACCCATATTAAATCACACTAATATAAACGAAACAATTTGCAGACCATTCATATGCATCCTGAATTATACCTACAACGAAATAATTAGCAAAGCCAAAGAAAGGTATCTTATTTCCCGAACAATCTAGGTGTCATAAAGTAATGACTTATTTAAAAAAAAATCCAGAAAAATCCAAAACCCCTTACCCTCTTAAGAAAACAAGGAACGAACTGATTGAATACTCTTCACATACAACAAAGTAATTAAATATTTACCCAGGAAAAAGATATTATACAGCCATACCCAAGCAAGGGACAACATACTCTCATCGGCACTCAACCCTACGATGCACATGCAATGTATTATCAAATGAATTATCCCAAAATCTATGTAACACACACATATTAAATCACATGTTCAAAAATATAAATAAATAGTTAAATATTAACCATGGACAAAGAAATATGAATTATTCAAATATGAAACATGAAAAACATATCTACACATTTCAAATTCAATATAAATTATCCACGCACAATTTCACTTAACAGTCCTGTATAGCGTATATTCCTTGAAAAAATCAATTTTAAAAATATGTAACTCACTCATGTTACAAACAAAAACCTTGTAAACACATTTACACACAACAGCACATATCAACTTGTATACAATCACGTAAAGTAGATTTAAACATACAGCCCTCATCACAATGTTAGCGAGTCATACGTTGGCGAACTGTTACATGCTAATCAATGTATCATATTTTTATAAACAATACGTACGATTACCTTGTATGAAAACGCGTAGCTATTATTTTGTTCCCTATCACATTGTGTGTTACGAAGGAAACTTTAGCATACAAGAGCTCTGCTCACTGTCCAAGCCAATGGCTACCACAAAACTAAAATGCTCGCATTGGAGAAACATGCCCTGTTCTCCTGTCTCACACTCTCCCTTACAGATACCTGTTCCAAGACATCGACCTCTAACAAGAACGAAGCCACACTGCTCGTTAAACTCAACCCTCAATGAACAGTAATTTTTTTAAATTTTGCCTTGTTTTCTGTTAAGGCATAAAATCGTTGCTCTGTTATGAATCTGCAAACTATTTACTATGTTAAATATCAATGATTTCGCTTTTATAGGTAATATCCACACAAGGTGATTTCACAGTGAGACAATATTGCTTATTGATATGGGAATGCTCTCAGACAAAGTGATTTGTCAAATGTTGCGAACACACATGTTAAACCACGTGAAGGAAAATATTACATATTGTTTTCACATCCAATTATTTCTGCTCACTGAAAACTTATCAATTAATCAGGCAATTTTTGTTATGTTTATATACATTTTTCAAGATATATATGTAAAAAAAGGCACACTCTCAAATAAATAAATGTTCTTCACACAAACATTGTATAAAATCTTGTCCTCTGGTTGATACAGTAATATGTTATATTTTATTTTTGTGAAAACATTAACTCAATCACTAATTTCTTTAAGAAATATGTTTTATAAAATTCCAGACATACACTCAGTTTGGAGGTAAGGTAAATAATAATCAAAATAAAACAAACAATCGGATTGAAATAGATTTTAATATATTATTTTTTGCCAACAAACATAATATTTATTTACATAGATGTATACAAAAATTCACATTCTTCTTAAAATATTTTTCCATTGAACATAATATTTATTTACATAGATATATACAAAAATTCACATTCTTCTTAAAATATTTATTTACATTTATAAAAATTCAGAATCTTCATAAAATATTTATTTACATACACAAAATTTCACATTTTCCTTTATTCATTAAATAGACATTCAAGTATCACACTTTGCGTGTTTGATGGCATATTTGGCTAGGATGTAGTAAGACATTACTTCCACATCTGGGGAATGGTGCTGATAATATTTACTTAATGTCGCAGGGAGACGAACTCGTTACTCTCAAATCTGTGAGAAGTTGTTATTCACAGCGGATTCTAGATGAAGTGTTGATACGTTACACTTTCAGATTATATGTTAGTTGTTGTGAGTAATTAGATGACAACTGTTTCACTAATTCGTGTTTATTTTTGTACTTTGACTAACTCACTCATGATGCAACTGGAAGTTTGATTAACTCACTTGGGATGCAGCTGGAAGTTTTACTAACTCGTAGATGATATTGTGTCAGTTAACTAGCTCACTGGTGGGTTAGTAAGGGGATGGAAAAAGAATTTAGGAAGGTATTCTGTAGTGCCCCCAAGGTAAGGTTGATATTCCATCTGCCTCAATGTACCTGCTTATCATCCATATCTGACAACACTACATTTGTTACACGTTCGGTGTAGACTTGATGATCACACGAACAGAACTGATATTGTGCCACCATTACCCTTGTGCAATTTTCGAGGCAATCTCGATGATCCTCGTACCTGAGTGATTGCAACATGTTGGGTTTTACACCCTTCGCCTTACAAATACTTTGCTCATTCGCAACAACGTATGCATAAAGCTTAGGATGTAAACCCACAAAGTGTGTGATTATGCACCCAGCACATTCATTCTTTATCACCCCTGTACAGCCTCTGTTCCTGTGAGGGAATCCTTGTGTGTTATCGAGCCCATAGTTGGATGTATCGAACCACGCCTTTAAATCTGGGGTAATTACTTTATTGATTTCACCACAAGGAACAGAATATACCAAAGAATCGGTGTCACAATAGAGGCGGTGCAAAGCCGGCAGAAGAAATTTTGTACACATGTAGTGATATTAAAATTCGTATACAGTTAATTTTGATGGATCAAGAATTGCAACACCGGTGTACAAAGGTTTGTTGAACGCAACAGAACTCTTTGATATCTCGAGAATGACCAAGTTTTCATCGATAACCTGCTGTGCCTGGAATGTAGGAAGTCCTATCAGCTCTACAGCCCTACAGATCCTGTCATACCCCGAAACGACTCTGATATCCCTTCCCCGGTGGACATTCTGCAAGGTTTTTCATAAACAGAATTATTCATCAAATTGAAAAACAATTTTTCGAATGCGTTCGCAGCGTGGGCACATTTCTCAATGTTAAATTCGATGTATGCCATCTGCTCAAAGCGTAAAATGCGACCAACAGAGTCAAGTTTGGCCCTTACATCAAGTACTGCCTCAGTGTTTCCCCATGTATAACTTATTTCTTGCGTGGCATAAGTGTTAAAAGAAGTTTTACATGCAAGCCATTCGGAGGTACGCCATTTTCTGGGGCCAAAGGCAGATCAGATCGTTTATCATGACACTCATTCGGAAAAGATAGATCAGCTTCCGCGAAAAAACAAATGTGAGCATCATTTACTGTGTTTGCAAAATCCCATGAAGAGAACACGTCAGCCTAAACACACTCGAAATTACCAATTGGAAGCTTTAAACCGCATCTCATGACTGTACAGCCTGTTCGACGTTGAAATAGCATATATATTTCAATGCCACACTGGGATCATAGTACTCACCCATGAAAACATTGTTGGCTTCTGCACGTCTTTTTGAAACCTGGGTAATGCCACCACTAACCCTGCATTCTACAAAAAGATACATGTCAGGATCAGTCAACAGCTCTAGCCACGCGTGTGACTGAAAATAAAGTATCCCATGAAATAGAGAGCTGTAACGTACATGGCGAGGTAAAGACAGTAATGAGCAAAATATAAGGTCCTGAAATTCTCAAAAACACCAGCCAGCAAACAAGCGTCCACACATAAGTAATGAATGGTATACTACACCAAGTTTATACAGTTGAACGCATCCCATGCAGCTTGAGCGTGAGCATAATCCTCAATACTAATGCCTCTGCCTCTTATCACATTATGAAATGCATCCTTTGGTGGGAGTGACTTGCACATCAGACTGTCTGGCTACTTAACAAAGTCATAAGGAAAAACTCCCTTCCGTTTTGCAAATTCGAACTGGGTGTTATCTAGAAACATCTATGGTACACACCACTTCCTTTAAATTGGGTCTGGAACAGCAGAATTCCTTTTTGCAAATAAAACGAGCCATACTTCAGGCACAAATTCTACAGAAATTTCACGAAGGTCAAGAAATTATTCTTGCTTATGATGCCAGTAATTCGACTGTCAAAGTACTAGGCCATATAATTATTATCCATGGCATGTCCATCGATCCCGATAAGGTTGCTCATTCAGATTGATCCAAAATCCCAACAACGTAACTTCGTGACCTTCACATCCAAAAAGTTTTCGGCTCAAGAGGAATGCTGGTCCACGATGGAGCGAGAGCTATCCGCCATTAAATATTTGTGTTCTCACTTCTGCCAATACCTGTATGGCAATAAGTTTACTATTGAGACCGACAATACAAGCTTAAAGTATTTACGCACAATGGCAGATCACAATGCACATATTCAGAAAATGGCTATAGCTTTAAGCGAATTCGATTTACAAACACACATTGTTAAGGGCTCTCAGAACACATTACCTGATGCATTGAGCAGGCTGCTCACAGCACCCCAGGTCCCTACCCAGTATGTAACTGTGCATGGGAGAGTTTACGATATCACACTCCCTTTAGTAAAATGTCAGTCCCTTTTCACAGCCCTCGCGGAATCTATCTTTCAAAACACACATAAAGCAGCAGAAATAGCTCTAATGTTACCAAATACTTCAGAATGCATTTTGATGAATTCGAACAGTACTTTCTCACATATTCGTCTCCAGTAGACAAGGATCACCTTGTTAAGGCTGTTCATGATGAACACATTTACCCATCACCCTTAATATTGAAAATCGTTTCTACCTTGTACCACATAAACATTCATGTTATTAGGTAATGCTTCACTACCCCTGTTACATCATATTGTATCGACCTTATTATAGATTGTACCATTCTTGTAGTTCGCTTTGCCGGAATTATACATTTTCTCCCTTTGCATGCACACAAACAGGAATATGTCCACATTCATGACGACTTAAATTTTTATTTATGTCCCATCACCATTTCTATCTCCCCATTTATTGGCGAATGTGATAATGACCCTCACATTTCCAAACTTAAACAGGCATTAGTGCATCCAGATCAGGCGGACACCCATTATCGGCATTTACGTCGTCATTGTGGCATGGCTACCAATGGCCAAATATTCTTGAAAGTAAACATGCCCCAGGGCCTCACGAAACTTACACTTGTCCCCCTGTTTTATGTCCCGGAAATAATTCCGGCACACAATGGTGCCATTTTCGGGGGATGCCACTTTGGGGTCCTTAAAACACTCCGAAAAATAAAACAGTCTTATTTTTGGGAATCCATGGCTGACAATGACAAAAAATACGTACAATCATACCCTGTTTGTCAGAGAGTTAAGGCGATCACATCGCAGCTCATGGGTCAACTCACTCCTTTCCCACCTCAATCCCTCCTCCACACCTGGGCTCTGGGTGCTAAAGATCCTTTACCCCCATACGGCATGCCGTAACAGATATGTTTTAGTCTTGTCACAGTACGCCACATGCTATATTATTATCAAACCCATTCAGGCCATTGATGCTGCCACATGTGCTGAATTTATTAAAGACTTAATTTTACATTTTTGATGCCCTCAGCAAATATTGACGGATTGGGGCACCTTGTTTCAAAATGAGCTTATAAGTAACCTTAAATCCCTAGGCATTAAAAAGCTCACAACCACGGCCTACAACCTCCGCTGTAATGGTTTAGTGGAATTAAATAACCGCACCATTGGGGAACAACTTACGACAATTGCCATTACTGACCCATTAAACTGGAACCTGTATGTCCCATTTATCCAATTTAACATCATTAGTAGCATTAACAGTTCCACACAGTTTATTCCATTTTATCTTCTTCAAGATGTGGAAGCTGCTCTCTATACTCAAGTTGTTGGCACTAAGTTTTCTAAGCACACCCAAGATTAATGCGAAAAGCTTCTCACAGTTCGTGAAGCAGCTAAACAAAATTTACTTCATGCTCAGAGACTCCAATAAGTCCGCCTTCGACAAAACCGACCACAAGAACACTTTAAAGGTCAACAATTATGTGTGGGTCCGTAACCGCGGTAGACACAAGGCCCTCGCTATTTGTTACCGTGGACCATATAGTGAATTTGCTATTCTGGGGGAATCCTCTATTCAAATTCAAGTTAACAAAACCGGAGCTCCAAAATACGACACTTTCTCTTTAAGACATATCAAAATTTGCTTACTCCCATTAACCTACTAATTATGTACATGTATTTATATTACGTGTTTTATGTCTTATGCCAGTTTAAAAGTGTGTTACAGTGTACTGCAATCTTTCCTCTACACGCTTCTACACTTTATGGGCTCCACTTCAGTATCTGCCGCTCATAAGGGGACGGCAATGAGGCACTGCTGGCACATCTCCTGCTTCGTACTCATTATCCGTGACCAGTACAGCCTACAGCATGCCCATCGTGCATCGTTCGTGCCTTCCTCTCTCCCCGTGCCCAACTGCTGCTTGCCAGCGGCCGCTCTTCACACTCAAAGGGTGCCAATTCACTTTGCGGCCTCCGCTGTACGGACAGCTGTGGCGAGGTACATCATGCCGACCATCCAGGTTGGCAGCACTTCCTGTGGGCGTGGCCTCGCCGCACCAGAGGCGACCATTGCCGAGGCAATGCGCCGCATATGCCACGTCAGCCGGTTGGGGTGGGGACTTATACCTGTCTGCTTGGGCATCCTGACCTGGGCGATGGGTTTTTGTTCTGTTTTCACAGCTGAGAGTGGCCAGCAAACGACCTTCAGGATGCATGTGGTATCTACTATGTTGGCGTGGAACCAGACGTGCTCGATGAGGCCAGCCTACTGCTGGTCTACCCACTACAATTGCAATTTCCCTCCCCTTCCCAGGCCCTTGACCAGTTCATTCGTGTTGCTTGTAAAGATAGGGACATCACGATGTGTGCAAATGCTAAAATACTCTATAATTACATGCAGGTGATAGACACTAACATAATACAAGATTATCATGCTGATGTCAGTACCTCCTTCCGCGCCAAGCGCGGTATCCAAACGATTGGTGACATCGGGATTTGGTATTGTAATTTCCTTACAAACACACACCCTCATGTCCTTCTTCAAAACGACGCCAGCCTCGACCAATCAATTCACGAACTTGCCGCGAACGTACACAGTGCACAAAGGTTCTCAATGTATCTTTTAACATTATAAATGACATTACTCATAAAGTGTAATCGAAAGTAAGCTCTTTTAGCAAAGTCATTAATGGTATTACTACAATTCTCAAATCACAAACGTTAGTGTTTGATGCTGCATACTCCCTAGAAACCCAAACCTATTTACTTATTACGAGTGTTTTGCAACTCATTAATAATATTTTAATTGATCACTCCATTGAGTCGTTTATTCATGCCTGCCAGCTGCACAAACTGCCGTTAGGGGCGGTCAACAACTCGCAATTAATGCATGACCTTGTGGCATGACAACAGCAATTAAGGAAATCGAATCTCACCCTCAGTATCTCTCCTCATGACTTGCACAAACAGTATTCCCTTAAACTGGCGGAATGTGCATTTTACGACCAGCATCTAGTAATCAAATATCAAGTTACTATAATAAATTTCAATTCTCAATGGCGTGTGTACCACTTTAAACCCGTCTCCTACTTGTTCCAGAATCACTCATGTAGGATCCAGTCACCTGCACCTGTCATTGCGATCGATCTCAACTCAGGCGTTCTTAAAGCCATCTCGCCGTCCCCCCACCCATACCAGGATGTTTTACTCATCCAATCTGAATCACTCCTAGGTGACGACGCCAAATGCATCAAGACTAGACTGCCATATTGCTTACGGATGTCACTTCTTGTTTCACCCTTGTACGTATCACTGCACTTCTTCCACCTCTTTCACGGTCACCTACATTTACCAGCATCAATTCGTGCTCACTACCCCCGCCTCCCAACACTGTTGTCACGTGTGTCAACACGTTCCTTAATGTTGTACTTCCCACACACATTGTTGTAGCTCTTGAACTCCATGTTCCGTGTGGCTGCACAGTCGCCACTCCTGCTGACGTCATTATTCATACCTCCCATCTTTGTGATGTACGGGATCCTGTCATCTCGCACTAAACCGTCATCTCTGTACATTGGCTCTCCGAGCAGTCTTTTCACCTCCCCCAGCTAACCTTCTCTGAGGGTATTCACTTTTTCAACATTCCAGATGCCCTAAATACGGACTTGTACATTAATCATACCGCCTTCCCTCTCATTGAAGACATTGACCCCACTACCGGCCGTGACACTTTCACGTCCCCTAATATGTTCTCTCTTGTTGACCCCATCCCCTTTGATTATTTTACCCTAGCTGTTATGCTTTTATTGTTGTTTTTGGTGGCATCATATATTGTTAAACTAATTAAAATTTCATCCCTCCTCACATGCCTTCACACACCCCAGTAGGCATTTCACCTCCCTCTCCCCTTGTGTACCACCCTCACATTTTCTGTTATTAATTTCAGTGGTCTCCCCTCACTTACGCGTATACCACTTTCTCATTAGCTAACTCAAGTCGTATTTCTTTACTATTTCTATGTTTACGATCTAATGTCCCCCCCCCAACCCCCTTTTGTGTGTGTGTACTGTTACGCAGTATGATACTTTTATATTATGACCCCTGCAACATGATGTTGACTTTTTTTACATGTGTATATTTCCCTTCTATGTTGTCCATTATCTATATAATTTCACAGCCCATATTAATTTAAACTTATTGAGTATACTGTGGCTATCTTTCCCTTAGGTATAATGTGATCCAGTCAGTGCTTATTTTTACCACACTTACCTAGGGCATATCCCAGATTATTGTTCTGTATACCAGTGTGATCAAGAGCCAGGTGGCTGCAGTCTGTGTTTGTTCCAGCGAAGCGAATTTACTTATTACAAGCTAAACCTGGGGTCTAGACCTTATATTATTACCAATGTGTTATAGGGAGGCCTCACGATACAATTTTTGTTACTCTATACTTCGACGTCAATGGTTACAGTAATTTTTACACATATTTACTGCCTTCAGTTGTTGCGGCTGTCTAAGAAGTCAGATAACTGTCTCTTTGTCTTCACTTGTCTGTGAACCATTAACTTACCTCAGAGTTGTCATATTAATCCTACTCAGTGCAGTGTTTATAAATATGCAATACCCTTAATAAGTGCCATCCTTAACTGAGGATTGAGTTCACTTTGTTTACTTCTTACTGACAAGTATCAATGTTATGATTCACAATATCTTGATTGGGCCTACACGTCCCTGCTATTAATAATTGTTTTACGTTAACATACATGCTGTGCAGCATTTTATAAGTTGTCACTTCGACGAATTGATACCTTTAGTCATTGTGTATTTTCTACCAAGTTCTCAGTCTTACCTGGCCAGTGTATGTTATTTTACTTTACTCCAGTATGAACACTCTACTTAAAACACTGCTGTGGTTTACAATATTTTACCATTTACCTGTCCTTCGAGCAGTGTTTAGCAGTGTTTAGTACATTATAAGAATGTTTTTGTCTTTAATTGAGTTAACTCCCTTATTCTAGGCATGCTTCACTTTGATTAGTGCTTTGCGCTTAAGCTTATATGGCTTTTGCATTAATTACTCAATTAAATATTTTCTTATTTCACAATATTGTGGCCTAGATATTCAGTGCTATGACAGCCACTTTTTCACTTTATAGTTGAGCCTACCATTGCTCATCAAGTGACTTGCCTCAGTGTCTTCCTCTCTTACACAAAATTACAAAAAAATTTAAAAAAAAAAATCAATTCAAACAAAAAAGGGAGGGAAGACGGCAGCAAAACACACAAGTGTTGATGAACCCTTAGGTTAAGATTTTCATATTTTAATGTTTATTATTGGTGCCATGCACATTCACTATTACTAAGTTAAATAATATATATTATTCTCCTTCCAGTGGAGTATTTTCTGTTATATGTTTTGCTGCCATGTTGTTTTTCACTATTTTTACCTACGTCTACAGGCAAGCAAGCAATAATTTCATATCTTAGGCCTATACGCATGTTTTATTCAAGTTAATCATATTTTGCCCTGCCTTGTGAGCAGAGGAAAGGTATCCTGAATTTCCTTTACTATTGCCCGAAAGTAGTCACAAATTGTAACCAATATGTTAATTTCAGTAGAATAAGGGGTACCCCATTTTTATTTTCCTTCCTTTAATGCCTATTTTGTTTGTTTTTGAGTGTACCTTGTTGGAAACAAAAAAAAAATATAATTTTGTGTGAAAAACCTTCCACTAGCATGTGAGGATGATTGTACCTAGATATAGTATTGGTTAAGTATCCTGCTAATTAATTATTCATTATTGATGTCGTTCTCGCAAGTTATTCTGCCATTGGGCACATTACTGAATTTTGGATACGAACTATATGTAGTAATAGGCACAAACAAGTATAAAAATTGGTAAGCCAATTAAGTGCATGTTCGGCTGTAGTACAAAAGTCAGTAAACTCAGTGGTGATCATAAGACTGTCCAAACAAATAATTACAGCAACAGTGAATCACATAAACTGAACTTCAAAGTGCTTCGATAAAATATTAAAAGTGGACAAACTGTGAAAAAGTGATTTCTAGCCACAACTTACATGGCGCATGTGTGAAAAACAGACAATCAACGCTTAAACCAAGGCTACCACATTTAGACTGTTAAGTTACTATCACACAACTTATGTATGGCAAATGTAATCTTGTATTTTTCTTCCAAATTATCAATTATTCATGTAACATAGTACATAAGTCAAATAACTTTAAGCAATAATTTTTCCTCTCAGTGTGTACACGTAGCTCACATGTACGTATAGTATGGCTGTAAATATTTAGCTCACTTAGCTGTGCAACGACTATTAAAGGTAACCAATTACTTATCTTTTGACGTGGAATTATACAGTCCCATAACTTAGCTGTTTAGAGAATGCACAATTTCCTTGCCCTTTTGCACAAAAATTTAAAGCAAAGATCCCGAGTTATTATCAACAGTTGAGCATGCGAAACGTGCAGCGAACTGCAGAATATCCAATAGTGATTAAGCGCCATGTGCATTGACAACTGTAGAGTAGATATTATATTTTGCATTGTATTTCACAATTCCAGTCTTTCCAGTATTTTCAAATGTCAACAATGGCACATAGTACTTTAGCTTAATTTTTGCTTTTAACTGACTGACAGTGCCTTTTGTCTTGTTCAAAAATGTCACGTGATTCCGCAGGCAGGTTGTCAAGCTAATTGTGGCCACAACAACTCCCTTCCCCCTTCCCTGTGCCCACGGGCTAGGCTTAGTGGGTTCAACAATTTTTCTTTTCATATTAAATGTGGCTGTGGATGAAAACCCGCCCTACCCTCCTTTAGTGACGCTTACAGCGTGTTCAATGGCCCTAATTGTTGGCTAGCCTTTTCTTTTATTGTAAACATTGTATGTTTTTTTTTCACCCGCCTTGCCTTTTTGCCCCTTAATAACCATTCACTTTAATTTTAAAAACTTTAATTCAACTAATTGTGACATAATTATTTTTCTTTTATTTGGACAGTGTTTCTTACTTATCATTGGTCCCTCGATACCGCAGTAAGTCTCCCGGGTCGCCACCCCACCGAATCGTCTACGTCCTCCTGAGTTCCCCGGCCTACCACTGCTACGGATGGATATATTTTAGCAATGAAGTGCCTCTCACACACTCGCCTCTCTCTCTCTGGTATCTTGGCCGCTCTGGAGACCCTACTTCATCCCTTCCAGCCGAGGAGAGCTGCTTATTCGCCGGGTGGGGGGAAGGGGTAGTGTAGCGTCATATGGCGGCGCTACACACTTTAGATATAGCGCAGTAGAGATTATAGCCGGGCGGGTTGTTTTATAAACTTGCCCTAGATAGCCCGGCTATATAAGAGGCCGGGAGACCCGCGTTCCCCCTCTCACCCCCCTCTCTCCCTCCCACTGACCGCAAGACATCGACGTGTGAACTGTGTGTGATCAAGGCTGAGAGGCGAGCATCCACTTACCCCAGGGCAGAGGGGTTACCAAGGCCAACCAAGCAGAAGTTAAAGGATAAGCATATTACGCTTGGCGGTAGGGAAAAATGCCTGTATCGCGACATCGTCCCCAACCCCTATTGTAATTAATATTACTGGCAAGGATAGGGATTAGCTGCGACGTAGTAATCGGAGTTAACATATTGTGATTGAGTCTAAACGTAACTTGCTATTTGTATTAAGGATACAACGTGTGAGTAGAAGTAACTTGTTTTTCCTCGTATTGTTGTTGTAATTGCTGTTCATGAGATTAGTGTTGTTATTAATTAAATATATATTTTTAAAATCCTGTCTATTATTCAGCTCTCCCTAAGTAAACCCCCGAACACCCTTACCACCACTTAAGGTGAAGTGAGTAACTGGAAGGAAGGAGAAAGAGCAAATTATAAATAGGAGGTAGGGAGTTCTTTCAGAAGGTAGTAAATTGCCTGCCAAAGTTTCCAGAGAGGCGCTCATGAATTGGAATGAATCAATAAATCTTAACTTGAAATATTGCGCCTTTCCATTGCAATCAGTCCCATTGGGAATCTGTTTTGTGATACGTTTGTATTTCCCTAGGGCCATTCCAATCACGTGAATTTTTCCAGGATTTTCAACAGGGGCAAGTTGTCTTCTGGGCAGTCTGAAATTCAAGTTGTACTTATTATGTGCGCGGCCTCTGATTTCGCCCGTCAGATGGTCATGGTCGACCACAATATCATATGTGCTGAGCAGATGTTTACAAATATGACAACGTTTCTGAGCCGCCAACCTAGCTTCATCAGCGAGGGATTTGGCTTCATCGGAACAATTATGGTGTAAATTCCTGCAACCTACTTTGTAAGTTCAACTAATTTATCAACTAATTTGTACATACAATCAGCACCCACAAACTCAAAAAACTGCGATAAAGCAGGATTGTATGAACAAACCAACAAAATGCTACAATCATATGGAATATGTTGGCTGATGGTAGTTGTATTACTCGTTTCATCATTAGAGAAGCAAGTGGACATGGGTTTCAGGCAACTTCCTAAGTCGCAATAGGCGACGAAACCCAATCTCTGCTGTTTGCTGTAAGCTTTAAATTCCAAGTACTTGTCATTACCAGTGTGGAAAGTACTGGAAACAGCCTTTTGTTGCTGACAAAGAATACTGTGACTTACGAGTTTCTCCTCAGATTGAAAATACTGAAGACAATGCTTGCAAACAAATTTCTTTTTGGCTCTCTTACTCAGCTGATTAAAAAACAGCCATGACAAATATCTAATTCAGATAAAATGCAAATGAACAACATTTCCACTCATACAGATTGCCAAAATATTCACATGTTTGTCATGGCGTACAGGAGAAATACGCATGTGTACTACAACCCCACCCATATCGCAAGTTTCGTCAGTTATATAGCTGTCTTTGTCCGCCACACAGTAAACATTGATAGAAATAGAATTGTTCTCCTCAAAATTGCGAATATCCTGTATGAATACAGGATCAGACAGACCTTCGATATACAAAACCTGGTGAGGATCTGGATATGAAGTAGTTCTTTGGGCATTTTGTGTCGCAGGAAACAAAGATGCAATTACGGCGTAGTGGAAGGACATTCCCTCCGGGCAACATACATCGACACAAGCAAGACAATTGGAAATTAACTGGGGCGGTTTAGTGTGTGCACCACCGATGGCGAACGGCCAATATTGGCTCACATGGAATTCCCTGTAGATCAATACTTGGAGACTCCAGCCAGAACCACGCACATTTAACTCCTCAATTATGTTAGTGAGATAAGGAACGATGTCACCATCATAGATTAAACCCACATTGGATGAATGGAGGACAGGGAGGGCTTTGCTTTGAAAATAGAAAGTCTCCATAGTGCCTTCCTCCGCCATGAGGGATTTCAAGTACTTACCCACCACGGAAATAGATAATCTAACTGGCCATTATTAAGCTTAATAAAGGGACCTTACACCTCTGGAAAAAAGCGAGAAGAATCCACTTCAGACTCTTATTGATCATTACGTATCCACGCATCATTTAGTCTTCCCGTGAACGCCGTAGTCAAGAGTTCATACGTCAGGTCTGGCAAAGGCTCCACTGAAGCTTGGTAATAGGAAAACGAATTATCTTCCGCCTCTGAATGAACATATCAACGTTTTGGAGCAGGTGGACCAAGTGGAGAAGGTAGAGCAAGTGGAGCAGGTAGAGCTAACTGCGGAGCGTGCGAAAGCGTAATGGGTACGCGTGTTTACATACATCAACACTATCCTTATAGCGTCGAAAACATGCAGTCCCATCAGACAGTTTTTAATAGTTTCTTTGCCATTGACTTAAAAACAGTGCAAACATTAATTTGAGACATCCAGGAATTTCGTTATGACATGTGGATGGACATAATTTCTTGACAAGAGTCTTCATAGAGGCAAATACAATTCCATTATTTAGTTGTTAATTTTTAAAGAATGCCAAAACATTTATATTCTTCACTCCAGTATTCTTCGCATGGTCATTGTCACTTTTAAAAGGGTAAAGTTTTCAGCACATATGAACTTCTTCGCTTGGGAACGAAAATATGCGATAATCTGACAAATTAATGCAGATCCTTATTTTCTTGTAAATATTCCGAAATTATGATTTTTTTTTCATAGGATTTCAATCAACAGTTAAGATCTCTGCTGATTCTAACATCATGTAACTTCCCGATTGTATCGGGAAATGTTTGAAAATTGAAAATAGGTAGCACATCGCGTATTATTCGAAGAGACATGACTTATTCTAATACAATAAAAATCCTAACGAAAGTATAATTATCGTTAGCGAGTCGATTCATAAGGGCGCTGCTCACAAAAAAAAAAAGATTATTTTAAATTTATACGAAATATCGTTTAGCTTGTAGAAATTACTTCAATGTACGCTTTCCAACTATAAAATATTTTAAATCATTTAATTTTTGTATTATGGCACGTCAAAATCACAATTTTAATGTTTTCGGGAAGTGGAAATAAAGTAAACTATAACAAAATATTTGAAGAAAATTTAACGAGGCTGACTCAAAGATCATATCTTAGTCCATTTTAAGGTATGATTAACAACATTTATTTAAAAAAAAAATCATAGACTTCTACAATTAAAGAATTTAAAAAATTTCCATAGTTGTGGCATTTTTAAAAATTGCGAAAACATTTCATGGAGGGATTGTGAATATTCTTTGAAATAACTTATGGTAGCTAATTTATTTTCGGTAAGTGAGTTATTTTTTATTATTTGAATTTCAATTGTGGTTTTGACACATAATTATAAAAAATTTCTGTTAATTTTTTTAGTGCAAGTTGAACATTTTGGAGATCAGTACTTTTCAGATCCATTGGGTAGTACGAAATAAAAATTGCTTTCGTAAGTCCCACGTTACACAATTAATTATTGCGTCTCTAAATATACAACACAGTGAAAAGAGATAACGTGTAAAACAAGTTTCAGAAGTCTAGTTATTTTTGCTTGGAACTTCACTTAGCCACGGGATATTACGGCAGTTTTTATTAAGATTGTAACTAATTAAAAAATTACACAATATTATAAATTATTATTTTTAAATAAACAAATTTGCTCATGAACTCAGATTAATTTTTATACGTATTAGAGTATTCTACCAAAAAAAATTATCGCGAAATTCGGAACATCTTTAGTTTTTACATGTTCATAGAAAAAATAAACGAAATGTATATTTGTTTTCCTTAGGTATCTTTCGAATCATTTCTACATCACGTTAAACGGTACAACCAACATCATCAATATTATGAACAAAATTGATTTTAGGTGATTTTTCTTTGATAGTATTCAAACATTACAATTATAAACTACATAATTTTATGTTTTTACAGTATTACTGATTTTCACAATACCGTTACAGTTGTAATTTTATTTTGGTAATAATATACTCAAAGAATAATCAACTTCACGAAAAATTATAATGTACGAAAGGAAAATTTTAGTTTCGGAATTTTATGTTAGTCATTGAAAAGCTCATACATCACCAAATTTTTCACCTTTAGTTTGCGAACACGCTAGGACTATAGAAGAAAGGTAATGAATTAGACAATTGATAACCACAAAGCAAATTTAATAAGATTCTCTTTATTTAGGAGTATATTGCAGAAGCTAAGGATATCGATGAGGCTCAGTTGTAAAGATGCCCGACTGGCGGCTCTGAATTCTCTCGTCGATTTCCAACGTGGTCAGAGATTTATCAGGAGTAGATAGTAGAGAGTAATAGAGAGAGTAGTAGTTGAGAATATTCTTTCCGTGAGCAGGATATATTATTTGTATAGTCCATTCACGATTACTTAAAACTATTCTGAAGGCCTGCTTGAGTTCTACTTCCAGGATATCCCTCCGCCTCATGCAGGCAAAGCTTAACCAAGTCTTGTGAATTACACCAAAGTAACAGCGCACCGGATTCGTTCGCAACCAGTGTTATATTATTTTCCATATTAACTATTTCTTAAAGACTGTTCACGGTAAAATGAGCACTTTTGAAAGCCCTGCTTGAGATCAACTTTTATGAACTTTGTGTGTTCTTCCCCCTTATGTAAAATAAATATTGCCGTGGACTTCATCACTATTTGTGTGTCGGTGAAGTGAAACCATGAAATTATCAGAAAAGTAGAATTTTACAAATTTCGTTATTTTTACACACTGAGGCGTTATAAAAAAAAAAAAACAGAAAGCGAGAGAAATAATATAAGTTATCACAAATGGTTACCTAAGACTCCTTAACCGACCTTAAATACTACTTTCCATCCATCGTTACTAACTTTATAGGACGCATGTCACCCAGTGAGCACTTTGAAATATACACAGGCAGGGGCCGAGACCTTTTTCTAAGGTTGATTTTAAAAGTTCTCACTTTATCGTGAACAGCCTTTACCAGTGTGATACACCACATTGTCTGATGGTGTTCCCAGAGGTCGTCTCGTGCAGACTTTTGTGCGGGGCGACACCTGGTGTCCTTGCCAGGAGACAGTATTCGACGGACATGGACCGCCTGTTGGTTGATTTTTGTTTTTAATTATTATTCTGTGTGTAACGAAATTTAGAATGTATGGTGGCCATTTGTGATTTTGTTCGGTTGGATTTTATTTATTATTCCTGAATCAGTTATTCCCATGAAGAAACAGTTTCTTTTTTATTTGAGAAACAAGATTGATGCTTTAAAAGCTGTTATGTGCGTTTAAACCCCCCCCCCCCCACACACACACACACACTCACACTCACACACACACACCCACGCACACGCACACGCACGCACACACACACACACACCCACACGCACGCACACGCGCACACACGCGCTCACGCACACACACGCGCGCACACACGCACACGCACGCACGCACACACACACAGATATATATATATATATATGCTAAAACTAGTAAGTTGTTCTAAATATAATTTGGTGGTTAATTTTTTTTTTTTACCAAGCAAGTTTCACGATCCGAGTTCCTACAAAATTTGTAAATGCATAATCACTTCTAATATTGGTTCCAAGATTATCATTCCTGATCTGGCATTATAATTCACGAATATGAAACTAGTCGTGTAATTTACAAATTCATCAACAGGTACACGTATTGATTAAATAATTATTCAATACTCGTCTCAGTTACGGGGTGTTCGTGAGGTGGTACCGTCCCACCAGGCATCGCCAATACATTATTCCGCTTGCTTTAATGTACAATAATTATAAATGAAATATGATATTAATAATTTATAAATAAAAAAAAGTATATGTTCTATTTTACCAAAAATAAGATACTTTTTATTTAAGAGAAATATGAAACGTTTATTATACACTGCATGTTTTGGAAACCGCCAAACACGTCATATATGGTGTGATTTTTCAAACCGTGAATAGGCTGTAATCTCTCAACGCCTTCCCACAACGAAAGCAACGCAAAGTATACGTGGAAATATTTAGTCTAAAGAACCTCCGGAAATCTTAATTTTCAAAGCATTATGTGTCGTTGTCTGGAACCGTAAAGTTCATCAACGAGTTCAACGAAACGACTGTTACAAATAAAACTAAACACTTTATCAGCCAGACGTGCTGATAAGGTTTGACCCAGAATCATGAACGAAAACGAATTGCAAAGTCATCAAGAAGCAGTTTTTTTCCAGAAATGCTTTCGTCTTGTCATGAATTTATATATATATATATATATATATATATATATATATATATATATATATATATATATATATATATATATATATATATATATTCTATAATGGGATAGCGCACGAGCAGTGACACGTATCAAGTAGAACTTTTATAGACTGGTTTTTAATCTCTGAAGGTACGCATAGTAATTGATGACGCTGAAGTTAATCGTGGGCAGCATTGCATTTTATGATGAAATATTGTTTTAAAACGCAATGCCGTATTTATGTCGAAACAAATCCTGCAGCGAAGTTGTTACTTTTCAGTACAAGTTACAGTTGCAATTTAAATCTTCTCAAATATTTTATTTAAACTCCTTCTTCTTTCTCCAGCATTTGATAAATTAGTTTTCTTCTCAAATACATACAAATCAATAGCCTTCGTGTTACATTAATAATCGTTCAAAGTTAAAACCATCCTGCAGCAATTGTATTCCATTAAATCATTAAAATATTCATGCGATTAAAAACCAAGTGCATTCTGTATGCGGTGATAAATAATTCTAAAGAAAAATTTTGTTCAAATTCCTATCAACCTTACTTATGCTGTCTCATGTCCTATGATTGGCTGTCGCCTGACCATGACACATTTCTCCACCAATCGGCAATGGCGAGATGAGAGACATCCAGGATAGTTTTATGTTTAATAAACATTTAATTACTTTATAACCTTTAGGAATAAATTAAATATAACAAACATTAATATTGAATATTAGCTATGAACAAATTAATCTTTATGGAAATAACTATTAAATTGAACCAAATATTATACTGTTAACTCAAAGAATAAAGCGGAATTGGGAAATTATATTAAAAGAAGTGACAACATAAGCAAGTACTCTATACTATATATATATATAGTAAAAATAATAATACAGTTACTTTCCCGAGATGTTTCATTCGCTTGTCAGCTCAGTTTTCAGCCTATACTTGCCTCTCGCGTTACTGAGAAACTTTGACTTCGGCAAGCGAGGTGCGAGACCCTTTTAATAGAAAGTGAAACTACTCTGTGGAACCCACCCCCTCTTTGTTCTACCCTCGGTAGAGGCGAGAATGGGCGAGAGATAGAGCGAAGGAGAGAAAGAGAGACAGAGAGAGACAGAGAGAGTTCTGGCTTTTTGCCTCTCCACAAATAGCTCCATGTCCTCTTGTGTGCAACACAGCTTCCCACTTCGCACACTTCAAACAATCGACTGGAATTTGCATACAGATGTAGCGGTTGATTCCTTCACCTCCTCTCGCACCAAAACTTTACCGCCCGAGTTCCCAAAGCGTTCATTTGCGGGCCACAGAAACCTACTTCTCAAACATCTGAGTTAAATCAATAGCACTGCCACATCCGGCAAGTTCAGAGGAAAACTCTTATCGCTATAATATCACGCACATACATTTTCCTTTTGTTTATTTCTGAACGTGTGAATAATTCTGCAAGGCCATGCAAACAATATATTTTATTCTAAAATATCTAGCAGGACGTTAAATAGTGAAATATCTCCCTCAGCGTTGTCAAAGGCCTTAAATGGAGGCAGTTATCAACATATTTACCCCCTCCCTTTATTTAATATTTAAAAAAAAGGTATTTTGGGAACCCGCAGCTGTTAACAGACCGAGCTGACATATGTAAATATAACATGATGAGATCTACACACATTCACCCAAACCGAGTGTGTTTATTAGTGATATTGAATAAGAGTCGTGTTTTCGCTGACGACATAGCGCCAAAATATAAAATTTTATTTCCTCAAATCACAAAAATTGTATGCGGCTTTCTAATAGACTACGCTTAGGCTATCCGTCTTTCTGATTCCTCCACTTATTGAACAGAAACGTCTAGGAATTCATGCTGATAACGAAAATGAAGATGGCATTCTTAGATAAGAAATTCCGCCGTGATAAATTTATTTCTCAATGTGTTACAGGCTGTTCGCGATAAAATGAGCACTTTTGAAAGCCCTGCTTAACATCTACTTGTATACACATTGTGTATTCTTCCGCCCTACGTAAAATTAGTATTGGCATGGTACTCATCACTTTATTCATGCATAGGTCCAGTGAAACTGTGAAATTATTAAGAAAGTAAATACTTTACAAATCTGCTAATTTCTACACTTCGATGCGTTAAAAAAAAAAAAAAAATAGAAAGCGAAAGGATGGTTATCTAACACTTTTTATTCGACATTAAGATATGGAAGTACTTTCCATCCGTGGTTGCCAACTGTACTGTGCGAATGTCACTCAGCGCGCCCATTTAAATATATGGACGTAGGGGCAGTGACTTTTTCCAAGGTTCAGTTCTAATGTGCTCAATTTATCGTGAACAGCCTGTAACACACAGTATGACGGAGTAAATCTCACCAGTTGGTTTACTGTCCTTCTTTATATAAGCTGCTTGCGGTCAAGTGAACCCTTTTGAAATAAATCTTCGTAAAATGTCACCGCACACACCTGCAAATATTTGGCACTTCACTGGCACGTGAGCAGTGAAGTTGGAAACGGCGTGCGGGGGGGGGGGGGGAAGTTGTTCTGTTTTTTTAACGTTGAATTAAGAGCATTAGGCAAACATATGCGAATAGTGAAAATATTAATTTTGCTTTCTGTTTTTTAATTCATACAAGTACAAGAAATAGCAAATATGTAAGATATTTAATTTTATCATAATTTCACATTTCCATTTGACCGAGGCATGAATAAAGTGTGAGGTCCACGGAAATGCTAAATTTACATAAGGAGGACGTATACACAACGTGCATGCAAGTAGACCTTAAGAAGGGCTTCCAAAAGTGTTCAGTTTACCGCGAACAGCCTTTATAATATGGTACCGTGGCTTGGAATAAATGAATAAAGTGAATAAGGCCGTGACTTTATTATAATATAGTTGCATTACGAATCGTTCAGAATAAGTGCGTTAGTAAATACCGGGTTTTTAATTAATCGACAGCACGTGGTTTCGACTATTCTAACTGGAAAATAGATGTTTAGTGTTGCGACACAGTTATTAGGCTTCTGCACCGCAAGCATGCGCACTCTACGCAATGTTCCCTCTGTGATACGAACAGTATTGTAACCTCAAAGCCACTATACGTTGTTTGATGGTGATTTTGGGCAATGACAACAGTGCAATGGTGGAACACGGAGCTTGGATGTCGTGCTCATTCTACCCTAAATACTCCCTCTACGATACTGACAAAACCTAAATCTCAATAAACACTCCACATGTACGGAAACAGATAAACATAATTCATGAAATAAGTTATTCGTGCAACAGATAGGTTTTTATTTTTGCAATTGTCTCTGCATCGTTCGCATGGAGCCAACTGCCATTTGCTTCTGGAAAAGGAACATGGGCCACGATGGCTGAGCGGTTAGCCTGCTCGCCTCCCACCGGGTTCAATCCCCGGCCGGCCACTCCCGGATTCTCCCGTGTGGGAATCGTGCCGGACGATGACGTTAGTCGACAGGTTTTCTTGGGGATCTCCCGTTTCCCCCGCCCCTTCATTCAGGCGCTGTTCCATACACACCTCAACCACCCTCATCGGCTCTCAAGACCTCGATGTCAAGAGCCGCACAAACCTCTTCACTCTTCACTCACTCTAGAGTGAACACATGCGCCAGATTTACAGCCTGTTCACAATAAAATGAGGGTCTTTTAAACCGACATAGCCACCGTGCTATGGCACACAGGTCTCCATTAAGATGGCAGCGAACCAAAGAACATATTTGTAAGACTTTGCGTTGTATTACGAGTGGTATTTTTAAATTTATAACAAATCAGTTTGATATTGTTCTGCTTTTCACTGGCTAACGGTACGAATTCCTAAGAATTTCATGTCCCCACTTGACAGGGGTATGACTTAAGTCAATGGGTCCATAGCAATGTAAATTTAACATACAGCTGTAGAATACAAAGATTATGGCAAAATTGAATCTTAAGCTGGGCTTTCAAAATTGGTCTGTTATAGACTGTTCATTGTAAAGTGAGCACTTTTGAAAGCCCTGATTATGTATATACGTTGTGTATTCTTCCGCCTTACGTAAAATTAACATTGCCATTGGCTTCATCACATTATTCATGCGCCGGTAAAGTGAAAATGAAATTATTAGAAAATTAAATATTTTACATATCTGCTCATTTTTACCCATCGATGCATTAAAAAAAACACAAAGTAGAATAAATAATTTAAGTTATCACAAATGGTTGCCTAACACTTTTTATTCAACGCTAAGATATGGGACTAATTTCCATCCCTCACCACCAACTTAACTGGACAAATGTCACTCAGTGCGCCCATTAAAATATATGCAAGAAGGGACTGTGGAATTGTTTTAAGGTTCATTTCAAAAGGGCGCACTTTACCGTGAACAGCATTCAACAGTGAATAATTTATATGGTAAGTTATCATTATTTTTGAGCAGAGAGAGCTGCCTGCATTTTATTCCAGAGTCGTTCTCGGGCCGACGCGAATGGAAAAGGAGTTGTGACACACCCCCGAATCTGATGGTGTTCGTTTACGATCTGAGAGATTCGGGCGGCTACCAACAACGAGTGACTGAGAGCCGACGGGGGTGAAATCGGATGAGAATGGCGCGGCGCCGAAACGCAAGGTCGGGGGAAACGGGATATACCCGATGAAACCCGCCGACCAGCGGCATCGTCCAGCACGATTCACACTTGCGAAAATCCGGAAGTGAGTCGGCCGGGGATCGAACCCGGTTCGTCTTGGGGGGGGAGGCGAGCAGTCTAACCGGTTAGATACCGCGGACCCGATAGCGCTCGTTTGAATCGCCTCGCTCATCCCTCTGTCCGAACCGACATCTAGCGTGCTTATTTCGACGCGATATTTAACAGACCTTGATTGCCTACGAAACATTGCTTAACAAATGTTCTGTGTAAAAAAAAAAAAATGAAACGACGACAATATACACGGATAAAATTAATATGGTGATTGGATATGATATTGCCTGCTGAATATATATATTTTTTCTTATTGAATTACATCTTCAAAAGAATTAAAGAGTTGATTCCTCTGAATTGTTTGATTATCATGGGCGTTGCTTAAGAACAGTAATTTATGCCAAGTGCAAGACGTGGTCAGTATTTAAATTTGTGACTAGTTTTCTCCAGAAGCAAGTTTCTCAAACAAACTGCATTTATATAAAATCTTTTAATATTTACTGACTCCTAATATTGGTTACAGCTTTCTTATTCCTACTCATGCATTGTTTTCGATGAACCCAGAGTAAGTCGTTGCACTTAAAAAGGTTCCATTATCAAGTTAATTAACCCAGTATTTTAATAATCGATTATTCGTAGTATCTACGGTGGCTTATGCCCGGTTGCACCAACATCTTCCCCGATCCGAGATCGAATAATCCTAGTTCCGAACCAGGATCCAGTTTGATCTTGGTTCCAATGTAAAAGTGTTGAGCCAACGAAATTTTATGATTCTGGATCTCTGATTCATCGATCTTGGTTCCAAAGTGAGAGATCGACATTAAGTATGAGAGAAATTTTGCTATTGGTCCTTAGTATATGACGTCATAAAAGTAGGCGTATTTTCACAATAGAAAGAACTAGTTGTGCAATGTTTTATCTGTTTTAAGTGAATTATTGTCGTACGAATTTTACTGAATAATATTCAATTGTGTATAATGTTGTTTTAATTTCCCAAGAAAACAATCGAAAGTAGTTTTATCTGTTGGCGTATTTTCGAACTGCATTTTTCAACTATGGCTGCCGATCTCGGATCGAAATTTCAAACCGCCAATCTCGGCGGTTCGAAATTAACATCATTTCGATCTCGAATTATGCAACAGTTTAATGTGACGATCCTAGATCCGATCTCGGATCGAGTTTCGAACCACGATGGTGCAACCGGGCATTAGTGAGTTCGAAAGTATTGTATTGTCGCAGAGGAGTTGACGCCGACTACGACTGATTTCCCCCCAGTGACGTGTCTGTTTCTGTAGCATCGATCAGGTAGAAGGCAGCAAGCGCTGAGTTAACGAGGAGGCTAAATCCGCCGGCCGGACTGTCTGAGAATACCCACGCATCGCGCCAGTGACTGTCCGTCACACCCAAAGTGAGAGGCCAGGCTCAAACCTGAGCATTGCCGGCACTGTGTCGGGGTTGACGCGGCGCGAATCGAAACCCTTCGTACGTGAAATGCTCCCTATAGGCTATTCACGTAAAAATGAGAACTTTTAAAAGCTCTGCTAAAGATCTACCTGTATGCACGTTGTGTATTCTTCCGCCTTATGTGAGATTAAAATTGTCATGGGCCTCATAACTTTATTCCTGCGTCCGTTAAGTTAAACTGCTAAATTATTAGAAAAGTAAATATTTAACAAATCAACTAATTTTTACACTTCGATTCATGACTTAAGTTATCACAAATGATTACCTAACACTTTTTATTCGACTTTAAGATACGGAACTACTGCCCATCCATTATTGCCAACTTGACAGGGCGCATGTCACTCAGAGCGTCTGTTAAAATAATGCAGGTAGGAGCAGTTACTTTTCTCTAAGGTTGATTTCAAAAGTGCTCACATTATCGTTAACAGCCTTTAATTATATGCATTTTAACTGGTACGCCGACTGACATGAGCCGAGTAAAACTGGCAACGATGTAGGAAAAGTAGTTCCGTACCTTAACGTTAAATTAAAAGTGTTAGGTAAACATTTGTGAAAGCTGAAGTTATTTCTTTTTATTTTATGTTTTCTTAATACAAAAAAAAATTATAATTAACAAATCTGAAAAATATTTACTTTTCTTATAGTTTTACAGCTTTACTTGTCCGACGCACGGATAAAGTAATGGTGCTTGTAGCAATGTATATTTTACGTATGGTAGAAGAAAACATGGTGTGCATGCCAGATCCAGAGCAGGGCTTTCAAAAGTGCCCATTTTAATTTGAACAGCCTTTACCTTAGTGCATGCATAAAAACAGAGCTACGAATTCGTAATCATGCCATAACATCTATTCTATTTTGTGACATAATTATGGGTTCGCAGTTTAGTTTTGATGTCTGCACTGAAGTATAAGTTTAAAAGCTTCTTCGCTATACAAAGGTAGGCCTACTCTCATAACGTTCATGTTAAAAACACGAATAAGCAAGATTAATAAGGAATGCAATATTGCGGCTGAAGCTTTCCCCTAAGTGAAAGAGTTGGACGCCATCTTGGATATACATTTTTGCCATTATTTTATGTCTGAGCTTAAATTTTTTTAATGTGGCTTTGTAACGGTGCATAATAGGCGTATTAATTAATTATGTAATAGAGTTAATTACAGTTTAACTTCTTGTACTAATACTATGACTGTTACAGGCAATCTCAAGACGTAATCTATATTTAATTATGTAATAGAGTTAATTACAGTTTAACTTCTTGTACTAATACTATGACTATTATAGGCAATCTCAAGACGTAATCTATATTTAATTTTCATTTATTACACATAGTAAAGAATAAAGATACTCCATTTAAATTACAGTCATACAATCATCTGAGTGATATACTATACATCTTATCAAAGAAAAACTTCGACAACGAACACTGAAAACACTTAATAGCTTAATAACTGGTATGGCCACAATGATTTCTTTCTATGCGCGTTATGTTTTGTTTGAGTCGCTCCCGAAGGGCATAAACATACGTATACATTTTTATATCACAATCGTTATAAAGAACATTTCAACTTGTATACAAGACACAAATAATTTTAAGTAAATAAGTGAATTACGTAGAGTGTACAGGCCTAATTTTGTATAATGAACTATTTTTAAATTCAGTATTATTACTATTGTATTGCACACATGAAATACGTTAGTTATTCTCTAATGATGAAACAAAACAGGCCTACTATTATCGTATTAGGCCTAGTAATTTTTTAAGATATGCTGATCTCAAGAACATTTTACAAAAACTCAAGGACAGCGTCAGGTTAAAAACAGGACGAAATTTATTTTGTATTCATCGTTTAACTATTCTTTGCGTGCTTGTACGCAAATATTGAGATAAATATGTTGAGAAATTTCATAAATATTCTATACGTAAATTAGTTAATTTATATGAATGTGCCATGTTGGTTTGGCAATATAGAGGGTTTATTTATATTTGTTTGAAAAAGATTCCGCGTGAATTACGAATACTAAGTATGTTATTTAATGCCCTTGGGATTTTTTTTAGTGAGCAATATACCATGGTTTGATACAATGTGGTGAGTAGGTGTTGTTTATCCTTTTTCAAGTGCGCAGTTGTTTAACGTACAATCAAATACGATCACTAATACAATTACGTACTTTTGTAATCTATTTGGTTACAAAAACTTAATGAATGAAGTTATGCGTGCTGCAGTCACCTACTCTTGCTTGTGTTAAGCGTTACGAAAATGTCTCGCACATACAGAAATAGTTGGCACGGCGTAAAGTTTCCAATGCAATGTTGTCTGTCTCCGGAATAGTAACGTATAGAATACACAAAATCAGTACATATGCAAACAAAACTGCACTGAAAAATATAATTTAATTTGGAAGAAGTCTATGGTAACAAGATTTAACAAAAACATTTCTTCATTTTAGCCGAATATCAACTTCTTAGAGCTCCAGTTAGAAATTTGAGGACTCTAGTCTATAACCGATAATGGCAGTTATCGTTCCAATCAGTAAAATATTATGTTAAATATTAAACATAACATTGTAACTACTCTATTTAAACTCTCATGCAATGAGTATTAAAAGTATGTTATCATATAACCTCACTAAACAGAACTTTACTGATAACTAAGCAAAAAAATGTAAACATTTTGTTAACAAATCACGAAACCAAATAAAACTACCACTAGCAGATTGTGTATAGAAAGTTAACCCTTCCAGGTACACACGAACATTCAATTTTAGGCGTTGCAATAAACCAATTTTTGAATGAAAATTACAAGTAATATTATAAATAGAGGTACGCGAATTTCACAAATTTTTTGCCAACAAATTAGACTTCTCAGTTTCTTTACATGCTCGGCCAACAACTGTTTATCCAATGGCTGCTGACACGAAGAAAGGATTTTTTTAATTCGACTTTGTCTCACGTGATACGGCCACATTTATTCCTGATAGTTATTATGTAAAGAGTTTTCCAGATTGTCACCAAACAAATGTGGCTCTATCATGAAATGAACACTGTGGTATACATTCTTCAAGTCTAGCCTATCACCGAAATAATTTGAAATAATTGCTGATATATATTTATAAAACACTCGTTTTTGTACCACTTCCAACAACAAATATGTTTCTGCTTGACGTTACGGGCAGAAACTGTTTATGAAACTACGGAATGGCATAGTCTCAACAACGGATGATGTCTGCCACGTGTGTAGAACTTCCCTATTTGATCACTGTGTTTTGCCATGTTCAGTGTAGACCAAGAAAGCCTCTTATACTGTTGTTACAGTGCGCTCTCTTCGTTAAGTAATCTTGCGCAACATGAAAGCCATACACGCAGACCCAGAAAGAGGGAAGCGCACTGTTTACTAAACCATTTTAAAAAATACAGCTGACATTTAGAAACTTCACTGTTAAAATTCTTTTTGTGCTGCAACACATGATATGTTGCCGCAAAGAAAAATTTGTTTAAATATGTAAGCTGCATAGTAGGCTTGCCAACTTGGATTCCGCCATTTGATGTCCTTAACTTAATCTTTGCCGGCCATATTATTTCCTGTCGCCATCTTATTTCCATACACCATTATGTGTTTAGAATTTTCCATTTCATGCTCTGTCATTCCATCTTACTACTTGACGCTCTATCAATTCATCTTGCAACTTCACGTCCTGTCATAACGTCCTGTTTTTTCATGTTCTATTATACCTTCTCTCAGTCCTTCTTTTCTCTTCCCCACCTGTTCTCTCTCTCACACCTGTGCTCTCTCTTACCTCTCTCTGTCACCTTCTTAGTACGCCATCTTGGGTTTTGTCTGTTGTAGTTCCCTCACCGCCTGCTAGGGAGCACTGGTGTCGTCCATCCATGATAACTTTACATTGTTGTGACAATAGTTCACAAGATGTCTTTGTTGTAATACCAGATACAATGTAAAGAAAATTTGTACTATGAAAAAAATGTGAGTAGTAAAAAAAATCTGAGTGCCCATTTATCTGGTGCGCTGTCCCTCTGGTGTAAATTTGTACACTTTGTTTGCATGAGGCGGAGGAATATCCTGAAAGTAGAACTTTAGCAGGGCTTCAGAAAAATTGGAATTAAAAGGCAAAGTAATTGCCATGTAATACGAAATACTGTGGTGGCCAAAGTACAGATGTATCAAAAAAATATTATTTGTAGCACTTAAAATCCATACATTTAAGTGGGTCTGAAAGGATCAACGATCTACGTTATACACAGCAAAAATACAGTATCCAATAGGACGGTCCTTCACATATGGAACTCATCCGTTATTGAAACTAAATTCCTCAGCCTCCCAAAAAGCTGCTGCCAATAATACTACACGTTTTCATCGTTCTCAACATTAGACAGAATGGCATACTGATCAGTACAGTTGTAAAAAAAAAATTAAAAATTAATTCGTTGCAGCACCTAAAGTAACATTTTTGGTGACTGAAGTGATAAATGAAGTTCTGGGGCCTTATTCTGCATATTTTTACTGTGTGTATATATAAAACTTAATTGTGTATATACTTATATATACATACACACATAAATGTGTATACATGTGTATATACTTATATATACATATACACATACATATATATAACGACATTTACAGTGTAACTATCTTTACGAGAAATGTTATTATGTAACATAAAATTTCGCCATGACGATATTTCGAATGTCTCTTAATTGTTTTTATGTAAAGACAGGCCAACAAGGTGTCTTTATGAACAACCGTGGATAGATAATGGCCTATGTATTACGGTTATTTGTAGTAAACACGCTTCTAAAAGAAAACATTCGTTTTACGGTGCCGCCAGAAGGACAAATATTAGATGACGCCATATCTTCCTATAAGTAAAAGGTGTGTTGAATATACTTTAAAAAGTGTACTTC
Source organism: Dryococelus australis (assembly GCA_029891345.1). Classification (NCBI taxonomy): domain Eukaryota; kingdom Metazoa; phylum Arthropoda; class Insecta; order Phasmatodea; family Phasmatidae; genus Dryococelus; species Dryococelus australis. Next base: position 32,519,166 of record CM056995.1, on the reverse strand, counting down.
ATTTCTCTTTAGTGATTCTCTCCAATGCTTCGCGTTAGCGTAACTACAAAACGACGGACTCCAAAGCAGGTTAGTGCTGATATCTTGTGATGCTCAAAATTGACTAGGACAACCAGAAAACTTGTATCATAGTGAGAAGTATATTAATTTTTTTAAAGTGTTAGTCAGAAATAATTTCAAAAATAATTACTTCTTGTAATACAATAATCAAAATATTAAAGTAATATGAGATACAAGACACTCTCTAATAATGAAAGAAGAAAAAAAAACGCTAATTCAACACACTTATTATTGTTTGAGGGGGATAGACCGCAGATTTGCCAGATATAAGGAACATCATAGAGATGTGTTACAGAATTCCACATAAAGACAGTTATGAATAACTGTCGTTGTAGCTGTCGTTATAATAAAGATGCACTTGCATTATCTTTAAGCGTGCTAATAAAGTTATAGATTAGGGACTCGGAAAGTTTTAAATGTCAGAAACGATAAGAGTTGGCATGACTCACGTCCACCTTGACGCCTTCGACCTTGTAGCTGGTCTTGGGCGGGTCGTACTTGGGCACGTATCGGAAGAACTCCTCGTCGTCCTTGTACCACTTGACGGAGTAGAGGGCGTCGTCGCCGAGCTCGTAGTCGCACACCAGCTCCGCGCTCTCGCCCCTGATCCTGTACGCCGGCACGATGAGGCGGCCCATCTTGAGGCACTGCGCACCTGCAAGACACACACAACCACTCACAGTCAGCTCTCTGTCCAGCTGAGCACCACTGCATGTCCAACATAGGCCATCCTGCAAACAACTATGACAACACAACCTGCGTACTGTTCACTTGAGCTTGGAGTCACACATGTACATCAAACATAGTCCGTGTTGCAAACAACCCTCACAGTCAACATACGGTTCAGTTGAGAGTGAAGTAACAACTTTATGTCCAACACATCCACTGCAACAAACAACCCTTACAATCAATATCCTGTTCATTTGAACGTTAAGTCACAACTGTATGTCTGACATATTCACTGCAGCAAACAACCATTACAGTCAATATGCTGTTTAGTTGAGAGTGAAGTTACAACTGTATGTCCGATATATCCACTGCAGCAAACAACTCTTACAGTCAATATACTGTTCAGTTGAACGCCAAGCCACAACTGCATGTCCAACATTGTCCCTGCTGCAAACAACCGTCATAGTCAACATACTTTTTCATTCAGTGTGAAGTCACAACTGTATGTCCAACATATCCACTGCAGCAAATAACTTTCACAGTCAACATATTATACAGTTAAGAAAGGTAACATAACTGTATGTCGAACATAGTCCCTGCGGCAAACAACCCCCGCAGTCAACATACTGTTCAGTTGAGTGTGACCACAACAGCATGTACACCACAGTATCTGCTAGAAACAGCCCTTATAGTCTACATACCTTCTATTTGAGCATGCCGTCACAAATGTATGTTCAGCATAGTCACTGCAGCAAACAACCTCCACAGTCAACATATTGTTCAGTTAGGTATGGCGACAGAACTGTTTGTCCGACATAGAACCGTGCTGAAAACAACCCTCACAGTCGACACACTATTCAGTTGAACTTGGCATTAACCATTTATGTGCCCTTCATGACAGAACTCGCACTGATATGTTTCCTTTACTTCACGAGATTTTGCGATGACACATATGAACACTATAAACATCAGTGGTAAATAAGAGGGGAAAAAAATGTTTAGCCATCAGAATTAATAGGATAGACATGTAACACACAAGACACTGTAAGCTCGCGTGTTCATTGGCTGACGACTAGCCAATAATGGGATTTGTGCGTATGGTAACCATCTCCGGGGTAATTTGCATCCGTAGGACGCTGATAAGTGGAAATGCGGAGACCAGGCCAGTAAATATGGGACTTAATGATGAGCACTTCAGTCTGTGTGCTAGATTGTACGTAATTCGCTCGGTCTCTTGCTACGTGTGTATTACTGGTCCACAGTCCTGCGAGACGTATCAGGAAACGAGTGGCCCAGTCACACGCCTAAACAATGAGGTACAATTGTTTAAAGTCTCTCTTAAGATGACTATGTGCTAAAATATTTCCTGTGTTATCGTTGTTTGCGCCTACACGTGTATCTCGGTAAACAAATGTTCTGAGAATATGACTTTCTGCCGGAAAAGATAAAAACCAACCCTCTAAAGCCGTATAGATTTGCTTTTTCCGTTTTAAATGCAGTCAAAGAAAAGCAGAAAGAAAAGTACAACTATATGTGTGTAGTTAAATTTGTAGGCTTTCATCGCGTGTAATGAAGTCTCACTGTTACAGGTCTAGCCCGCAAAGTGCAGAGAGCAACGAAGGCAGTCCGGCGTCTTTTGCGTAGGGGCTACAAGAGCGCTAGCAGCACGCGTTAATGTCGCCCTTATTGCTCCCTCGCGTCTGGGCATTGAATGCGCGAAAGTGCATCAGGTACACAGGAGCCTTAAAATCGGTTGAACACGCGAAACTCCCGGGTCTATAGTAATTACGCCTTGGGCTAACGTCATAGAACTCTAAACTTTGTCCACGATATAGTGAGCACTTTTGAAATCAACCACAGAAAAAAAGCCACTGCCCTTACTTACATATATTATAATGGGCGCACTGAGTGACATACACCCAGTAAAGTTGGTAACGATGGATGGAAAATAGTTCCACTCCTTAACGTCAAATTAAAAACGTTAGGTAACCCTTAAATTATTTCTTTCGATTTGTGTTTTTTTTTAAATATATATCGAAGCGAAAAACGAGCAGATTGTTAAATATTTACTTTTCTAATAATTTCAGTTTCAATTGCCCGAAGCACGATTAATGTGATGAGGCCCATGACAATGCTTATTTTACGGAAGAATACACAATATGCATACAATTAGAACTTTAGCAGGGCTTTAAAAAATGCTCATGTTACCATGAACAGCCTTTAGCCGAGAGTGACATGAAATTTATTCCTCTTAAGTTTAGTCTACGTGACATCAAAAAAGGATGCCAATTTGTGCTTACATCCCAATTTTATTGGCGAAGGTCATACCAGGAATCATTTTAACGAGCATCGTGCGAACCACACGTATTCAAAAATTCTGCCCGATCGTGATTGGCCTCGTATGACAACATTAACGGCATTATTATTACATTTCCTCTCTCCTAAAGAAATGCCGTAGTTTCAATGTGGGATGCGAAGGTAACCGTGTACTGCCAGGCAGTTAGGCCATTGATTGCTTTGCTGGGAGCGACTCTAGCAAATTGCTTCGATGCCAGATTACAACGGGCCGTTAATTTGACTCCCCTCCACCCCCAATCCTGGAAAAATGCCATTCGGCACGCGTTATGACCTTTTCAAAATAGTCACGATATGATTACAACGCTCTCCCTACCAGAATAAAAGTATCGTATTCACATCAGCCGCCGTTTTAATTCAGGTAGCTCAGAAAAATTATATCACATCGTACACAGCAGTTTTGCCTAGATTTAGTTTGTTCTTTACTTTCACTATGAATAATTAGTTAAATTCTGGCTGTATTGTGAAAATTAACAGATATCCTTTATTTTATATAAAATAAAGTATTTATTCCTATTAGCTATAGTGTAATAGGACATCGCAGTTGAAGTCCACAAATGAATAAATCTACACTTGATTCTTTTCACAGTACTACAATATTACGGTGTTATAGTACTTATAGTTATAAGATATTTCACGCTGTCACTTTGGCGACACGCACTTGTGAAGCGGTGGAACCTGTAATGACTCGAGGAAGAAACCATCACAGACAGAGAATCCGAGCAGTGAGTCTTTATCGATTAATTTTTCTGTGAAATAACATTTCGGCGAAGTTGTAAGTTGTGGTAGAATGGAAAAAAAAATGTTAAACGTAATTAAATTGAGATGGTTTGAGAATTCGATGCTGATACAGTTTGGTGGTCCTTTATTATGCAATTCTTTAACTAGTGTCTCTTTGCTATTAATTTTAGCAATGCATATGTCACTGTGATATGCAGTTGTGTGTGTGTGTGTGTATATATATATATATATATATATATATATATATATATATATATATATATATATATATATATAAATTTCCTTTCTTCCTTTAAAAATCCCTAAAAAGTTCCCGTTTTTCCGAGAGCTGGAGAGGCGGATCAGCTGCCCACGGTCAGAGCAGGGAGATGAATCAGCGACCCATGCAACTATTGGTCAGGGTAAGAGGACCAGTAAGAAGCATTGCCATTTGACCTTGGCCTTTCACCTAGAAAAAAAAATTTCTAAGAAATTTAAAAAAGTTCCAAAAAAATTTAATTTTTTTTTAATACTTAAAATTTTACTATTAAAACAGTATTAAAATGTATTTAAAAAAAATTAAATATCTAATGGTCCCTCTTTCCCCCTTGCGCAACCAATTAGATGGCAGGCCTCCACCCCCCTCGCCTATACCAAGTCAGCAAGCATATTAAATTACAGACTTCTGCCGCCATATTAGATGCTTACTACCTTGACCTTGACCTCATGACCTTGAATGACATTGAAAATAAAAACTCGAGAAACAAGCCATGAAAGTCATCAAGCATATTACATTACAGATGACTACCACCATAGTTGATGCAGACTACCTTGACGCTGTGACCTTGAATGATTTTGAACCCAAACAATTCCCTAAAAATCCCAATAATGTATAAGAAATTATAATTTTTTTAAAATACTTAACATTTATTATTAAAAGTTATTACAAAATAATTTTTTAAAATGTTACATTTCCGGACGTCCTCCCAGAACCACCATTACTCACACTCGTTCCATCCCAAGCAGACGACAGTCGCCAATTACTATTGGCTGTTTTGTCTGTGGGCCTCCATCCCTTCACCCCCACTCACCGCAACTATACTCATTCTATCGTATGCCGCCATATCTGTATTTTCGTTCATCAATTGTTTATATGTTATTGGAGGCAGCTATATTTGTTTTTTCATTCGTTATTTGTTTATACGTGTTGCTGGAGGCTGCCATGTTGGTAGGCATCATTCGCTTATATATGTTACTGGAGGCAGCCATGTTGGTTGGTGCAATCCACTATTAGGTAGTTGTCCGCGATCTTTCTATGCTTTCCTTCATTTGAGTACCATATTATAATTCATATGTTTTCGTCACCTGCGTACCACCAGGCAACAGTAGTATTTTTTTTAAATGTTGTTAAAGTTGCACTGTTAACATCCTCCATATTGGTTTATATTTTTTAAAACATAAGTATTATCGATTATGCTACCTACTATCGGTATGTATGGGATGGCGACATTGACCATTTCTGCAAAATACGTAAACAACCATATTTAATTTTTATTTGTTTTGTTCTCAAATGGAAGTATTGTTATTTAAAATAATTTTTATTTCGAATATGTAATTAAAGTAGAGGGTTTTTTTTATAAAATAAAATGCAACATATTAATGTATATTTTTATTTGCAAGATTTTACATACAAACATTTTTTTGCAATGACTTTTTCGAATGCAAAAAGAGGACATGACTTATTTCGTAAGAGGTTGGTATGCACTCGTTCTCAGCTGCAGATTATTTACGGAGTTGAGTGTCAGGCCCAAGACCTTCATCATTTCTTCTCCCTCTCAAAATACATTTTGTATATTATTATTTACACTCTTTTCGATGTAATATACATTACAGAGTGGTACATTCTGTGTCTTGAAAGCCATTCTGCAATGTTCGTCCTGGTTCGGTTCTGGGTTCCTGTAGATACATTCCAGCCATATATTATATTTTACCAGCAAATATTACAAATACTTTTTAAAGTGTAGAAATTGAAAGTTTTATTCGTGCAGAAGAGGTGAAATGCTTTATGCAAATCCAGATTTTTTTCTATGTTTTCAATTTAAAAAGTAAGCACTAACAGCAAAATATATCAACGAGTACAAACTTAAATTTTAACTATACAATTCCATCAAGGCTAACACCATAAGCACTTGAAACACGAGACTCTAAGTAAGCAGATGCCATGACACGATGAAATGGGACGCTTAGACACAGAAATAGAACATACGTTGTCACTGACAGGGGAGAGATACCTCTCGCGTGGCTGCAGCACTTTTGACTGAGCACTTTTGAAGCCCTAGTTACTTTTCTCTTTCAACGAATTTATATCCTTCCCCCACTTGTTAATGCAAACCCTGCCATGCGAGTAATAAACACAGTGTATACATTCACCATACCCAAAACCAAAAGTCCGAGGCCACAATGAAATGTATGTATTGGTTATTATGTCTGATGAAACAGCTTCAAAAAGTGCTCACTTTACCGTGAACGACCTCTAGAAATAAACTGTTTAAAATATCGCAAGTAAAGCTTGTCAAAACGAAAAAATGACACTAGTTTGACATTTGCATACTTGACAATGTTTTAAAAGGCACTTTACCGAGCTAATGTCACATGCATTTCACAATTCGTTACGTATAACATGCATAAGATTGAAATATATGTATGCTCGAAAACCATCAGTTTACGAGGGGCAAAAATTAACAAAATGCTCATAGGTCACCATATTAGCAAAGCAGGAACTTTTATTGTGGAATCCTCATGAACATATGTTAATATACAGAAAAACCAAAAGTATGGTACTGAGTAAAGAAATAATTTTAACAATGCCGAAAAAAAAAAATCTGCTAACGAGCCATATACTGTTTTTTCCTATAGCGTTTATACATTCACATGCATAGCAACTGTATTGCTTGGGGTGGGGGGGGGAATTACATTGAAACTTATATGAATTATTTAATGATTTATAGCATCTAATTTCACCTCTGATAATTCCATTAATCCATATGATCACGTATGACCCGTAATGAAGTTGCGAAGCCCATGTTAGAACTATTTTGAATGATCTTTTGGGAGAAGTTAAAAATTTCCAGGAGTTACTTTATAACCATGCAAACCCAGATGTCTAGAATATTTCGACTTGCTCTGACACACTGCCAAAACTTTGGTTTATAAGTCATTTAATGCAGTTGCAAGTACGTATGAAATTGGTTAAAGCAACAGTTTTAAAGTGAAGGATGGAGACTCAAAGAAGACGACGTTAAGGTCATGTTGCTCAACAACTTTGCTTGGATAAATCTTAACTACAGACTATTTACGGTAAAGAGAGAGCTTTTTGAAGCCCTCTTATTTGGAATGATAATAATACATATATTTTATTGTAGCCTTGGACGTGAACTTCGAGTCCGGTGAAATAAATACACTGTGTTTATTACTTCCATGGCAATGTTTATTTTTGAAATATGGTGGAAAGATGAAAAACAGACTGATAGGAAAAAGTAACTACGGCCTTATAAGTGCTCACTCTACCGTGAACAGCATATACAAAGAGTAATAATGTACTGAAAAACTGCAGTTATTTCTGCCCTCTTCTACGGAAGGAACAGAAAGAAATGGCATGAGGAGAAATCCGTCCGAACATGTATCGATACAATAAAATGCATTTAATAATATTCCACGTGTTAAAGATAATGTTTATTTTTTGTTATGTACGAAGTTAGAGATGGTCGCATGAAATTAATGCTTGTTTATAATAAATACGGACGTAGAATTATTATCTTCGTTTTTGCGCAATGGCGTCTGGCATCGGAGCTCGGAGAGCTTCATGCTCTGTCATTTCGGTCCACCTGCGGCAATTTTTCCCTCGAAATTTTCCTCCTTTCCTCAAAATTCCCTTTTTCCCCCCAAAAATGTTCTTTGTTCCCTCAATATTTCCCTTTTTTTCCCTCAAAAAGCACTGATCTCTCCCTCCACCCCCCCCCTTCCAAGGTAGTAAAAACGATCCCACGAATGGTAATATTCGATCCAGCACAAGGATTTGGGGGGACCGTTTTCGAAGGCAGAGCAGTGGCGGCCATATACGTCTTATAAGCATAGGGAATGATAATACTAGGGGTCAATGGTTCGGAGTCAGACATGACCATCAGCCATCTAAGTTCTGTCTACCATCTTGTATGCCATGTTTAGATTTCGGTGACCTTGACCTTTGACCTTGACCCCAGTGACATTTGACCTATAACCCAAAAATTCCCTAGAAATTCCAAAAAACTCTAAAAATGCTCAACAGACTCGCCCAATGTGGGTTCCGTCAGTTGCGTCCTCCTTGGTGTTGAAGTTTTAATTGCCAGAATTGAATATAACACCAAGTACAGAATATTTATATTTACCCAATTAGACGCCTTTATGAATGACAGCAACTGTAAATCTTACATCATTACTAGACAAATTTGGTAGGAGTCTAGACGGAGAAGGAGCCGCGCTGGCTGAGCGGTTACACTTCTCATCTCCCACCAGGGCGAACCGGATTCAACTCCCAGCCGGTTCACTCCCGGAACTTCGCATGTAGAAATCGTGTCGGGCGATGCCACTGGTCAGCGGATTTTTTTTTCGCGGTTCTCCTCTTTTCCCCGTCCTTTCATTCCGGCGCTGCTCCAAACTCACCTTAATTACCTTCATCGGCCCTCAAGACTTCGCTGTTAAGAACCGACCAAATCTCTTCACTCACTCACTCAATCTAATGGAAGACCCGTTCTTCGTGGCTGAGAATTACTTGTGTCATAGGTCGGTCTCTTGCAGTACCAAGGACCTGAAAAGCGAACAAAATTTCCTCCCAGTACATCCAATGCACATATACTTACCAGCAATTCACTCAGCGTCCTTTCAAAAGAGACTCTGTACTTAGGTGGCCATATAAATACAAGGCAATCTACGCTGAATAGAACTCCGTAGGATGGCAATGGAACAAGGAGGACTGCAATACAGGATTGCAAGCTGTATTTAAAATTTCAGTCGCTCGGCGTATATTCATTTCCCATTAACATTTTTTGTGCGGAGTTTGTACAAGGTTCGCAGCGTTGGAAAATGTTCTGTCTGAACGTAAATTCGCTGTTCGTGTCGTTGCAAGTTTACACAGGGATAGCAGTGATGAAACGTTTCATGCGTGAGGGTAAATTTGGATATCTCAGTCCGTCTTGCAAAGTAAACAAGAATGAACGGTAGAAAGTAACTTAGCGTTAATAATGTGGCTCACATATTTTACACTGAAAATATAGTGAGGAGTTGCGTTAGGTAAGACGTTAAGTCAAAACCAACAACGCATACACAAATACTAATTTCACTTTGAAATTTGTAAATCTATAGTTTTTAATCTCATAGTGACATCGCTGGTTCAATTTTAATGCAAGTGTACTCTATTACCCGTATAATAAATGTTATATTGAATTACGATTTTACATTCATAAAAGGCAAGCTCATGGAGAATATTAAGGTTTGAAATGTAATATCTGCCTATTTATGATATTAACGTTTTTAACTATGATACAATTTTTCGGTAACGGTGTTCGATACTCTATTTTTCCAAAATAGTAAAATTCATATTTTATCAGCTGTCCTTTATTTGTACTTCAATTGGCAAACAAAAAAAAAAGTTGTTAATACTGTAAGAATGTATGTGAGAATCAAAAGTCGTTTGCAATATCAACAAAATTAATTCAATCATACTTGAGCTATAACACCAGTGCATACGAAGTTTATATTGCACCGCAAGGAAAGATTTAAAGTTATGGAAACGTTGAAAGTGTATTTTTTAGTGCAAATACCATCGTGTGTGTGTGTATATATATATATATATATATATATATATATATATATATATATATATATATATATATATATGCATCTATTTATGTTTTTGCAAACACTTTAAATTCTTCTCGAAAATAAATGTGTTTATAAATGAAATACAATTATAACCTGTTGTAAAATAGGCGCCTTTATATTTGCAGCAATAGCACTAAACAATAGCATGGTTCTAAACGAATTACAAAATGGCGTATAGAGCTGCGATCCACTGCTACATTTATAAGGTAAGGAAATATATTTAATGCACCTGTCTGTGTTTAAAAACTAACAATTGCTCGCGTGGACAGCCTGTTTTCACAGCCTGTTTCCTTCAGACAAGGCCGTAACAAACTTTCAACTTATCACGCTTATTGCAAACACTTTTCTTCAGGCTCATCAACATGACCAAATTATATTCTCAGCCTGTTATAAGCTTAAATTGTTTAGGGTGAATTGTTTATCTGCAAAAAAATGTACAGGTCCCAGCATTGCATTTCGCAACAAACTTTTCACTATTAAAATTCTAAGTTCAGAGCAATGATAACTGATTTTAAATGAAGTAATGAAACCTTCTTGAAAAACATATTCGTTTTAGTTTGGAAGATAAAGTTAAGAGAGTGATATTTTATAGCAGTGGATGCAGCTGGTGCTAGCTCCTGACGGAGAACCTGTGATAATAGTAATAATAATAACGACACGGGAAAGATTCATAGACCTTATAGTGCTGAACCCAGGGACCGAAATTACACTCACACTTTGAGCAGTTCATCTTCTTGCTGCACTAAGAGAAGAGCTTGCAGCACATTAGGCAATCATGAGCGTTCGTTTAAGCATTCTGGTCTGTAGTGCAGCGGAAATAAGTATCAGCTGGCCGCAAAATAAAATAAAAATTAATTGCTACGTCACCTAAGACTTCGTTTAAATAAGCTGTCATGTTCGATTGTTCACTCAGGAAACGGGCAGCTAAACGTTTAAGTTAATAATATCTTACAGCACAAGACCAGCGAGTGTGACAGTCGAATACAGACTCTCAAATCTATAAAGATCAATACACGATCAATAACATTCTCAAACATACCGAACGGGAAAAAGTGGCAGATTGCCTGCAGATACGACTGAGAAGAGATTATCACTATACAACAGCAAAATAGTTCTCGCACACGTTGATAACATGTACAAATATGATATATTCAGGTTTAGGAATCGCTACGAGCGGTGGCCGCTAACGGCACTGAAGTGGAATGAAGAGGTTTTGGCGGTACTTCACAGCAAGGTCTCGAGAGCCGACGGGGGCGAAATGAGGTGAATATGGAGCAGCGCCGGAATGCATGGGCGGGGTAAATGGGAGATACCCGAGAAACCCCGCTTTTAAACAGCGTCTTCAAGCACGATTCCCACGCGCGGAAATACGGGCATGGTCCCTCCGGGAATCGAACCCGGTTCGCCTTGGAAAGGGTTGTGGTTGGAGGGGGAAGGGGTGGCCAACGTCTTAGCAACTACTTCACCGCGGCCCCGTTTGGCCACAGACATTCTGAGTTCTTGGATCATGGTCAATACAGTTCATATTACAACTCTTTAAGTTCAACAGTTAATTGTCCGTAGCGGCGACGCAGCACTTGATTTGCGTACAAGTATCACCCTTACCGCCTCCTTGCTTTTTTTTTTGCCTTGAAATCGGAAAATATCTTGAATTATACGACCTCTTTGAATGTTCAATAGTGGTGAATGGTTACCAAAGCTGAGTTTTAAAAACGAAGATTTCCGCGCAGGGTATTTTGTCTCAAACATGCTCCCCGCGGCGTGTTGTACATAGGAGCTGCTAGTTTGCTTACGATTTTGCACGAATCTCACACAGCTGTCTACTTGGCGTGATGATGTGCTTACTGCTGTATCTAAGGGCAGACATTTGTATTTGTGTGCACCGAGTTGCAGTCGTGCTCCGAGTAACGAGTAGAGGTATAGGCTGTTCACGGTAAAGTGAGCACTTTTGACACCCTAGTGACTTTTTCCTCTTAGCCATATTTTATCCTCTATATTCTTACATAAATACTACCATGTAAGTAATGAGCACAGTGTGTGTATTCCACCGCACTCAGAAGTCTACGTCTTAGGCTAAAATAAAATATATTTATTTATTATTATTCCAAATGAAAAGACTTTCAAAAGTGTTCACTTTACCATGAATAGCCTTTAACCGCCAACACAATCTTTTTGATAGAAGACACTGTGCATTGCAAGTAACCATGGACAACGAAGCTCACAAAGTTCTGCTTTAATTCTATCCTACAAGTTCTAATGGGGAAAAAATATTTCGTGAGAAACACATGATCAGGGTCTAGGGAATTATAACACGCTGGCCCGAGAATCGACGACACTTTTCCATGTTGCTTGAGAACGACATGGAATACAATTGTTTCTTCTCGTGACGCCATCCAGAACTGACCCGCGAGTTATGCCATTCAACAACAGAATTGAACCAACCAAAATAGTTAATGCAACATACACGCAGACCTGGACCCTTCTTTGAACGTTGGAATTCATTACAACAGTCTAAAATGTAATGACGATAATGAGCGTTAGCAACAACAAACGAATCCAAGAAAGAAAACTTCTTCACACGTGAAAGCCAATCCAATAATTGCACATTGAAATGCAACTCTTTTACACTCGCACTTCTTTATGGCACCAACGATATACACAGTATAATACCAAGAACAGCATACCAAGAAGAAATGTTATGTATGGATTAATAAAAAAAAAAAGGTATATAACAAGATACCTTATCATGTGATACCTTGTGGTGTTCGTATATGACGAACATTGATTGAGTACTTGTGGCTGGTTTCTTTTACGGAAACGGCTATAACTTTGACTTGTGTCATCGTGTGCTGTTGGTGTTAATGAAAGGTTAATAAAAGAAAGGTAAAGAACAAAACAAAAACCGATTATTACGGATTAAAACACAATCCAGCATGACCATGAATATGCATGTCACCAGTCGTACCAACCAGCTTGCGATACACAGGATTATTCCAATAGTTAAATAAAAAGTCTACAGAATGATGTTTATTAACATCTTCCCTGTAACTGCGGTTACACACCAACAGCACACGGCGACACAAACCAAAGTTATAGCCGTTTCCGTAAAAGAAACCAGCCACAAGTACTCGACCAACGTTAACCGCTAAAGCAGGTAGCGGTTTGTTGGAAATGTGTTTCTTCAGGAAGTCGCATACTCAAAAGGATCCTGCGCCGAAGGAAATTAGTGGCATTGACTCTCGTGATATAACATGCTGGAAGAATTTTCCAGTCCATGAAGGGAAGGCCGATAATACTGCTGTTATTAGCGTGTTTTGGTAACGCTTCCGTGTTTTCTCGTAAGAAACTGAAGTTTGAACTTGGTGATCAGATTTGGTTGTATCGCAAGCTGGTTGGTACGACTGGTGGCGTGCATATTCATGGCCATGCTGAATTGTGTTTTAATCCATAATAAATATGTTTTGCAGTAATAATCGGTTTTTTGTCTTGTTCTTTACCTGTCTGATTTTATTGACGATTTTGTTTTCAAGGTTACGGACTTAGAAAGTTTTGAACACGTGGCTAGCTCACTAGTACTACCATGAGCTGCAGGATTTAAGATGTTAACCTTGGGTTTCAGCATGGGAGATATAAATAACTCGCCCGCTGGCCTGCTGCCAAGTACTCGCCTGTCAAGTACGGCCGGCGAAGAAGAAACAATTGTATTTGTTTGGACCTTCCAGTGTTGGCAAGTCTACTGCTTGTAATTTAATTCTTGGTGATTGTAAAAAATTTTATGATTAAAAAATAGAGTTTAATGGGCAAAAGGAAAATGAGCAAATTCCTTGAACTTCCAGCCTGTGTGCATAATTATTTCTTACTTATTTCATGGAAAGTGGTTTGAAAATGTGTAGTTTATGTTGAAATGCGGTTACATGAAATATGAATCTAGTTTTCGCGACAGTGGTGAATTCAATATTTTTCCAAAACAACCTTATGGCATAAAATTATTTTTAGCTCTGTTTCAGTTTTCAAAAAATTGTTCCCCCCCCCCCCCCCCCATGACTTTTATAAGAGCGCTACAAGCAAGTAATTTCAACTCCCGAATAAAGTAACTAAAAGTTCAAGAACTTCATTTTTTTTTTTAATGTTATCTTATTTAGTATAAATTTATTTTTATATCCGGCGATTTGGTTGATCGTAGAAGAAATAACGATGCGATAAATATTTGAAGTTGAAAATATGTCTCAAATGTCAGCATGTCGGCTGGAGTTGATGCAAGGTTTCTTTATTTGCTGGCCAAACATTTAAAAGACCTCAGGTTTGCTTGCAGAATGATCTTGGCATATTCCGTGTAAATACTACCAGAGTATGTTAACATCTGAATCGTTTCATCCATTCAGCAGATGAAAGAGTTAGACGTCAGCACACACCGCCAGTATTCACTTGGCATAAAGCAAGATGATTTGCAAGCAGAACTGAAGTAACTAAATGGTGACCTCCAATGTGAACGACAATGCATCACCATCAACCCATATTATTCAATCTACTATTGGTTACGACAAACTTAAAAAATACTAGTGTAAAAATACTGACGGTACCAAAATAAACAGCTATCGTTGAAAGGCCATTTAGTGATATGAACAGAATAAGGACTCCACTGGAAAACAGGCTATGATATAGCTCCCTGGATCATCGTATGAGGTTGTCTATTGACGAAGACATTCCAAGTGAAGATTTCTTGAGCGCTATGCCACTAAAAGGCAAAGAAAGATACTGTACGTCTACTTTGAATGTGGATCAACAGATAATTACACTCCACAGGCATGTGAGCTTGTATATTATTTTAAAATTAAAATGTTCTCTGCTATTATAATTTTCTTATATTGGTGAGTTTATCTCACCTAATATCGTGCGCCACGATTACATATAAAAATTTACGGTGTCAAAAAAAGTTGGGTGGAAATATATCACTCTGGTAAAATATTGGCTCCCATTGTCAGTAAAATTAATCCTTCTGGATTGCCCTTTTGTACTCTTTTGCCCCCTGTTTGGCTTCCATAAAATTGTAAAATACGGCTGGACTATATAGGGTTACTTTTTGTCCCATATCCCTTTAATCACGTCCCAGTTCTTTCGTACATGTAGAAATAAATTTGTCAAAATATGCGAGTTTTAAGTTAATAATACAAAGGGATTTATTTATAGTTTTAACGTGTTTATTAACAATCCTGTTTTAAAGAACGAATTGCGCTTACGGGACACGGCATTTAATTAAATGCTTTACGGACAACCCAGATATTTCATTTTTTAAAAAAATATGATGACGCATTTGGCATGATCACAGGACTTTGTCGAATAATACATTACCGAAATAATTTGTGTCCACTTCTACTAACTATTGATAATATTTCCCTTGATCTGATGTTTTAGCTCTAACATCGAACCCTCTCAAACCATCTCTTTCGAATCTTCTTAGACCAAAAGTCTTGTATATATACTTTTGACTTCTTTTTAGTCCACATTCCGAAGGAAAGAAAGGCTTGTAAGATCACTTTCCTGTCTGTGTGTCTGTGTGTGCGTATGTATGTAGGCGTGCGTCTGTAGGAGAGTGTGCGTGTGTTTATCCCCCTTTTAATATTTTTAATTCATGAAGAGCATTTCGCAAAACTTGGTACACATTTATATTACTCAGTAAGAACACCTGACTTTTATAGTTTTCGACCACGTCAGGCACTTACTTTCTAAATGGCGGACAATTTTAAAATTTGGTGTGATGTATCATATCTCTGAAACCGTTTAACCGATTTAAACCAAGTTTTGTGTGCTCGCGGAGCATCATGTAAGCATTAAATTTTGAGACGAATATTGTTGTTGGTTCACCATTTTGTAAAGTAGCACCAAACGAAGAAATAAATATTTTACGTTATATCTCAAAATTATTCAACCAATTCTCCCCCAATTTGGCAGGTAAGTAATTCTCTGAAAGGCCAAGTAAACGAAAGTGATTAAAATTTATTAGGTTCTTATTTTCAAAATGGCGTGCATACAAATGTTTTAGGTTTATTTTGTATATATGCCATACTATTTAAATAACTTAAACCAAATGTTGTATACTGTAATTATATGTTACAAGCATCATGTATACCAACACATAATCACGTTTGTCTGCCATTTGGAAGATAACGCTATACGAATAAACGAAATTATGTCACATCTCGATAAAAAATTAACCGATTCCTACCAAAATTTGGCAAAAAAGTAGTACTGATGCAGATTGTGTTAAGTGTTATGTTTTAAGCATGCCAGACACTCATTTATAAAATGGCGGCTATGTAACAATTTTAGCTTAGAATGCTATATCGTCGAATCTATGTAATCAATTCAAACATAACTCTGTATGCTGGCAGTAGATATTATAACTATCAATTTTATCTACACCCGACATAAATACTTAGTCCGCCATTTTGTTAAATGGCGCCATGCAAATAAATATTTTGTTATATCATATCCCGGGAAGCAATTGACCAATTACCATCAGATTTGGCAAACATCTAGTAATGCGTATGCTGAAGCGAAACTGCATGTTTTAACTGCGTCAGACTTATTTTAAAAATGGCGGATATTTAATTATTTTGGCTTTAAGATTTATATCGTAGACACCGTGCAATAATTTACAAGTTATCATTATATGTTGCTGGGATATATTACAACTATCAACTGTATTTACAGTCCGAGCGCCACCTCTGTAACCGCCGCTTGTTATGAGGAAAGGGGGGAAAGCAAGACAGTGGTGACAGCGGGGAGTGGGGAGTGTGGGCCACGCATGTACTATCCGTAGTAACACATTTAGCTCCGAAATGACGTGAACATCGCCGCTGCGAGTGTTATGTCTGTCGGGAAGAAAAACATCGTCGTGCATTCTGGGGGGCCGGAGAATGGTAACTAATATAATTGCAAAGTGCGATGAAGAGGCGAAACAAGAACGTTGTACCTTTCGCAGTAAGCCAGGCGACAGCAAGAGCTGCAGACTACGCTGGAGTGTCGCAGACGTTAGTTAAGAAGATACGGAAGGAACAGAAAGAACTAGATGACAGTGGGGAAGGCGGTAGCCTGCACACGCCGGGTGAACGACTGAAAACTAGACCGGAACATACTGTCGTGAATATTGGTGATTTTGGTCTATGTGTAATTCGGCGGACGATTCAGGATTTTTATATTCAGGAAAAACTTGTCCCTGCCATTGAAAAATTACTGCCCGTGGTAAAGGAGAAAATAGACTTTCCGTGGTGGCATACTTCGTTGCGTAAGGCGATAAGACAACTAGGTTTTCGTGGAAAAAATAGCAAAGTCATAGGAAGATACTGAGAGACCTCACATCGTGTCTTGGCGCCACGACTATTTAGTTGCAATGAAACCGCACAGACAAGGTGGGAAACAAATTATCTACATAGACGTGACGTGGATAGACGGTAATTTAACGTTTGGTAAATGTTGGCAACATTAAGAAGTGTTTGGTATACAAGCTAATGTGAATTTGGGTAACCGAATAATCGTAGTACGCGCTGGGGGTATTAACGGATTTATTGAAAATGCTCTCCTTGTATATAAAGCCGGCACTGCCAGTGAAGACTATCACGGCCAAATTAACAGTGTTAATGTCATAAAGTGGGTTACCGAGAAGCTGGCTCCTAACCTCCCGCAGTCATCTGTAGGACAGTGTAACCAAGACAGTCTGGGAAGTGTACTGAGGTCACGTACAGAAGCTTGAGACTGAATACTGGGGAAAGGACAGTGTTTTGTCAGATGTAATTGACAGCATGGTTGTACATCTTGACGATAGTAGCGATTCCTCCAGTGCATCAGGCGCGTGCAGTTCAAGCAGTGAACAAGAATATCCGAGTTCACCTTTAGCGACCCCGCTGCCTTGAGGTGAGTGAATGTTTTCTTTGTACGATAGTACAGTCGTGTGACGTGGCCGGTTTATCGTTCCAAGTTCACCATTAGCGACCCCGCTGCCTTGAGGTGAGTGAATGTTTTCTTTGTACGATAGTACAGTCGTGTGGCGTGGCCGGTTTATCGTTCCAAGTTCACCATTAGCGACCCCGCTGCCTTGAGGTGAGTGAATGTTTTCTTTGTACGATAGTACAGTCGTGTGGCGTGGCCGGTTTATCGTTCCAAGTTCACCATTAGCGACCCCGCTGCCTTGAGGTGAGTGAATGTTTTCTTTGTACGATAGTACAGTCGTGTGACGTGGCCGGTTTATCGTTCCAAGTTCGCATTCCTGCCAGGGTTTCAGAGCTGGCGTGCGGACAGTACACGGATCATCTTTAGACCGCCATTTTCCAAGATAGCACCATGATAAAGAAAGTGCAGTTTTTCTAATGTCTCGGGAAATAATTGATAGATTCCTATCAAATTTCGCAAACAATTTACACTCTAACAGGTGGTGTGAATTGGTATGTTTTAAGAAGACCATGCATTTATTTTCAAAATGGTGGCTATATAGATATTTTAGCTCAGTATATTTATCAACGAAGCAAAATCCGACTTAACTTTGTATGCTGGCAGTACATATTACAATCTTCAAATATGTGTGTGCCGAGCCTCATTTCTCTGCCGTTTTATATGATAGCCAATAAAACTTTTTTTTGTCATATCTCGGAAACAATCAACCCATACTTACAAAATGTGGCGAAGATGATGTATTGTGGTAGACCATATTAATACATGCATTATTTTAAGTACGGCACACTTATTTTCAGGATGGCGTATATGCAATCATTTTGGTTGTGTGTGCTATATGTAGAAACTATGTAATATATATTTAACTTAACTTTGTATACTAACAGTATACAATAATCGAATGTTCAACTACATTACTTTTTTGTCATCCATTTAATAACACCGCCATTTGAAACCTATGGATGTCATATGCTTTATCTTGAGGCCCCATCAACCGATTCCCACCAAATGTTACACTGGAACATTTCAACTAATTTTTGCCATATTTTGCACACCATAAATGCTACAGAAGGTCATTTAAACTTTCATTATTTAAGTGGATCAGACAATGATGTTCAAAATGGCAGCGTTATGAATAATTTAGGTAAGTTTGCAACATGTATTAAACAATTTAAGCAAATTAAACCCATATTTGTATGTAAATAGTATACATTAGAAGCATAGTGTATAGAGCCTCTTTTTTTTTTGGCAGTTTTGTACGATAGCGTCAAATAAGAAAATAAAATTATGTATGCCATATCTCAGGGACCAACAACCGATTTCCACCTAAGTCTTCACCCAAGTAGCGCTACGGTAGGCCATGCAAATTTGCATGTTTTAAGTGACTCAGGGACGTAATTTCAAAATGATGGCCCTCTAAATATTTCAGGTTAGCAAACGCTATCGTTCGAAACAAAGGACTGATTCAATCCGAAGTTGATTCTCCTAATCCGATTTCCGTAACGCAGTGCTGTGCACGCTAGCGTATCGTACGAGGTTCTATTGGTTCAAGAGACCCTGTTAAGCACGTGTGTATTTGCAATTGTTTCACTACTTTTGCATACGTTTCTGATATCATTTCTAATGTTAATGGTTTCAAAGAGAAGTCAAGTCCTACCTACCAACTCAGCTTTTAAGAACTCATTAGAAAAATTAATTGCATCAATGTTGAGGAAAGTAGGCTCATCAGTTATATCAGTAATTTGTTATTTTTTTCCGTAGTGGAACTATAGCCAACATCTGACTGCGTTGACTCAGTTTAAATTGTGACTTAACATATTTTATATGGCGGAGATTCCTTTTTGATCACTTTTGATGTTGGGATCATTCACCACTGTTATAATGCAATCTTGTGTTTATTTATTCGCGTTACACATTACACAGGAACAACAAACATGGCGTCCGTTGTTGATACTGCTAAACCGCATGCTTCTGTTCCCACAAGAACAGACCGCCCGACCGACGTGTCTACTGATAGCGACATCGTATTGGCTGGCGATTGTGAAACTAGAGCCACGCGAAGATCCAGTCTACAGTCCATTCGCGGTTTCTGAGCTATTTTTTGAATCAAACCTTTGAAAAACTATCCCTTGTATGATATGTTTGGTTGGTGCCCAGAAATGTCATGGATTATTTATTTATTTATGTTAGTTTCAGCAGTAAATGCTTGCGACAGATGGACGCACATAAAATCAATTACAGAAATTATTCCTTACATTATTATTACAATTTTCTTACACACAATCATAGTAAGTATTATGACGGTATTACATGACGAAGGTTTTCTTGCAAATTCTGCTTTCTGACGTATCCAGCATGGAAATCGGCTTACATTTAGTTAGAAATGCGGACTCCACCGCTCGATTAATTTTTTACATTTAAGAAGTATATTTTAGTAAAGTGTTTTATAATGTTGCAAAATAGATATATTATTCTATCATATACCACATAATCGTACTTTTCTGACAATTTTTATGGTTTTGTACTATTTTTTTTATGGATTCTTCGCGTTGTATAGACAGTTGCTTTGCTTCAACCGTATCGCATATAATTTACACGGCAATCTCCAGTGTTTGACACTTTCAGATCTGGTGTACGCGAATAGTGTGCGTAACTCACAGAAAAGTTATATTCGGGAGGCATCGCAGACTACGAAGCTCAGTCCGAATGATTTTTCACGTGGTCAATTGTTCGTATAGTCCATTCACGGTTGCTTCACGCTTTTCTGAAGCCCTGCTAAGGTTCTACTTCCAGAATATTCCTCCGCCTCATGCAAACTAAGCTTAACTATGTCTGGAAAATTACACCAAAACGACAACGCACCGCGTTCGTGCGCACTGAGTGTAATACTATTTTACATAAGAAATATTTGTTACTACACATTACAAACACACCTATTTCTTCACTGTTTTAATTTATATTAAAGAAAGTATAAAATAAGCTCTAATAAATTTAAAAAAAGGTACTTTTATAACACAAGTATATAAAACATTTGTGAAATATGGAACTTTTAAGAAACAATCAAAAATGTCATACATGGGGTGATTTTTCAAAGGTTTGATTCAAAAAGTGTGAAGAAATTGCAAAGTTTCTATAGACCGTCGAACTGATGTACGTTTTACCTGGTGCAAACATAAATCACTATCAGATAACAGAATGACTACGACTTATTGGTTGAGATAAAAAAAAATATGTTTTGTGTCAACTTAAGTACAGCATTTAACAAATACTTTCTTGTTTGCAAACCTTGAAAATCAAAAATTAATTTGAGTATGAAAGGGCTATGCTAGCTTATACTTCCTGTATATTTCTAGGAGCGTGGTGGTTAAGCGGTTAGACCGCCCGCCTCCCACCAAGGCGAACCGGGTTTCAATCCCCGGCCGGGTCACTCCTGGATTTTCGCATGTGGGAATCGTGCCGGACGATGCCGCTGGTCGGCGGGGTTTTCTCGGAGATATCCCGTTTCCCCACGCCCTTGCGTTTCCGGCGCCGCTTCATTCTCACCTCATTACACCCTCATCGGCTCTCAAGACCTCGTTATTAACAGCTCAAATCTCAAGTGGCACGATTTTCGCTAGATTGTTTCATATTGACTAAGGGACGTGTCACGGCGTCATTACGCATTACAGATTAATAACCTTATTTTATAAATTCACTGCTTTTGTAATCGTTATTTTTAACGCTGTGGTACAAGGAATCATGTACAAAGTTGCTGCCACATGTCGTTCTTGAAGAAACAATGCTTTAGAAAATACAAAAAACAGTGGAGATCCTGAGACGACGTGTATTACAAACCATTACGGCTAGCTAGAAACATGCTTGGGTGGCCAACCTGACAAACTATGTTCGATTCCCCGCAAGCGGCATAAATGTTAAGCTCCTGTTACACTCCCAAATTTCTACAACGCCCATGACTAAGGTAAAAAAAAGTGCTACCTACTTTCGGACACGTGGTTATAAGTCATGGATATGCTCGACTTTTTAAAAATGAAACTCAAATCTAGTTCAACATTTAACAGCCATTCAATTAATCTCCCAGCATAACACTTGCACCGTAAAATAAACAATGAAATTCAAAATTTACATTTCATTGATACATGGGAAGTTTAGGGTGTAGAGAGGATAGCTGTTAATTTAGTTGGACTCATTAAAAAAATCTTCCAATTTGTAGTCTAAATTATTTTCTAACTTTTTAACGAGCGAATATTTTATGTGGTATTTAAGGCCAACCGTATTCAGATTTAGATGCACAGACCCAATTTATTTTCGCTTACACGTTCACATCTTAGAGAACAGCGGAAAGCTCTTTTGTAAATTTGAAACGCGGTATCATACAAGGGTGCACATGGAATTTTGAGAGCCAGAAGTTCAAACTAGCAGTTCATGCGTGTGTTGCGCTGCGACAATTTCATCGCAATGTGATCAAACCTCAGCAGCCACGCGCTTTTCCAGACCGTTTGCTCTCGCAGGAATCATTCGTCACGCGAGATGCGTGTACATTACCCGTGAAGTCCCAGTCCCCAGGCGAATTCCCTGATGACTGGAAAGCCCTCTGTTTATTATGTTCTGCTTCTCCCAAGTCCTTTGGGCCTTCGATGTCTGCTCTCGTGTTGCGAGGTAGCCGAGTTGGCAAGTTCGCCGAGATAAAGTTTGTTCCAGCCATCTTGTTTGTGTATGGCCAAAATATATTTAGTAGGCCCCGACAAAGTATTTTGTTCAGTGAACAAATCTTAAACAGTAACAGTACTGATTTCGTCTATATAACCAAATGCACGCTTGAATAAACAAAACGGTTGGCTTGGGTCAAAAAAATTTTTAACTATCGACAAAATATTTAGTTCAGTCTACTGTATATATATGCTTGTAGATGTATAATGCGGGTCCTGGATCAGCTAAATTTATCCAATAATTGTAGCCAAAAATAAAAAAAAATCATTAACTTTTTCGTGCTATTTGTAACAAAAGTACACGAAAAAATTAAAAACTTAAAATCTGAAATTTAATTAAAAAAAAAAAAAAAAAACTACGAAAATCGAGCAAATTTAAGCTAAAAACCAGCAAAATTTATTGTTCTCAAGCTGCTTTTTTTTTTCACATTTCTAAAAACGTCAATTTTTTGTTTAAAAAAACAAGCCATTTTGATAGAAAATCAAGCAATTTATGCCTTAAATCACACAAATTTTGCAACATTTACAAAAGCGCCGTGCAGAAATGTTGATGCTATAAAAACAAGCAATTTGCACCAAAAGTACAAGAAAAATAGCATTAACTATTTCTTGCTATTTGTAATGAAAGTGTAAGAAAAAAAATCAAAATCTGAAATTCAATGAAAAAAAAACGAGCTAAATCAAGCTAAGCAGGCTAAAAATCAATTAAAAAGATACAAATTAATAGAGTTAATTTATTTTAAGACAACTGTAAATCATGCATAGATTTACCATTTTTGATTTCATGTAAGCCTTAATATATTCGAAAATTTCGATTCTCGTTTATTAACTCTATAGCATTTTTATCAAACACTCTTACATGGCGATCTGGTAAAGTAATTTTAAACCTTGAATCAAGAATATAGTTAATTTTTTTCCCAAACTTAGAATCATAATTGAAAATCTGTAGCAACATACCTTTTATTTTATTCTAGGTCGTGTAGTCTAGTCAACTCGAACGAGTTGTTAAACTTGGTGTGAATTGATTCTATTTTTGTTTTTTAAAAGGAAAAAACATTTTTCAATAAAAAATTTATCATACTATTTTAATTTCATTATTTTATTATTTATTTTAGTATTATTATTTTGATTATTAATGCCACCCTGTTCATGGTTTCTCACTGTTGGATGGCATAATTATCTCTGATAAATAAGTTATTTTATTATTTTGATTACTATTTTATTATTCTATTGTGTTTATTATTAAAATGTATTATTTTTCTTTTTAATTGTTTTTCTTTTAAATAAACATAAAAATGGAATCGCTTCACGCCAACGAAAAGGAAAATAATACCACATCTAAGAAATGTAAAAAGTGTGGCGAAGTATTAAACACAAGAAAATTCTTACTTTAGTGAATGTGTACAGTGAATGTGAAGAGTACAAAGTATTATGAATTAAATAAAGATAGGGTATTATGCGAATATGGAAAATATGTTTATAATGTATCTCTCGAAAAGCACAACCATTCTAAATTACACAGTAAAGCACTAGATAAATTAAACGACACTCAGAAAGATAATTATCCAACAAAATGGGTAAAGTGTGTAATAAGAATAAAACTATAAAACTATTTTTCTTCATAAAAATATAATAAAATGTAAAATATATGAAGAAATATAATGATAGTAAGAAGTTAAAAAATTAATAAATATTATTTCTTTGGATATTAATATCATCAAAAACTTTGTCTTATTTGATAAAAAAAAAAAAACAAGTTACCAAATAGCCCATAAAAATTAAAATATAACAAAATTTCTTTTATTTTAAATACAACAATAAAAAATGGAGGCAAACAATCTTGAAGTTAAGTTGGGTGAGAAACAGTGCAGGAGCTAAGAATTATAGGTACAGATTTAAAAAATGAATATAGCAATAATCTAAGGAGCGATGATTTAATTAGACATTGGTTTACTCTAAGGAAAGATGATTTAATTACAGCTATTATACCATATAGTATATAAGAGCAAAGAGAAAGAAAATTTGCAAATTGGCCATTTTGATGCTAATGTCAATTAATTATATTCAAAATATAGAAAGATTGAAAAAATATTTCCATTCTCTAATAATCTATTTGTAAAATAAGAGAAAAGGATTTAAAAGAAACATTCCCATTTTCTAATAATCTATTTGTAAAACTTATAAATAAAAGCAAACGGGTAAGAAGGGATAACACAGCATATTTTTACAAATTTACCTTTGGTTGATGCAAATATCGATGAATTATATGCCAAAGATAAAAAAGAATTAACAGAAATATTTCCATTCTATAATAATTTATTTGTTAGCAAAACAAGTAGAAGAACCAATAAAAACTACAGAGTTAATAAATCTTTTAAAGGTAGATTATCAAAATATAACATTTAAAATTACTTTAATTTAGTAGAGCCTAATCACTTTTTAAGATCAGTAAAATATAGGGTATTTGAGATTATACACAATAATCTTAAAACATTTAGAGGGTTGAAAACCAGCATTAAATTATATACCAAATATCGCAAGCAGGAAAATAATCAAGTAGAACTATTAACATTTTAATAATTAAATCATAGAATATTAAACAAAGGAGAATTTACAAACATTAATGAAATCATAACACAGGAATTACTTACACAATTATCTGAATTTAAAAAAAAAGTTCTGGATGGGCTTTAGATAGAATAATTGGAATGCAATTAGTAATAAATAACTATAATCCATTAAATGGAACATTATATATTGAACTAACAGAACCAATTTAAAATAAAAAGCATGCATTGATGTGAAGAATGATGATCAAAAATGTTTTCTATGGGCAATAAAATAAACTTTGTTTCCAGAAGACAACCATTCGGATAGAGTGACTAAATATAAAAATGTTGGGCTTAATATCATTTAAGTAATAAATAAATATGATCACCCTATTAAAATTGATGATATACCAAATATTGAAAATCAAATTCATACTTCTATAAAGGTATACTCTATTGAAGATGAGTTTACAGTATATCCACAAAAACTTACAAAAAATAAAAAGGAAAAACATATAAATATACTTTATTTCAAATATGACAAAAATATTCGCATTATTGTTGGATAAAAGATTTATCGAAACTGCTTTCGGCACAAAAAGATAATCATTAAAGTTCAACTTATATATGTGATATATCTTCAATTATTTTATTCTCAAGAGAATTTAAATTCACTTACAGAAGACTGCTCTAAAAATTAAGCAGTAAAAATCACTTTATCTCCAAAAGGAGAGCAAATAAAATTTAAAAACCATAAACATATAATGGAAGTTCCTTTCACAATATATGCTGATTTGGAATCAATTTTAAAGAAAATATCAACAGTTAAGCCAAATCCAAGAGAATTAAGTAAATTTAACCATATCAAAAATATTTAATTTTAACAGAGGTTGATATCGATAATGGTCTTTATAAGGAGATGCTTAAATAAAGATATACTCGTACTAATGAACAAATAAACAACATTTCCTTAAAGCTAAATGACGAATAATATATTATGAAATATCAATTACACGAAGCATCTGGTTTTTGCTATTATATTGTATCTAATTATGATTATTACAAACCACCATTAGTATATCGAGTCACAAATGCAAATAAGGATTTTGTACAATCAATAAAAAGGGAAACAGAAATATGAATTGGGGAATATATTCACAAATTGAACCAATGCATCTACTAACAAAAGAAGAATAATATTATATAGGAACTCAGATGAATGTACTGCATGTGGATATGAATATACGGAGGACAATAAAAAAAATACATCATCATAATCATATAAGTGGAAAATTCATAAATCCATTAATCCAGTATGTAATTATTGTAATCTACAATAAGAAGTACCCAAATTTGTACCAATTTATTTCCACAATTTAGTTGGATAGTGAAAAAAAGTTTATCACTTTTGGAAAAAACCACACAAAATTAAGAAATGAGATTTATAGACACGTTTAAATCTATAGCCAGTAGTTTTGCTAAATTATCATAAAATTTAACCAAAAAACAAATGAAACACACTCAAAAATATTTTCCAGAAGAACAAGTAGATTTTGATATTTAAAAAGGCATTTACCCATATGATTATATGGATGGTTGGAAGAAATTCGAAGAAACTGAACTTCCACCAAAAAGTGAATTTTATAATAAATTTAGTGAATGTGACATAACTGATGATTATGTGCAAGCAAAACTTGTATGGAATCAATTTAATATTAGGAATTTTGGCGAATACACAGATTTATATTTAAAAAGTGATCTATTACTATTAACAGATAAATTTGAAAATTTCAGAAATACGTGTATAAATACATATTATTTAGTTCCTTCGTGGTATTTTACTGCACCAGGATTATCTTGTGATGCAATGATAAAAATGACTTATCGGCTGCTAGAATTATGACATAACTATAATGTTATTTTATTGATTGAAAAATGAATTAGAGGTCGAATATCATAATGTTGTAGACGATATGTTAAAACCAATAAAAAATATTTAGAAGATTTTAATCCAAATCAAGAGTCCAACTATTTAGTATATCTCGATGTTAATAATTCATATGAATAGGCAATGTCACAATACTTAAATATCGTGGTTCCTATTCGGTTTATTATACTTTAAATGAATTAGATTACTGCAGTACAAAAATATTAGATTTGGAGGATGATTCTGAGTATGGTTATATATTAGAAGTTGATTTAAAATACCCACAAGAAATGCATAATATACATAATGCTCTACCATTTTGTCCAGAAAATTAAATAGTTCCAGGAACAAATTAATCTAATTTGTTAACAACTTTACACAAAAAAAGAAAATCATGTAATTCACTATCATAATTGAAAACAGTGTTTACAATAATGGTTTGAAACTTATTAAAATATACAGAATATACAGAATATTAATGTTTGATCAGTCTGATTGGCTGAAGATATATATAGTTTTGAATACAGCGATAAGAACTAATTCAAAAAAACATATATGAAAAGATTTTTATAAGTTGATGAATAATTCTGGGCTTGGTAAAACAATGGAAAATATAACAAACAGAGTTGATATAAAACTGATATCAGATGCAGAAAAGTGTGAAAAATTAGTGGCAAAAACCAAATTTCAACAGAAGTACAATATTTAATGAAAATCTTGCAAGCCTTACATATGAATAAAACAAATGTAAAATTTAATAAGCCTATTTATGTAGGTATGTCTATTTTAGACATATCGAAAGAATTGATGTATGATTTTCATTATAACATAATAAAACCAAAATATGGTGATAACATTGAATTATGTTACCATGATACCGATTTGGACATTTATAACATAAAAACTGAAGATATTTACGAAGATATAAAGTTGATCAAAGAAAAATTTGATACAAGTGATCATCCAAATTACAATATGTATAACATTCCTCAAATAAATAGAAAAGTTTTAGGAAAAATGAAAGATGAATGCAATGGTAAGTTATTAAAGAATTTGTTGGATTATGATCAAAAATGTATGCTTACAAGGTTGATCATAAAGAAAATAAAAAATCGAAAGGCATAAAGAAATGTGTTGTTAACAATCGAATAACATTCGAGGACTATAAGAACTGTTTGTTTAAAGAATATCGATGTCAGCACCATCGAAATCAATTACTTTACCATTCTTCATCTCTAATTTCCAAAACAATATGATTAAAATGTTCATTATCAATTTTATATAAATTTCATAATAGAATCTCTAAATCCGTAAATAGTTTTTCGTGGAAAGCTAGCTATTATATAAGTTTCTAAATGATTTGATTCATCATATTTGATAAACATACCATATACCAAAGTACAGCGAACATTTATTGTTTTAAATGGGTTAAAATTAGGCAATTTAGTATGTACAATAACTTCGTCCTTTTCAATAAGCATATTTCTTTCAAAATCATGGATATCAGATAGTCGATCATCAAATTTAATATCAAACTTATATTTTAAAAATATTATATTTTTTACATTATCTGCTGTTAATTCAATGTTATTTGTTGAAAATGAGTAAATATGATTTATAGTTTCTTTTAATTATCAAATAACATATTGACCTCTACAAATAGTTGTAACTTCGTTTATATCAACATTATGACTCATGTGTTCAATTGTTGCTATAGTATTGTTGTTAATATTTGGAGATAAGAATTTTGTATGAATAATAACCAAAGTAATCGATTTTTCACTATGGATAAAATATAATCAATGTTCTTCTTTAATATAGAACCATTGATTGTTAATTTAAATACTTCATTATCGATTTATTACAAAAATTTTATCATTAAATGAAGAAAGTTAAATAGGGTATCAGTGCATTAATTCATGAAGATAATTCTAAAATGGAAAAGAATGGTGAATTATTGCCTGATAATATGGGGGCAATAATAGTAGGTCCAAGCAAATGTGGAAAAAACTAATTAGATGATAAATTTTATTTATAATGGAGGGTGGATAAATTTTAATAAAGTGTATATTTGTTCAAAAAGTTTAAATCAACCAAAATATATTGAGTTACAAAAATATTTTACTATGTTATCCAAAAAACTTTAAGTTAAAGAAAAATTGGCATACTTTTTTAATAATGATGATGAAACGACTTATTTAGATCAATGTGAAAATGATTCTCTAGTTATATTTGATGATGTTATTTTAGCCAATCAAGACATAATTCGCGATTATTTCACTAGAGAAATACATTAATATTACGATCTATTTTATTTAGCCCAAACATATTCGAAAATACTTAAACAATTGGTAACAGGTAATACAAATTTGTTGTGTATATTTAGACAAGACTATACTAATTTAAAGCACATCTATAATTATTTTGTCAGTGGAGATATGACTTATGAAAAATTTAAAGAGATTTGTGCAAAATGTTCAGGTGAAGATTATGGTTTCGTTACTATAAATTTGAGTAGAAACAAAAGAAGGAAAATATAGAAATAGAATTTAATACTTTATAACTCACATATAGATATCTGTTAAACATTGTTACATTTTACATTCGTTCGTTATGTTTTACCTTTGTTTGCTATGTTTTAAATTTAAGTTCGTTCATAATGTTTTACATTTATTCATTATGTTTTACATTCGTTCATTTTGTTTTTCGTTTGTTCGTTATGTTTTACGTTCATCCCTTATATTTTACATATGTTGGTTGCATTTTAAATGTTTATCCTGCATGACAGTTATACTGTACGACAGTTATTCTGCACAAATATTATTCTGCACCACAATTTTCCTTACAGAAAAATATAAAAATTCACAAAACAGCTGTTTTATTAATCCAAGATTTATATGTGTTATCAAAACCCAGCCATTTTTCATATATTTTATCGCCTTTAGTTTTTAAGACATTTTCGACCAAATATTCCTCAGGATAGTTGGTTTTCATGATTCAACATTCATAAAGATTGTCTTCCGATTCTTCGCCTTTAGTATTTTTAATTTGTAAGTAGGCACATCATAATTTACAACTTTACCAATGGTAAACAATTTTGTTGGTCAATTAGCAGTATGACCCTTCTCGAAAATTTTCTTTAGTTTGCTCACGCGGATGACATCGCCAACTTTGTATTTAGCTTGCAGTTTTGGTTCAGTAAACACATATGGCAATATTAACATCTTTTCATTGATTTTATCAACTTCAATTGACTTCATGCCGATAGTGCTATGTTTTGTATTGTTGTAATGTTCCACTAATTCATCTAATATATCGATCCACTTATTACTTCCATTCAAAGCAAATCTCTTCGACATGTTATTTTTGACCGTGCGATTAAATCTTTCTACAATACTTGCTTTCAATTTGCTAAAAGAAAAATAATGATTAATAATATTTTTTTGCATAAGTTCATATAATATTTTATTATAAAATTCGGACCCATTGTCACTTTGAATATTATGTGGTTTTCTTTTAATTAATTTATATTCTAAAGCAATTGCTACATTTTTTGCTGTTTTATCTTTAATAGATCCAGCAAATGAAAATTTTGAAAAAACATCAATAATTGTCATAATTTATTTGTATCCATTGTTATTATGTGATATTCCTTTCAAATTTCCAATATTCATCTCTACAAGATCAATTGGCCATAAATCATCAGTACCATGCGAAATTAATTTTACTCTTAAAAAATTTCTTCTTGCAAGCTTATATAATTCATTAATTAGTCCCTCTCTCACAGTGGGCAAATATTTTTTCAAATGTTGATTTATTATAATTGCATATAGAACACACACTTTTCTGAATTAATCTGTCATTTTTCGTATTTTCAATTATTATATTATTATTTTAGTAACTTCCTTATACCTGAAGCAGCAAGTGTTTTCCATTTAATAGTAAACAAAATATTTTTTTATATTTTACGAATACTCCTATTGCAGTCATCAATCCATCATTATATTCAAATATTTTAGTTTTTTTTTTTTAATTTTAAAAGTTCAAATATCACCTATGTCAACATCAAAAGGCTTAATGTAATCTATTTTTTGAGATCCGTTAATAACAGTCACATTATCGTCAGAGAAATTGGGATTACATCCATCAAAAAAGTAAATAATATTTTATAATTATCTAAGTTGAAATTATTATTACTTTCATTCCACTTTGCATGTAAATAAAATCTATGTGATTTTTTTCCTTACATTTTTCAATTTTCAAGTTAACAAGTATATCACAATAATTCTAAAATTGTTGAAATTTTGTAGCCATTTCTTTGTCAAAATATATTTTATTGCCAACATCGTTTCCATCTACAGGGTCAGCAATATTATTGATTCTACAATTTAGAAGAGAAACATACTCTGTAGTATAAGCAAAAACCTTGCTTATTTGGATTTGTAAAGTAGAAACATTGATATTATATTTTGATTTTATGTATGTTTTTAAATCAGAAACAACAGTAGTGTATTTCGAATGCATGTCCTTTTCTAATGCATAATTTGCTACACATTTATCAAAAAATCTTTTATTGATAACATCTTTTCAATCGATGGGATCAGCTATATTAACAACTCTATGATCTAAAAATGAAACACAAGGTTTTGTAAAATCAAAACAAGTGGTTAGTTTACTTTGTAAAGTAGAAGCACTCGAATTGCACTGCGAATCTACATATGATTTAAAGCAAATGCATTAATGTCAAAAATTTTATTTAAAGGTTTGAGTTAAGGTTTCCCAAATATATGCGTTATTTACTAACATAGAAATTATATTGTTAAACTTAAATCCTCTCGAAAAAAAGGTTTAAAACAACTAAACGTAGATGTCCACAGCTAACTTTGTTAAATTCTGAATTCGATCATCATTGTAATAATTAAGAGGAATTTTTCCTCCAAATGAATCAATAGTAAACATAATTATTTTATTTAAAATAGCAAACCCAATGAGTTCCAGGATTAAATGATATGTCAAAATTAACCACTACACATTCATTTCTGTGCATACATTTTGGTAATTCATGAATCAATTTCTGAAATATTAATGTTTAATATTTTTGCATATTTTTCAATATCGACATTAGATAGTGGGGCTGAATTTTTTTTGGTCTTTCTATTTTTAATCCGCTTCTTGCTTTATTTTCCATTGCCGAATTGTGTTTTGTTATTCTAATTTTTTTATTTTTTCTCGTTTGTTTAACAGAATTATAAATTGCACTATCTCCTCCAGCTAAACCACCAAGTGCACCTAAAGTAGCCAATATAATTCGTATAATTCCTTCGCAATGTAAACCACTGCCAGTTTTTTCTTTGGCTATATTTGTAACTGTCGGTGATTATAAAGTTAATTTAAAACTTTTGCCTTCTTTCAATTTTTTATTTTTTCTCTCAATTTGATAATTTGTTAAACATTTATGTATACCTAGATCTTTTAATCACTCAAAGGGAATATCGAAACTTATATTTGTTATCTTCATTTTAAAGTATATATATATATATAATAAAACATTTTAATTCCCCAACCTAATCTTCTTTTTGTAAACATTGTTGAGGCAACAGCAGCAGAAGTAATTTTTTCACCAATTGGTGTATTTTTATCTAGCATGATTTCTTTTGCTTCTTTTTGAAAATTTTTATCATAATCATGTATAGATCAAAATCTTTAAGACCTCTGTAAGCAATATCGTGATATTTGCATGCTTCATCTAGTTAATTTACTCCTGTGTCACCTCATTCTAATCTTTCATTTAATTTTGTAAATGGCCCACAATAATTAAAACCAGGCAAATGCATTTCGGGCAAATTAAAAATTTTAATGCCCAATTTATAATACCTTTGCCATTATTTTAATAATTTCAAAATGAGCGTGGAATTAGGTTTAAAACTCTTATAAGATAAGGAATTACTTTTGGATTAACAACAAAATCTGAAAATTTATTGTTTAGCATATTCATTATGCTTACTTTTTAACTGTAATAATTGTTATTACCGGCATTTTTTTCACCAGAAATAATTAACAATCGATCAACTAATTTTCTAACATCATCCATCCAAACGTAATGTTTTGGTAAAATATTGTATTTTTTATGCCATCTCCAGTTCTATGAGTTCTTGGAAAAATATTTTTTTTCTGGTGTGATTGGTGCTGATTTTATATAGTTGTGATAAATTGGTCCAATTATTTTTTTCGTACTTCCAACCATTACTTGAACAAGGATTATTGCTTTTATTATTAGGAAGATTTTTTTGGAATACAGCATTGGTTAATAAAACAATTTCTGTGTAATTATTGATGTCATTATCATTATAATTCCTGCAAGTCCTTCATAGCTACTTTTTGTTAACAAATTAAAAAGTCCTGGTGTTAATTCATATTCTTTCCTTTAACTTTTATTGTATAATTTTTTAGCTCTACGATTGTATCACCAGTGTAAAAATTTCCTCTATCTCCACATACTATATGTTTTATTAATAACATTGATTCTTTTCGAAATTTCTATTTCGGGATTTATAGTAGAAACACTTGCTATAGGTGGCAAATATTTTAATGGAATAATACCCATTTGCTCTTCCATATTAGGAGATTCTTGTTCTGCAAATAATTCTCTTTCAAATGATGTTTCTTCTGGAGTTTGCGGTTAATCTACATTTTTTACTGCAACAGGAACTAGCATCGTTAGAAATTTTTCTTTTCTTCACTTACTTTTTCTACTTTTTCACCCATATATTTCATAATTCGTCGATTAATGGTTGCTCTTTCTTCTTATTTTTTTCATATTCTTTTGTCATGAATTTTTAAAAATATTTTTTATCTCCTTCAATAGTAATTTAACTGGAGAAACTCCCTTTGATTCTGCCATTTATATATAAATTGTTTTACTTATAAATGAGTTATGAAAGTATTGAGAGTTATGAGAAGAAACTTTTCCCCTAACTGATCAAACTAGGGGAATTTAAATGTTTACAATAATAGAATCGAATTTGATATTCTAATATGAGATGGCTTTTCTTTTCCAAATGATGCTTATGTTTATGAACAATTTAGTTTACTAAAAGAGAGATAAGATTGTAATTGAGGCACAATGTGATGAATCAGATAACGTTAACGTTTCTTCGATCTTTTTTCCTTTTTAATTTTCTAGAGTAGATATCTCAAAACATGGAAATATTTTTGAAGCTGTTGATAATCCATGTACAGCGTAAACAATGATGAATGCTTTATAAGATCACCAAGTGAACAAAATTGTTTAGAATGTTCTGGTATTGATTATCTATATCGATATAAATCTGTTTCGAGTGAAAAAAATAACAAGGCGGTTCAAACAGTTTCTAGTAATAAAACAACTGAAATAATCTGTCCTCTTAGATATCTGTCTGGTTTTATTCGTGATAACTATGACGTTTTGGAAAGGTGGCTACAAAATAACTGTTTTTGTAATTCACCTGATAACAACTGTATATTTCTTTATGAAACTTTCGATAAAGTTGATGAAGTTTCGAAATATCGTCCTGATCCTGGTAAAATTGTTATTGAAAAATTAGAAATGATGTGGCCTATTGTTGCATACGAATCGAACACGGCCATTGCAATTAAAATATATATAAAGAACCTAAAATACCTATTGGTTTTGATTAGTGGCAATTTTTACATCAAGAAGTTCCTAAAGGAACAAATGTTTTTAACTTTGATATAAAAGATCAGTTTAATAATTTACGATTTGACATGCCCGATTTTGTAATTGTAGGCTTTCAATTTAATAGGAAAAATCGTGCTGAACAACATAAACACGCTGTTATGATTGATCATTGTAATGTGAGAAACATTTATGTTAAAAATTGTAGAAACGAAATTTTACCTAAAGAAAAATGGAATATAGACATTGAAAATAGTGATTATCTTAAACGATTTCTTGCTTATAATGATTTTAGAAATTGAAGAACTGAACTAGTTACCGCCTATAGGAATAATCAACTTTATTATAAAAACTGGAAACTTTTATGGTGATATTAACTACTATTCATTTTGGGGGCGAATACCTTTACATGTTATTGATTGCTCATACAGAAAAACAACTGTTAAAGATAAAACAAATATAAATATTAGTGTTGATTTTAATAAAAAGACTGAAGATGGAAGTACAATTTATAATGTTGTTTTAATTAGTCGAAGGAATCTTCCTTACGATTATTAGAAAAAAGAATTATTGAAGATTTGTAAATTTTTAATATTGTTAAATGGAGGAATCAACAAATAGTTCCGATAGTTTAATACAATATTTTAGACTTATAGTTGAGTGGTTACATTTAAAACTTTTAAGAATGTTTAGAAATATAGATGAATTATTTGATCAAATAAAATATCGTAAATCTAATTAAAATTTTCTCATAGTATCGGTTTTTTTATAAAACATATACAAATTTTTAAATACTATAAATGGATCAAATTATAGATCTTTTAGAACTTTGGAATATTGCATATGAAATTATAAAAAACAGCAACTTCCATTAATAAAGAATTAGAAGTTTTTAATTTAAAAATTGTTTTAAAAATGAATAAAACTATTTTAAATCAGATCAATGTTCTAATTTTAAAGAAGATTTTGATGATTTGGATTGCTGTGATGGCTGGGATTATGGTATTAGTAATGGCTATGCTTCAGATTTTTCGTTATTTTTAGACTTTCAAAAGTCTTATTGGTGTGTTACTTTCGTTGAATATATTGAATACCATTAATTTTCATTCTTTTATATGATTCTATCTTAAATTTGATTGGTTTTGAAAGTTTTTTCATCAAATTTCAGATTTGTATTTTTTTATATTTTTCTTACACTTTCATTACAAATAGCAAGAAATAGTTAATGCGATTTTTTCTTGTACTTTTGGTGCATACTGTTTGTTTTTATAGCATCAAAATTTCTGCACGCCCCTTTTGTAAAATGTTGCAAAATTTGGGTGATTTTAGGCACAAATTGCCTGATTTTCTATAAAAATTGCTTGTTTTAAATATTAAATAAATGACTTTTTTAGAACTGTGAAAAAGTAGCTTGAAAACCATAAATTCTGCTTGTTGTTATCTTAAATGTGCTTGATTTTCATCGTTTTTTAAATTAAATTTCAGATTTTAAGTGTTTAATATTATTTGTACTTTTGTTACGATTAGCAAGAAAGAGTTGATGCTAGTTTTTCTTGTATTTTTGGCTAAAATTATTGGAAATGTGGGGTGGTCCAGGACCCGCATTAGACATTTACTTATGCTCGGCCACCCTTCACTCTAAAATACAGGTTCGAGAGTTTGTTTGTAATTTTTGCGAGAGTTAGGATTGTAAGAGTGTTTATAAGTGCTTGTGATGATACTAAAACAATGGTATCAAAATACCAATTAAACAAGTCCGACAGGCAAGTGGAAGGTAAAAACGTCAAACTTGAAATATTTATTTACGTATGTTTTTCTGTGTA
The DNA here is from genome assembly GCA_029891345.1 of Dryococelus australis. NCBI lineage: Eukaryota > Metazoa > Arthropoda > Insecta > Phasmatodea > Phasmatidae > Dryococelus > Dryococelus australis. Next base: position 32,482,822 of record CM056995.1, on the reverse strand, counting down.
TATCAGCTGCGACTTCAGCTGAGGTTACTAGCGTGTGGCGCGTCTGGCGCAGAAGACCCGGGTCCGAATCCCGTTCTTGCGTACACTTTTTTTTTTTACGATAACTGAAACTGTTTAATGTACGGAGAGCAAAAAAAAAAATAGTTAAACAACCAAATCTTACAGTTTGGGGACAAGAACAGAATAATTACGTATCAATAACATATTTCTTTGCTCCTAAACCAAAAAATTTATTGCGGTGCACCAAACTAACTTGGCTTTATTCAACGAAACATTTTTCTCAGTTTGATTGAGCCCAAGCCCAAACCAACGACCTATAGTTACTGTAATATGAACTCTTTTGATAGTGATGTGAGCAAATTAAAACATCCGAATGGTACGAATGGTGCCCGAACATCAAGAAATCATATTTTCATGGCATTTACGCAATTTTTCAGTGTTCGCAATTTTTCTGTTTTGTGTGATGTTCTCGTTGTCATTGTGTCCGCAGATGATCTGCGTCTACATGATGTTTTGGCAAGTTCAAGCATCTTATGGAGAGTGTAAACACCTTTACGCAAAAAGGGGCCGCGTTGGCTGAGCGGTTAGCCTGCTCGCCTCACGCAATGGCGAACCGGGCTCAATCCCCGGCCGGGCCGCTCCCGGATTTCCGCATGTGGGAATCGTGCCGCTGGTCGGCGGGTTTTCTCGGGGATCTTCCGTTTCCCCCACCCTTTCATTCCGGCGTGTCTTAACCACTGCATTAGAAAAACCATTGTTATTCCAGTATTTGGTGCCGATCCCCTGCATTTTCCTTCAAAAACGATTTTGTTAGAATTCCTTTGAAAATCATATATTTGTTTACATTCTTGGCACACATGAGCTATAAGACTACCTGAAAGAAAAGCATTGCATAATGAAACATGCCTATTTGTTAAACCTCCCCCCCCCCCTGTTAATTCCAGGCCACCTTTGTGATAAGTATTTAATTCAAAACTAAAACTAAATGTGCATGAATTACATTATATTTATTACGGAAACGGTAACGTTACGGTATAGTGGATTCAGTCACATGCGTGATATATTATCATCATTAAACCAAGATAAACTTATTTTACTCCACGTTTGTTCCGGTCTAACACCACACAAAATATATCCAAAACCTTAATATTAGACAACAAATATTCGTCGCGCTACCGCTCTGCAAAACTTTTCCACAGATTCAGTGCTAATGCAGTCTGCTTTATCTGATTTTCGTTTAACATTAACTGGATGTTATTCTTATATCAGCACAATGCTTGGAAAGTTATTTTTTCTCTTCGACGAATCTATAGGCTATTCACGGTAAAATGAGCACTTCTGAAAGCCCTGCTTAAGATCTACTTGTATGCATATTGTGTATTATTCCGCTTTATGTAAGATAAACACTGTCATGGACCTCGTCACTTTATTCATGCGTTGGTTAAGTGAAACTGTGAAATTATTACAAACGCAAATATTTAACAAATCGGCTCATTTTTGCACTTCGATGGATTTAAAAAAAAAAAAAGCGAAAGAAATAATTTAAATCATCAGAAATGGTAACCTAACTCTTTTTATTCGACGTTTAAGATACGGAACGACTTCCCATCCATCGTTACCAACTTTACTGGGCGCATGTTACACAAGACGCCCGTTAAAATATTTGCAGGTAGGGGCAGTGACTTTTTTCTAAGGTTGATTTAAAAAGTGCTCACTTTATAGTGAACAGCCTTTATCCATGTTTATCATTTGCCCTGGCTGGAAAATTTGTATATTGATTTTGGATCAACTATTTGCTAATGGCGTATACAGGAAACTTGAAATCTCAGAATCATTTATCTTCAGTATATTTTTCATTTCGCTTAGGAAATTCAGCATGCATATTCTGCCAGAATAAATCAATTAGCTAAAATTCGTTTTTGTGCCTGAAGTAAGAACATGTTAATATTAAATTTACTACTTAACGTACAACATCCATATCTGTAACGTATTTATTACTAAGAGAGGTGTTATAATCGTAGGCTAAGTACTAAAACATATTTTGGCAGCTGAGCAACACTATTTTCTGCATAAGAACAAGAATATTGTTACAATTTCTCTCTCTAGAAATTAAGTGGGCCATACCAAGTTCGTTAAGGGATGGAGGTCTTAATCAAATAAAATAACTAATTATGATTTCCTTATTTTATTTACAATAACTACAGCAAAATTCTCTGTACTCAAATTCTCACAATAAATTGAAATCACTTACTGTTCATAATTGACACCAATTAATAAAATTTACAATTACGACAAAGAAATCAGTGAAATTAAATAATTGAAGATCAGTCCCAATAGACAGTGTATAGACCTATTCAATTATTTTATAATTTATGCGTCCGTATTTGACAGAATATTTACAATAAAATCAGTATTACACTTCCATTTAGTCCCACTTCAGTTCAGTCCATGTCCCGCCAGTCGCAGTGTTCTAGAGTCCTCCAAGCGCCCTAACGCACAATAAACTTCACTCGTCGGTTTCACTCCCTCTCGTCCATTCAAGCCACGAACACCTCACTCGCCGTCGTCCCGCAATCTCCAGTCGTCGCGCACACTTCACTTCGCTCGCGCACACTCGCCAGACGGCCTCCATCAAAGACTGCCGGCCGCTGGGTTGCGGCAGTATATACAGTGTCTTAGGCCGCCACCTAGAATCTTTCCCAAGTCGCGTGATGCGTCGCAGAGGGCTGAGGCGCCAGCCAGTCTCTCCAGAACATTCTTGCGTCGTCGCTAAACGTATCGGAAACTCTAGAAGGCGAGAGGAGGTATGTGACGCCAGCAAGTCTCGCCACTGTCGGCATTCACGGGATTCCCGCGAGCGCATCGTTCCATGAAGAGGGGGGGGGCGAGGAGGGTCACCGGGTTACGACACGGGGCAGCGGAGTCGGCGCCAACTGCAGCACGTAACAATGCATTTACAGCGTACGTTGAATCCTTCAAATGTGAAAAGGGACGTTGGGTTTGATTCCTAGTGATATCTAACCTTGAATAATATCAGCATTCACTGCATTTACAGGACCACAAAACAATGACATAATCCTTAGACCAACTCCAAAACCACTTTGCCTAATCCATACAGACAAAAATGTTCTGCAGTTAATCACAGCTATGCTGGTGGTGGTGGTGTTGATGTGTGTAGTAAGTATCCGAGGAGAGGTAATCTTATAAATACTTAGATAATCCAAAAAAAAAAACAGACATAATAACAGCATAGCAAATTACGAACTACTCAACGGCGCACGATTATATATTGAACAAATGTGTATTAAGCATTATCTATTTGCTGTAGGCGCGTCCTATGATGAATTAAGCTTAAAATTTGGCCGCACATTCTTTGTTACCGAGAGAATGCTCGTACATACACCACTGTAGCAGAATTTCATACTCGCTAATGCATGGGAATATTACCAAGGGCACACGAACACTTTTTACGTATCACTTAAGTGAGCGTTGAGATACAAATACAATAAATAATCTTAAAAACTTAGCAGATGTCAGTGCAGCAAAATTATTATAACACTGATATTACAACAGCACATTTAATTTGTATTACATATGTTCGGCTTTAAACACTTTCATTATTTCGTGATTGCATTTTCTTAAAATCTGCGATATACATTCGTAATTCGTTTTACTTTTATCGAAATGAAAATACTACACTCTTAAACCCTGTATTAATGCGATAATGAATAAGATGTAAGCCAACCTTACTATTGTGCAGTTCAACTTTTTCATTGTGTACGAATACGTATTACTGTAATAAAATATGTATTTTAGTGCCATACTGCGCTATTTACTAATAAATGACAGATACTTGCAGCATTTATACACCCGCATGTTTGCATGAGCGTTGGTAAGCCTATATGCTCAATAATTTGCAATGCACAATTTGGTTTACTTAACAGGGCCTATTTTGCCAAATTAATCTTTCCTAAGGCTTTTTACGCATTTAAATCGTGATTGCACCCTTAGTATGTACAGTACCCGTCAAAAGTAAGACAATTTGTGTGAACATCAAATTTCCGCAATCGTTTCATAGCCGCGTAAAAGTTATAATACAGATACGCCTGTAAAATTTTGATTTTACGAGTTTAATTTAGTAGGTTACATTGTTTATTTTATAAGTGAAATCAAACTTACTCTTAACTTCTGACTGGGCTAGACATTTTCCCGTGGTATAGCTGAAACACATTTTCTTTTCTGCTCTTCACGGATCCGATATTTCAACACGTGTACTTTTGGCCCATTATTTTAATTATCACTGCAGTGTGGAACACAACTCTTAAATTGTAAGTAAAACGTTTGATAATTTTATATTGTATCCTACTAAAAGTTTTTAAAGCAAACGATAATAATCACGGCACATTAAAACGTCTATTCGAGCACAGCTACCTTCAGCAGGAATAGTGTAAAAGGAGCATATCCATCTAAACTGTTTTTAAATTCTTTGATATATGTCATGAAATATATTAGAACGTGTACTAATGTACTATGAAAAATTTTATACAATATGTATTTAAGATAAACTTTTATTTTTCAATTTTTTATTACTTTAGTATAGATAATTACTTTTAATATAATATTACCGTACTTTAGTACATAAAATTTTTAGATTTAGTCGAAAAACATTTTAATGGCTTATTTGTATTTGAATAGCGTCTATAAATATTCCGTATTGGTGGGGCGTTCAAGAGTGGGACAGAGGGATTTTGGAGAAAATCAAGATAATATAGCCATATTAATAACAGGAATTTTTTTCTCAGTGATTAAAAACTTGATTTTCGGCCGTTTGTAATTAACCAGACTATTTTTTCTAACACAAAAGTTATTCATAATCTTACCACAAATATTCCCGAACAGAAACAACAATCATGTTATTGATATTTTGCACTATAGAAAACAGTGAAGCAAATAATGGTTTTATTGACTGCAAAAATGACAAAGTCTTCTCAACAACATTTTTTCTTGGTATGATATCCCTTTTTCATCATTCAACTATACTGTATATTTAGTTTTGACAGACTGTTTATAGTTTATATATACAGGCGAAATCTCTCATTCAGTTCACTCCTGAAATTTTTTAAATCATATTAACAATACTGAAACCAGAACAAATTTTGGTTATTATTTTTTTAATTTACATAGCGTAACTTTTACGACATAAGCCTATGTGATTTATTTTGTTAGTACAGTGCATTTGATACTAAGACATGACAGATTAGGCATTCTACACACATATCTGTACTGTAGCATACGCTATCGAAATATAATTATTTAAAAACGGAGATCTCGCTCGCTATGAGCTAACTTGATTTTATCCAATGGGAAACGATCAGAAACGACAAACACTATAACAGTTTCAACTTGAATACGTATTTATGTATATCTACAGTTATGTTCATTGTGTATATATGTGTTTGGAAATATCACACGATTATTTACATATGTGTTTTGGACACCAGCTCACACTTATTTACATATTATGTTTAATAACGTTAATTATTTAAACCCCTCCTAAGTTCATAATTATTTTATTAAAAACACGTTATATTTTTATTTGTAAACTACCAATCCTTCTTTTTAGTTTTATTATTATTTGTGTTATTCTATAACATTATTATACGAATTCTGAGTTGATGTTATGATCTAAATATGTTCATTTTAATTTGTTTGTTTATTTACGTGGTTGTATAACTATTTCATTTTATATTAAAACATAATTGTTTCTATAATTTGTTATTTTGGAAGAGGATTCATGTTTTTAATTTATTTACGTTTCGTTTGACCGGAAGCAGTTTCTCGCTAATTAGATCAGGTTTTGAGGAAGTTGCAGGAAGTGAAAGGTACAGTGGCGAGATTACCCGCTGGGATTTTCGATAGGAAAATCTCCAGCATCAACATAAGTTTAGTTGAGGTTTTTACCCCCAGACGTTATAGTTTAGGGTTATAGAGCTTACTAGTTAATTTATTAGGGGTTACCGGCCTAATATGGAGCCGAGGAACTTCAGTAACGCCTTGCCACAAGCTTTTGGTATAGTCTGTGACGCCTTGTCACAGACTTTTGGTATAGCCTGCATCCAGGCGACGCTTTAGTCATTCTGCATCCATCTGAGTATTTATTGATAAATTCATGTCATCTCCAGAAACCTAAACTTTTCTACGCCTAAGGTGGCATATTTTCAGAACTCTCAAGAGGTAATTAATATGTTTAATGACGATAGTACCCAGTAGTCCAGCACTGCCGACTAGCTAAGCAGCGGAGTAAATTCGAATTGAAAGATCCAACTTTAATCAGTTTGAACTGTGAAATCACAGTAATTTTATTTGAAATTCTAGTGTGTAGTTAAAAATAATGTTTGAGATATATTTTATTACGAGATTTGAGACAGGTATTTTGCACTATGGAGCTCAGTAAACTCGTGTCAGGAGGGAAAAGGCACAAAATTAAGAACTATTTCTGAGAAACACTAACACACATCAATTTTATTTTTCAAGTTTATCTTTATTGCAGCAGTTTGATTATTTTATTTTTTAATTAATTCCATTATCTTCATTAAGTTTTATCTTGTGAAGATGGTGTTATTTCAATTTAGAGTAATCCTACTTGCAATAAGAGCAATTGATTTTATTTTCTTATTACGCTTAATTTAACTCGAATTCCACACAATTTTTAATCTTATTAAAGTTTGTTTTCAGACAATTTAATTTTGAATGATAATAACTATTTACAGTTCAGCTTCAAATTAATTAAATCCATTTTATTCCATGGTGCGTTTTCATTTTTCTGCAATTATTCAGTGGCATGTGTATGACTTTTGTTTCTACAAATATTTCAGAGTTCCAGATTCCACGAGAGCTTTACATGAGGTAAAAGTGTGTTATGGAAAAATGCAAAATGTTTCTTCTAGTCTCCTATCCTATCATAGTCACTCTACACACAACTACAGGACTTATAGTTTCCTAATAACATTTCCTTTTTAATTAAACCTTTTTAACACCAAACAAGACATATTGCAACTACAATAATGTAACCAGTAAAATTTTATTGATGTACCTACTTGAATTCTACATGTTGAGGAATGCGTTAAAATTAACGATAAATTTAACAAGACGATGTGGTCTATTGGATTGGGATTCTTAACGTCTCCCAGTGTTATATCCGAAGGCTTATCAGGGGCGGGCTTACAAAGTACCTGATGACCCAACTTAGACTAACACCCATGGGATTCGAACCCAGAACCTCCCGCACCACAGACCGGCGGCGCACCAACCGACTGCGGCACGGGAGGTCGGCGAGGTGGTCTATAATCGTAGAATTTATTGGGAATTATTTGTAGAGAAAATAACAGTAAGTCATTCTCCAATGATTCATAAATTGACCGAGGATAAACAATTTTCTCTATTCAGATTATACCACAGAGGGATGTTAAAAAATAGCTGGCAAATGCCAGAAGCCTTCAGACTACAAGGTTCCTAGATCGAATCTCAGTCTGATGTGTGTGTTGTTCGCAGGTGTTATTTCAGGTTAATGAGAAAGACCGAATTTCAATATTTCAGCTAGTACTATGTAGAAAACATACACACCTTTTCCCAGAACTTCAAAAGATGCTACCACGAACTGAGCGAACCTAGCCGAAACACATTTATGTTTATAGTAATAAAACTTATATTCTTTAGAAACTATAAATAATAATAAAAGTACTTTCTTCCTATTAATGAAATTAACTAATCGTAACCAATCAGTTTCGCATGGTAAAGAGTGCGTCCGGAGATCGAAAATTGGAATCGATGATAAACGTAGTTGCCTATTGTAATATAAGAAAAATCAGGTTAATCGTGTTAAGTTTTCACACATGTATTTAAAGTCATGAGAGACTCCGAACTATGTATATTACTTACTAAACGCAGTGTTACCATTTCTGCTGTAGTATTCTTGCAAATGTTTCAGCTTTTTTTTATTTGGCTGGGCAATTCACTCCCCACTTCCCTTCGTACTGTATCGACGCTCCATTATTTATTTATATTAAACTGCCAATACTGGAAATGAGGCGATACCAATGATTTCCACGCCTGGAGGCCTATGCTGGAGGTCTCGTTCGCATAGCAACTGCTCGCCGCACTGAGTAGATTGCAGTTTTGGCATGCTTGAACACCAACTTGGTCTTCGTATGCGAGATTTGTATACGAACTTTGTCCGTGTGGTCGAGAGCGAGCGAACTCCAGTAATTAATGTTTTCAATTCGTATGGGGCTGCTAATTCAATCCTTCCTGTTAATAGAATGTATTTATGGAATTTGGAACACGACATATACGATTATGTAGTAATTTTACATACAGTTTCGTATCGCAAACATAACGCGTAGTTGGTATACAGCAGTAATAGTTACGATGGAAATAACTAGATAGCGCTAAAAGTAATAAATTATATTCATTACTGGCTGACCCGTGCGACTTCGTTCGCATGATATTTTTGTAAAGTTATTAAAAGTAAGCCCACCATAGTTTAATAGAGTTTTTATGTTTAAAATACTTATATTTCTTCTTCTAGATTTAATGGAGTTATTAAATTACACCCTGCCATCGCTTCGCACGTTTTATTTTAGCACAATATTTAGGACTTTGAATTGAGCTAGCCACTTTTTTAATTGGGTTGTCTAGCCACTGAGCTACTGCGCCACCCTTTTTGGGTGCTCTAGCCACTGAGATACTGCGTCCCCAATATTGCGTGCTCTAACCCCTGACCAGCTGCGGCCCTACTATATGATTCTCTAGCCACTGCGCTACTGCGGCCCCACTATTGGGTGCTCTAGCTACTGGGCTACTGCGGTTCCTCTATTGGGTTCTCTACCCACTGATCTAATGTGGCCCCACTACTTGGCGCTCTAGCCCCTGACCAGCTGCGGCTCCACTATTTGGTTCTCTAACCCCTGAGCTTCTGTGGCATCCTTATTGGGTTCTCTGGCCACTGAGCCTCTGCGGCTCCCTTACTAGGTGCTCTAGTCACTGAGCTACTGCGATCCCACTTGATAGATATATCTATCTACTGGGTCACCGCGGCCTCACTTTGAATAACTCTAGCTACTGGGCCACTACGGCTTTTTTGAAGGAAAAGTTTACAGACCATAGACAAAAAGAAAGTAGAAATGACGGAAATTTTTCATTAACAATGGTTTTTTTTTGTGCATTAATCCAAATAAAAGCTTAATCTAGTACATATTTACAATCCTGATCATCATTTTGGCTCTAACCGTTTGAGATATCTCGATGAACCCAAGAGTAAGTTGGTCCTGGGGTTATTATCCATAAACTGTGTAAATTAGATGTCAGTACGTTACGTGGTTTTCCAGTTAAATCCGTTTGGACAGACAGACACAAAAAAAAGTAACATTATATATGGCTTAGTTATCAAGTATACTATATGAACAAATAATTAAAAGTTAAACATTTGAAAATCACAGACAGCCACTTCTATTTTATTTAGTAGTATAAATAAACGTGAAAAATTCTAAAATCACAGACACACTTCTATTTTATTTAGTAGTATAGATTAAAGAATTTTAGTTGTATGATGTAAGTGTAAATTTTTTTAATGTATACTTATCAGTTTCTAAAATATAGAAATGTTTACCAAATGTCTACATTTTAAAAACAAATTGTTGCTTGTTTAACATTAAGCACATTACACAAGTATAATTAAATGTTTTCAAAGTTTATTAATGGAATCATACTTATATTCAGTTTTCTCTGTGCCACATTTTTTAAATATTGTCGATTTATTCAAACAGCACTTAATATCCTTTTAAAAATAATAAACTCGTAATTATATTTGTTACGTTTTCGGCTTCAGCGTAGGTATTCTACTATTCAAGTTGATCATCTGTAACGTAGTTGGAAGATTTACTCAACAATTTTAATATCTGAAACCATGTTGGATACAACCAAAATGCTACCGCCTATTTCAAATCAACACGACCCAATTGTCTGATCTGTTAGTGACGGCGAAAATGAAGTTCGACGGGAGAAACAACTCGTATATGAACGCTTGAACTGCAAATACTCTTCACAGGCTTCTGTGGTCGCTCCCCACTCTGTCTACCCTGTGCATAACTTGCGCCTCCTCTACTGACATTGCTGTCGACGAGAAGGCAATCCCACTTACCTAAGTCAAGCTGTCACGCGACCTGAGAAGTTTCAGACAACGTGAAATACTCTGCAGTTCAAAACACGCCTATGTCCAAAACGTACTTTGCGGTATCACAGATTAAAACAGATTTCCTTAATTCGATTAAAAAGTATTAACATTAAGCCAATCGTGAAAGCAGTATTGAATCAAAAATGAAATTATTTATCCAGCTAGACTAGTTTTTGTAGGGGAAAGAGACTTTTTTTTCTCGTATAACATGTCCGTGCAGAAAAAAAAAAACTGCGCATTTAAAGCTGCGCCCTGAGCCGCCATCGCTCTGAGCTTATATAGTATCTTCCTGACCTCACTCACGCTCAATATCCCCGGGTATGTGTTATTTAAAACAAAGGCTGTGCTGGCCGAGGTCGTTCTGCGCCTTGCCTCAGCGCGCCGCTGAGAAACCTTCGCAGGAACCAGCCACAGCGCTATGTAGTCTAATTTGTTTAACACAAAAAACTGTATAATATTAACTAATTATTAAATAAATCTAAATTTTCGTTAGTTGATTAATTGGATAAAAGTATACACTTTTTTTTGTGTGTTGCAAAAATAGAGTACATAATAAAAACAATCTGTAAGAAAATTGTAAGAGGATTTTACAATATCGGCTCCCGTTTGGGTACAAAAAAATTAATTCTCGCAAAAGCGGTAGAAATGAAGGATTGTGGCCTAATGTTACAGTATATTCGCTGTTTTTTCTTCGCATTTTTTAAAAATTGAACCCCACGTATGACGTGTTTGGTGGTTTTCTAAAAATGTCACGTGTCACAAGTCTTTTATACTTGTGTTAACATAAAAGTACCGTATTTTTTTTGTTTAATTAAATGTTTACTTATAACCTATACATACTATAACACAAAGTCGCCTGGACGCGTGTGTCTGCGTATTCGGCTAACTCTTCTAAACTACTTGATGGTTTTTGATGCAGTTTTCACCATCATTTAAAGAATTTCTTGAGAAAGGTTTAAGTATTTAATGTAATGATAGTAAAGAAATGTCGACTTTTATAATCAATTCGGAAAAAGACACTTTTCGGACGCTTACATGGTTTACGATGATTAAACCACAAGAGATACTCCAAATAAATGTACTACAAAATTGTATATCTCAAAATGGCCTAAAAAAAAAAGTCTGCGACAACATGTGTTTATCTTTTAAGGATGACCCATAGTAACCATTTTTGTCTTTTAGGGGTTCACTTGCGAAGACTTTGTGAACAACACTTTATTAATCCTCTGGTAGTTACCTTAATCATTGAGCGTATATACTTGCTGTAAACCTCAACGCCACATTCGTAAGTCACACCCGAATGAGGCCGGGTCTGGTCGCGAGTATTTTTATAAACCATGGTATTTCCTTTATATTTAGTATGGATAAAGATAGAGATGTGTTGGAATTGCCCAGTAAGAAATCGTTCTCATGTAAATTATTATTACCCTGAGTGCGCACAGATACAGTGCGTCGTCGGTTTGGTATAATTTTCTACCCTCGGTTAATCTTTGTTTGTGAGAGGCAGAAAAATATCCTGGATGAAGTACTTTAGCAGGACATCAGAAAAGAAGAACGTAAACGTGAATGACACATATATGTTGTTATCTGTCAGCCGTCAGTAAATAACGTTGCTGTTAATGTTATTAATTTTATAACGTCACCTCCTTAGCATACTGTCAACATTAAGGTGCGGCAAAACCAATTTAATGTTGAACTCGTGTTGACATTTGTGTCGAAATTTGTGTCGTATTTTCTTTGCTTTAAAAAGCATTCATATGTGAAATAAATTAAGTACCACTAATTTCCACAAAAATAAATATTATCGATGAAACGAAATATCGAACCCGCGCCTTGAATACGTGACGTTTTCCACTTAACGAATCCCAACATCCTGCCGAATGCTCTATTTTAACAGGCGTGTTCGGGTTCAATACTGGGGGTATTTAGTACAACATAACGACTAAAACAGTTTACTTTTTTTCGTTGTGTGTAAATACTTAATGCTTTAGAAATATATGCGTGTACGACACACGTAAACTGCTTTTCACGGCTTGGGAGCTGGTCTAAGCTACATTTAGTTCTCGTGCTATGCTGTAAAATTTACATATAGTGGTTTAATTTATTGAGGTTTATCGCTGTTCACTAGTAGCCGCCACTTTACAACGTCATGTCAGGTTAAACTTGTGTCGCAGTAATAAAAAATATTATGTTTCCTGTTATTTTTAACGTAATAGAACATTTGTTTGCGGCAACATTATTTAGAGGCTTTATTAACATCTACACTACAACAGTAGCTGTACGCAGATTATAGAAATATTAGACTTTGAAAATGGCTAACAATTGTACCCTTGTCACAGTATTATTAATTTAAGTACAACATAAAAGTTTAAAGAATTATCTCAATAGTAGATATTTTTGTAGCAATAACATTAGACATTTTTATGCAGTAGAAATGTCGATCCTTTAATGGAGGGTAGGTAACATACGCAATTCTATCTTGTCTTGAATGACAGTGAATGTTTACGGATTACAGAGTGTTAATTAAGTTTTAACTTAACGATAATCTATCACTTTTTCTGTCCATTCATCAGAATACTACTTAATACCGCATCTCGTTTGTAATATAGGTACTAGATATAGAAAATAGTTTTTAGCATTTCAACGCCCCATGATATCTACGCCGTAACCGTACGGCGTGATACAAAAATCGATAACTTAATATTTTTATTTCGCGTGCCTACGAGCTTTAAGACACTGTTACGCAATCGCTTCGACACTCGGCGGTGTTTGTAAACGATGTTTTATTGCCCAGAGTGGCATGCTTTTAGCAGGCGGTGTAGGGTCGGCCCTTTTCGCTGCCGGCTACAAGGGCGGTAATTTTGAACCGCGCTCCTTATGGATTTTCCGGCTCACATCTAATATTTATTGCCTCCTTGCCATCTACATCGCGAGAGGAAGGGTTGTGTAGGCGGCTCCTGTGGCCTTGCGGTTAACGTGCCGATATCTCACTGCGGTATTTCGAGCTCGATTCCGACGGGTTTTCTCGAGGTACTGCTGCATTTCTCATCAATTAATTTTTTCGCTGGTTATGATTTCAAGACATAGGGGCCCGCGTAGCTGTAGCTGTTTTCAGCGTTCGCGGTCAGAGAAACACGGGAGCGATAAGGAACACTCTGCCACGCCCATAAAGTGCCCCATCGCCTCTACGCGCGAGGCTTTGAACCGGCGTGCAGTGTTCTTGTCGTACATGTAAAGGCTGTTCACGATGAAGTGAGTACTTTAAGAAATGGACCTTAGAAAAAATGTCACTGCCCCTGCATGCATATAATTTAACGGACGCACTGAGTGACGTTCGCCAGTAAAGTTGGTAACGATGGTTGGAAAGTAGTTCCATATCTTAAAGTCGAATAAAAAGTGTTAGGTAACCATTTTTGATAACTTAAAACTATTTCTGCCGCTATCTGTTTTTTTTAATGCATCGAAGTATATCAAATGAGCAGAATTGTAAAGTATTTACTTTCTTAATAATTTCATAGTTTCATTTGACCGACGCATGAATAAAATAATGAGGCCCATGTTAATGCTAATTTTACATAAGGCGGAACAATACACAACGTGTATACAAGTAGATCCGAAGCAGGGCTGTCAAAAGTGCTCATTTTACCGTGAAAACCCATTCCTATGGGACTTTAAAGCGGCGAACCCATAATTTTTACTGGTGGGAAGTTTGTGTGCGAGGTTCAGACCAGGAAGTTTAGGTATTCTTGTGAGTATCTAGAAACACAGCACACTTCGGAAAAAAAAAAAAAAAAAAAAAAAAAAGACTGTGTTTAGCTATGTTGAAATGACGTCTCGCAAGCACTGAACAAGCCTCGTCTGAAATATGATGTTTTTTTTTTGTCGTAAATCAAGGTATTTCACCTACGTTTAACAGTTTCGTAGAACAACGCGTATTGTGAACAGTCTGAACCACAGTTCAAGAGCAAGGTAGGCTTAAGTTTCTTAAGGAAAACGTGTACATGAACTACGCTACAGAAGTTTGACACCTACTCCTCCTAAAGGCGCAAGTCCAAATCAACCGAAAGGCTGAGCTCGGTAAGTGGATATATCCATAGTAAATTAACTGTAAAAAAAAAAAAGCCTTTCAAAACCAAAATTTTAATTATACATTAACTTAAAAGATATAAAGTAATTATAGGTGTAGTTACAGAACTTTTAGAACTTGTAACACGTGGTCGAACAGCTGTAATAAACTTAACTACTTGTTAATATTTCTGTATCAATTTATATTTAGTATATAAAAGCTTAGTGCAATATAGAACGGATATCTCATTTGCGTAAGCGTAATAAGCACATATATTGCGTTAGGCTTTTAACCATTTGCGCCAGGCTTTTATATACTAAATATAAATTGATACAAAAATATTAATTATTAGTAATGTTTACTACGGCTGTCCGAGCACGTCTTACTAGTTCTACAAATTCTGCAACTACTCCTATAATTATTTTTATCTTTGTAGTTCATTTATAAATGAAAGCTTGGTTTTAAAACTTTTTTTACAGTTAATTCATATTTCAATTATTAACCTCACCTATTATTATTTATTCTATAGATATACTAATCATACATTCACAGACTCGTCCGTCATCGGTAACGATTGCGACCAGGCGAGATTCAGTGCACTCATTTCGCGAGAAGTTGAACCGGCTTGCTGAATTTTCATTATTCATCTTACACGTGTGTGTGTATCGATGCGTTTGACATTTCAATTCAAGTTCGCGCAGATCGGAATCTTCAAACGGTATTTCGCATACACACACGCGGTCGATCACTTGAATTCCTACTTGTGTTTCGAAGTTTGGATGGTCTTCTACCCACACAACCATGTGTAAATGAGGAATTTCCCGGCACTGAAACTCCACACGCCACCAGTAATCGACAAATTGTCCACCAAATACATCGTGATTGCCGGTGATTCGGTGGGAGGCGGACAGACACCTCACAGACATCTACCGTACACACAAACAAATGAAGGTAAATAAAAGCTTGTAAGAACTGTGCTTTAAACACCAGAAATGTTTTGTTTCCCTGTCGCAAACGCATGTGATCTCTAAAAGTGTCATAATTTCATAAGTGTTCGTTGTCACTGTTAGAATTAAACATGTAATGCAAAGTAATTTAGATCACATATATTTTATAAAAATGCCCAGAATATGAGAACTTATTTTATATTTAAAATGCGGGCGAGTCCTTATCAGACTCAATTTACGTTTACAGCGTGTTTCCGTTTTTACAAGACGTAATTGGCGTGTGTAAAGTAAACCTGTAACAAAACACATTCCAGAAGAACCCTTGTCCTAGGGCTGATTGTTAAATATGTTTATAAATATTTATTGCAGATGAATTCTTAAAGTCAAAGTACAAAAAATTGTCCAAAAACGGTGACATACGCTTTATACGTATTTGAGCACAATAAATTTAATGGTGGCATACATATATTAGAAATCTGTGTATTTGTACTCGTAAAAGAAACCACGGTTTTCGATTTACGCTTCGGATATGAAAGCACGTGACATTTTTTTTCATAGCCGTAACCTGGCTCTTGGATAGTAAGTGGGCGACTCGTGAGACCGGGCAATAAATATAGACCGAAACAAGTAAGGCGCGTGGGAAAGTTTTCACTGGCGCTCTTTGCCGGCCAATTTTTTTCCCGTGTCGTGGGAGAGGGGGCGGGAGCAGCTGTTTCCCTCCAGGAAAAAGGTACGATCAAGGGTGATGAATCGGCGGCGGAATAATTCAGAACTGGTCACCTTCCCCCACAGCTACCGTGGCTTGGCGTTTCTTGCGTGCGTGCCAGGTGCGTTCCGTGACTCGCCGTGATTAATGGAGTCCGGGGAAAGAAAAGACATGGGGAACTACAGGACGGCGACATGCCCCTTAAGTGCGTTTACTTATTACGTGCAGTCAGTTACAGGTTTTTTCCCCCCCTGTCCTCTGAGGCGAAGGAGATGTGGCTCTTCGACTAATGTAAGAGTCACACATGAACTGTTGCCCGGCGTTGCTGAAAGGATAAAGAGGAAGCGGATTTCTATGAACTATTTCAGCATGCGGCTTTACACTGGGCATGGAAATTTTAAAGCAGAGTTGCATAGTCTTGGCTTGATCACTTCGCCATTATACGATGCATGCGGAGCGAATGACACACTGGAACACTTGTTGATGGGATGCATTAAGATTGATGACACCGTGATTTGGCTACTAGGGGTGGCTGAGCAAAGAGGAATGCTGAGCGACACGAGAATGGTCATGGAAAATGAAGAGGCGCGTAAGCTATGGCATCGATTTTGCACAAAAGTTGGGAAAAGACTAGAAGTATTTTACCAGTGGCAAATAGAAAATTCCGATGACCCACGACGTAATACTCGGGTAAAGGCTTTAAATTGAAGCCAGGGCATTATTGATGGGGAAGGAGGGCAGGTTTTACATGAGAAAACCGGCAGAAAGCAGTGTGGCAAGAAAAGGATTGTAGACAAACATGAACAGAAGCAGATAAGTGCGGTGCATTGCCTTACTCACCAAAGTACGGTTGTGGTGCGGGAGGATGAAGGTGTGCGGGCTTTGGCCGTAAAACTGTCCACTGAAGCACAGGTGTCTGGCCTGTGGATTTGCTGCTACGGGAATGGGGTAAATGTTGCAGAAATAGCAAGATGAGAAGAGCATCCCAGAAAGAAGTAATGTAGATCAAGCAAGACTCCTTGGCAGCAGAGATGGGACAACACAGAGAAAGGAAGAGCAACATATTACTTGGTACCACGAGTTACAGATGGAATGAAAAGAAAATAGTTGACAATGAACCATTATAGTGAGTACATGTTCACTGGTAATGAGAATTTCAAGTCCAAGTTTCACAGTCTTGAGTTGGACATCTCTCCATTATGTGATGTGTGTGGAGTCGTTGATACATCAGAACATGTAATAATGTAGAGTATCAAGATAGGTGGTATAGTAATGTGGCTTATCGGAGAGGACTGTAACTAGACCTTAGAAGAATTATGACCGATGAATGGTTGAAGGGAGTTGGGCGGCTATTAACAGCGAGGTCTTGAGAGCCGATGAGGGTGTAATGAGGTGAGTATGAAGCAGCGCCGGAACGAAAGGGCAAGGGAAATTGGAGACCCCAAGAATATCCGCCGATCAGTTACATCGTCCGCCACGATTCCCAAACGCGAAGATCTGGGAGTGGCTCAGCCGAGGATTGAACCTGATTCGCCTTGGTGGGAGGTGAGGAGGCTAACCGCTCAACCTCCGTGGCCCCGTGGCCGATGAAGACGTACACAAGTTATGGAACAGCTTTGCTACTAAATTAGACAAGAGATTAGAATAATTTTACTAGTCCCAAAAAGAAAAATTCCGATGAACCGTAATAAGGTATGCGGGTAAAGGCTTATAAGAAAGGAGTTGGAATACTTTCAATTGGAGAGAACAGGTTTTACTGGGAAAAAATGGCAAACAATCGAGTTTAAAATCAAGAGGTTAGAAGGCACTTGAAGATCAGAAAAGGAGAAAGTGCCATGCATGGTCTTAATCATCCGGTTACAGTTCCAGCGCGGCCTTAGGGCCGTAAATCCTGTCCGCTGAAGCAAAAGTCATGGCATGTCGTTATTTGAGGTTGAGATGAGACACCCAGATTTGATAGCATCTTTCGGAGAGGGGTTTGAAATGAGATGATAAGTCTGACTTCTTTCGAGGAAAGTTGAAGTCTTGAGTTAAGCTTTACGGGATAGTTCCACTTCTGGCAATACTTTCCCGGGAAAACCAATGGTCTAATAAAATCTGCAGTATTTATATGAATGGTCTTAGATCTAATGATGTGCTCCCAGTATATTCCACCGGGGACTGGATCTACAAGGATGTAGTGGCGATGCCAGGCCTGGCTTTTGCGGGGAAATAATTTTTACTGAAGCTACTTGAGTAGAAAGCAAAAAGGGGACTTCGGCGCATCGGGACCTGGAACCGAAGCTGGGAGTTGTTCAAGCTCTTTGATTCCGTTACCGCGACGGCCATTTTTCCCCCAAGATATTCCCTTGTCCCCTTAATATCAACAAACGTTCCCTCGAGATTTTCTTTTGCCTTAGAAATATTTAATTTTTCCATTAAGATTTCCCATTTTCCCCTCAATAAAGCACCGATCCCCCAAGCTGCAAAAATGATCCCCCGAAAGGTAATTTTCCATCCATCGGAAGGATTTTGGGGGATCCTTTCGAGGGCAGAGCAGTTGCGGCCATATTAGTTTAATAGGCATAAGGGTATGAAAATCGACACAAGGAGTTCAGGATCCGGAGTCATACCTAAGCATCAGCCATAATGGTTACGTTAGCAATATTGTCTGCTATATTAGATCCGTGACCGTGACCTTTAATTTGACCTCAAAAATTTAAAAAATGCCGAAAAAAATTTAAAAAATACCTAAATATCTATTAAAAATTATTAAAAACTGTATTTTAAAAACATAAAAATAAAATTTTTAATGCTCGGGCTTAGAGAGGGCGAGGGCCTTGAACCGACCAGCCACCATGCTATGACGTCACCCAACCACAATGCTGGACCTAGGTGACCTTGATATTTACCCTATAACTGTGGCCTTAGGTGACTGAAAACAAAAATTCGAGAAATAGATTGAATAAATTCATGAAAGTCAGTGAGCATTTTATGGGTGGTTAAGGCACATTTGCAAAATCAGCTGAATTATTTCCTTTACAGGAAAGTATTACAGAAGTGAATATAAATAAACATTACATTATTGAAGTTAGAATTGGCATTGTCGCAGCGGGTCTTGAAAATTATTATTTTTTTCTCTAGGACAGTGAATGTCTCACTGGTTCATAATTCATCAGTTTTAATAATAATAATTTGCCATGTATCATTCTAAAAAAAAGTCCAAATTAAAGTTTCAAAATTTAATATTTTATGTTAGAAAATATTCACTTCGTAAGTAAATATTTTCTTGATAACTTTTGCCCTAATACATAATGTATATGTCAGCCCATTTAGGGTAAAACTAACCTAAAATCCAGTTTCTAAATGTTCACCTACCTTCCTCTGGGTACTCCGACAGCCAGACTTCGTGATACTAACTCTCGGAGTTCAATGTAAGTCTTGATATCATTTTATGAGAACAATAATCATCGGTTTCTATATATCGCACGATCGTTATGGCCCTTGACGTTCAAATAAAAGAGAGATTATTCATGTCCCTATCGATTCATATTTGCTTATTATATCTAGTGAAAATTTTTTTGCTTAGAAACTAATAAAATATTTCTTTTTCTTCTCTAAATGTTGTCAGAAACTTTGAGGAGCCTGTTTGTTAGCAAACATCGAGACCAAAATACGGATGACCCTTTAATAACTAACTATTTTTAATATATTTAAATATTTGGGATAAAATGTCGAAATTATACATTTTTAATGGAGACTGCTTATCCAAACTCGCTAGCGGAAAATGTAGCCTGATGTATGATAAGACTGAGTGCTTTGAATAATACAACACAGTTACAGCTCAGCATTTAGTGGAACAAGCTGCATCTAACTCCGTTCAATCGAGTAGGAAGACAATGTGCACATTAGGTAACAACACATGAATATTTTATTGTGGAATACATCCAATAATTTTTTTATTTGGGGTGACTTATATAACCGAGATTTTAATGTAACGGGCGAGTGGCTGAGCAGGGGTTTTTATTTTTTGCACAAAACGTCATATGGAACGTAAAATCACAACGAAAAATCGACATTCAATGCGCCCGGCAGAAATCTAAATAAGGCCCACTCGAATGTGAGTCGAACGTTTAACAGTATAAACAAAGAAATTCAATTTCTTGAAAATTTAAATATTTTAATGTATTACAATTTTATCGATATCACCTTCACCGCCCGCCCTCCTTTTTTAATTCCTCCTACCCGGTTCCAACAGTTTTCGAAACGTTACTATATATATATATATATATATATATATATATATATATATATATATATATTCTGGTGTGTGTGTGTGTGTGTGTGTGTGTGGTGTGTGTGGCTATAATACTATCTTCAGAATTTGCTGAACCTGGAATTTTATAGTTCACATTTTGTAAAGTTATCTCCAAGCTGAGGCATCCTTAACATTTTGCGATTGGAAAATCCGGCCGGTAAGTTTTACTATGATAACTCAAATGTCATGCTGTATTAATTTGCGGCATCACAGATTATGTTGTTGTGAGTTATAATTGTCAAAATAACTAGACTGTTGTACAAATTGGAATAATTCATTGAGTGATTTTAATGAAAGCGGGTAGTTAGTAGCAATTTCAGCAGTTGATTAATATCAAGGAAACAGGGAGAAGCAATCAAAAAACCAAGCTATCTTCAATTACATGAGCTTTCATTATAATAAAGTACACAGTAATTAATTTAGCACTGCCATTTTGTTCAGCGCCATACAACTGAAAAACCAAAACTTTCTGCTGTAGTAATACATGTGTTAATTAAATTTTATTTTATTATTTTTAGTAAGTAAGTAGTTGTGACTCCTAGGCTTTATTGCCTATATACGTTTTTTAAGTAACAAATAAAACCTAACCTTTGAAATATATATTTTAAAAAAATTATTAATCTACAGTTTCCACTACACGAATTTCTTCTTTAAATCCCTTTGCCTCCCGTGTCTACCAAACCACTATAACAAGTTCACCTTATTTTTGAAAGTGCTTTTCATACTATGCACGAAAGACGAAAACTGCTCTTGTACTAACAGATGAAGAACGATTTTTTTAGTCACAAAAAGGGACTGGAATAATGCATTTCTTCGGTTCCAAAGAAGAGAAGGAGTACATATCTGAAGGGATTTAAACTCTATCTCACTTAAAACAATTTCTATCTAAAGGATAAATCAACCACGAAAGGGAACTGTAGTATTCTGTAACAAAAATAACCTTTCATATATTTAAATTTTATGTGCTTCCTGATGAATCAAGTATATACTAAGTACGGTAAGAAACCAATACTCATTCACGTCAATCAAATATAGTTTAGAGGATATCAGCACAATCAGTTATCAACCACGCGGTCACGAACAGTCTTTACATAATAAATAAACGTCAAGGCAATACTCTCACACCTTTCAACTCCTATGTTGAATACAGCAACGATTGAAGCGTATTTCACAATATTTAATGCTAATGTTTGTATGTTGATTTGTTAAATTACTTCAAACGTTACAGGTTTTCCATCTTTATTAGTTCTTACATGCTAAGGAAAACATGCTTACCGATTGTGACACTGTATAAACAACAATGCAACAGCACGCGCCAGTATGCAAAGTTTATGCTACGTTTTAAGTTCCTTTATGCCCTATTTACTAATTCCAGGTATTCTCTCTCCTACACTGAAAGAACATTTATCAAAAGTAAACCGTGGTAGCTGGAAAGTGCCTGATACTTAGAACGTGTGCCAAAATTATGCGTGCGTGAAAAACTACAATTTATGTTTATTATCTCCAATGTTGTTTTCCAAAAGAAATAATACACTATGAAAACTTTTCAACTGCTATGCATCACCAAAGGTGAAATTTGGAGTAGTTAAATTTTGAGGCATTTTATCTTTCGACGAGTTCTTTTAATTAAAACTCGGCATCTTCTAGACCATACATTTTCGTGATAATATATCATGAAAGCGGACGTGGTTGAGAAACAGAAATACAAAAGTGGGGAGCGAGCCGGGATCCCAACGAGACAGCACATTCTAAGTACCTTCAAACATTCTAAAATTCAACGAAATTAACAGTCGCAGCGGAGCACCTGCCGCAAAACTCTGAGAAGCGTGGGAAATGAAAACGAATATTACTCGCTTTATATTTCACCCTTCTAACTGTTTTGCTATACGAAATTTCTCTGCGACTGTCTCATTTGCCGAGTTTATAGAGTCTGAACATCCTCTGAACGCACCAAAGGGTATACGTGTACAAATTCTTGTTTTCGCAGGTGTATTCTGTAAAGGGTTTTTTTTTTTCCTTAAGGGGGAGAATAGATTAGATGAATAGAAAAAAAAAAGATGTCACGTAACAAATAGTAGTTATGTTCATCCCCCAAGGTACATTTTTTATAAATGGATGAAACATGTAGGTAAACTATCTACGTAAATGCCTTCTTAGCTTGCGAAAAATGCTCTTATAGTTTCTCGTAACTTTTTAAAACTGCTTTAAGGAAGACACTTATTTTCGGTGCCCGTTTCTCCCTTCTCGATTGCATGGGTTTTATAGGTTACTGTGGGAAAGAGAAGAGTAGTTAACAGTTGTCAACTACAAACTATTGTAAATTGACCAATTTCGAAGGAGGGTAAACATTCCTGACCGCACAAAGAATTGAACCTAACTGTCCACTTAGGGTACGGAAAGTTAACAATCATGTGCCACAGAATGAAACTTGTGTCCAGGGGTAGGAAAATGTCTTAAACCTTCAGCCACAAATTTTAAATGTTTTAAAATAATTGTTATCGGGCCTCGTGATTATTTCTAGTAGCTGAACGGCCACTTCTACAAATAGGCTTATTTATCGTATTATGGAATGCTTGACTAACTTCTAAAACATGACAAAAAAACTAATACTCAATACAGGAATCCAGTATTTACGCGCCAGTCAATAAACGATTTACTCACTCTGATGAAACCTGTGCACCAATTCGTCAAGAACGTTGCTCGAGTCATTTGACCAGTAAAATGGCGCATAAGCTCCAAATGTTACAACATTTTACAATTGGGAACTCCCATATTAGTTTGATGGCGAATACATAGAAAATATGGCGTCCGTATGGTAGCTGGGTAGGCTATCACGGCTTTATAAAAAAAAACTGCTACTCTCGTTAGCGATAACTTGTTAAAATTCCTGCAAACAGCTTCAAGAAAGAAAGAATATTAGTCATTGGGTAAACTAGTAAGCTGAGTAAACACCCCCAGAAAGTTTTATTTTCACACAATAATTTTTTTTTAAATTTAAATATTGTCAATGAATAATTTGTACTAAGTGAAGAGAACTTCATAAACTAAGCGCGCAAGAACGTTCAGCAATAATAATAAATACTCACGTAAATAACCAACACCAAAAGAAATTACACCAGAATAAATCATGCCATGTTGACTATAAGAATATATATATCTAAAGTATATGCAGCTCTAAAAAAAAATATAAAATAAAAAATACAAATGTACTAATACTACTTCAAGAAACATTCTCCCAGTTGAATATTTTGTTAAAACACATTTTCGGAATAATACAAAATAGTGGCCAAACACTATCACCCTGTTGTAAGTCGTTTCAGCTTGCGCTCAACTGTTTTGTGTATAAATATTTAACGCGCAAAGGCTTGTCTAACACGTGTTCAATAAGGCTTCAGGATAATTAATGGCTAGGCTTCCCAGAACTTAAGTATACGCGTCGTCACAAGGGAACAAACTTATGGGAATATCCTTAATTCGCAAGCACGGATTCCCAATTACCTGGAAAATGTCGTGGGTTCCGCGTCGACGGGAGAAGACTCTGCGCTGCACTTCAATCCACGAATATTACTGGAGAAACGAACAACGGAAAATTTTCTCTCGGGTCATTAAGTAGAATTTGTCCTCGCGCTCTGTATTATTACTCGCCTGGAGGGTTCGGACTGAATCTTTCCTTTATCCTCCTTTTTTTTTTTTTTTTTTTTTTTTTATTCTACCCATTACAGTCGATCAGGAACATGTCCTTGCCCCGGGCGGTCTTTCCTTCTCCTTATTATACCCAAACTCGCCAGTTTTGACAGTCCTCGAACTGGGGTGTTTTTAGACAGCTTGGTCGCGGGGAAGAAAACGCTTCGTTGATACATTTGTATGAAGCCATTACACCGTTCACAGCGTTGGTTGGGTTTGTGAAGAAGTTGGGGGGGGGGGGGGAGGTATGAGCTGACCCCAGAATTCTTCTGCCGGGTTTCTTTTCTCGGAACTCATTAATTTTAAATGAAAAATAAAAGTTTATTTTATACTCCGGGAGTTATTTCTGACAATAATAGTGCCTACTTTCAGATGCGGCAAGAGTTCTGTTATTATTTTAGAAACGCACTTCCGCCTTGATTCATCTCATCATTATTCCGCTCATATAATTTTTTTAATAATGCCAATTCGTTACTAACGAGCACACTGATACATTTGGGCAGAAAAGTCCTTTCGCAAACCCCAACTTATCACCAAACTAGACTGCGTGATAAACTCCAACAGCAAAAAATTTGAAGTTACAGATTCTTAGCTATGAATTTGAGCTCTAAGGTTATATTAAAGCACGGCATGTTTTTAAACGTGTATTCAAACATTAACTTCTCGTCATTACCTGCTATTTCCGACTTGACAGGTCAAACGCATTCTAATGCACATGCTATAACAGATAGGATTGTACGTAAGCTGGCACAACTCAGCATACAATACTGTATTCAACACGTTGAAGTTGAAACACAAGCTCATTAGATATGAAAGTCAAATTAATACTTGAAGCACCAACGTTATAACTCAAAATAAATTAGTAGGATTTCAATTAAATATTTTAATTAAAGGAATACGTTTTACTACAACAGTTTATACTAATTTTATGTCAAAAGTTGGAACGTTTCTGAAGAGCTAATTTTTTTTTTTAATTCTGCTGTAGCATACTTATATCAAGTGCCTGAAAAAAAATATTACTCAATTTCATGTTCAACCACTTAAACATTTTCGTCTTATTCACGTTAGCATGTTTAATTCGCACTGATACAAGTACATTCGTGTAATGCTTAAATTTAATCAAATGTCTCTCGATACATTCTTTATATTCAACGCAAATTCTATTTGCTTCAGTCAGCGTTTCCGCATACAAACTCCTATTGAAAAAAGCATCGTTTACACAGAATTTTCCTTGCTCGCGTTCTGTGCTTTGACTTGAAACATTCCGCACTCAGGCCAGTACAAATCAGAAAAATTTTGCCTCACAAAATAATTATATTAAACCGCTAAAGGATCGGAATCGTATATGTAGGTAACATACACTGATTGTAAAAGGGAAAGAACAATACCAGAAGGAGGGAATTGCAAAAACCAAATTTGAGTTTAATTTAAACATGAAATAATTCTACCGGAAAAAGAATTGCTTAAATGAAAAACTTTGCAATGCTTGTGTCCTGGTATAAAGAAGTGGATGGATTGTGAAAAGCAAATACCTCAAACACGTGGAATTAAACTCTCTGTTTGTTCCATAAGAATACGCACAGTGGAAGCTATATATAAAACCAATATCGTAATGGCTATGAATGATCGAGTGAGTTTTATGTACATTAAAAAAAAATCGAACTTTTACCTAACTGTGCTGAAGAATTCTTGAAATGTAGATATATAGGCTGTTCTCGGTAAAGTGGGCACTTTTTAAGGCCCTCCCACCATACATTAATCACTAATAAATATATTTTATTGTAGCCTTGGACGTTTACTTTTGAGTTTGATTAAATGTATATACTCAGTTTATTTGTCAAATGATAATATTTATATTAAAAAGTGGCGGAAAGATAAAAATCGGCTTAAGAGAAAAAATTAGCAGATCCTTAAAAAGTGCTCTTTACCGTCAATCGCCTATATTAATGGGTACTTTATGTTAACACTAAATTTTATTTCTTTAAAAGTCACTTTTTTTCACTTTGGCAACTAGACTGCTGTTTGGCTAAGTTTCGGGTAATATGAGTATAATAATTCACCCTAAGTGCAGCATGATAATGCATTGGAGTAAGGCATTTTCGCAATAAAAAATTGTTCCTGCTGAAACACCGCGTATTTTGAGTTGTTACACTGTTTTACTGAGGTATCGATTAGAGCTTAGAGTTATCTAAGCTTATGAAGCGCTATTCCAAATTAAAGTGGCATTATGAAACCTGAGGTGAATCTATTTCATAAATTACAGCTGCCCCTTGGACAAAGATAGCTTTGAAATCTAATTTACGAGTCGGAGACATCAGAACTTTACCGAGGTCGTAAGTCTCATGTAGAGAAAAAATTTCAACAAAAAATTATAAGCTGTTCACGGCAGAATGAGCACTTTTGAAAGCCCTGCTTAAAATCTACTTGTGTGCGTGTTGTGTATTCTTCCGCCTTATGTAAAATTAACATTACCTTGGGCCTCGTCACTTTATTATGCGCCAGTCAAGCGATACTGTGGAATTATTAGAAAAGTAATTATTATACAAAACTGGTCATTTTAACACTTCCGTGCATTAAAGAAACAGAAAGAGACAGAAATAATTTAAGACATCACAAATGGTTATCTACACTTTTAATTCGACTTTAAGATCCTTTCCATTCTTCATTGCCGACTTTCCTGGGTGCATGTCACTTGGTGCGTCCGTTAAACTATACGCAGGCAGGGGCAGTGACTTATTTGTAAGGTTGGTTTAAATAGTGCTCACTTTATTGTGAACAACATTCATACGCAGGCAGGGGCAGTGACTTATTTGTAAGGTTGGTTTAAATAGTGCTCACTTTATCGTGAACAACATTCATACGCAGGCAGGGGCAGTGACTTATTTGTAAGGTTGGTTTAAATAGTGCTCACTTTATCGTGAACAACATTCATACGCAGGCAGGGGCAGTGACTTATTTGTAAGGTTGGTTTAAATAGTGCTCACTTTATTGTGAACAACATTCATACGCAGGCAGGGGCAGTGACTTATTTGTAAGGTTGGTTTAAATAGTGCTCACTTTATCGTGAACAACATTCATACGCAGGCAGGGGCAGTGACTTATTTGTAAGGTTGGTTTAAATAGTGCTCACTTTATTGTGAACAACATTCATACGCAGGCAGGGGCAGTGACTTATTTGTAAGGTTGGTTTAAATAGTGCTCACTTTATCGTGAACAACATTCATACGCAGGCAGGGGCAGTGACTTATTTGTAAGGTTGGTTTAAATAGTGCTCACTTTATTGTGAACAACATTCATACGCAGGCAGGGGCAGTGACTTATTTGTAAGGTTGGTTTAAATAGTGCTCACTTTATTGTGAACAACATTCATACGCAGGCAGGGGCAGTGACTTATTTGTAAGGTTGGTTTAAATAGTGCTCACTTTATTGTGAACAACATTCATACGCAGGCAGGGGCAGTGACTTATTTGTAAGGTTGGTTTAAATAGTGCTCACTTTATTGTGAACAACATTCATACGCAGGCAGGGGCAGTGACTTATTTGTAAGGTTGGTTTAAATAGTGCTCACTTTATTGTGAACAACATTCATACGCAGGCAGGGGCAGTGACTTATTTGTAAGGTTGGTTTAAATAGTGCTCACTTTATTGTGAACAACATTCATACGCAGGCAGGGGCAGTGACTTATTTGTAAGGTTGGTTTAAATAGTGCTCACTTTATCGTGAACAACATTCATACGCAGGCAGGGGCAGTGACTTATTTGTAAGGTTGGTTTAAATAGTGCTCACTTTATTGTGAACAACATTCATACGCAGGCAGGGGCAGTGACTTATTTGTAAGGTTGGTTTAAATAGTGCTCACTTTATTGTGAACAACATTCATACGCAGGCAGGGGCAGTGACTTATTTGCAAGGTTGGTTTAAATAGTGCTCACTTTATCGTGAACAACATTCATACGCTTGGTTAACTTATGGAGGTTACTCCGGAAAAAAAACTACTTCTCTTTGAGCATCATCAGGCACGCGCTGTATACGTGTGCTCTTGCATTCCCCACCACCATACATGAATATTCAGAGTATCTAGTTGATAAAGTCTGTGCCTTTAACAAACAGCCAGCTGCACGATTATTACCAACCCACGCATTGAAAACAGAACAGCTTCAATGAAACCTTTTGTTGTCTTGTCACCAATTTCTCTTTACAGAATATATCGAGGAGCTTGCGTTAAAGGCTGTTCACGATAAAGTGAGCACTTTCGAAATCAACCTTAGAAAAAAAGTTACTTTTCCTACGTGCGTATATTTTAACGGGTGCTCTGAGTGTCACGCGGCCAGTTAAATTGGTTACGATGGGTAGGAAAGTAGTTCCTTATCTTAACGTCGAATAAAAATTGTTAGGTGACCATTTATGTCAACTTAAATTATTTATTTCGCTTTCTGACGCTTTTATCCATCGAAGTGTAAAATTGAACAGATACGTAAAATATTTACTTTCCTTGTAGTTTCACAGTTTGACTTGATAGACGCATGAATAAAGTGATGACGCACATGACAATGTTAATCTTACATGAGGCGGAAGTATACACAACGTGCGTACAAGTGCATCTTAAGCAGGGCTTTCAAAAGTGCTCGTTTTATCGTGAATAGTCTATAATTGAATTTGCATGAGTTTTTCTATACAGTTATGTAAATTGTGCCACCCTAAAATTGTCAGGTGAAAACATAGGGCGATTTACAACCTCGAGTATCAGTTTAAATGATGGCGTGTAACTGGAAATTGGAGCTTACGAGTTCAGATACAAACCGTATGAAATACGTAGGAATTGGCACGTCTAGTGTAAACGACGGGAGCAGATAGGAAACGTCACGTGACCTCCGAAGCGGCCATTGAAATCCTAATCAATTAGCGCAATGTATGTAACATCCCACGGGGAATCGACTGGTCCATAGATCGAACACCGGGTCATCGACCATGATGCTGCAGTGTGGGGCCCTAACGCTCTTGTCGCCTCATATTGCTGCAGCTAATAGTTAAAATTTGCGATAGTTTATTAGTATGAATCAGAGGAGTGAAACCGATTACATTTCTTTTCTTAACTTTTCGAACCTAAATGTACACAGGTAGAACGATTTGAAAACTGTTTTTTTTTTTTAAATTTTTTTATAGGTTTCCTTTAGGAGCTATGGAAAGGCGTAGCTGTCTGTGAATTTCCAAAATAGAAAGTTAATAACCGAAACTCAATTACTTCTAATTCTGTCAGATTTTTTTTACTGACTGTGTGTTTGAATCAATAAAGCCATCGCATTCAGCAATAGTTGATACATGTATAGTTTTCCAATAAAAAATCTTGACTCTTTTTTAAATAATAACGAGTAAGAGCCAAAAGCAACCTTTATACAGGCAAAAATTATTGTTTTAAAATTTATAAAATATTTAAAAGTAGAAATTTATTACAAAAAAATTAAAACGAATCCCCTACTAAATTTTAACTGATATTCATCATCTTAAAAGTTCCAGTAATGAATTATTTTTACAAAAGGACATTTTTTTATTTACGATGTACAATATTCACTAACAATACTGTAGAGAATAGTGTTTCGTTAATTTTCAAGTAATTTTTTTGGCATATTTACTGATATATCCCCAATTTTTCGCAAAACATATTGGTGTATAAACAGTTACCAGCTCTCTTAATATATCTTGTCATTAAATATAACCTCATAATATGATTATATATCGAGGTTAAAGTTCAATTGAATTGTGTTGAATTTATCTTTCAGGAAATGGCCTTCTGCGAGAGCTTCCCATAGCCTTAAAAAATTTATCAATTCTACGCTTTTAAAGACACCGCACAATTTTGTGAATGTCAGACGACTTGCCTGCTGACGAGGATATCATGGGTTTGGATCCCGCCTCAGCAATGGGAATGTGTAATATTAAGTTTCTCTGTAAATATCAGAGGGAAAATATTAAATATGTAATTATAGAAATCTGTAAAATGGGGATATTTTGGGACATATAATTTTTGTTAAAAAAAATTTACATCCAGCCAGTAAACACGTTTTTTTTCCAACACACTTAAAGAGCTATTAATAATATATAAGTACCAAATTGTTGTATTACACACTTGCAAAAGATAAGCATGCGTGGAATGATTGATAAAATTCCGCATTCTTATTGAGTCATTTCCAATTCAATTGTATTATAATTCGTCAGAGACCAAAAAAACTACTAGAAGCCATATATATATATAATATATATATATATTTGTGTGTGTGTGTGTGTGTGTGTGTGTGTGTGTGTGTGTGTGTCTGTGTGTATCTACGTACGGTGCATTTATGGGATGTTCTCTTAACTGCAATATCAAATCTTCCTAAAAGATTTTTCACATTCTGGAATGTGTATTGAAAGCGATTAAATACCAAGCTCTTAGGCGATGTGAAAGTTCTTCGACTCTTTTTAAGTCCGTCTTATTTTCTTAGCCTTGTAGATATCTGTTGAGAGAACACTGTACAAAGAGACTTCTTTCAAATAGCACGTCTTTTCGACAACTTTTGTTAGTTGGTACGATGAAATTGAAAAGTCATTAAGTAAAATTTGCATTGGCGACCCGTTAACACTGCAAATATTTTGCCTACAATTTTACTGTTTTTCCCAATGAAATATTAGCCAGTTAATGTAAGTTAAAAAAATATTTAATAACTATAGTACAAATTATCGTAGGTATCAACTTGCATTAATAACTCATTTTCAAGCAGCAGGCAATGATAGCTGCACAACCAGGCTTCATAACATTATTATACGCCCCCGGAATAAAGTATAACAAAATGTTCACAACTTCCTGAAGAACCTGTGAGAAGTTGTCACTGTTCTTCAGAAACAGTTCTTATTCTTGGTCATCTTATCGCCGATGGCCAGCGGACGGAATTCAATGCCCCTGCAATCGGAGCAGCGGCAATCCGCAAGACGGTTACGTTGAACAGATCACATATTCTTCTGAAACCAGGGGAAATATTCAATGCGCCAGGATTATCCGTATCTTTCCGGGCAGGGTCCTACACGCGTCAGCTTCGCCACAGAAAATGAAACGCGAGATAACAATATTAACGGATTATAAACCAAGCGCACACGAACAGCTTTAGTTATGATATATGCGCAGCGCGCGTCCTGTATTAAAAAACCAATACGTCCCGAAAATCACGTTACATGTTTTCTGTGAAAATATTTGCGAAATTCATTACCCGTGTCAGCTAAACATAATAGCTAGGAAGAATGAAACGTACTCTCCACAGAACCTTATTACGTATGAGGGAACGGCAAATTAAACAAATGGGATACTTGAATTCGATTCCACTAACTACATACGGCATATTCGCAATATACTTCACATTTTTTTAATCAAACATTTGTAAAATAAGTTTTTTTTTTTCTCATTATGTTACGTATTACAACCGTTTTATACTTGAGTTAAAATAAAATAAGTTGAAAGTAACTTTTTCATGGTTAAAATGAACTTTATTATATTTTATCTATACATAATAATATGTCTTTTATAATTAATACGAATAAAATTAGTGAGATAATATGGGTTTTGATAATGTTTGTAAGAAATAGTTCTTATGTAAAATATTATTAAACTGAGTGCGCACGAATGCGGTACGTTGTCTCTTTGGCGCAGTTTTCTAGGCTCGATTAAGCTTTGTTTGCATGAGGCGGAGGAATATCCTGGAAGTAGAACTTTAGCATGGCTTCATAAAAGTTGGAAGTGGCGTGAATGGACTATAACTACGGAATAAAGAAAGCTTCTCACGGCCCAAGGACGGGTAGTAACCAGGGCATTCGCCGAGTCTTATTCATGAATATGGAATACTATCACAGTGGTTAAAGGCGGCAAAATGTGTGGAACTCATCACACGGAACACGGGGAAATTTTAATGCATATCTTCACCTGTTACGTTGGCAATGGGCAACTTCATATTCACGCAAGGAACGAATAAGGTGTTACGTAAGAAATAAGTCAAAGTCAGAGCTGACATAGAATTGTCGTGCAAACAGGCTAAAGACGATGGGGCCATGTGATTACATTACGTACCGGCATACTTACCATATTATTTTCTACGTAAGACTAACGTTGTAAAAATAAGTAACAGAGACTTAACGGCGTTGGACTACCAAGAATTTATTATTTTATATTTGTACCGAACATTGTTCAACTCGTACACATTGTATGTGAGTTTACCTTGTACATTTTTACATCTGTACACCTTAGTTTTGGTTGTGGTGGTTGAAACGAATCAGAAGAATTTCGTAAATGACATCAAAATATTTAGACAAATATATAAAGTGTAAATTTTTTTAATTAGAGGAAAAGGTCATCACATACAATGCGTACAAGGTGAACAACGTTTGGTGCAAACATAAAATGATAAATTTTGTGAAGTCTTACGCCCTTAAATAACTATTGTAAAATGGCCGACATATTACAATGCCGACCTTACGTAAAGTAAATGAAATAGACACTAGCAGGTATTCTCGACATTAAGTTAGACGAACATGTATATTACGAGAGGATGCAGAAGTCGCCTCTCCTATTCGAGAGACAGTTCTGAAGAATGAGTTACGTGGGGATGTAGCAGCGATGGAATGAGAACGGATAAATTAACGGGAGAACTCATAGTAAACCCAACACCGCGTTTTTCTGCTGACCGTAGGCACGGTTTACTAAAAAAGAATGCATTGTAGTAGGAAGTTCGTACAAGTATCATGATTTTTAAAATATTGTATAATGATATAACGTAGGTAATGTTATGTCACGAACTTTTATTAAAATGTTAGGAACACTTTGTAACTACACAGTATTTATAATAAAATGAGACTGTGCATTTAAATACAAGTTAAAATCCAAGTGTAGTATAAAAATTAACAACTTTTTTTGGGATACACAGATCTACTGATACCTTTTTGACGACTGACGATATTTTTTTAATTTCTCGAATGTTTAGATTTTTTTAGTTTCTGCGAAATTTTTACCAAGCTTCTGAATATTATAAAACTAAAAATATTGAGAATAATTTTCCTGTCATGTAAATGAGATGTGACTATGTGCTTATGCAGAGACAAAAAATCACAAAAAAAACACATTGATAGTATAAATATGAATGATTCTGGATAGTGTGATTATATAAAAAAAGGTTTATTTATTTTAAAGAAATATTGAAACCACTATTTATAATTTGGTTTATAACAAATATTTAAAAATTATTTGTTGTTAATATGGGCTAACCAAACATATTTATTTATTATTTACACTCACCCCTTATTAACGCGATCTTATGATCGCATTAAGACATCATTAAAGTTTAGAGTGAATACTTTAAGAAACCAGAAACTTTGTCTCTATTCGTGATATATTGTTATATCATGATTCACAAGAAAACAAAGAAATTTCTAGTTAATTGTATTATTACTGTTTTTATTCTCGTTATTCAAAATTTTGGCCAGATTGAAAAGCTTCTGTTCAAAACATCTATAAACAAAAATAAAGATTTTATTAACAAGTAAAAACTCTTAAAATAAATACTTTTTAATATAAGAGACATGAATCGGGACGATTATATAAATTACATGAACAGAAACGACACTCAGTAATATAAATATGTGATGGATGTAGAGTTCTACTTAAATATTTGCCTTTACCGTCTTACCTTTTAAAAAATAACGCGAGAAACTATCGACAAGCACTGATCGTTGTAAAATACATTAAACTTTGATATGAGAGTCTTGTTCGTATTATCTGATAAATAAGTTGGAAGGAAATTTGAGAACTTCAGTCATATACATGTATTTTATCTCTTTTCTGAGTTACGTATAACTCTCTACACTCAAGCTGTTATTAAGATTTAAGGCAGGAATAAAGTAGTTGTAAGTTTTGTTTTGTCGCTCGTGTACTGACTTTTATTTATAGCAGTCAGTGTTCATAAAGTTGTAATATGTAGTTTCTGACCTACTTACTGCCACGTGATATTTTTTATGTAGCCAAATGAGCTCAGTTTACGAATGCGTGTTTTGGCATACAAAAAGAGTATAAGATTTAAGATTGCACTAAAAGTGGGTAGTAATAAACTTAAGAAATACAATTTGAGAAATGTTTGCAGCTGCAAATATATATCTAGGTCTGGAAAATATGGGCAGAAAAAAAGTTTATTGTTTCAGTTCATGCAACTAGTACTTCCACAATATTTTACGAACGTGTAAAGTGGAATTACTGGGCATATGTAGTATTTGTTTTAGGCATTTTATTTTTTTGGTGGGTAGAACAATTATGTTTCACGTCAGAGAGAAATATTTTCCAACACATTAAATAAGCACATGATATTTTTTCTTCTGAAACGCAGTAGAAAAAGATATTTTCATTACAAATGAGAATGTTTGCTATAACCGCTTCAAAGTTTCGACAACTAGAATATTTCAAATAAAACTATGCCTGATAATATTTTAATTTATTGTTTAAATTATTATGCATTGCATATTCTCAATGAACATAGGTTCCGTCAACTATCGAATAGGTAAGTGCTCGTGGCATGTTGTCATTTATTTCGTTAAAACTGACGTGCACGTTATTATATATTTATATATATATATATAATATATAATATATATATCTGCTTTACCTAGACACATATTGCAAGATGTTAACAGATTGCGACCTGAAAATAGAGATGCAATTTCTGAAGACTCGATTTTAAAAATAATTATGATCTTACTCTCATAATTATGGACTTATTATTTTAATTGCCTCTCCCAAATTTTCAAGCAAAGCTTGTATAAGAGTTCTTGTTCTTGTGTACTAAGTTTTCAAGGCTATCGTTGAGTAGCCCTATTGACATTTACCAGTGATGCTTTCGAATCCAAATGGTTGTACTACTCACTATTTGTTAATTACATTGGTAAGTTGTATTCCATTTCTGGGAATAACTATTATTTGTCTTGGGGCAAAACTCCTTTCCAGCACCTAGTTGTCGCACCTTTTTGTAATGCCAAACTAAAATATTCGAGTTCATATTCTTCATCTGTGATACTAAAATATATTTGTCTCAATTTTATTTCGTTGCGTAATTTGCAAGTTCAATAATTTTGCACAGATTATATAATTAGTTAGTGAACGATTATCTGATTTTCCTTAACCAATTTTAAATTGGTAAAACATAATTTTGTTAATAGTGTTGCCAATGAACCTGTCCCTGTTTATTTGTTTAAGCTTTTTGGATACTCTGACCTATTTTTTGTTTTATCTTTGCCTTTAAATGTTTTCAATATTTTAAAACTACCAAGTACTATTTATGTCATCCTGTAATTACCTTAATTAACCAAGACGATTGTTTTGTAATAATTGCTTTCTGCCAGTCGACATGTCACATGACAATATATATGTAAATATTAAATGTAGATAAAGACTGTTCACGAGAAAATGAGTACTTTTGAATTGAACCTTTGAAAAAAGTCACTGTCCCCTTCCTGCATATATTTAAATGAGCACACTGAGGGACATTCGCCCAGTAAAGTTAGTAACAATGGAAGGAAAGTGGTTCCATATCTTAACGTCGCATAAAAAGTGTCAGGTGACCATTTGTGATAACTTATATTATTTATTTCCCTTTCTGGTTTTTTTTGATGCATCGAAGTGTAAAAATTAGTATAAATGTAAAATATTTACTTTCCTAATAATGTCAAAGTTTTACTTTACAGATGTATGAATAAAGTGATGAGGTCCATGACAGTGTTGATTTTACATAATGCGGAATAATACACAACGTCCATAGAAGTAGATCGTAACCAGGGATTTGAAAAGTGCTCATAATACCGTGTTCAGCCTTTATCAGTGATTCAATTATGTACATGAGTATGTTATATTTATCTTGGTCGTTTAAAGCCAGATCGATTTAATGAAAATAATATTTAATTTATACCTTGGTAGTATTCATGTTAAATGGTTTTTTTCTACACCACCCATACTGATGAATTTTTCGGAGCGCGCCCACTTCCTACTTCTCCAACTAAGCCCCATGCTAACTTACACTTTTCTAATTCGGCTTCGGCTTTTGTGATTTTTAATGTGATCAACGAGGTTTCGCCGCTTTGGTAAGACTCCGATTATGTATCTATGTCTGGCCGTCCTTTTGACGTAAATTATTTGACCGCCTCTTTTTATTTTGGCCTTGTATTTCTGTGTGGCAGCGGTCAACGAATCAACGAGGTAGTTAACACCTAACTATAGGTGCTTGATTCCTTGCCTGGTCCTAGAGCTGACGCTGAGTCTTACTTGCAGGATCCCACCCTACTTCAGCAACATGAACTAGTACCTATTCGTGTGGCCGAGCAGGATTTCCCAAGAGCCCTACAGGCCATAATTCCATTTGACGTGAATACGTCTTTAAATTTACACCCATAGTGGGATGCAATCCAGAAAATCCAATGATAACAAAATCGGGGGATACAGTTTGGCATTGCAGCTCTGAATCTATCGTCTACATTCAAAATTCAATTACACCTCTCGATTGCCAAAATATCAAAGAATATGTTACGTTGAGTGAGGACTGCGAAACATCGTGGAAAGGGGGGGGGGGGGGGGGGAACAATTTTGAGTTACTTTCGCCGTGTCTCATAACTTCGGCGTAGTATAACTTTTGACTAGGAGAAGCTACGTGATCGTTTGAGTTTCAATCGGCAGCTCACGTCAAGATCAATCGATTGCGTGTTAGAAACATTTGTGGGGCGTGGTTATGGTGAAATTGTATGAGTTTAATGTAAAACACTAAGAAAACTTAACACAATGGCGGCCTATACTCGTCAAAAAGCCAAATCGAAATACAGAAATCGTATACGATTGGAAAGAGCATCTCAAAAGCAATCCAGTGAAACCCATAAAACCCCATATGACCGAGTGAAGCGGTGCCGGGAACGTAAAATAAACATCCAGGCGTCCGAGCGCGTCAACGTAGACGTATTCACGCAAAACAAACGACCGTGTCCTCAACACAGCCAAACTCAATTTTTTACTATATGCTATTCACGGTAAAATGAGCACTTTCGAAAGCCTCTCATCTGAAATAATAATCAATAAAAATAATTTATTTTAGCTTTTGACTTTAACTTCCGAGTGAGGTGGAATATACAAACTGTGTTTGTTATTTACATCGCAATATTTATTTTAAAAGGTGATTAAAGGATTAAATATTGCTGAAAGGTAAAGGTAACTAGGGTCCCGAAAGTGCTTACTTTACTGTGAACAGCCTATACTCGGCATGAGAACATGTCAATATAGTCAAGATGGACGTTATTTAGATTATCTCTCGTGTGTGATGTTAACCTTCATTGTTGTTCCATTGGACATTTTAAAAGTATTACATACCTCCGAAGACTTCATTAACAAATATGTGCTAAAGTTATTTAAAAAAAAAAAAAAACTATTTTTGAGCTTATATTTTATATCTAAACTTGTAATGTTAGTGAATGTTATGACACGACGTGATGTTAGTGTGCTTCTAAGGTCATGTGCTTACATGTTACATTTTTTTTAAACATGCCATGATTTAATTAAAAATGGTAATCATGCAAAATGTGTAAAATATGAAAAAAAAAATTGATCTTATATTTTCTGTGATATAAGTGGGATCTCACACGATGGAGATTCAGCTCAAAACTATTGATAATTTTTCTCTCTATCCAAGGAGTTAAAGAAGGGAAAAATTATATTAGTTGTTCACATATTACTATTGTTGTTATTTGTTTGAAAGAATTTTATTTTGAAAAGAAGGATAACATTTTTATCCATAAAGGAAGTCTTTAAATAAAGAATTGAGTTGGTTACCTGATTTTCAGATTTGGTTATTTATAAACTACTACAATTCTCTCTTAATTCGCACAGTGATTTGTGATGTTTTAATAACCCAATGAATAAGTTAAATTTTCCACTTTTCGCTATAATTCATTAAAGTGTGATAAATATGGGTGTTTTGATATTACTTAAGGGTTATTTTCACATATTTTACTATTCTGCAATTAATTCTTATCCAAGTATATGATAGCTGTTGGGCAAGGGTTCGGCCATGTTGTTAACTCTAATAATTTTGCGATGCACACTCGAGCCAATCAGGTTTACGGAGCTTTCTGTTTGTGGTGTTGGTAGGGATTGCATCTACTGCAGCTTTTTCTAGCCCTTTGAGTGATCTTGCCCTGGCAACGCTACAGTACTGAGGAAATACTGACCTAATTTAGATATTTATACATCGACAAACATATACAAAGGATGACCTTTCCAGATATTTCATTGAAGTTAAAAGATCTGAATTTGCAATCATTCCAATGCAACGGCGACTTTAAATAAAACTTTTGGATTTGAGTTGAGATATTTATTACGCTCTTACAATAAATTTTACTTTTACAAACAAATCTGGGTAGTAGAAGCTTGCAGATGTCGTTCTTTATTGTTGAGACGGGCGGTCTCAAATAAATATTTCATTTCTTCTGCACGTTTTCCTACCGAGAGTGAACTGTTTATTTTGTACTTACGTCACTATTGTAATGAATTGTACGTGAAGTTACTTAACCCGTTCAGACCCGGTGTACACAATTGTGTACATTAAGCGCGTATAAATAATTTTTGGTCTGTACTGTACACTGCCAAGTTTAATGACCAATGATCTTACCTGTGGGTAATGATTCGCAAACCCTCTTAATAGTCTATGTCTCAATTAGTACGTATAACTGTAGCCGAACACGAAGACTACAGCTCATTGGCTGTGACAACGAAACAAGTGTTGTGTTTACTCAAGTACAGCACGCATCATAACAATTATTTTTTATTTGCAACTCTTGAAATCGTAAATTAAAGAGGGTCTGAAAGGGTTAAGTTATAAAATATACCTCAAAGTTCATCGTTTTTTCGAGCTGTGGTTTTCATATTTCGCAACACGTTATAAATCGTACTGCAAAAAAAAAATATTGATTGGACTGTGAGTGAGTGTTTCGCCACGTTCAAAGAGCAGACATAACCAAACTATTTCCCGACCTTGGCGTATGAAGTAATCAGTTTCCACGTAAATACAGACTACTTCTTTAATAACTACACAAACTTAGAAACCTACAATACTTGCTAGTGTTTTTGTGCATTGTGTTGCTCGCCAAGGGGTTTTTATTCCACCATCCCGTTACCTGACGGAACAATTCTGCGACACATCCGACATGAGCATAGCTTCTCAGCCAACTAGATGGGAGAGCTGATGAAACTGTTGGGGGCGCACCCAGCGCTCTCCAGCGGTGCCTCGTGGAACTGTCTCGGGGGAATGTGCGGACGTTGTAACTGGTTGATGACATCACTGTGGCTGTTTAAATTTCAGGAAGGGAACGGCGTAACAGCAGCGCTGCGTGGGGAGGTTGGTATGGAAGAACTTTCAGCCCCTTGCTGTAACCATCTGGACGTTTCAGCAGCTTCCTATTGGCTGAGCATGAATCAAACATTTTGAATATTTTCTGTATTTAAGATCGGCAGAGTAGCCAGTCGAGAGAATGGCTGTCCTCCGATGGACCGTCTGCATTGGAAGTTAAGTAATGAACACATTTAAATGGTTATAAAATGGGTAGGCCCGTAAGGTTGTTTGAGGAAGGACAATATTTTCGTCCTTATAGGACATTTTAAAAATATTCACCGTGAATTTTGATAATTTGTTTTTATAACGAATTTCGTTGTTCTTGTCAGGGCTTTAAAGAGAGAAAAAGAACAGTTTAAAAGTAACATTTTCAATTATGTTATTTGCATTAATGGCCTTGTGCTACTCTAAATGGCCAGAGAAAGAGAAAACACTTCCAAGCAGGTCATAGTTTTTTTCCTTGTAAATTTTAGTATTAAATTGGAATGTTGTTATGTACTGATGGCCTTCTCTCTAGTCAAATAGCTAGTAATATTCAATGTGGCTTTTATAATGAGTTATTTCTGCCACTTTTGTTGTATTGTTAATATGTAAGATAGCCTGCGCTCTAGTCAAATAAAATAGCTAGTAATATTCAATGTGGCTTTTATAATGAGCTATTTCTGCCACTTTTGTTGTATTGTTAATATGTAGGATAGCCTGCGCTCTAGTCAAATAAAATAGCTAGTAATATTCAATGTGGCTTTTATAATGAGTTATTTCTGCCACTTTTGTTGTATTGTTAATATGTAAGATAGCCTGCGCTCTAGTCAAATAAAATAGCTAGTAATATTCAATGTGGCTTTTATAATGAGCTATTTCTGCCACTTTTGTTGTATTGTTAATATGTAGGATAGCCTGCGCTCTAGTCAAATAAAATAGCTAGTAATATTCAATGTGGCTTTTATAATGAGCTATTTCTGCCACTTTTGTTGTATTGTTAATATGTAAGATAGCCTGCATTCTAGTCAAATAAAATAGCCAGTAATATTCAATGTGGCTTTTATAATGATCTATTTCTCCCACTTTTGTTGTATTTGTTAATATAAAAGATGGCCTGCGCTCTAGTCAAATAAAATAGTCAGCAATATAAAATGTATGCTTTTTATAATGTGCTATTGCTGCCATTTTTGTTATCTTGTTAATATGAAAGATGGCTTTCGCCAAAGTTAAAAGCCTATAATAATAATTTTTATGGTAGAGTCCAGATGTGGCTTTCTTACATTGTGTCATTGCTGCCACCAGTGGGAAAATGTTTTGGACTATTTAAATCCTTAGAATGATTTTGTGTTTTTTAAAATATCATGCATTTGTTGATGAGTTTACTTGTGTGCAATAAATCACATATTTACCTTCTTTTGCAACATCATTTCTTTGGGATCACTCTTGTAGTTTTTTACATGGATATAATCAAAGTAAATATTTTTTTTTGCGTAAAAAATTTTGATATACTGTGAGAGGTTATGTTGAAAGAGCCATTGCCAGGGCTGATAAAATTTTTACTAAACTTAGTTAATTTTGAAAATACGTATGCACGTGTCTCTCCTTTATCCATTATATAATTGTTGGATGTTTATTTGCACTCTCCGCGTTCGCTTCAAAGAAGGTTTTCTGACTAAAAGGCCGGTTAAGGCCGCCCTTTGGTGTCCCAGTGGTATAGAGTGCGCCACATTATATTCGGCCTATAAGTTCTTTAACGAGATTGATAACAAGAAAATGCAACTCACTCTAAGAGCGAATTAGCGATATCACGAAGTGAAATAACATTCACCGAAAGTCAGTCGCCGAGCTACTGCCGACCGGAGAATCGAGCAAATTAACTGGGAAACGAGTAGCTTACAGCAGTGTAATTCTTCACATTTAATGGGGTTCACGAATAAATCAGTGAATTTCTGCAACCATATTAATTAGTTTTTTTGGCATTGATTATCAGAAGCTAAATATTCACTATTTTCACTGATTTGGCACAGTTTTGTTCAAGTTTAGAGTGTACTTGTTATTTGTGAGTCACCATTTAACTTACAAACATGAAGCTTTGCACGTTACTTACCACTTGCACAGGCACATTTAGAAATTCTAATTTCTCTGTTTCTAAATGTAAAAATTACGAAATCTCACGTAGATTCTGAAATAGTGTTGTACACTGAAAAAAATTACCAATACTTACTTAAAAAAAAAAAAACATATGGTTTTCCCACATGCAAAACCAGTGCGTCCACCCAGAATTCGAATTTATTTAATTTTGCTGTTGTGTTCTTCATGTTTGAAATGCATGAGGTTTGTTAAATTTATTTGGTTTTTTTTTTAAGTGTTGCCGAACTGAAAGGTGTTAGTGAATGAGCACTATTTATTTAGGGAATAGGAATGAATTGGCCCATTGCCTATATTAAGAAACCAACCCAGCGTTCGCCTAGAGTGATTTCGTAAATCACTGGAAAACCGAAACAGTATGTCCGGAAAGGAGATCAAGCCAGAGTGCGTCCCGAATGGAATTCACTGATCTACCGCTCCACCGCACTCTAAATCTTGAGTCCGTGAATCACTGAATCAGTAGATTTATTTTACTGAATCTTAAGATATTGAGAGCTGATTTACTGTTCGATCAGTGGAATGCATTGACGTTTTACTGCCAGACCAGAGCAATTCACTACGAATCCGTTGGCCTGCCACCAGTTTTATCTTACAAGGTCATTTTCCCATAAAATTGTGAAATGTTATTTTTTACATGGTTCTTAAAAATCCTTAAAAAAAATGGTTGAATTTTAAGTTCTGGTGTCAAAAGCATTGGGAAGGCCTTGAATTATGCTTGGCCTTGATAGTCCTTGAACCTTCTGATTATACAAAATAAACAACATAACATGGAATTATCTGCATGAGTATAAGCTAAAAATATGTTGTTTTTTTTTTTGTGGAATCTGGCCGGTGTTCCTTCACTAGGGATCTATTAGCTGGATTATAAATATGCGAAGTAGTTCCATAAAATAGTTATTACTGCTGGAATGCTTTTTTACACATGGAGCGGTGATGGCGTTTCCAACCACATCACAAACCACGAACCTTTATAGCTCGTTCAAGGTTGTGGAGCACCGTCAGTTGGTATCTTCTTTCACTTCGTCAAGTTTCCTTCAAACATGTGAAATAATGAATGTTGATCAAGTGACAGTATGAAATGAAAGAAGCAAAATTTCAGTAGCTGCTAATGAGAATATTGGACTGTGTTTTTAATAAGACATGAATACAAGTAAACGCCATTTCCATATGTTCACTGCCTACATTGCTGTAAGTACTTTACTCGGTGTTTACGTTGAAGTTATGGTTACCGAATTCATGTAAGGCTTATTTTAGTGTGAATCATCTATCACTGGCAAACATTTGTTACCAAGACACGGTTGATGCACATTTTCAGAAATTCAAGAAGTGGCTATGCTTGCAAAAATACTTTTTTGAATTATGATGAAAATTTTTCTCGAAATATTTAGCTCTTTTCCAAGCCACATTTATTAAGTTAATGTTGTTCTATATAAAAATTTTACTAAGAAATACCTATAAAAATAATACGTTTCATGAAACACTGTATAAAACTTGAATCTATGTAGAAAATGAATTATGTAAACAAGTTAATTTTTTTAATTTAACTCCTGAATTAAATAGAGTTTTGAATGTGTTGTAAATTTTCACTAAGGAAGAAATACAGAATCAAATGCATAATGTATTATTTTGAAAAATTACCATTTGATTCTGTAGCAATTGAAAATTCTCTCATTATGTTTTTACAAAAAGTAGCTGTATTATATTATATTATATCTCTGTGTGTGTACAGAAACTTTCTGGACCACCTTAAGTAAGAGGCTCATCTTGGTTAGGGATTATTGAGTAATAAAATTTTTTTGTACAAGCTAAAATGCATTGTTGCAGCCCATAACCATGCATAGTTAGAGTTTACATGAAGGCGTACAGGAAATAACATACATATGCAATAAGATATCATGCAGTACACAGAAAAAAGTCTAGTGTTGTTGCAAGAAAAAATTTCTATTGAGTCATTTCGTTAAACGTTTATGTAATAGTAAAATTAATAATTTTGTAACAAAGTTTATAATGTTAACCAGTCACAATATCTTATAATACTAAAATGCAAGTATTTTGTTTTAAGTGTTAATTTTCACAAAGTCTGTAACGATACCGCAACCAAATGTTGTATTACGCTAAAAATAACAGGAAAAACAAAATATTTTTGTTACTACGACATTAAAGTAATGTCCAGCATTCTACACTGACAAGGCACTGTAAAATGGCGAACGCTAGTGAACAGCAATAACCTCATAAAATGAAACCAATATATTTAAGTTTTAAAGCATAGATCATCATTCAAGACTTGGATAGCAGTTTGTGTGTGCCAAATATGCATATATTTCTAGAACATTAAGTATTTCCACATAACGAAAGAGTGCTACAAGCTGCCTTTATATGTTATCGAATACCCACAATATATGAAACAAATTCCGGCATGTTTAAATAGAGCAACTGATTGGACAATGGATTTCCTGAAATGGAAATTCTTGTTGCCACAAGGCGCGGAATCGATTCTCCCCCATGTCTTATGGTTTCTCGCCATAGGTACTAGATTTTGTGGCAAAATAACTGTTTTTAATTTATTTTACACCAGAATGTTCTTATTTTTAAGTAAAGGAAATTTAAGAAAAATTTTAACCCAAATGTTAACATTAATTCAATAGAAA
This sequence comes from Dryococelus australis, assembly GCA_029891345.1. Classification (NCBI taxonomy): domain Eukaryota; kingdom Metazoa; phylum Arthropoda; class Insecta; order Phasmatodea; family Phasmatidae; genus Dryococelus; species Dryococelus australis. The sequence goes on along the minus strand of CM056995.1, from coordinate 32,438,690 downwards.
TTTTTTTCTGCAGAAACATAAACACCATCTTAATGTTAACAATGTGGTAAGGAGGTAACATTTTTTACAAAAGTATTTGTCATTACACTTCCACTAATAGCATACGAGTATATTACATTAAGAACAACATTAATTAGACACTCGTAGATAACAACAAATTACTGTCCTAGTAACATTAATACTGTTCGCACAACATTAGGGCTTTTATCTATATGCCATCACATTTTTTTTCCATTATAGGGCCATAGTGATGGTTATATCATAATATCAAATCTTTCATAGAGATCGTTAATGTTATTAAGGAAGTCATCCTGTCGTTTCAAAGCTCCTTGTCTAAAAAATTGTGGAAAAAACAGGAAATTACAAAATATATTTAATTGTTTTTAAAAAGTATGTTCTCAACATTAGATCCTGCAAGTAAAATTATCTCCTTTTCAGTTTCTCTAATGACTGTACATTTGAAAGTTTCTGACATGTGTTTAGACCCCTCCCTTTATGAACACATACGCGCCGAACTTCTCAGATAATTTCTGGTCATTAAACCTTTACACAGTAATTATGGAGTATATACATTTCTTTATGAAATCAGCATATCTCTGACCATTTTCTTAAAAAAAAATGTATCCATAAATTATATGGATTTAAGTTCGCAAAGTGATTATTTACAGGCAATAGATTCATACAAAGAATATACAATTTGTGTAAAATAGTGTCCAGATAGATTCAGACATAGCCACACTACTATAGTTATGAAGTTACCATCCTGTAGTATGAAGAATAAATTTTGTTATAATGAAGTTTCCGCGTATTCACAGATTCACAGACATGCCTTAAATACAAATAAAACCCATTTTTACTTGACGAAGTGGCTGTATATATTCATACATGCCTCGAAGAATACGAAGAACATATATTTTAGTATTAAAAAGTGTTCTGTATTTTTTCAAACGTATGTAACAAATACGAAGAATATTCATTTACATGACGGAGTTACTGATTTAGAGATATGCCTGTGAAAAAACGAAGAATCTGTAGTTTAATATTACGATGTTTTCTGTATATTTACAGACAAATCCATTATTAATACGAAGTGTATACATTTTTACATTATTATGTGACCATAAATTTACAGACATGCCTGTAAAAATATGAAGAATATACATTTTATAATTACGAAGCGTTGTATATATTTACGGGCAAAGCTGCAATAAATACGAACAATGCTTATATTTACCTTAACGAAGTAACCTTAGATTTACAAAATTTCTTAATTTTTACGAATAAAATAATTATTTTACGGAGCGGTTGTTTTTTTTTACGAATATTTACGGATAAATTTTTACCGGTCCTTTCATAAATTTTCGGAGGAAATTTTTAACAGTGTACCCTTGGAACAGCGGGATGTTAAATTTTCAGGTGTGAAAAGTAAAATAAGCGATACATTTAAATGGAGCCTGCACATTTCTGTAGGAGAAGATAAATACAACACTGATACTGAATAAAGATAGCTAATTTGCAAAGCATGAAGAAAATCCAAGGACCATTACAATAGTGACTGATCCAACTGTTTCTGAGGCCGAATCGAAGAAAGTAGATCCACTTCGCACCAAGCACTTCTACGAACATTTTAGAAGCTTTAGGGAGATTAGAAAAAATGGGTGAAAATTTTAGCAGCGAAGAGGAAAAAACTCCCGTTACAATATTGTTTATTAATCATTTAACTTCCACGTCAATATTGAATTTCAATTTTTCGTGTATTTGAACACGCTTTCATCCCTTAACTACCATGGAAACGATTTTCCTAATATTTCAGTGAATTTCTCTCATTAGTGTATGCATGGCAAAATTCACGACCATTACGCTTAGATTCTCAGTGATTTCTTATGTAAGAAATAGTTGTAGAATTTTAATTTGATTTCTTAAACGTGCGGGTAAATTTTTGTACCATGATTAAATTATATTGAAGTTTAACGATCTTAAAATTCGTGAACCCATAAGTCCAATATTTTAAAGTTATAAGATGACTACTCAAGTGATATTAGTAAATCATAATGTAATTATGAATTTATTAAACTTAGTCACGTAATAATTTAGGAGTATTTTTAATTTAATTTTTTTTAATCCTTAGCATATACTAAGGTTTGTATATGTGCGACTAATATTCTTAAAAGCACAGGAAGTTCCTTTTGCAATGTATTTGTTGACTGTTAGGAAATTTCACAGACATTTGATCTAGGTTTGTCACTAAATTCTTTAAAGATCCCTATGCGGAACCTGAAATGAAACAACACGATTCCTTACAGCTCTCTTAATATAAATTTGTTTGCCTGTTTTTGAATGTAATGTTAGTATTATAAATACAAAAAAATCATGATTCTGACGTGGGACTATCCGAAAATTATAAATGCATCTCCTTTATACGGCAAATAAACTTTAATGGTAAAATCTATAAGCTTCATATTGTCACTATCCAAAGATAAAACATTTTTTTTTTTTTTTCGTTTACACTTAAAATGTGTTATTTTATGTGCGGTTTTTCTCACACCTCGGTGAATGTTATAGGAGCGTTTATCGATACGTCTCTAAGGTGGTTAGATCAATACTAGGTACGTGCTGCGCTGGCAATGATTGATCGAACTGAAACGATTCTCACTTTCGCTTGGCGGTCCAATCAGTGGCGTGTGTTTCGGTTTTAGTCCCGGCATGTACCCGGAACCCTGTAATCACGCGAGTATGTTATTTTTCCGAGCATTAAGCCGAAAACTGCTGCGGTAATTGTCCTGCTGTATAACGTCTGCAGAGACAATAAGAATGCGTAATAGCATAAACGCACGTAATTGCATGAAACGGATGTGGGGGTGTTAAGCAAGGCAATCCCGCAACCAAAAATAAACGAGACACTTCAAATGATTCTTTCTGTGATGGGTGAACTATTAAATATACACTACCCAGGCTACCAGCAACCAAACTGAGCATGTCATTAGGAACCTTGCATAAATAGCTACATCTCACAAACCTCCTATCAAACCTAATCTTAATACACTCTTGTCAGATCAGTTTAATCATTGCATTTCAATATAACAACAAACAATACTTTTTTTTGGTAAATAAAAATAAATTACGTACATGGCTTCAACATAATTATTTTACGTAAATCGACTTCAATGATCTCGGTAGTTTTTTCCCCATTTCTGTCCCTTTATAAAGGTCGCTGTAGAGTAAATATGGACTTTTTGTATTTGGCTATGTTTACTTTTTTAAAAATTACAGATCTTGCGTGCTTTGTAGGGTGAATATATTTATTTATAGAGTTAAAGATGTTATAACAGTTTTTTTTTTAATGCAGCTTAGAAAGTAGAAATACTTTCATGTAACACTACATTAACACTTAAGTTTCTGTTGCAATGTGATCAAAACTTTTGTTCTTTCTGGGAAAGCGGAAATAATATGGAAATGAATTTATTTAAAACAAAGACTTCTGTTAGAGCTCCTCAATTAACGCAAGCTAAATAAACATACTGCTCTTAGTTTTACGTTAATGTAGTACACAGTTTTAAAAATATGAAAATTTCGAATGAATGAGATGTTCGGTTGTATGACTAAGAGACGGTTGTTTTCAACATATATAAACATATGTTATAAGGTTTTATACTGAATGTTTAATTTACCTATAGGGGGAAGTAGCCGAATGCGTACCGCCTCCTAAATCTTACCACCTCCGTATTTCAGGAAATGTGATTACCACTGCTCTCTTGTGGTTACAAGATGAACCTGTTGTAGTTCCCGGCCAATCCAAATAATAACGTAAGTGTGGAACCACGTTTAGCGATGTTACTGGAGTTTATGATTATTTGCACTTCTGGATGTAGTTTCTGAACCTCAGTTATAACCCTGTACGAAATTGAAAAGTAAGTAATTATTGTTTAAATATATTTATTATTGTAAAGACAACTCTTCTTCACATTTTTAACTAATTTATATCTGACGTCAAACAATTTGAAATTATGTTTCATATGTTTGTTTTGTTTGATGGCGAGTTGCCTAAGTCGTACCACGTCGTAATTTCGCAAATCGTACCGGGACGACTTAGGATACTACTACAAGGTAAGTTACAATGAAACCCGTTTATTGCTGACTGCGTGTGTAAACAATTTGAACAATATAAATAACCTTTTCCATAGTTTAATGCAGTGATCTCATTTAATTACACACTTCAGTATAGGTTCCACATTAAATCTGTGCATTGTTTACGGAACATTTTTCTTAATGGTCGTACATCAACATCCGAGGACAATGGGTTTCAGTTGTACACGCCTTACATTTGCCAAGTTCCATATTTAGCACGTGCAAAAGTACTTAATAGTCACCGTAACTAAAATATTACTGAAACACATGTCCGTTGTGTGTTACAGAATGACGAAAAGGAAATATGGAGCTTGTACTGAAATGGAGATGGCAATGGCTCTTGCGTCGTATAGAAACGGGGACATGAGTTTTAATGAATGCTGTCGACAATACAACATTCCAAAGCCAACAATGAAAAGGCACTTAGACAGGAAGAATGTTGTAGCTAAAGAATCCGTAAAAGCCGTAGGCCGTAACACCACCTTTCCACCCAAAGTAGAGCCATATTAGAAGAGATTCTGTTTGGGGTAAGTTAGCCAGGAAGTTAGCATTCCAAATAGCAGAGCGCAGTGAAATACCACACAGCTTCAACAGATTGACGGAAATGGCAGGGAAGAAATGGTTTTATGCCTTTGAAACCCGTCATAAGGAATTAGCGCTACGTGAGCCCGAGTCCACTTCCATGGCACGTGCAAAGGGGTTCAACAAGAAGAATGTGTTAGGATTTTTTGATATCCTGGGAAGAGTTATAGATGAAAACGAATTTGATGCTACTCGTGTTTTCAATGTGGATGATACGGGTTTCAACACTGTACAAAAAATATGCCAGAAAGTGTTGGCTATGAAAGGACAGCGTCAGGTGGGAGCTATTGCAAGTGAGGAAAGAGGTGTCAATACAACAGTAGTGTGTTGTACTAGTGCGTCGGGGATGTATGTTCCACCTATGATAATTTTTAAACGCATGAGAATGGTGCATGAGCTGCAGGTTGGTGTCCCTCCTGGAGGTATTGTTGACATATCGGAAACAGGGAACATTAACAGTGATCTTTTTGAAAAATGGTTACAACATTTTATTGCTGTCATCAAAACAAATATCGACAACAAGGTTTTCTTAATTTTAGATGGTCATTCGACATATTCGAAGAATGTAGAAGCTTTGGAACTTGCAAGAGCTAATGGCATCCTAATGTTGCAGTTGCCTGCCCACATAACTCATCGGCTACAACCTCTGGACAGGTCCTTCTTCAAGCCATTAGAAACTTACTACACCTAGGCAGTTGAAAAATGACTTCGAACAAATCCCGATTTGTGTGTTACCCAGTATCAGGTTACCCAATTTGGTTGGGTGCTTGTTGGAATCTGCCCAGTAGATCGTAATATTTTTAACGATTCCGACTTTTTAGCAGCTGCCAATCTGTAAGAAAACGAATGCCACTCCGATGAAAATGAGATGGATACGCCTTCCTGTAAGCCTACAGAAAACATCAGCGATCCAACAGGTAGTGAAATAATTAGCCCTAATGATAAGCCTAATCAGTAGGAGATGATCTCGAAGTTGAATGTTTCTATTAAAGCTATTTCTCCGAATCCAACATGCCCCGAACATGTGTCCACACCAGCAAGGCAGGGGGCTCAACGTGCTGTTGTACTGACAAGCAGTCCGTACAAACGGGACTTGATGGCTGCAAAAGATAGAAGAAGGAAGACGACGAGCATAGTAGATAGCACATCTACAAAACGGAGGGACGTTCTGCATGTACAAACAAGTGTTTAAGAACAACTCCAGACAACAATGCACCTTCTACTTCGTTCGCATCCAATGTAACTATAGAACATGTGCAAGACGATTGGTTTTGTTCAGTATGCGAGGAAAATGTCGTAGAAAATATGGTGCAACTTTTATAGTGTCATACCTGGGTACATGAAACCTGCGTAGGGGTTAAATCAGGCCTGAGACGTTTTATTCGTGTTGCATGTAAATGATTTGTTTGTTTGTTTTATTTAGGGTTAAATATGTATTTGTATACACATAAAACATCATTATAGGTGTTTCCATGGACAATATTTAGTATTAGACCATTTCTGTTAGTAGCTGTACGATTTACGATATTGGCGGTACGATTTTGGATACTGGTTTCCTATATCGTACCGATTGCAGTCTTACAATAAAAATTATTTTCTGGGTCACTATTAAAGCTAACTAAACTGTTAATGTAGACATGTATGTATATATATGTATACTGCTTCGTACTAAATCAATATTGTAGCAGTACATTGACGATTGGCCCAAATTAATGCAATAATGTAAAAACTGGTACTCTTTAGGCAACCTTGTCCTACTTATTCCCAGATTGTGAATGTGAATTTCCATAATACTATCCTGCTGCAAAAAAGTGTGTGAATTTTATATGCAAGTTTGAGTGTCACATTATTTACGTATTCGACATCAGATTGTCCCTTAATCTTATCCAGTGATGTCCTTCAAACAGTAACTGTAATGGTGTTGTGTCAGTATTTAGAATATAAGAAGTGTTTTGCTTCAGGAATTAGTGGACTTGTTTCGGAAAACTCTTCTTACATTTATTATTTATATTTATATATACATACATATATACTATTTTTTAAAGTGTTGCTAACTTGCGAAGCTTTCGGACGCATTGCTTAGCATATTAGAAATTCAAATTCATACTGAAAATATAAAGTATCGTATTAGTTGTTTCCTGCGTAAGTAATTTAACATCTTTTTACTGTAAGTCAATCGATTTGTAATAAGTATTTTGGTTAAATGCTGCCAAAAGACGTCGGCTATCAACATTTATTGAGTCTGATGGAATATTTATTGGGTAAGTTGTTATTAAGGAAGAGAGTAAATGCTGACTTTTCAAAGATGTATCTTCCAAAAAATTTTTCGTATATCACTGAAGAGTTTGAGTTGTGATCAATCAAATAATTATTGTTTTTTTTTTGTAAAGTAAATTACGAAAAATAAAGCTACTTCCTGGTCGTACCATACTCCGAAATGCTTCTAATCAAACTAGATCCTCAAATTATTAAAAGTGGTGACAGCAAGGCCAACTAGTGAACCTGTGTTTGTCAAAGCGAAAATGAAGTACACAGCCCCACGATAAGCGTACAATCTTTAGACTGTCGATACAGATGTAATTCTGAAATTAATTTGAATGAATTATAATTAACACCAAATAAAATCTCAGTCTCCATCAAGTGATTCCTCGCCAAAATACATGGAAAATGTTTTTCACACATAACCATACATGAGCGCTTCGTGAGGACGATACTTGGTCTTGAAAGCACATTTCATTGGCTTACTTATTACAAAATAACATGGGAAATAACGTCTGTGGGTAGTACGTAATGAAATGTGTGTGTGTATATATGTATAATTATACACACATTGGCTTTGATATTTGTCGTAAAGGTATGTCATGGAAACAATAGGAGTTGGTTCCCTGTTGTTTCTAGAAAGTTTGCCATGTGAAATACGGATTGAATATACACGACAGATAGTAAATAAGTCTACTAAAATTAACGATGAGGTTGCTTTGGTATAATTACGCAAGACTGCATAATTCTTGATAGAGTAGTAAACACTTTGTATTAAATTATCGAAAACGGTGCTGTCTAGCGGGCGGTCTGTTTTTTTTTTTGAGGAAGCATATATCGTTAAGAGCACGTTAGGCTATTATGTTATATATATACATATGCACACACAACACATACGTGGGATTACATCAAGACGGGAGGGAGAGGGGCGTAGGGGTAGAATTAAAACAAAATAATCAAATAAAATTAAATATTAATTAGCAATCAGAATCAGGAAATGCTATGTACATAGGCATCAATCCCCTTTTTAAATTAAAAGTTGCGATGTAAAGAACACAATTATGGTTTGTTTACTAGCTGATTTTTTTTTGTTGATGGGAACGGTCGATTGCTTAGGATTTAGGTGGGGGTAGGAGGGAAACACCCCCCCCCCCCCCATAACCCTGCGTGCACATTTGTACAAACACACGCATTTTGTCTGCAATTTTTGTGAAGACTCGCTAGCCGGGTGTTCGTCATCGATATTTGGGAATAACTTGCATGTGTGTATGTGTGTATTTATACGTGAATAAATGTGTGTATGCCAGCGAAACTGCTATTAATTCTGAAGAGTATTGGGAAATTAGTTAAGATGCGGTCTGCATGGTTACACGTGTCAAATGTATGCATAAACAGTTGAGAAGTCTGATAACTAGGATTTTTCCGTCTGCTAAGCCCACCGCGCAGTAATAAAAACTGCTTCTGAGAAGATTTTCGACCACAGTTGCCAAAATCTTTGTTTTAAAAACGTATTTTATTATGTCCATGTGTAATGTGTTACAAACATATATTTTTACTAAGCAAGTGCCAGTTAATAAAATTTACGCAATCTGCTTTATGGAAAAAAAAAAAAAAAAAAAAAAAACTTTACACTTAATTACTCAAGTTACACCGTACGTTGTCAATCCGTCAATAATTTTAGCTTTTGCCTCACATTTGAAAATGGCCCTCTGTTTCAACTTTGTATTAACATAAACCTTTCCTGGAGTTATCGAACGCTATTATGAATTTCTTACATACAAGTTTACATGTAAGATTTTATGCAGCCACACATATACAACTTATTTAAAGGTATAATAAACCTGACAGGTTCCTAAGAAATGCATTTATGTATTCACAGGAATATGTGATATTACAAAATAGATTTTCTCTTGCACGCTCTATTTACTGTATTGTGGTAAATTGGGACAGTCCTTTAAGCTAACATAATGCTTCAATTTACAAAATGTTAATTATTTGTTTGTGCGGAATTTTAAGTCTGCAATGCTTCATTTTATGTATTAGAGTTTTCTTTTATACATGTTAAATATCACTAGAATATCAGAACAATGTCACACTGGTTCAGCAGTGTGGAATTTTCTGGCTATATTATATATATATATATATTATATATATATATATATATATATATATATGGCATTTTCACGTTTCCCGAACGTCAGTACAGTAAAAGAGTTTTCCATAAACTGGTTAAAAATATTATGAAATCCATGCTGGATACAGTCTAGTGTGGTCATGATTTTTTTTGCCATAGAAAAACCATCCTAACGTCTACGTTCTTGATGTTTTAAGAACGACAGTAAAATAACGGGCAAACAAAGGAGCGTGCCTGAGAAATAAAAGGCGTTGGTGTGGCAAGTACACATACTAGTTCTGACGGTAGTAAATGGGCGTCGTTTATGGGACGAAAAAAAAATCAATAGGTGGGAATGTTTGTGGCTCCGCAGCTCACGAAAGGGATAGTATCGATCCGGCAGGAACTGCCCTGCCCAACAGAGGTAATTTCCAGCATGTAAGCGCTCGCCGGTAGAAGGTCACAGGCAGGTTCCGTTTTATCGTGTGTCAATGTTAGCAACGCTGCAGTCTTGGGACACGCACGTGCTCAGCGCAGCAACTGCATGCGAGTGCTTATAAACTTGGCAAATAGCGCGTTAGACATTAACGCTGAACTGGTTGCTGAATGGTGCAAGTTTCTGAAGATCGATAATGAAAAACGTTTTTGCAGGAGTAATTTTTTTGACGTGAATCGGTCCTTAAATTTGCGACCATAGTGGGAGGCAACCCAGAAAATCCGATTACAGCAAAATCGGGGGATACAGTTTGGCATTGCAGTTCCAAATATAACGTCTGCATTCGAAATTCAACTACGCCACTCGATTGCCAAAGGATCAAAGAATATGTTACGTTGAGTGAGGATTATGAAGCGCGCGGCGGTGATGGGCGCGGCAATTTCCGCGTAGTGTAAATTTTGGCTACGAGAAGCTACGATGCTCGTTTGGGTTTAAATCGACAGCTCTCGTCAAGATCAATCGATTGTTTGAATAAAAACATTTGTGTGGCGTGGTTAGGTGAAATTGCACGCGTTTAATTTAAAAAATTAAGAAAATTTAACACAATTCCAGCCTATACTCGTCAAAAAGCCAAGTCGAAATACAGAAATCGTATACGGATGGAAAGAACTTCTCAAAAAAAATCCAGTGATAGCCATAAATCCCCCATATGATCGTGTAAAGTGGTGCCGGGAGCATAAAGAAAAAACATCAAGGCGTCCGAGCGCGTCAACCATAGACGTATTCACGCAAAACAAACGGCCGTGTCGCCAACACAGCCAAACCCAATTTTTTTCTGTAGTCATTTTTATTTAATTAATTTCTTTATTATTATTAGACCTAAGAGAGTATGCGTAAGGGGGAGAGAGAGAAATCCTTGTGGTGTTACCATTCTTTTGAGAAATAAAATGTATTCTCCCTGCGTTATCGAAATTTCATCTTCGACAAGATATAGTATATATCTCAGAATATTGTATTTTTCCAGGTTTATTTTTTTAATATCTGATATATATATTTATAAATAATTGATTAATCATTTGTTACCTTCTGAGAATGACTATATAAGCGATGACACGTCAAGAAATCAAAGAATAAATGACTATACACTAAAGATAACATATTTCCAAAAATTTACCTCAAACATAAGCAATTGTTAAAAATATATAAATCCAACTCTGACGGCCAACTTCCCCTCTTAAGACCATTGATGCTTACTTTATACTTATGTTTAAAATTATGAAGCACTGTACACTAGATTTATTAATACATTTAAAAATGTATCATGTTTATATTATAATTTTCAGAATTTATTATTTAGATTTACCTTACAAAGAACACCCAGTGTTTTGCCCACTGTAGATTTTAAATTGTAGAAGTTATTTGTTCACAATATGTGTCGGTAGATACATGCAAAATTCGCGTTATTATTCGGCACCAGGCTAAACTTCACAGTACTGTCTACTGGAGCCGGCGTCGTTTCCCCATTGGCTGCTGCATAGATGTGAAGTCACGCCCTTCTCACTGAACTGCACGTTATTGGAGCACACTGTTGTGAAGTGTTCCACCATTGGGGCAGAGTTGCCCAGGGCGTGTCAGATTAAGTGTGATCCAATGACACACGTATTGCAAAGATACGCATGTTTCAAGTTTAACGTATCCCCCAAATAATAACGCGAATTTTGCAAGTTTCATACTTAATGGGTAGTGATATTCCGCGAAAATATTTCGAGACAAGATACTCTTCAAAGCAATACAATGTTGTCCAACTCTTTTTATTGGCTCAAGCATTTTTCTGTTTTAACTGTTTGTGCACGAATCACGAAGGTTCAGTTTCGGAGTTACAGAATCTTGAGTGGCTAGATCAAATGCGGGAACAACACCAGCAGCCAATGAAGGTACAACAGCTGAGGGGTATATATAGTATTAAAGTCTACTGTGTGCTCCAATTTTTACGCAAAAAATTACTGACCTTAACAATGGATAAAAGCCCAAGTGTTAGAAATGACTTAGCTAAATAATAACTTAACTCGAAATACATATATTTATTGCATTGGTTACAAAATTGATTTTTTTCCGAATTTCGCCCCTAAAACTGGGATTATTTTTACCTTGTAATAATTACTGTTAAACATAAACGTTCATAAAAATACGTTAATGGCTTTCCGTTTGGTTACGATGTTACATTAAACACGTCTGCTGTAACGGACATAATGGCAGTGTGTTCGTGAACTTCTAAGGGTATTGGATACCAAAAATTGTTTAGTTTATAATTGTACAGAACATTGTTAGTAATAGAGGTGGGCGGGTCCTATCCCTCCTTAGATTAATTGGGATTAATTGATGATTGTCGATTTGATTGAAAGGGTTAATCCTTAATCCGATTTTAATCCAATCGAAAATTGAACGGGTTAAATTTAATTAAAAGGGTTAAATTTAATTTGAAGGGTTGATTAGAAAAGGGTTAATTTTAATTGAATAATTTTTTCTTGATTTTTTCTTTCTTTTCGGGTGGGGGGGGGGTAGTAGGAGCTCTGTATGATGTTGATGCTGTGGTGTTCTAGAGGCAACTGACCAGAGTGGTTGGTTGCAATGTGTTATATAGGTGTTGAAATGAGTACAAGAGTGGGCTAAGTGTAAATTTGATGTTTTTAAAGGTACATTGCCCATAGATGGTGGTGGAAGATACGCGTCTTTGAAAGATGCGATTTATGTGTCAGTATTGAGAAACGATTGATGACTTGTTTCCAATTGCAATTAAACATTGGAGAATTTTGGAGTGTTGTACATATAAATAAATCATACGCATTGAATAGGAAACTTCAACTGACTATGTGAATAATAAGTGCAATTACTCCAGTGTGGAATTAAACACAGCTTGAGCCTCGAGCTTATAAATATAATCTACACTAGATACAAGTATAACGAAAAACTATGTTTTAATGTCTTTAAACGAAATCCAGATAGACAGTAAGAATAAATAACAAATTAACAAGTTTACTCATACAAATTACACGTACCTTACACGCCAGACTCTTGTGTGACCTTGGATCTGCAGCGAGGGCAGGGTGTTTGTGCTGGGGAGTTCTCCAGCCAGCAAAATGTGTGGTCTAGCCTCACGGCTTGTAAAACGAGGGGGTGGGGTGGGGTGTAGGGGATGACTGGCATTCTGGACTCTGGCTAATTCTGTGGGTAGGGAGGGTGGATTTAAGCAAACAGACCCCCATTATGAATCCATCTACCCAGTTGTCGCTATCTTGCTACAATGCCGAGACATTGAAAATCGGAAGCAGATGGGTGAATGACCCCCTGGACCTCCCAGACACTGCTTGTTGGGGATGAGGTTGTATGGGAGCTGGCATCTTGTACTTAGGCCAGTTCTGAGGGGTGTTGGTGGGAAGCCCCCCCCCCTATCTGAACACAACTAGGCAGTTGACACCAGAGCAGCCCGGGGTGGCAGTTTGTCAAGGGGTGGGAGGTGGGAAGGGTTGGCAGGCAGACCCCCCGATCTGAAGCTCTCTGGACACTCAGTTCCATCTTCAGTTGCCCATCAATGCTTGGACTAGACAGACGTGTACCTCAACAGCTCTCCCTCTCTCTCTCTCTCTCTCATATTCACAGAGCAGGTAGACAGTTGGTGGTCGACAAGGTTATGATCGTGGGTTACCACAACAATGGAGCAGCGACCATCGCACCTACCTTCATCTCTAGTGCTAGCCACTATTTTCGTTAACCGACATTATTTGATCTGGGGTTCAGATCTCGTTCACAGTATTCATAAACTATATTGTCAAATATTTTTTTATTTATCGGAAAGTATAAATTTTTATATGTTAAGTCAGGATTATAAGATTTTCAAATCATATTCCTGTGCTCGGTCTATGAAAATTCCTAGCAGTTATAAAATACAGTTTGTGTTAACAAGTGCACTCTATTTACCACACTTTATGGAAATTTGTAGTGCGTCAGTTATTTAAAAAATAATTTTCTCTTTGAGGATATTTGTGCATTTTTTTGGTTATATACAAAGTGATGTGTGGTTAAGCTCTATGCTTCGATGGAAGTTGATTAGTTTGAAACAAATCATTTGGGGTAAGATTTTCTATCGCTAATTACTTTCATGTAAATCATTATATATTTTACTTATCAGAATAGACATACACTATAGTGTCTGTTTTAAATCGTATTCAGAGTCTTTTTGCTGTAAGATATGATTCACCATGCTGAATAATGTAAGGTTCATGTAATTTGTACGTGTATACTTGTCAATATGTTATTTATTCATACTGACCAGCTCGAATTTGTTTAAAGACAGTAAAATGTAGTTCGTAATACTTGCCTGTCGTGTAAATTACATTTATAAGCTCGAGATGCACATTACATTTAATTCCATACTGGAGTAATAGCACTTATTATTCACGTAGTCGTTTGAAATTTCCGATTCGATGTGTGTAATTTATTCATACGCACAAATCTCTGAAATTCTCTAATGTTTAATTGCATTCGGAAACTGTAGTCAGTCGTTTGTAATTACTAACACGCTAATCGCATCTTTCAAAGTCGCCTATCTCCCACCACCATCTAGTGCAATATCCCCTAAAAAACATAAAATTTACACTTAGTCCACTCTTGCAATCAACTCAACACCTATATAACACATTGCAATCCACCACTCTGGTCAGTCACCTCCAAGTACCACAGCGTCAACATCGTACAGAGCTCCTACTACCCCTCCCCCAAATAAAGAAAGAAAATAAAGAAAAAATTAAAACAAATAAAAAATATATCCGAATAAAAACTTACTCATTTTTGATTAACCATTTTTGATTAACCATTTTAATTTAATTTAACTGTTTCAATTTTAGATCTGATTAAAATCAGATTAAGCATTAACCCTATTGATGATCCATGAATTAATCATTATTAATCCAAGGTGGTGTAGTACCCGCCCACCCTTACTACTATTGTTCACCTTGTACGCATTTTTTCTCGAATAAAAAACCTTACACATTATATTTTTTGAAAAATTTGATGTTAAATACAGAAGTCTTTTGTTATATTGCAGCCATCATAACAAATACTAAAGGACGAAAAACGGATGTACGGACGAAAAAAATTACAAGTTAAGCGAATTCGATGGGCTACCACGTGACACGGTTTTAGATCATCAAACAACAAACCATACATTTGAAAAAAAAAAATTGTTAAATATAAATATATTTTTTTCAATTTTTAGATTTTTAGATTTTTTTTTAAATGTATGAACTGTGATTTGCTAATTATATATACATCATGCAGTATCCCACGGCACTAATTTAAGTTGTAAATTTTTTTACGTGCATAACTTATTGACTATTTGTCATAATGGCTGCAACAAAGCAGAAGAATTTTGTATTTTACATCAAATTATACCAAAAATATAATGTAGAACAAATTTTTATTTGAGGAAAGTGTCTTCACATACAATTTGTACGAATTGAACAATGTTTGGTACAATTCTAAAAAAAAATATAATTAATTTTTGGGGTTGATCAACGTTAAATCTGCAGGATTACCTTATGTAGGTAACCTCGAATATAATTTCCGACTACCTACACACTACAAGCACGTCATTCGCCCCATGAATGACATGCTTGTCTGTTTCCTAACTATTGCATCTATCATAATTGTTTTATACTTGTCTTAACTTAAAAGTTCCTTATTTTTTGTTTAATTAAAATTTTATTTATATTTGATCTATAAATTGTAACATTTAATTTACATTTTATATGAATAAACCAGGGAGAAAATAGGTGTGTTGGCAATGCCTAGTAAAAAATAGTTCTTATGTAACATTTCATTACACTGAGTGCTTACGAATGTGGCGCGCTGTCCCTTCGGTGTAATTTTCTAGACTCAGTTGAACTTTGTCTGCATGAGGCAGAGGAATATACTGGAAGTAGAACTTTAGCAGGGCTTCAGAAAGTGTGAAGTTACCATGAATGGACTATAACATGATTCCGAGCTGTGGCCATTTTCACCACCCACCAATAGCCTTAACGAATATGTATAACGAAATACTATGATACATTGGGTAACACTCATTTGAATGTTTGCAGAGACTGGTATGTAAATAAGCACACACATCTTTTGGACTCTGTAACACAGTATTTCGCATACGTTTTATGAATTCTAAATTAATTTCACCCCTCCTGTGCTTTATATTTATTTAGATATGTTTCGCACTTAACTCAATTTAGGAACCACCATTATTTTTATTTTATTAATGTTAATCTGTGTTATGAGTATATGGTACTCTGGGTAACTTGTGACTTAGCCTGATTAAGATAATTAATTATTATTTACGAGTTTTTATGCCTCGTAATTTATTATTTTTATTTTTAAGACTGATTATTATCTTTCTTTTACAAGTTTAAAGAGTATTTAATATTTTGGCTTTAGTTGTGTCATTTCGATCGGAAATAGCTGAGCTCCATTTTGAGATGAGTCATGGAAGAAGTCTGGCATCGACCTAAGCTAGTCAGTTTAATTAGTCCCCAGGAGTGAGTTTATTCTTGAGCTGACGTAGTCGAGTTTAGAAGAGGGCTAAGGTTAAGCATGCCTAGCTTAATTTATTATTGGTCGCTGTCGCAGAAGACGCATCACAACTTCAGGACGCCATCATGGAGGCCAGTGCAGCGAATGATGGGTAAGACATCATGGCTAAGGGACGTAAGCCAGTTACCCTTTTCTACAGTATTAAGTTGCTCCGGAGTATTCGTATCAAAGATGTAACTCCAGATAAAGATTTGGTCCCATTTTTATAGCAAAATTGTTAAGTAGCCCAGTGGTTCAGCTCTACCCTATTAAATTAGAGACAGGAGCATCATTGACTTTGATTATTTTTATTTTAGAATAAATTACTAATTATTGTGGTGAACATTTCAGTTATCTTACTGGGGAACACTTATTATCCTCTAGGAGGGTTTACCAAAGTACTTAATGCGTGGGAAAATAATCTGAACTTTGCAATAACTTTCTTCTTAATGGAGCTCGTTGCATACAAGAAAAATAGTAGTCAATTAAAAATAAGGCACTAATTTTGAAACAGTTTAATTGCACATCACTTTTACGTAGAATTGCAGTCAGCAACATTTAAATAGTTTTAGTTTTAATTATTTTATATTTCTTTTATTAATTCCTGCTAATAATGTTCTGTTCGAATGGTGGCAGCTTTTTAGTTTTTCGAACCTACTTGCTATTATAAATTTATATTATTAACCAGACATAACCTAAAAGTTTTAAATAGTTGATTTATTTTAATTCAAAATTATTAGCTGGTTTGGGTTACCTTTATTTTTTAAGGCGTGTTATGGCTATTTCTCTTTAATTAAGCATCATAATTTCATTGAAGTCTTTCGTTTCTTGGGTAATTATTTATTATCATATGAGTGTCAGGGTTGTGTATGAAAATTCCAGAGATCTAGCAACTATAGGTGCACAGCAGAATTGTAAGTGTACTAAGGTATTGACACACCGAACTCCCGGTGATATTTCCCGGTCTCGGAGTACATTTTGTATTTCTATTTTTACCCACACAGAGTGTAAGTTTACCAGTATAAATATTTCACACTGGATAAGTGGCACCCTGACTGACATCATCAGTAAATATACGATCGCACACCACAATAGATCATTCTTACATAGAGCAATAGTATTACGATATATATATATGCATATAGCTTTTATTATTAAAGCGTTTTGTGTAATTTAATTTCATAATCCATAATTTCACACGGGAACCGAACAGTAGCTTCGAATACATGGAAATGGTGCTTCTCCAGACCAGCTTTGAATTTGCTTAAGAGGTTCCCCCGGTAGATTCTGAATCACATTTTTCGCCAACAGGAAGATATACAGCCGTTTAAACAACGCAAAAAGCAAAACATAGGAAAAATACTTGTCACACACACACACACACACACACATATATATATATATATATAAATAAATGTGATTCAGAATCTACCGGGAACCTCTTAAGCAAATTCAAAGCCAATTCATAACTTTACACCACAGATATAAATTAAACGGCGAGTGAAGTAATTGTTACTTAAATGAAGTAACAAGTTATATTGGGAGAAGGGTCATATTTCTGATAAAATATTTATTTAACTGATTGCTGGCTGTTCATTAAAACCCGTCAAGTTCATGAACGATGAATGAGATTTATTTTTGCCACAGATCCATAACATGGCTCACTTGACTTCAATGTGCACAAGTCCTGACGCTTCGCTGAAAAGCTAAAATTACCTTACTCTTAAGTTCGTAACGCGTTATAACTGCAGACTGTTCACGGTAAAGCAAGCATATTTGAATTTTAAAAAATCCCTCGCCGTTAACTGCAAATGTTATGCTACCGTGCACTTTGGTATAGGCTGTTCGCGGTAAATTGTAGTCCTTTAGAAAGACCTGCTTAAAGTCTACCTGTATGCACGTTTTGTGATTTTCCACCTTACGTGAAATTAAAATTTGCTTGAGCATCGTCAGTTTATTAATGCGCCGGTCAAGTGAAAATATTACATTATTAGAAAAGTAAATATTTTACAAATCTTTTTATTTTTACACTTCGATGTATTTAAGGAAAAAAATCGTAGTGAATAATTTAAGTTAACCCAAATGGTTACCTAACACTTATAATTATTCGACGTTAAGATATGGAACTACATACCTTCCAGCGTTACCAACTTTACTGGGCGTGAGTTACTCAGGGCGCCCATTGAAACCTGTGCAAAAAGGAGCAGTGACTTATTTCTAAGGTTGATTTCAAAAGTGCTCACTTTACCCTGAACAGCCTTTATGAACATTGACACTTTATTCATGCGTCGGGCAAGTGAAACTGTGAAATTAGAAAGATAACAATTTTCCAAATTTCTTTATTCTTGTACTTATATGCATTGGGAAATGAAAGAAAATAAATAACCACTGTATTCATAAGTATTTTTCTAACATTTTTTTATTCAATATTAAGGCATGGAACTTCTTTCCCTTCGTCGTTGCCAATTTTAATGGGCACATACCATTCAGCGTCACCTTCGAAATACATGCAGGTTAGGGGCAGCGAAAGTTTTCAAAGGTTGATTTCAAAATTGCTCGATTAAACGTGAACAGTCTATGTGCAAGCTCACAGCGAATTTAGTGAAAATGGTCCTAAGTATTTTCATCGTATTTCTAGTGCAATGATGACATTCTTAACAAATCGTATTAACTTTACACACATTACTGTACGAACAGGTAAAGACTGTTCACGATAAAGTGATATTTTTAAAATTACCCTTTTGAAAATGTCACTGCTCCTATATGTATGCATTTTAATGGGCACGCTGGCAGGCATGCGCACAGTGAAGTTGGTAATGATGGAGAGAAAGTAGTTCCATGTCTTTACATTTAATTAGATATACTTATAAGCATGCCTTAATTTTTAGAATACTGAAATAGTTTCTTTCGCTCTGAATTTTTATTAGTATATAGTTACAGAGTTAGCAAATTTGCAAAATATATACTAAGTTTCAATTGACCGACGCATGAGTAAAGCGATTAGGCCGATGGTAAAGAATGCATAATGTGCATACAGGCAGATCTTAAGAGTCGGTGGGAGTCATTTAGCCTCCGTTTACCACCAATGTTAATTTTTACTACGCAATTGCAAGAGAACTATGCGCTCTTTTGAAACGCAGTTTTCTGGACACACGAAAGGAACTTAAAACCTTCAACCTAGTATTTTTAAAAAGTATTGTCGTTTTAAATATTAATTTTTGCCACTTTAAACACGCAGTTTTTTCCGCACAGACATGTTATACGAGAAAAAGTGATTTCCATCAAAAAAACAAGTTAGTGTTTTTGTATAGTTGGGTAAATAATTTTGTTTGTGATTGAATACTGCATTCGCCATTGGCTTAATGTCAATACTTTTAAATAAAATAAATCTCTTTTAATGTATAATACTGCAAAATACATTTTGGACATAAGCGTGTTTTCGACTACAGAGTATTTCACGTTGTATCGTACTTATCGCCTCGCATGACAGCTTGACAGGTTGTGGCGAGTGACCACAGAAGCCTGTGAAGAGCGTTTGCAGTTCTGGCGTGGAAATCATTTGTATCGCCACATTTCAAGTGTTGCCACTGTAATGTTAAAAATAAACAAATAAATAATGGTGGGTCGATGCTGTACGAAGGGAAGTGGGGAGTGTAGTGCTCCCCCAAAGAAAAGGAAGCTGAAACATTTGTAAGAATACAACAGGAAAAGGTAATACTATTTTTAGTAAGTAATTTAGTTCTAAGACTTTTTATGACATTAATACATGTTTCAAAAGTTACTATAGGTACTTTTTTCGTCGATTCTAATTTTCAGTCCCGGATGCATTCTTTACCTTGGGAAACAGACTATTACGATTAGTTTATTTCATCAACAGAAAGAAAGTATTATTATTATTATTTATAGTTTCTAAAGAATATAAGTTTTATTACTATACACAGAAATGTGTTTCGGCTAGGTTCGCTCAGTTCGTGGTAACATCTTTTAAACTTATGGGATAAGGTGTGTATTTTTTCCACATAATATTAGCTGAAATATTGAAATTCTGTCTTCCACACTAACCTAAATTAACACCTGCAAACGATACATACATGTTAGTGGCCAAAGCGGAAAACATTAAGAACTGCCGTGGGGTCCGCATGTGAGACAGCTCCTTTCTCGCCTTGGCACCGTCTGCCCCTCTTCTCGCCACAGGACAAACAATGATCGTCTCCCACCCGGCTCGGTGGACTGCCTTTTCCTCCCCTCTCCTCTTCCCCCTCCCTTCTGCCACAAGGAACCCTGAAAGAAGAACTGCGGTAACGGCCAGACTTACGGCCATGCGTGCATGTAATGTGCGACGTATATTCTTCGCCCGTCAGCTTTACGACCGTCGCCCTCGGGTCGCAGCGACATACGACTCGCGTCCGTCGCGTCTTCTTCCACCTCCTGTATTCACTCAGCCGCGAATAACAACTCCCCTCTTCCCACCGCCTCCCCCCCCCTTTTATACCTGGGGACAAACATTCAACTTTCCCTATCCCCAACCTCGCCCCCTGCTCCCCTCACAACTTCTCTCGTGCCTAGCTCCTCGTAACATTCACTTCCGCCCACGCACCTTTATCGCCCTCTTCAGAAACTATACTCGTTTCTCCGGCGCTCAGCATCACGCATCATCAAACCCCTGGCTCTAGCTTTGCGATGGTTTCTTTCCCCATTTGTACGAATTCACTACGAACAAAGCCCCCGAGAATAACATAAAGATGGAACAAGAATCAAAATTTTTTTTTCTACGTTATTATGTGACCTTAGGCTTTTCGAGACATAATATTTATGGTATATTAATTTAAAAAATATATATATTTGGAAAATAACACTTGTAATATCTTCCACCGTAAATAAAATTTTCACCCATATGTAAAAAAAAAAATTAAAAAAAAAAAAAAAAGTTTGGTTACAGTTTTAACAGAAAAAAAAGGGGGGGGGGGAGATGGAGCTGTTTTTTGAAAGTTGATACTTAGTACACCAACGACAAATGTTGGTTTATCGTAAAACTATTTTCACTTCAAATTTTATTTAACAATTAACAATTAAAATAGAAAATATTTTTTATTATATTTTTATGACCATGGCAATTGTTTTGGGCTTCCAGCCAACGTATTTATTTTGTCACACTTTATTCAGACTATAATTGCATGTCACAACGAAAACGTTAGAAGCATACTAAAAAAAAAAATTGATAAAACAATTTTACATTCTTGAGCGTACTTACGCTGATATTACACTACCCAAAATGGGAGTTTTTAGAAGACCTGGCATGCAAACGTTTATGCTGGAATATTAAGCAAATTCCATACGAAACGAGTTACATATTTTTTATATGTATGGATTGGTGTTGTGTATGGGGATGCCCGAATTCTCGAAACATAAAGTCTAGAACAGAATTTGAATTGAGTAATAATATATATTGATGGGATTAGATTTACCGTCAAGGTATTTGAATGCTTGTAACCATCAATATAGCAGATACAATGTATGGATTTCGAATAAAATTTGTGTTTTTTCGAATATTATCATATAGAATCCACGAAATCAATTCTAACTAGAAAGATGTAAATATAAAAATACATAAAAAGTTATTGTGTAGAACTTATTAATAACACAATTTAAAAAAAATTATTTAAACCGAATTACCATTTCTCCAAACCTCCTGTTATGAAATGTCAAAGAAGTGGTTTTTTTTAAGGATACGTTCAAAAATTTCACTATCATAAGTTGTGGGCAATGTATTTTTTTATTTTTTATTTTGAAACAATTATGTTAACAAAGTAACAGTTTTGTTGTTTACATCCGCATTTTTCGTAAAATGTCAATTTTCACATCGGGAAAAGTAGCCTGTATTAACTCTCGCTGTACGGTATATGATAGATACCAGAATTCGAACGGCTTTGATAAAGCCGTTTTTGACTATGTTGTGCTACTCTGAAATGGTGCTTGCAATGGCCGTGATGTCTTGAGAGCTCTCAACAAGTCTCATATTAAGTACGTGTTCTTTTCGTAGGTCAGCATGTTGGACAGATGTTCAGTAGTTTTGAGGGAAACCGTGTATTACAAACACACTCCGGCGCAGTTCAGACGCCAGGTAGACCGGGACCTTAAGAGTCGCAGGGAGTTGACCCGAAATACGTGATTTTCTCACCGGAAAGATAAGCGGTACATCGTGATTTATGCCCATTTTGCACGCCGACTGTTGAGGATAAGTGTAGTACCAGCGAAGCGTTATGGGAGGGAAGTTTTCATCTCATCGCTGTTAATTTCAGCTTGTCACTTTGCTGTTCCCGTATACCTGTTAATTTCATCGTGTCTCTTTGCTGTTCCCGTATACCTGTTAATTTCAGCTTGTCTCTTTGCTGTTCCTGTATAACTGTTAATTCCAGCTTGTCTCTTTGCTGTTCCCGTGTACCTGTTAATTTCATCGTGTCTCTTTGCTGTTCCCGTATACCTGTTAATTTCAGCTTGTCTCTTTGCTGTTCCCGTATACCTGAGAATGCTAAAAGACGTGCTTGGATCCAGCTTTCTGCCACAGTTTTGATGTTTGGCAGTCTCAAGTTACAAGTTAGCGGGAATAGTGTAAAACGGTTTTCAAATTCTTTGATATTTGTTCTGAAATATATTAGTACGTGTACTAATTTACTATAAAAAATGTTATGCAATATATAGTAAAAATAACTTTTTTTTCAATCTTAATTACTTTAGTATATATATTACTTTTAATATAACATTAATTCTGTATATATAATTTTTGTTTTAATGGAAAAAAAAATTTCATGGCTTATTTGTATTTGAACAGCATCATAAATTTTCTGTATTGATGGGGCGTTTGGGAGTGGTGCAGAGGGATCTTGGAGAAAATCAAGATAATATAGGCATATTAATGAAAGGGATTTTTTTCTCAATGACGAAAAACTTTATTTTTGACTGTTTCTAACTGACCGTATATTTTTGTAACACAGAAGTTACTCATAAAATTATTATAAATATTCTCGAACATAAAAAACAATCATGTTATCGATATTTTGTGTTGTATATAACAGTGATGGAAATAATGAATTTATTTACTGAAAAAATGGTAAAGTCTTCTCAGCAAAATTTTTCCTTGGTATGATATAACTTTTTAATCATTTAACTATGCTTTATATTTAGTTTCGTCAGACTGTTTCTAGTTTATATGCAGGTAAAATCTCTCATTCAGTTGACTCATGAAAAAAAAATTTATCGTATTAACACTAATACTGAAACAACGAACGCATTTTGGCTACTGTATTTTTAATATACAGCATAACATTTAGGACATAAGCCTGTGAGATTTAATTTGTTAGTACAGTACATGTTATACTAAGACATGACAGATTTGGCATTCTACTCACATATCTGTACTGTAGCATACGGGACTTATTGGTGCGCTATCAGAATATAATAAATTATTATAAATAGCCAACTCTTTACGAGTCAACTTGGTTTTATCCAACGGGAAACAATCAGAAACGACAAACACCAAACAAGACATATTGCAACTACAAAAATCTGTCTAACTTAGAGTTTCCAGTTTTGACAGATCTTATCAAAGTAGCACTCTGTAAACAGACTGACTACATAACCTTCCGCCACTATGTGCTTTCCACTGGAATCTCAAAATATATGAACTAGAATAATTCACAGTAAGCCTATTTTAAATTTAAGATGGGGTGTTTGTGTTTACTACTAGTGTGTCTCTTTAACCATAGGCCTGAGAAGAGGTTTTGAAATTAATGACGCAGAACTACTCAGGCATACACATCATTAAAGTTACTCTATGGAACTGACGCTATAATACGATTTTTTTAAATCGGTTTTAGTGCAATGTTTAGTTCCCGGATGACTTATGTATAACAACTCAGTGCAGTGCAGCTTCACATTACAAAGCCTAATGTTGACTATTATGATACTTACATAGGTCTACACAAAACAAGTTCGAGAAGTTGTGATAGAGTGTGTGTTAATACCGGCGATGTTTTGCTGCAGTCCTTTGACTTTTTCACCCACGTGTTTCGTGCTTTCAGCAAACATCCATGTAATAATATACATGGCACATTTCATGAATGTTATTGACACTCAGTGATAGTGTCATGAATTCCTGTCCAGCCTTTTGTTTGGTACGAGCAATAATGTGGGACTGTACAATCGTCTTGCTTAATATAGAAAGCGGAAGAAAAAAATTTCTAAATCTGGGTAAAATATATTTTTTAAACTAAATCTGGAAATAAAACGAGACGAAAGTTATGTCCTGTTCACTACAGTCATTCAAATCTTGTGAGTGAAAAAACTATTAAGTGATTTTACACTACCCAGACAATAATTGTTACGCTGCTAAACTCAGTAAAATTGCACCCCAATACGATTTTACTAAACATGTCGAGGAGAAATATTTCACGTGAGTGTATCCTGTAAAAACCGGTTTTTACACAGCGACGGCGATGTGCTTATAATGGGCGAAAACAACCTTGACCGAGTATTTTAATGTGTTGCAACTGAAGTTATATACCCTATAATATCAAACACAGGGTTTTCAGTAAGGGCATTGTAACGAAATTTCTCAAAATCTTTAAGTATTTTAATAACTGGCGCGGAACACACTGAATCGGACACACGAACACGAAAAATAAACGCTGACACAATCAACAGGGCTGAACATTCGTTTCCACATAAACATGAAGATAAACAGTTGAATTTGTGATAAATTCCAATACCTACGTGAGCGAATTCGAAAAAAAATACGTCACTGCAAAAACTAATATTACATAGTGTAACGTAATATAATATTACGTTTATTCCAAAAAAATTCACTGGTTTTTATTTATACTATGCGTATTTTTTCCACCGCTGATAGCAGACAATTTCTCATTCAAAAATGCTACAATTGCTTCACTTGGCAATTAGCTGACGTTTCATTATTTAAAGAGGGATGCCATTCTGATGTGCTTTAAATACATTGGCAACAGTTGCTCTCAAATACTGTAAATATTGCATGACATAAACTGTACGTTCGTAAACAACACTAATGCAAAACAAGTTACTTTCTGTAGATATTTAAAATAAATAAGAGACCATTGTCGCGAGACGATATATACTCTGTTCGCAGTGATTTAATATATATTTTTGGATTTTAAAATACATGCCTAAATTAATAAAAAGCGAAAAAAATTTAATTATTTGTGAAATACTGCATAGGTGTCAGATTAAAATTCTTGTCGAAACTGTATCAGACAGCATGTGCGTACAAGAAATGTTCTAATGTATTTCAAAACAGTGAGGAAATATGAACATCTTAGCGAATGGATGCCTCCTTCGTTGCCAGGGGCCTTCAGACCACAAGGTTCTAGTTCGAATCTCGGTCTGGCCACTGACGTGTGCGTGTGTAGTTCGCAGGTGTTAATTTAGGTTAGTGTGGAAGACAGAATTTCAATATTTCAGCTAGTATTATGTTGAAAAAAATACACACCTTATCCCATAAGTTTAAAAGATGTTACACGCAAACTGAGCGAACCTAGCCGAAACACATTTCTGTTTATAGTAAAAAATTATATTCTTTAGAAACTATAAATAATAATAATAATACTTTCTTTCTGTTGATGAAATAAACTAATCGTAATAGTCTGTTTCCCAAGGTAAGGAATGCATCCGGGACTGAAAATTAGAATCAACGAAAAAAGTACCTATTGTAAAGTTTTGAAACATGTATTATGCCATAAAAAGTCTTAGAACTAAATTACTTACTAAAAATAGTATTACCTTTTCCTGTGTATTCTTACAAATGTTTCAGCTTCCTTTTCTTTGGGGGAGCACTACACTCCCCACTTCCCTTCTTACAGCATCGACCCACCATTATTTATTTGTTTATTTTTAACATTACAGTGGCAACACTTGAAATGTGGCGATACTAATGATTTCCACTCCAGAACTGCAAACGCTCTTCACAGGCTTCTGTGGTCGCTCGCCACAACCTGTCAAGCTGTCATGCGAGACGATAAGTACGAGACAACGTGAAATACTCTGTAGTCGAAAACACGCCTATGTCCAAAATGTATTTTGCAGTGTTCTACAATAAAAGAGATTTATTTTATTTTATTAAAAAGTATAAATATTAAGCCAATGATGAATGTATTATTCATTCACAAACAAAATTATTTAACAAGCTATATAAAAATATTAACTAGTTTTTTGATGGGAAACACACTTTTTCTCGTATAACATGTCTGTGCGGAAAAAAAAAACTGCGTGTTTTAAGTGGCTAAAATTTATATTTAAAATGATAATTTATACTTTTTAAAAATACTATGCGGAACGTTTTAAGTTCCTCTTGTGTGTCCAGAAAACTGCTTTTTAAAAGAGCGCATAGTTATCTTGCAATTGCCTAGTAAAAATTAACATTGGTGGTAAATGGAGGCTAAATGACTCCCACCGGCTTTTAAGAACGGGATGGACCCCCGCATTTTTTTTTTGTGAAACAGTTGCTTGCGCGAACACGCATATCTCGGTAAATAGATCGTCTGCAAATACGACTTATTGTCGGAAAAGATAAAATACAGTTATATAACATTCCATTTTTTTTTTTTTTGCCATGGAAGTGTATTCTTGGGGGAAAATATTAGTGAAAATGGTCAAATATAGCATTTTTAAAGCTTTCCTACGCAGTTTCCCTACGCAGTTTCCTTAACCAGTAACAGAAAAGTACAAAGATACAGGCGCAGTTTAATATGTGGTCTTTCATCGCGTGTAGTAAAACCCCTACGTCACAGACATAATTTACACAGTACAGCGTTACAACTGAAACGCCGCACGCCTTGCGCATAGGAGCGATGAGGCACTAGGCGTGCGTGTTAGTGTCGCCCGTATCGCTCCCTCGCATCTTGACCTTGGACGCGGGGTTACCACGGGGGTCAATCCTACTCTTAACATCCAGTCGATAGCAGGGAAGGAATCGGCCAAGGTCTGTCAGTGAACCCCGCATTCTTCTGGGATTATTTCAGAATTTTTTCAGGTAAGCATCGCCGGGAATCGAACCCGGTTCCTTCCAAACGCCAATTCAGTGCGTTAACCCTACGCCGCTTCGTTCAGTACGGCACGAGTTTAAACATATAATAAAATAAAAAGAAAAATTATTGTGATCACAAGGCCATTGCAGAAATGTGCCGTCACATAAATCCCAGGCGATGCCATGACAAGGTGTACTGAAAACCAGTTTTGATTATTTCATTCAATTACTCGACCACCAGTCGTGGAGGGGAGGGGGTTGCAGTGGACTACGGATTTTCACAAGTTGGAAACCTGTCATACCCACCCCGCTTCACCCTCATCGGCTCTCAAGACCTTGATGTTAAGAGCTCCCCGAATCTCTTCACTCACTCTCAACAAGACGAACCGGGTTCGATCCCCGGCGGGGTTGCTCCCGGATTTTTCGCACGTGGGAATCGTGCCGTACGATGACGCAGATCGGCGGGTTTTTTCGGGAATCTCCCGTTTACCCCGCCCTAGCATTCCGGAACTACTCCGTACTAACCTGACTTCACTCTCATATGCTTTTAAGAACTCACTGTCACAAGCTTCCTAGATCTCTGCACTCCACTATTACAAGCACCTTTCAAATAACAATTCACATAGAGTTTGTAGTGACAATTTGCAATAAACTTTCTACTTACGAGATATTAAATTCATAATCGATTTAATTGTTTTTTTTTAATGTGTAGTAGTTCGACTGAAAGAAACTGAACACGACCTTCTACCGGCGACTATGCAAATTGTAATGTATTCATGCGCCCACTAGTTAAATAAGTTGGATACTTTCAGAATAATACTTTCGCTTCGTCGTGGACACAAAATTGCTATTTGAAATAATTTAATATTGAAAACAGTTGCGAGCTAAGCACGCCCTGCGTTATAAACTATTTGAGCTTCTCCACGTTCAAAAACCTAGTTATATAAACTATTTGAGCTTATCCGCGTTCAAAAACACTAGTTATATAAACTATTTGAGCTTCTCCGCGTTCAAAAACCTAGTTATATAAAACTATTTGAGCTTATCCACGTTCAAAAACCTAGTTATATAAAATACACAATTTACAACCAGGATACCTGATACAAAATCACTTTATTTTTCGTCGCACACTCTGCAATAATAAATAACTCAACGACAGTATTCCCTGTATTGACAAACAGATTATTTTAAGCTATCTTAGCTATAATAACACTGACAAAGAAAAAGTCACAGCTATCTGAAAGAATTCTCACTGCAGACACGAATAACACAAACTGTTACTAATTAAGTTATTTTTTGGGGGTAAATTTTCCTTCCGTTCTCCATCTTCGTGCTCAAATACCAGTTCCTTTACAAACATTTTTAATCATTCAGTTGCAGTTAGCAGGCGACATCACCATTATTAAGTGAATCAGATTTATAAACAGTTAACAGGCAGCTAAATTTCCTATGTTTATATAACAGTTCCACGCGGCATCATAACTCGCGATGTGGCACATCGGTTAGAAGGAAAATATAACTACGAGGCATATCAGCCAGAACTGTCCTCAGACCAGAGGATCGGTGCGCAATCATTAGCGTTAGTTAGCGGGGCGAGATCTTTGGCGAAACAAGGAAATTCAACAAATTTATCGGCGTAGTATGGCCTTTTCTACTGCGAATATAAGTGCTCGGTTCAATGAGTTTTAACTGCCGTGCGAGCGAGGCTAATCCCCGGCTCTTATGCAGGGCGGGTCATAGCGTCGTTTATTATACGGCTCAAGTAACAGGGTCGGGCTTATTTGATACCGGCTTTAACGAAGTCCCGCGCACTCAGGTCACATATTATTGGCGAATTTCAGCAAATGGCCGAGGGTTAATAGTCTGCAGTGTTCAAGTGCGCTAGTAAAAATGAGGGGAATGTTGTGGCCCACTTTGCTCGGGGGCGCGATTGTATGCGTGAGTGAGAAATAATGTTAAGACATGCAGTGTTTAAGGGGCAGTATCCATTCCATCTTCGATTTTTCTTGCAAATCTTTGTAATGTAATTTATGACAAGACATATGAAATCAAAGCTAGACAAGATATAGAGGACTACTTAACGAATTTTTTTGAGATTTTTACTGTTTAAATTTTACCTGCATTTTCCTATGTGCGATGGTATTATTAAAAATTTAGGTAATATTTGAATGCGGTTACAGATGGAAAACTAATAACGTAAGAAAAATAAGTTGTGTTAGAAAAAACTATTAAAGGTGTTCCCTGTGTCTTCGGTAGCTTGGTTTTTAAACATTGACTCCGAAAAATAAATTATGGAGGAAAATTGCGTAAATCCAAGGCGGCAAGGATACTTCCCGCTAAACATCGAGGCTTGAGAGCCGATGAATGTGAAGTGAAGTGAGTATGGAGCAGCGCCCGATACGCAAAGGCGAGGGTAAACGGGAGGTCCTCGAGGAAACCCACCGACCAGTGGCATTATACTGCATGATTCCCACATACGGGAAACCGGGAGCGACCCCGCCGGGAATCGAACCCAGTTCGCGCCCAGGTGGGAGGCGAGTAGTATAACCACTGCAACCACCGCGGCCCCACAGAGTACTTGGAGAATACAGAGGGTGAAAACGCTCGTACAGCGGATTCCTGTCGCACTGGCCTGCGAAGTGGCGTCCCAACCCAGCAGCGTGACAAAACGTCGTTCGCCAATCAGCGCCTGGTATCTTACTTACCTGGAGGCTGCCCAGCAGTATGTAGCCAATCACACGCAAGGCCCGTTCCCAGAGCCTCGCGCAGCCAATCAGAGATTGAGTACGCCCACATCAAAGCAACCGCTTCACCATTTCGTCCATGTGTATTTAACTATTCTGCAATTAAGGTCACGTTTCTCACTACAATTACAACTGACACATGCAACTTTTCACATCTACTCAAAATTATATTGTGTCAAACATGTTTTCATACAACTGACTTTGCAATTCTTATTCCCAGCTACTGCTCACAACTGTTGGTTCAGGTATTTTTATTATACGTTTGCTCTTAAACAGTTACACTAAAATAATCAGTTTTCATATTAATACGGTTTTCTATAAAAAAAAAAATTCAGGGGAACCTTATGTTTGACAAAATGTTATGTTTGTAGCAACTGAACAGGTTTGTAATTTTTTGTAAATAAAAGAAATTATAACTATAGTGTTGTAATTTATGTGTAATAGTATCTGCTACTAAGGTCGCTATCGTCGCTGATGCCTTCCGACATATTCGCTTCTTGCGTGGGTCATTTTAGCATAAGCGAGTTTGGCATGTATTGTCAATAATTCAATACAATGTAACCAAGCATGGTATTAGGCTGTCGTCTTATTTTTTTCACAATTTATTTATTGAAATTTCGTATAGCTATTATGTATTGATTTTTTTTATTTGGCAAATTTTTAAGAGGTATTACAAAAACCTATATTAGCATTAATTATACAATAAAAGTGCTTAATTGCATTCTGAGTATTGGCTGTAAAGTGGATAACACTTGCCCATACATATTTATAACATATATTATTTTATCTAGAAACGGGAAAGAAAAAGTGACAAACGTAATTTTCATGTTCCTGATTTATCACATCCTGCAATAACAATGCATAAGTTTATATCTGTACAGCCTACTAACAGTACAAGCTTATTTTACGTGTTTAAGTTCTATTGTGTACAAAGAAATTTAGTTGATAATGAAACATTTTTAAGGCGAACCCCAGATATGTGATTAAATAAACTATGGCTTTTACTGAGATATGTACATTTAAGTATAAATCACGTGATTCGCGATAAAAGAGCTTCGTAAAGTTAATTGTTAAATAACTGAAGTGGCACCAAAAACGTAAAAAAATAAAAATACACTTTCCCCCAAAATATTCTTAACATTTAAACTCAGCAGAAACGCAGTTGCGGTAGTAATTGATGCAGAGAAAATTTTCCATAATTTGCATGCATTGGTTAAACATTTACTTTATCGTCAGGAATATTTAATGGAGGTGGAATAATTACAGTGTTGATATACAACTACCGTAAATAATTTTTTCTCGACGAATTAAAATTATTTATACGTTTGCCGCAGTAATAAATAACTTACACATATGTATTTTTTTTTTTTGTGGTGTACAACAAATGTTCGCCTAGATCGTGGCGCCACCGAACAGTTTGCTTACGTCGCAACGGGACAGATCAGAAACGTGGACGTCCGTACCGAACGCTGTGAGCCCGGAAATTTGCGCAAATCGCGAAGGAACTTGGCTTGCAGAGCATGATTTTCGCAGGTGATCGATATTCCGGCCCATACGCCCCGAAGCCAGACCCAGCGGGAGTGGGAAAAAAAGGAGGGGGGGTTGGGGTAACAGGAGAGACTTGTGAGTTCCAATTACATTACAGCAGTGCCCTCTACTGCATTGCAAGTGGGGGGGGGGGGGGGGGGTTACCACTTAGCGGCCAGACAAAATTAACAGCTACATCTCTCGGCCGCTTGCTTGCGGCTCTGTAATTAGGGCGACGCTGTGCGCTGGGACCCGGCGCCCAGCTGAGACTCCTCCGTATGGAAATGGCTTGAATTGAAAAGTAAGAAGGGGGCGTTAATGAACGCCGCAGGCTTCGCGACCGGGCGCGGCTATTAATTACGTGTTGGCAGTCCCTTACTGTGAACCGCGTAATTAAAAAAAAATATATTGTGAAAGTAATCGAATATCATGTCTAGCACTTTTTTCCGACTGTCTCAATGCTCGATATTACATTCCACGGGAATAAGAGCTCTTCTGATGAACTCTAAACTTCTAGAGAGACGTGTTTTATAGCAAAGCGTCTGATATCTAGTGACGGGAATACGCAGTAACTTATACACTGAGAGAAAATCGAACAAAATATTTATTTGTATAAGGCCAAATATATATTTGTTGGCCTAACAAAATATATTGTTGAGCAAACACAATTTGAAGAACAACAAAATTCTTTCGTTCGTCTAATAAAATTTATGTTTGAATAAACAAAATCTCTGTGCTGGGCCAAAAAAAAAAAAAAAAAAAAAAAAAAAAAAATTGACAGTTAACTAAATATTTTGTTGAATCAACTTTATATATTTGTTTGGCCACTCATTGGACAGCCTTCGTTCGAAAATACAGTTCGAGAGTTTCTTTTTATTTTTTGTGATAATTAGGATAGTAACCGTGTATGTTAGTGCATCTATATAGCTTAACAGTCGTATAAACACATTAATAAAACAATGCAACAACAAAATGTCAAGTAAAGTTGTAAAACTTGAAATATTTGTTTGCACACGTTGCCCAACATTTGCAGTATTCATATTTAAAAGCTTTCCGGAATCTTCAGTTGTCGCTTTAGATGAGATTACGAAGGCGTAGCGCTCAGGAGCAGATGATCTAGGTTCGAAACTCACATTGAACATGTAGAATTTTTTTATAACGACCCAAACTGTTTAATGTACTTGTAGCCGAACCAATCTTTGATTGCACCAACCAAATCTTACGTCTGGGCCAACCAAATGAGAACAACAAAATAATTTGGTTTCAGCAGCAAAATATTTCATTGCCTCTATACAAGCAAATACTTTGGGTCCACCAAACAAATCTTGTTCGATTCAACAAACCTTTTCCCCAGTGTAGGTTGAAGACTGACTACAATGTTGTAAGCCTCCAATCTGCGCCTGGTGCAAAAGTAAGTACACCAAGAGCGACACGAATATCCGCGCTACACCGAAGACATGGATTTTGACAGCAAGCATATCCCAGTCATTTGTGGCCTCTTGTCCTTTCCAGCACGTACCTCCATGCGAAGGAGTCGTGAAGCTTTCTTGTTGTAATTTGTGCGTGGCAATGATTAGCCTCCTCAGTCATTGTGCATTATTAGTCTTCAACCAGGGAAATCCTTTTGTGAGAGGGGGAATTCACTGGAAACACCCCCGCCCTCTCCCCCTGTCTAATGTGTTCGAACACAGCTCTCGCACAACACAAACGAATAAAATTTCGGTCTTGCACTTGGCCATGCTACTCTTACGTCAGCATAAATGTGGCATTGGTTTAGTTCCGACATACTCCATGGGTGTTGCGTTTGCTTTGGGTGATTGTCCGTCCTCGTTCTGGAGGGATTCCTTCTTATAGGCTATTCGCGGTAAAATGAGCACTTTTGAAAGCCCTGCTTAAGATCTAATTGTATGCATGTGGTGTATTCTTCCGCCTTATGTAAAATTAACATCGCCATGGGCGTCATCACTTTACTCAAGTGTCGGTCAAATAAAACTGTGAAATTAGTAGAATGGTAAATATTTTACCAATCTACCCATTGTTACACTTGAATGCATTAAAGAACAGCATAAAGCAAAATAAATAATTTAAGTTATCGCAAATGTTTACGTAACACTTTTTATTCGACGTTAAGATATGGAGCTATTTCACATCCACCGTTACCAACTTTACTGGGCGCATGTCTCTCGGCGCGCCCGTTAAAATTTATGTGGGTAGTAGGAGGAGCGACTTTTTTCTAATGTTGATTTCAAAAGTGCTCACTTTATCGTGAACTGCCTTTAATGATTTTACATCCCTTATCTTCGGAAATTGGTTGAAATTTATTTACTGAATTAAAAAAATATATATATCGCTCTTCATCCTGCATTCAAGAATGTGCTGGTACACCCTTGCATGGATGCTCTTAAACGTCATTCATAAGATCAAGTGTGTATTGACGTACACTCCCAAACACATGGCGCACCCTAGCCTTTAACGTCACCTCTTAACATGAGAAGTTTTATTTTTTAAAACAAATACTTATGTGAATATACGTGTTTCCGTTACGTAGTCCATAATTAGTTTACAATAATTAACAGTCCTAATCTACCAGTATTTTTTTTTCGAATTTAGGTTCTCGGCACACGGAGAAATTACTGTGATAAACCTATTCAGCTCAATAAACGACATAAAGCTTTTCTTCGTAAAGTATTAACGCAGATCTACATCATAAAATAAATTCAGTTAGTGAAAGTAGCTAGTGCTGGTTATGGAGTGCACCCGCAGCAGAAATAAAAATATGAAGGGACAAATAAAACGCGTGTATTTATACGTACAGTGACAAATACGTCACGTTGCGCTTGATGTAATCACCGTGAAGTTTGCGAAAAGGAACGTTTAACCAAGTAGCCTACAGTAAACAATCTATATTTGCTGTGAAATATAAAGAACGCTAAACTCAGACAGTGACTTGATAAGAACAATTGTAGAGGTTGTCTGCTTGTTAGGTTCCCTCTTCAGGTATTGGAGACTTATTTTTTTTTATAACTCACAGAACGTTTTAAACTGTAAGCAAAGGTAGAAGATTATCTTAAAAATTTGTTAAACTATACGATAGTTTCTTTCTGCGGGTGCTAAGGGTAGGAAAGTGTGCCAGCAGTAATTGTCACTTGAATAGAATAGGGGTTGTTTCTATATACACCCATTTCCTTCAAATGTGTGCTCCAAGAAGGAACCTTTGAATTCAGGTTGAATTTTATGCGATGGTAGGCCTACAGGAATAGAATAAATATTACCATATCGTGAACATAGATTTATGTTCCACCCCTTGTGGTTCAGGAGTAGGGCGCAATTATAAAATCGGCGGACAAACCTTGCACATGAATACACGCGTCTATACGATACAACATGAAATAAAATAAATACCGTATGTTATCTTTCAGCATGTTTCCCCCTCCCCCCACCCCCAGCTGTTGCACGTTTATCCCAAATCAATAACATTAGGACATAAAGGAAGCTACCATTCTATTTGGCCCCACACATATTATATAGACGACAAATAAGGCGAACGGGCAAGAAAACGGAAGTTTAATATTGTAACTGAGGTGTT
Source organism: Dryococelus australis (assembly GCA_029891345.1). NCBI lineage: Eukaryota > Metazoa > Arthropoda > Insecta > Phasmatodea > Phasmatidae > Dryococelus > Dryococelus australis. Next base: position 32,403,656 of record CM056995.1, on the reverse strand, counting down.
AGAGGCATAACATGTGAGTGTCGCTGGGACCTCACATTTACTCGTGGTATAGTTACTGTGCTATATTGAAGCTCCCACATGTCGCTGGATGTTTAAAATGACAGTCACGGGCTCCGTTAGTGCCAGTCTGACAAAAAAAAAAAGTTCCTCCTTCCTTATGCTCTGTCAGGATCGTCCGCAACCTGTCATCCGTGTATGGGTGAATTCACGCGTCAGTTGATTCCGACATAATCTGATCGCGAAGGCCGGATAACAAAATGGAAGCGCAAATCTCGGTGCATCACACTTTGTCTCTCGCAAGCCTAATAATCCGCACTCCTCTCGAACTCCGTCACTTGTCTGTATGGCTGTCCCGTTCGTCTTATTGCCATCACACTTTGTCTCTCGCAAGCCTAATAATCCGCACTCCTCTCGAACCCGTCACTTGTCTGTATGGCTGTCCCGTTCGTCTTATTGACATTACACTTTGTCTCACGCAAGCCTAATAATCCGCACTCCTCTCGAACTCCGTCACTTGTCTGTATGGCTGTCCCGTTCGTCTTATTGCCATCACACTTTGTCTCTCGCAAGCCTAATAATCCGCACTCCTCTCGAACTCCGTCACTTGTCCGTATGGCTGTCCCGTTCGTCTTATTGCCATTACACTTTGTCTCTCGCAAGCCTAATAATCCGCACTCCTCTCGAACTCCGTCACTTGTCCGTATGGCTGTCCCGTTCGTCTTATTGCCATCACACTTTGTCTCTCGCAAGCATAATAATCCGCACTGCTCTCGGACTCCGTCACTTGTCTGTATGGCTGTCCCGTTCGTCTTATTGCCATCACACGTTGTCTCTCGCAAGCCTAATAATCCGCACTCCTCTCGAACTCCGTCACTTGTCTGTATGGCTGTCCCGTTCGTCTTATTGCCATCACACTTTGTCTCACGCAAGCCTAATAATCCGCACTCCTCTCGAACTCCGTCACTTGTCTGTATGGCTGTCCCGTTCGTCTTATAGCCATCACACTTTGTATCTCGCAAGCCTAATAATCCGCACTCCTCTCGAACTCCTTCACTTGTCTGTATGGCCGTCCCGTTCGTCTTATTGCCATCACACTTTGTATCTCGCAAGCCTAATAATCCGCACTCCTCTCGAACTCCGTCACTTGTCTGTATGGCTGTCCCGTTCGTCTTATAGCCATCACACTTTGTCTCTCGCAAGCCTAATAATCCGCACTCCTCTCGAACTCCGTCACTTGTCTGTATGGCTGTCCCGTTCGTCTTATTGCCATCACAATCGCTCATTTCCCACGCCTGGCAAGTACCTTGCGGGCTACGTCACATGCGCCGTTCTGAGAAATGTTTAAGGTAGAAGTAGATAAGGTTCTGCACCTGACTGTACAAAAAGCTCTATAGGCTGTTCACGCTTATCTGAGCACTTTGGAAATCAACCTTTGAAAAATGCCACTGCTCCTACCTGCATACATTTTAAAGGGTATACGTCCTGGAATACCCACAGTTAAGTTGGTAATGACGGAAAGAAAGTAGTCTCCTGTCTTAATGTTGAATTTAAAGTGTAATGTTTTAGTTATTCGTTTTACTTTCTCTTTTTCTAATGCATATAATTGGGAGAATAAGCACATCTGTAAAAAAAATTACTTCTACAATAATTTCACAGATTCACTTGAAGTACGCGTGAGTAAAGTGATCAGTCATGTGGCAATGTTAGGTTCACATATAGCGGAAGGATACAGAATGCGCATACAATTAGATCTTAAGCAGGGCTTTCAAAAGTGCTCAGTTTACCGTGAACAGCCTATAGCAAATTTGTCAGAAAAGTAAACTTCAATTACACATGGAAGGAGAATGTGTATACAACGTAAACCTAAAAATTATTTTTCATATTATACATTAGTTTAAATGTCTTTAAGTATCTAATATTAATAGTATATTTATTTCATGAAAATTTAAGCGTATTACTATTTTGAATGCTTTAGAAAACAAATTTCCACAAAATCCCCTTAATTAAGCAAGAACATCATGTAATGTATGTAACAAAATATTAGCAATACGTTTTTAAAAGTTTTATACTGATTGCTTTTATGTAGATCAGTTTCAGGCTCAAACTTTTCAATTATTAGAAATATGTGCAGGTATCATTATTAATATTTATTATGCGCAGAGTCATTGCTATAATAATGTTGCTTGATGATTTTTTTTCTTCATAATGTGCTCTCTGAAGCATCCGAAATAGAAAGACGCATATATTCTGGATTAAACATAGGCTCTTAGGAGAAATTTATTTTTTTAACGCTAAAACAACAAAATTATTTTAAAAAATATTTCAATTGTTACGAAATATATTCCTTCTTCTTTCATTTGCAGTATAAAATCTTACCTTTCTGACAATTTTGGTAGTGTTTGTACTACTTTCTAATGAACTCTGCATGTTGTACCGGCAGTGGTAGAAATTCATTGTAAGCCACACTATGTCTACCTTAAATACACCACACGGATAGCGATGGCAGCACAATTGCATGACGTATGTTCGTGCATCATCGCTCAAAATTTTAACCGACTGGGTATCAGTTATCGATATGCCTATTTACCGATTTTTACGACCTCCAAATAATTTTTACAGGGGACGAAGATTTTTATCGCAGTGAGTGAACAAACGCAATTATTCTACCCTCAAACGATGCTCGTATTGTTTTTTGGTGTTCCGCAATCCATCGGTACAAAATTTTTCTCTTGCTAAACTGAGTAAACCATAAAGTTTATAAACTTTAAAAATAAACACATCAACAAATTCGAAGGTCAGAACACTAGTATGAAATCCTTTAATATATTTTCAGAGTGGTTCATGATTCAAGAGAAGCCCAAGTCGATTACATAATGTGTGCAGCCGAAAAGTATGCTTTGCATTTTTCACTCCGAATGTTTATTTCCTAAGGGAAAAACCTACTTAAGGATGTAAGGAGCAGTATAAATGAAAGAAATAATTATTTACTATAAACACGCAAATCATAAAATTGATTTTATAAAACATAACTAGTCTCAAACCAAGTAACTTAATAGAGCAATCTTGTGGTTTTATTTGTGCTTGTATCGCTGGATGAATAATGTAAATCTTTACAGGAAAAATTATTATACACAGATTGGCTTTGTAAAATATTGGTTTTCAATAGAATAACTATTTAGCCCTCAAAATCTGAGAAGTAACTTATTATTCATATTCTTTCAATGCTTATATATGTTCAACAATATTTTTTGCTGGGAGAATATAGTTTTTCTTTAGTAGGCCTAATACAATATTGTTCGATATTGTTCAAGACGTTACAATTTTATTTCCATGTATACAACTCAGGAATTATGAACCTTATGATGTCTTTATTGGCAAGACTTTCTGCAGTAATGAAAGAAGTGGATATTTGTAGCCTCGGGTCACCTTTCGTGATAAAACTTTAACATTAGATTGTTGGCGAACGATGATTGTCCATTGAGTGTAATAAGAGAAACTCAGGTTTCTCTTTTGTTCTTTTCAGGAACTGTTAAATAGTGCTCTTACTGACAAAATATGTACAATTTCTTAAAGTATAGTATTGCGTTTCAGGTGGATTAACTTTTACAGAAATGTGATCATGCAAAATATTTCGTTTTTCGTAGAACCCGTATGACCAAATAATTAGATGATTTAACATTTACATCCACGTTTTCATTTATACATTAAGTCACGAAATTTGTAACGTTACTTGCCTCCCTTCCTGATTGTTTCCTCACACACAAATATATAGAATTTACCACATTTTTTTAAACTGTTAATAAAGAAAATGAGTAACCAAAATTACTTTATAAAGAGCTGGTTATCATTGCAGAGATTTTGGTATAGTATATTATGAAATAAGTTAATTATAAAAACACTTCGATACCTCACTTTTTCATAGGCGTCCTCCTCACACAGCATTAAATCTGCAAGGAACCAGCCTGCCGTAGTTTAACCTTAACTTTATTACTGACAATTTAATTAGCTCCTCAGAGATAATCCTAGCTTTGTTTCTATCTGGAACGAATATATGAGACTAACCCGATTATAATAGAGGACCGGAATTATAAAGTCGGACACGTTTCTCGCATACGATAAATTATTTGCCCCTGATAGGAATTAATTAATGTTTTAGGTACGGCGTCTCTGTTTACCCTCGACCAGATGCAGAGGGTAGTAAACTACATTGTGATGCTTATAACTCGATTTTTACATCAATGGGAGTTGGGCACAACTTGGAATCCGGTATTCAATTAGTTTTTCCGTTCTGCCCGGTAATATTCGTTAATAGTATTTGGCTCTATTTACAAAGAGCGCCGGCCAGAATTATTTACCCCGGCGAAGCATCCACAAGATCTGTTAATGCCACAACCACTGCCGTTGTCATACAAATTCAATTACGTCCAGGCAGATTTCCCATGGCGACAGCAATAAATTATACATTTTCGTTTTACCGGGAGTCTTGCCGTATAAAACTTGTTCTTCCACAGTCGAAGAATCTCACTCTGTACAAAAAAGAAAGTATCGAGATCTTACTGGAAAGTGCAGGGATTATAGATGCGCCAGACGAGCAAGGTAATTTCAATATTTAATGCACAGAGTGCTCTGTCCGCTGAAGATTCCCTGCTTCTCGTGCTATTTCTAGAGCTGTTTTTCAGAATACGCTTGCATTATCCAAACCCAAGTCGATAATTAGGTTAATGGAACCAAATAAAATGTGTATAGACTATTCACAGTAAAGTGAGTACTTTTTTAAGCACCCTCATTTGGAATTACAGTCAATAAGTATATCGTATTGTAGCCTTAGACGTTAACTTTTGAGCTCGGTGAAATATATATATACTGTGTTTGTTACTTACATGGTAATATTTATTGGAAATGTTGTTGAAAATATAAAATTATGTCTACTAGGAAAAAAGTAACTAGGCCCTCAAAAGTGCCCACTTTTCCGTAAACAGCCTATACCATGCTTGTGATCTTTGAATGAATAGTGCAGTGGGTATGAATGACAAGATGGAGATTTTTGGACATTCGCCAGTTCGATGCAAGATGTCTGCCATTGTTAAAAAACAGGAATGAGCACGAAAAAATACTTTAAAAAGACAAGCAACCTATGGACGAGAAAGTAAATAAATGTATGCAACACTGGAAAATTCCAAAAGGGAATAGAGTCAAAAAACAGAACATCAAATAGTTACGAAAAAATATATATAGGCCTATAAACATGATAAACCGATAACACATGGAAACCAACACAGGCAAGAAACCTGCTGACAAAGTTAGGACAACACTGACAAAATAAGCAAGAACAAAATAGGACGACACAACAAAGAATTGCACTAAAACACAGCAGTTTAACCAAACACGACAGAGTACAAGCCAGGAAAGCTGTAGTCAAGAATATATAGGCACAAAGACAGAAAATTCCATTAAGGAACCGAGTCAAATAAAACAGGACAGGAAGCTAAATGAAAAAATCGAATTTAATATATATTTATATGAAAAAAAAAAACTATATACGACCAACAGACAACACAACAAAGACGTCACAGGCTAGTTATCTACTTCCCTCTTGGTATTTCCCAGTTTTGTATACATATATTTATTTTCTCGTTCATAGGTTGCTTGTCATTTTTAAGTATTTTTTCGTGCTCATTCCTGTTTTTTTCCATGACAGACATCTGCATCGCAATGGCGAATGTCCAATAATCTCCAACTTGCTATACCATGCTTATTAAACACATTCGTGCGGTTTTATATAACGTTAAACTAGCAGAGAATTGATGGTGTACATTTAGCAAGTGTTCATAAAAAAATAATGCAAAAAGTGTGATCAAACCAATAATAGGCAGTTGTTCATTCAGACATGTGAAATTTCTCCACCCAAGCACTGAATTTTCAACAGCAATATGGATTAATATTAATCTTGGTTAACGAGTGCTGTAAACTTGCACTTGGTTACTATTATGCGTCCCAAAAGTCATAACGCTTACGTAACACGAGGGAAAAACAAATACGTTTAGAATTCTCAATACTGCACATACTTAATTCCAGCGTGTACATTCCAGCTTCTAACCAAATTAAATCGTGGCATTGAGAATAAAATCGCAGTATCTAGGATTCAAATAGAAACAATTTACCTGCAAATAAATTACATACATAGCTACAATAGCTACAAGCCGAAGTCGTGCCTTGTTTTAGACTGTAGTGCCGACCTAACACAGCGGGCGTTTTTTCTATGGTAGGTGTCCTATTTCCAGACAATTGTTTTTTTTTGTAACCTTCTGTACACACTCAAATAAGAATTGAATCTTCTGGAAACACAGTATTCTACGTAATTTTCTTTTCTCGTAGTTCCACCTGGGAGTTTTTTTTTTTTGTGGTAATTGCTTTTCGATCCCGCTGGAACTGCTGGGATGCTCTAGCCTTTCTGGAACTAAAAGAAGTTTCCCTGAGCTGTCGCGTAATTGGGAGAATGGCTGTATTTTTAATTTGTTAGTGCGGCTAGCCGATGTTATTTATATTTGCTGCCGACCAGGCACACACATTTCTCGAACTGTTATGAATTGATTCTCATGTTAAATCACACCTTAAAGGGTCTATAAGTCTACCGGGGTAGAATATTGTAACTCGGAGCTAGGTAGAATACGCAGTATATAAGTTAAATGTTTATTAAACGTTTAAGCCTAGGCAACAACTATTTAACTACATCCATAACTGACTAATAGGAGGGAACTTTAAGTGAAATGCAGCGGTAACTCGCTGAACTCGCATTCTGGAGGACCCAAGTTCGATTCCCGGTCCGGCCATCCTGATTTCGGTTTTCCATGGTTTTCCGAAATCACTTCAGGCGAATGCTGGGATGGGTCCCTAACAAAGGCCATTGCCGATTCCTTCCCAATCTTTGTCCAATCTCTCTTCCCTGTGCAACTAGCATTGTCTCTAATGACCTCGCTGTCGACGAGACGTTAAGCCCAACTATCTCCCTACCTACATTTAAGTGAAATAACAGGATGTTAAATTATTCTGCTGAGAGGTATTACTACGCAATGTTCATGTTGCCGTTGGCTGAATTCAGGCGGCGATGAACTACGGTCAGGCACGCCCCTCTCCATACGTCTTCTCGTTTTGAAGGGGCCGCGGCGATATAGTAGTTAGACTACTCATCTCCCACCTAGGTGAACCGGGTTCGATTCCCGGTGGGGTCGCTTCCGGATTTTCGCATGTGGGAATCGTGCTGAATGATGCCGCTGGTCGGTGGGTTTTCTCAGGGATCTCCCGTTTCCCCCGCTCTTTCATTCCGGCGCTGCTCCATCCTGGCCCTCGCTTCACCCTCATCAGCTCCGAGGATCTCGAAGTTAAGAGCCGCCCTAAACTGTTCACCTAATTTAAATCACACCTTAAAGGTTCTACAGTGGGGTAGCAGAATGTAACTCGGAGCTAGGTAGAGCACACACTATAATTTAGGAGTTTATTGAACAGTAAAGATTATAGATTCACTACTGACTCTAATCGGAGTGAGTTTTAAGTTAAATGACAAGATATTAAATTGATCTAACCAATAAAGATAAACCCAAAACAGCTTCACAAACTCATAAAGAAAGTATTATCATTATAAAAAATATATAAAATATACTAATAAATAAATAAATATAGATAAATCAAAATAAAGATAAAAACAATATATTATTAACTTAATAAACTAATCAAATGAATGAACGTAATTAAAGGAAAATACTAATAAACCACAAACAAATATAATTAAAGGTATTATAAAATAAATTAACACTAGTTTTAATGATTTAAATAAAATATTGGTCTTGTAAATCAAAAATGAATAATATTTTCTTAAAACTCCAAAGTAAGAAATTTATCTATCAACAATTTCCAAAACTTTTATTTTAATCTTAAACTACCCTTTGCATTAAAATTAAAATTATAATAAATATAATCTTTCTATTATTAAAACATAATTTATCTATAGGAATAACAATTATTATCCAAACCATTATAATTCCAATAATTACAGGAATAACTTATAAATGATTTTAATTTTCATATATTCTATTTTTAAAAATATGTAGGAGGAATAACAGTATTATTCATCACTTTCTTTTTGAAACCCAATTGGAGAGTCCAACCTTGTTCGTGCTGCCATGGGTTAAGTTCAGGCGGCGGATAAGCGACGAGACGGTCGGGCGAACCCATCTCCAAACGTGATCTCGTTCCGATGCTCAGATGACAAAAGACACCGCTCATGGAGTTACATTGTCCTACATATATCGGGCGTGTTCTGTAAGTATTGACCCCGCATACTGGCCGGTGCAGGGGGGTTTGCTATGGTGTCGCATTTCGCTATGTGTTTCGGTAATCACAGCCGATATCCTCGTCTTGAATTCTAATGTCAAAAGGCGTGATCGGGCATGCTGTTCAGCTAAGGCCTGATCACAGTTCAACTTAGATTATGTCTGACTTGAAACGGACGTATTCATGCTAGATTTCGGTTTACTCCGATATTACTAATTATGTTTAAGTTGGTGGATCAAACGTTTATGTTGGCCAACATGTTTGCTCTTGTGTGTGTGTGTGTTGTTGCATGTAACAGGATGTTATCAGTTTCGATAGTGCATTGCGCTCGGTTGTAACCGCGGCGTGGTGGGGCCAGGAAGTACATCCGGTGATAAGATGCCAGCACATAGCGGAATGGGAACGTCTAGAGATACGGGGAGTTGCCGGAGTTTCCCATTCGCATGTTAAATGCCGAGTGAGTAGGTTAAAGTAGTAGGTGCGGGCAGATCCTGGACTTTTCTGTTTTCGGTTTTTTTTGTGTTCTTACCTTGTTTTGGGGTATGTTGGTTGCCACATTGTACAGACTACTATCCTCAAGTGGGATATTATGAAATATTAATTTTTCTTTTGCATTTTGCTTTCATGACGTCGTGGTTTGGGATCATGGAAGACGAAGAACCTTAAAATAATTCATTGGAGTCAAGTTCAAGGAGTTATCAAATGCTTGGCTTTGCTTCAGTTTAAGACATACCAAGTAGACATGAAAATTTAGTTGCATTTTTGGGGGCGTCTTGCCATTACGGCGTACTCCTTGTAGTAATTGTACAGGCACCAGTAAGCTGCAAAATGCCACTATGCAGTCTGAGACTCAGCTGCGCTTTCTCAGCACATATTAAATTATGTCACCATGTATGAGATAATGAACTTTTTTTAAACTAACAGAGAGGATAGAGAAAAATTGTTGCAAATAAAGTAAGAATGCAATATGAATTCAGTGAAATCTTCTTAAATCAGGAATGGATGCAAACTGAACACAGCGAAATTACATCGAAATTTGAGACAGAAATGATCAGAAGTCGGGGTGGAATTAAATCGGAAGTTAAGGCCAAAATTGTTCATGGTCTAGCTTCTTTGGATCGCAAAATTTAATTTCTTGCAGACGATTCGTCCAAGTTGGAGCATATGGGCAAATGAAGCTTGCCAGAAGCCTCACAGAGGAATTTTGTCACCATAAATGCAGCATCAGCTGAATTGGCATTAAATGATGTAACTGGTTGTACTGGCCAAATCTCTGATCATTTGTATTCCTGTACTGGGCAATGTGTGATTGAGAATCCATGAACAGAAGCTGAGACTGCCGATCTCAGATGGGCACTTTCGCAAACACACTAAGCAATCTCGGCCACTGAAAGGAAGGTCCACGATTTAGAAAAGTCCAACTGAGAACCAGTCTGTCAATTCGAGACTCAACCCACTACGATTATCACCTTGCACCTTTACCGAACTTCTCCAAAACAATTAGTTTAAAAATTGCCTACCTCTAGTAGAATAGAAACAAAGGACCCGATTTTCTTTGAAAATGGCATTGAAAGATACTTCAAAATTTGAAAAGTAGAGTCCGGAGAAGCATTTTCATGCATGAATTTGGCTTTTAAATGCAGTAAGTGGCACTGGTGGGAGATGACGTGCGAATATATGCATTCATATCAGCATTTGCAAGACGTTTTGAGACATAATATTGGACTACACAATTGCAGGGTTTGTTACACGTCCGACTGCATATAGAAAGTTTTCATATTACTCTTGAAAATTCACTACAAGCCCATTACACGTCAGTGTATGAAAGCACTAGGAATATGACTCTGCCATGACAGACCAGGAATTCTTACCTTGGAACATTTGCAACTTCCACCCATCATCAAAAACATTAGGTCAGTAGATCGGCAGCATCCGTTCAGCAGTCCTGCGAAGACTTGCTGCAACATGCTAAGTTGGATGTCATATCGTATGTATGCCGTAATGATATACAGCCAGGGCCATCACATGCAACTAAATGCCGTTCATGGTAAAAGGAGAACTTTTGAAAGCCCTGCTTAGGATCTACTTGCATAAATGTTGTGTATTATTCCGTCTTATGTAAAATTAATGTTGCCATGGGCCTCATCACTTCATTCATGCGTCGGTCAAATGAAACTGTGAAATTATTAAGAATGTAAATACTTTACTAATCTTTTCATTTTTACTCTTCCATTCATTAAAAAAATAGGAAGCAAAATAAATAATTTTAAGTTATCACAGATGGTTAATTAACACTTTTTATTCGACATTACGATATGGAACTACTTCCCATCCGTCGTTACCAACTTTATTGAATGAATGTCACTCAGTATGCCCGTTAAAATATGTGCATGCAGGCGCGACTTTTTTTCTAAAGTTCATTTCTAAATTGCTCACTTTATCGTGAACAGCCTCCATACCGCAATACAAGTGAGTGAATGAACATATTTGGGCGACACTTATCATTGAGATGATGAGTGCCGGTGAGGGTGAAGCAAGGTGAGTATGGTGCAGCGTCGGAATACAAGTGAGGGGGAAAACGGGAGATCCATGAGAAAACTCTCTGAACTGTGGATGCATCAAGCACGAGTCACACATGCGAAAATCCGGGGTGACCCCGCTGGGAATAAATCCCTGTTCGTCTTGGTGGGAGGCGAAGAGTCTAACCACCACCACTACCACTGCCCCTATGCATCGCGAAATTACTGGCTAGTCGCCCCACAAGAACCAGCGAAAACATCACAGATCTGACAGAACAGTAAGTATTAATGTCACCGCAGAATGACGACTCATTTCTTTTTAGATTAGTGGACAGGCAAAGATAAGAGGCACGGTCGGTAATATCAGGGATCTAATTTTGAGGTTATAGTTCTTTCAGGTTTACTTGCAACTTTTCTGAAGTCCTACTGAAGTTCTATTTTCATGCTATTCCTCCGCCCTAAGCAAACAAAGTTTAACCGAGTTCAGAATATTTTACCAAAGGGACATCGCACCACATTCATGCATACTCAGTGTAATAGTATTTTGCATAAGAACTGTTTCTTTACTAGGCATTACCAACACATCTGTTTTCTCACTGTTTAACATATTAACTACAAATGAAATATTTTAATTTGTTGGTTAAATAAAAGTTATAGTTAAATTTAATAAAAAATGTTATACTTTTCTCTTAACATAAATATAAAACTCTTACTATTCACGTCATATTTATTCTAAGAAATTATTCGCTATACGAGTGTATATCTTGATTGAGAAAGTGCGAATGGAAAAAGTTATCTCCCATATGCTCATGCTAGTGTTCCTAAATTTACTCAGAAAACAGTCAAATGCGTAGGAAACTTACCAACTTTGTATAGTAGGAAGCTAAACTTTCAATATTCATGGCCAAATGTGTGGTGTTATTTCCATACGATACATGGATTAAAAACTTCCAATTCAGTTTATGAAGTTTAACAGAATTTTTTTTCAGTTTAGGAAACAACCAAACACATCATACAAGTGGTGATTTTTCAAAGGTTTGATTCAAAAAGTGTGAAGAAACTGCGAATATACTACACTGTAAACATTCCTCTGGTAAACTTCCTAAACCCTAATGGAAGTATTTAACCTAGCCACTGTATGGAACTATAGTCCATTCCCCACTGGACGGAACTTTCTCGGAGCCCTGTTAAATATCTACTTGCAGGCCCGTTCGTATCCTTCTGCCAAATGTAAACAAACATTGCCATGCTACTTTCATGTAGCATCTGTCGAAATCAATGTTTGCATGTCATTGTGTGTGTATGTGAGTTCGAATACTTTTGCTACACCTAAAAATAAACATTGAAATGTGACTTCTACTTCTATACCTGTCAAATGTGTTGTTTACTGTGTACAACTTTTCAAATAATTCTGTCTTAGGTCTATTTCAAAAACACTACATACGAATATTCACAGTTTATGCTTATAAACGTACTTAGGTCAGCTGTCTTAGGTCTATTTAAAAAACACTACATACGAATATTCACAGTTTATGCTTATAACATTACTTAGGTCAGCTTTATGACATTTAAAAAATGCCTGAATTGACTATAGTTCTTATGATAGTGTTACACTAACATATTTGTTCTCCATGACATAGTACATTATACGTAATGCGCCTTAATATTTTTCCGCGATTGTGTGAAACACTGTTACAACTGCGGGGTAATGAACTGTAGTATTTAACTTTTTGTTATTGATATTTGCTGGATAATTTCTTTAAAAGGACGGCCTCAGTTCGAATAACGAAGAAATAGACAGTCCAACAAAAAAGCGTCATTAAAAATAAGCACGCAACTCGTATCGCTCATTTTTTGCTATAGAAACTTAAAATATAGTGGTGAACATGCACTCAAATACGTCTACTGTAACTTTTATCCCACTCATATTTATATGTATTGCTACTTCTGTGTATTAGGTTTATTGAAATTTATTGGGGCTGGGCTTGGTTATTTTGTTGATTGGTGGTAAATCACATTACACGACTGTGTTTCAAACACCCAGGACAAAGGTACAACGTTGTGATAAATAAACATACGTGGATGTAAATAAATAACTTCGTCATAAAAACAGTTCATATTTACAACATATAAATAGTTCAAATCATATATTTGAAATCACGCACACACAGATCCAGCGTAACTATCACCAAACAGCCATGCCATGCTATTTCATATGCAGCAGTTAACAAAATACACCATAACAGTATATTAATTACTGCCTCGTACACACAGATTTATCACAACATTGTAACTATCTAAGGAAGGTTTAAAAAACACAACGTCCACAAACATAATGAGGTAATTTGTAGTATTTATCGGAGTAAGTATAATCTCCTTTTCATTTGGTAGAACAGCAACACGCAATGTCATGGCTCGCCACAGCTGCCAACTTCACTTTGTTTCTGCCCCGCCATCATATCTAAATATATTGAAATACGTATTCAAGCATTAAAATATGTTTTCATTTGTAAATTACAAATTCAAAAATCTATATAGTATTATAAAAATGCCGATTCGAGCGCAGCCCCCAGTTATCAGAAAAACAAAGGTAAATTAATTGCTCGAGCCATCAGAAAACCATCATAAAAAATTACTCATAATTTTCTGATCCAAAACATCGAATTCCGATTCGAGTGCAACAACAAAAAAGTGGCTCAAAAAGTTGCGTTTGGGAGCAGTTGCAAAAAAGTGGCTCAAAAAGTTGCGTTTGAACACAACCACAAAAAAAAGTGACTCAAAAAGTTTAATTTGGGTGTATCTGCAAAAAATATGCATAAAAAGTTGCATTTGAAAGCAGTTGTAAAAAATGGATTAAAAAGTTACGTTTGGGAGCAGTAGCAAAAAAGCGACTCAAAAAGTTGTGTTTGGTTAGATCGAAGTCTTTAGACACAAAGTTGTGTTAAACTTTTAGTTTGTGTGCATCTGCAAAAATACGCATAAAAGTTGCATTTGGGCGCAATTGCAAAAAAGAGTGGCTTAAAAAATTTGAATACATAAAAATAAAATATTTTATATAATAAATGGACGCAAATAATAATCAACAGATGTCTAATAACATGACGACCATGAAAATGAAAAAGGATAATGCAAATGGTAATTTTTGGAAAGAATATAAATTTAAGAAAAATGTTTTTGCAGAAAGAAAGAAGAAGAAATCTCAAGAGAAGTATGTCAAGTGTGAAACTTGTAATCATTTTTACAAACCATCTCTCATAAGAAGTCATCTTAAAAGTGGATTGAACAAAGGTCTTACACCAATACATAATAAATCACATGAACCAACAAATGCATGGGAAATTTTTAAGTACTACAACATTTAATATCAAAACTAAAGTTCCCACGAGAGATACAAGTGAAATGTGAAACGTGTAGTCACTATTACAAACCATCTCTCATAAGAAGTCACTTGAGAAGTAAAATTCATAAGTACACACCCAGATTCAGTGCAGAAGATATCGAAACAGCATTTTAAAGTAGGATCAAAACTTATGCTGCAAAGAATGTGAATGCATACAAAGACCCAAATCATTTCCTAAACGATGTAAAGGAAACTGTCATGGTACTAATTAGTAAACATTTAAAATCACTCAAAGTAAACATGAAATTCTTCACTGAGTACAAAAGGGGAATAGGTGAGAATATTGAATATGTAGAAAGCTCCTTCAAAACAAAAAACAAAATAATACTGAAATCGACAATTCTGGAAGAATATTATACCAACAGCAAATCGAAAATCATAGCTGAGATAGGGGCTATCGAAGCAAAGGGATCTCAGCGGGTACTCAACAGAATATTTAAACTAGAAGTGCGAATAAATAATTATGTACCATTCAAGGGCAGTTCTTATGTTGATCTCCCAGAAAAAATCAAAATTAAGCAGGTGGTAATTAATGTTAAGAACAATGATCAAATTTTTTTTTATGGTCTGTTCTCTCTGCATTGCACCAAGTACAAAGAGACCCTCAAAGAGTGAATAAATACATAGCTTATGAACATGAGCTTGATGATGCACTTAAGGGTTTGGAATTTCCAATGAAATTGGATAGCATACCAACCTTTGAGAAAAGAAGTGGAATTTCTATTAATGTATATGCATGCGAAGAAGAAGATAGTGGTAAGAAATATATAATCTGTCCATTAAAAACAACAAAAAATAAGACGGATAAGCCCATAAACCTACTCTATATCAAAGACGAAAACAACGACCTCTACCGCTGGATAAAAAGTCTTTCGAGACTTATTGCATCACAAGTAACAAATAATGGTCACAAAATATTTATATGCGATTAATGTTTGCAACATTTATACTCTATAATAAGCTAAAAGATCACGAACAAAACTGCCGAGAACACGATGGTGTTAGAGTTGAACTACCATCTAAAGGAAAAAATGACATATTAATATTTCAAAACAAAAATCATTCTTTGAGAGTTCCGTTTGTGATATATGCTGATATTGAATGTTTGTTGACTAAAATTGAAACTTGCCAACCAAACCCCGACGAATGTTACACGAAACCATACCAAAAACACAATCCTATTAGCTTCTGTTACTATGTAAAATACGAACATGGATACTATAAACCACCAGTAACTTATGAAGGATCTGATGCATCTAATGAATTTGTTAAAATGCTACTGGAAGAAGCAAAGTCTATTGGTGATATATACACAAATGAAATATCAATGCTTCCACTAACTCAAAAAGAACAAATTGTTTATGATACAGCTACCCATTGTCATATATGTGAAAAGACTTTGAATGGTGATTCTGTGAAAGATCATGGACATCTTATGGGTGAATTTAGGGGAGTTGCACACTGAGATTGTAACTTATCGAATA
Source organism: Dryococelus australis (assembly GCA_029891345.1). NCBI lineage: Eukaryota > Metazoa > Arthropoda > Insecta > Phasmatodea > Phasmatidae > Dryococelus > Dryococelus australis. The sequence goes on along the minus strand of CM056995.1, from coordinate 32,387,925 downwards.
GAAAGCCATGTTTTGTCCCAGTGTTTATACACAATCTATCTGTTTATGACACACATTTATTCATAAGAGATCTTGGCATTGATGAAAATAAAATTGATCTAATTCCCAAGAATGAGAAATATATATTTCTTTTACGAAACATGTATGTGAAAGTGTAAATCTGAGATTTATTGACTCATTTAAATTTATGGCTAGTAGTATCGATAAACTCTAGCAACCTTTCCAGAAGACAATTCCGAGTAACATGTAAGCATTTTTCCAATGAACTTCTTGTCTTTGTTATAAGAAAAGGTATTTATCCATATGACTACATGGATAGTGCTGAAAAATTTTGTTAGACATCACTTCCATTCAAAGATGCATTTTACAACAAACTCAATAAATGCGACATTACAGACAAAGAAAAATTCAACATAAAATCTCTAAGAGGGTACATAGAACTCTATAACAAATCTGATGTATTGATATTGTCTGATATAATGTAAAATTTTAGAGATGTATGTTTCAAAACATATAAGCTAGATCCAGCACGGTATTTCACAGCCCCAGGGTTAGTGTGGGATGCTATGCTCAAACATACTAAAATAAAATTAGAATTATGAACAGATTACGACATGATTTTGATGATAGAAAATGGTGTTCGTGGCGGAATTTTACAATGTTGTAAGTGATATGCTAAAGCAAATAATAAATATATGTATGATTATGATAGTACAAAGGAAATCTTTTATCTTACATATCTGGATACCAATAACATATATGGATTGGCTATGAGCCAATATTTACTATGGTGGGTTTAAGTGGAGAAATACAAATATAGATGTAACAAAAATGGAAGATGATTCTAGCAAAGGTTATATATTGGAGGTTGATTAGGAATATCCACATGAACTACACGATCTCCACAAATATCTGCCATTGGCACCAGAGAATAAAATACCAGAAGGTTCAAAAAATCTCAAACTCTTAACTAAATCGGATGATAAAGAAAAATTTGTATTACACTGTGAAAATCTTAAACAATATCTATCTCCCGCAATGAAGTTGATAAAGATTCATAGAATTCTGGAGTTGGATCAATCAGATTGGATCAAGTTCTATATTGATCGAAACACAAATATGCGAAAAAAGTCTACAAATGACTTTCGAAAAGATTTCTACAAATGAAGGAACACTTCCGTTTTTGGAAAAACAATGGAAAATATTAGAAACAGAGTGTGTATGTGGTTGTGCACAAGTTCTAAGCAAATGGATAAACTGGTGGCTAAACCAAACTTTAAAGATAGAACTATATTTACTAACTCTTTGGTTGCAGTTCATATGATTAAAACAAAACTGTGCTTTAACAAACCCATTTATGTTGGAATGAGCATACTTGATCTATCGAAAGTCTTAATGTACTATTTTCACTATAATATAATGAAACCAAAGTATGGGGAAAATATTGAACTGCGCTACCAAGATAATGATTCATACATCTATTATATAAAAACACCAGACTTTTTCAGTGACATGAAATAAATGGTCGATCATTTTGATACTTCTGACTATAAAGAGATAATCCATATGGTATACTGTAAGTTAACAAAAGATTATTGGCAAAATGAAAGATGAATGTAATGGAAAAATAATGGAAGAATTTATTGGATTGAAATCGAAAATGTATGCAATTAATGTGGAAGGTGGTGTAAAGAAAAGAGCAAAGGGTGTGAAAAACATTGTAATCAGAAATCAGATTGGTTTTGGTGACTACAAAAGTGTTTGGTAAAAAAGTGCAGTACAAAATTATGAATCTTATTAAAAGTAAGAAACATGAACTCTATATGATTGAGTTGAGATGGCATTAATACACTACCATGGGGGCACTACAGAATTGAAAAAAGAGTGATACTATGAAATATTAAATAATAGTAAATGTTTTAATGGATAACAATCCATTAAAAACTAATAACCATACATGTTTGAGCACTTTTTGACTTCGATGATTCTTTCACTTTTAACATCATAAATTAGGTTTCTTTGGCTTACTAGTACCACATTACAAATAGTTGTAGCCGAATTGGTTTATTAAAATAAACTGTAAGTTTCAGATTAGTTAGATCTTTTACAATAGCAGTTTTTCTATAAGAATAACATACAATGGTCTTCTCCCAATAAATGACCCAGAGTTGAAGCGCAGTTCATTATTACGATAAGGGGTATCTAGCTTAGTCTTTGAATTTCTAAAATCATTGTAAGCAATACACATCCTACCGAAAATTTTATCATCAGTGTTTAAATTCCAATTCTCTTTGGGAAACACTTCATTCCGTCCATTCATATTAGAAATATTTCTTACAAAACAAGAGTCAAACATTGAACCATGTGTGAATTGCCCAGGATCTTTTCTGCCTTGCTGAAAACCAACAATGACAAAGTCTGGCATATCGAATTGGATTGAATTGAACTGATCTTTTATATCAAACTGAAATGAGTTTGCATTAGTAGTTACTGGTTTTCCAAGACATTGCCAATTATTAAAACTAATTGGAATTTTGGGGTGTTTGTATAATTTTGCTTTAATTTAGTTTCCATAAATAGGACCGTATTCAACAATTGGCCACAGAATTTAGATTTTCTCAATAACAATTTTACCAGCATTTGGTATATTTCCTCCATCATTAGATCTATCTGATTTCTTTGGGGGTCTTCTGTAAAAAGAAACATCATCATTAGAATTTCGAATGAATGTGATCTTGTACCCACCTTTCCAGAATATTTCATTACAATCTCTCAGAACCCAAACAAATATCTTAATGGATAGGTAATTTCGTTACACCTATCTTTCCTAACATATTTACCTAGTGCTATTCCCGACATTTGGGAGTATGTTGATTCTGATTCCGAACTTAGCAATGTATGCATCATTGATTGAAGTGATGCCTGGGTTGTCAATACTTTTGATTATACAACCATGTTTAGAGATCTCTTTTCTTGAGAACTGGAATGGGAAGAAATTCTCACAAAATCAATAGTTGAAGTTTTTTCATCATCTTCATTAGTATCGCTTTCAGTTAGCTTATACTGTTGGTATACATAAGCTTCATTCGGATGTGAAAATGCATCGCCAATAAGAATATCAAACTCAATGTGCTTGTTGTATTCATTCAAATTATTTTTTGTTTGGTCATTTGGTGGAAACAACTGACGCTCATAACTTTCAGTTTTTTATTGATCCATTTATTATATAGAAATTTTTTTTTAAACAACTACACTTTTCTTATCAACCCAAAAATTATGACTACTTTCAAAACCTAACCATATAATTAGTAGCTTATTTCCATTTTTTCGCAAAACTTTTTCCATTATAATTTTTATAGTCTTTATAATATTTGGCCTTAAGCAGCTCTGGCTCATAAAAAATACCTTTAATAATTTCATTTTTGAAATATTTTATTATATATGTCATTGGGTTTGTGTGCAATACTTCACACACCTCAAATACTTCAGTGGACCAATTTGGTGTATATCCTTTTTCAACCAAAGTTTTAATTTTACTGATAGGAACTTTATCTCCTATTGCAAACTTTGGTTTAACCATTTTTCTTTCTCCCCCATACATGTTGATTAAACTATAACTTTAATTTTTTTGCATTTACATTGATGGGTTTCATTCCGATTGTACTGTGCACAGTGTTATTGTATTCACTTATTGATATTGGTAATATAGCCGCCCATTTATAGTTTCCCTGCATAGAAAATATCTTCCACATTTTCTCCTTCAATGTTCTATTAAATCTTTCTACAACACTAGCTTTCTTTTCATTGTATGCTGAACAGTGTGTTATGTTGTTATTGGCCATTAATGTCTTAAATGATTTATTGTAAAACTCTTTCCCTTTGTCTGTTTGTAAATGTGTGGGTTTGCAATCATTAAAAAAAGTTTTAAATGCTAATGTAACATTTTCACCAGTTTTTTCTTTGATTGGTATTGCCCATGCAAATTTGGAAAAAAAATCTATCACGGTTAACATATATTTAAACCCTTTGTTAATTCTATGTGTGTCTTTTAAAGATCCAGAATTAATCTCAACTAAATTACCCTGCCAAAGATCATCAAGTTTTTTTGTATTGGTTTATGAATTCCATTTACAATACCTTTTTTTATACCCCCAACAGTGAATATCGTGTTTTTGGTAACACGGCATCTACAAACACATTTAATTCTTACTTTGTTTTTATTTGTAAGTTCATATGAACTTAGTGTATATTTCATACATTTGAGACAGAATACATTAAAGTTATCATTGTTCATTGTATTTATTTATATAATAAATGAGACAACAAAAAATTGTAAACAATATAGAGAAGAATATAGAGAGTTGAAGACAGCTAATTGGAAAGTTTAAAACTTTTAGAAAATTTCGCCAAAATGATAATGATAAAAATAAAATCTGATCAACCATTGATAGATGCGATAGAAGATTTGGGACAAAAAATTGGACATGTAACAAATGAGAATAAGAACTTAATAAAATAACTTGTTCCATTTGCTGTTAAGAATTCAGACTACCCACAGACACCAACAGAAACATCTTTTAAAAGTAAACTGTTTGGTAAAACAGGCACCGATGAACGCCATGATGATGGCATTAAACAAATTGGCGATGACAATCAATGCTATGACAATGACGTTAAATGCATTGATGATGACAATGAATGCTATAACAATGAACGCTATGGCGATGAACGCTATGACGATGGTGTTAAACGCATTGACGATGTCGATGATGAACGCTATGACGAAGCATCGGGGCGTTTGAAAACTGATATCTCACAGTTAACTAACTACAAAACAACATTTATTGATAAGAAATTGACCAATTTCTTAATTCACTGCAAATACGATGTTTTTGGACTAAAGGCTGATAAAGGTAGATTGTATATTTGTGATAGCGAATAAACATTCATCAATTATAAATTTACTGTAAAAGGTCGGACATACACTGGAACTGATGGTTTGATGAAATTACTAACTAGTAAGAAAGTAACAGAAAGTGACTACACTGCAGCCGACTATGAACACTATAGTCATATCCTAACAGATACAAACACAGCTTTTCAAAACAATGATCCAAACTTGGGAACAGCAAAATCGAATAAAGGGAATAAATGGAAAATTGTTGTTAAACCTATTTACGATTCAATTAAAACGAAACATCACTCACCAAAAAAAGGGAAAGGTATAAAGAAGTATACAGACTATCCCAAAGAATACATATGGTTGGATGATATTAGGATGCTTATTGATCGACTTCTCGTTATTTATGGTGAAGAGAATGCTGGAAATGATAACTATTACAATGGAAGAGTTGGAATAATGAAAATGCTCAACAGCAAGTTTAGTTACTTTGTTGTGAATAATCCAAAAGGTATACCATATCTGATATCAGTGTTAAACACAATACCACATACTTTTTGGAAGTCGGAGCATCACGGAAAAGTATTACTCAAAGACATAATAAATTCACTACCTTTTGAGTTGCATGCACCCGGTTATCAGTACTTAGGTCCGGGTACCAGGTTAAAAGAGAGAATTGTGCATGGTGATAAACCCATTAATCCACTAGATGCAGCTGCACTGGAACATGATATATCTTATCATCATCATAAAGATCTAGCTGAAAGACATGTAACTGACAAAGAACTAGAAAAGAAAGCATTCAAAAGAATGTTAAGTTCAGATGCTGATCTCAATGAGAGATTGTGGGCTGGTGTTACTGGATCTGCGATGCATATTAAACGTAAGCTTGGCTGGGGAATCAAAATGAAATGATAAACTATTTGTTATAATAAATTAAAGTAAAAAACATTGTATTTCAAGTTCCTAACGATGAGTTGAAGGGTTTGAATATTGATTCTTTCCTAACGAAAGACCAACTGGATCATAAAAATAAGAAATTAAAGGAGGAAAAAGGGATTACTATCACAATTTCAGTTCCACAGCTTAAGAAAATATCCAAAGAAATGAAAACTGGAAATGGTTTCAGAGTTCACAAGGGTGGATTTTTACCCTTAACATTCGCAGCATTGGGAGCTCTAGGAGGGTTAGCTGGTGGTGCATCATCTATTGCTACATCAGTAATTAATGCTAAGAAGAAAAGCCAAGAATTGGAAGAACAGCACAGACATAGGACTAGGGATTGAAGAATGTTAAGAAGGGAAGAATCTTTAAAAAAAAGTAACTCCACTCAGTAACTTTGATATTGATAAAATGATTTTAAAAAATGAAACATTAAAAATTTTCGGGGTGTATTTATGATCGATGAGCTACTTAACATGCCACTCGATAATAAATATGGGATTGTTAATCTAGATGTTTCGACAAACTCTGGTACACACTGGGTATGCTATTGGAAAAAAGCAAACAACAAATATTATTTTGATTGATTTGGTGGAAATCCACCCTGACAATTAATATGGTATCATGGAAGTAATATTGTTTGTAACGATAATAAAATTAAAAATATCAATCAATTAACTTGTGGTCATTTGTGTTTAATTGTGCTAAATGACTTTTCACATAATTTTAAATTTCCAACAATTATTTCACTATTAATAAACAATGGATGTATGTGGAAATGCATTAATGTGCTCTTGGACTGGAGATAAAATTAAAGAACATGCAGACAATGATACAACTACTAAGAAGATCAATCCTTATGATTTTGTTTCCTATACACAGTTCAACGACTTTATAGCTACACTGACAGTAAATAAATATCATTCGATAAAGCCTATCTTACTTACTTGGAAGTAGATAATAATATTGATTTTGAACAAAAAAGACTAAGGCATGTGGGAAATCCCATTGAACCGATGGATGCAATCAATTTAGAGTACGATCAGAAAAATAGAATTAACATTATTTTTTTAGTTGGAAAATACAGTTCAAATGAAAAAGTATGTTACTTTGATAATCGAATAGAATATTTTTTATAAGTGATAGAATTATAGTTAAAATAATAATAAAACCAGAAAAATATAAAATTGTTATCAACTTATTCCATCAACGGAAAAAAATTGATATGTATAAATCTTTTGAAGTATTCCCTGATGATATTATATATTTTAAAATACCAAAAGCCCATAATTTATCTGAAGGTACAATTGTGTTTATTGAAATAGTTATGGTATACCAATACATTTAAAAAGATCAGATTATGTTGGTTTTTAATGAAAACACTTTCATTAAAAATAAAAAACCTAGTTATAATCTATAAGATTTTTAAAAATCTTTAAAATTTCTTTATGGTACTTACCATTATTTAACTTACGAGTCATATCTATTGTAACAAAACCATATTCATTATTCCAACATTTTGAACAAGTCTCCCTAAATTTCTAAAACGACATATCACCACCAACAAAATCACTATGAACATGTTTAAGATTTGTATCGTCTTGTCTGAATATGCAAAGAAATTGGTATTGTCTCTTACAAGCTGCTTAGGTACTTTTGAGTATGTCTGGGCTAAATAGAAACAATCAATATATTTGTGTCTACCGCAAGTAAAGTAATCCCTTACCATATTTTGATTTTCAAGTATGATATCATCGAAAACAACTACAGACTCTGTATGGCATTCATTTACAGCAACCATTTCTTCATTTCATGGAAAGAAATATGCTATTGGTTAATTAAATAATGTTCATGCTACATATATATCTTTCTTTAAATTTATATATTTTGGTTGGTCGAGACTTTATGAACACACATATAGAGTACCAAAGTCCAACCATCCCTGAGCATATATAACATTATCTATCATAAGTGTAGTTTTTCCACAGTTACTAGTACACACTATCAAACATCTAATATTATTAGGTAATAATCCTTCATGATGTTTTGTCGATAAGTCTTGTCTGGTATTCTTATTTTAATATCCCAGTCTACATGTTTAATATTTTCCTTGCTCATTTATTAATATATTTTTAAATACTATAATAAACGAGTAAAGTATTCAAACTAACAGATAACAAATCAGTGTTGAAGAAAAGGCTACATTACCCTTTAGAGATAGAGGGGAACTCATTGACTTTAGTTCAGTTCTATACTACTTATCTAACACATAACATTATCTCTGGGAAAAATAAGCTATATTTTGTGAGTCAGAATGATATGGATTTAGCAATTGATATTCCAGTTGGTCAATATAGCTTAAAAGATCTTGAAAAAACTAGAAAAGAAATTTTTTCATTTAGTGCTGATTGAATGGGTGGGAAAGAAAATGATATATTTTTCGAGCTGGATAAAATAACAAACAGAGTGAAAGTAAAATGTATGCTTAAATTACAGTTTGGAAAACAGGGTTCAATAGGAAAACTTTTAGGTTTCGTAGAATATAAAACTCTGAAAGAAAATGTGGATCATTATGGCGATACAATTCCAAAATTTGCTCCATTTGAAACAATAAATATACACTGTAATATAGTAAATGGTATGATATTATAACATGATGAATATAATCATAGAGAAACTAACATAATTACCACTTTTAAACCAATATCACCATTTAGATTTGGCGACACAATCTATTACAAACCAGCTTATCCATTATTTTTTCTAGTGCAAACAAATCAAGTTAATGAAATAATAGTTGAAATTAAGGACGAAAAAGGTAAGTTAATTAACTTTTATTTGTCCGAAATAACAGTGGAATTAGCGATGATACCGTAGATATTTTTTTTTGGGTTGGAAGTAGTCATATTCTATATATAATAATGTTAATAGTTTTTAAACTATTAACGTCTCATGTGATAAAGATCAATAATATTTCCATAGAAAGTGCAATGAAAGATTTAGAAATAGAATTCAATGTTTCGACTAGTTTAATATTTCGAATTTGGAGATGTGTATCTAAATTTTTTATTTGACTATGTTGTAGCACATTGCCGAAGTCAGAGCGATAATTGTGTTTTAATGATTGGATTACCATTAAAACTTTATAGAGATATGAGGACAAATAAAAATCAACTGATGTCTAATTATACGACAACGATCATTTACTCTTTAAAAAACCGAATAGAATGCATTTGTTTAACACCACAATCCACCATTCCATCATATGCAAAACTTATACCTCCATGATAACATCATTTAAAACTTTTTCACTGAAAATCTGAACATATCTGTCTAGGTTACTTTAAAATTTCCAGAAGTAATTACGGGATAGGACTGTCCAATTGTAAATTCGGAAAGTTTCTTAAATTGTTTGGTTCTGTTTAATACATTTAGCAACTGATCCATCTTTATTATACACAATATTTTATTTTTTACGTATTCAAATTTTTTAAGCCACTTTTTTGCAACTGTGCCCAAACGCAACTTTTTACACATATTTTTGCATATGCACCCAAACTCAAAGTTTAACACAACTTTTTTTCTAGACTACGATCTAACCAAATGCAACTTTTTGAGTCACTTTTTTTGGGCTGTGTTCATACGCAACTTTTTGAGCTACTTTTTTGCAACAGCTCCCAAATGCAACTTTTTACACATATTTTTGCAGATGCACTTAAATGCAAAGTTTAACACAACTTTTTTTCTAAAGACTACGATCTAACCAAATGCAACTTTTTGAGTCACTTTTTTTGCAACTGCTCCCAAACGAAGCTTTTTGAGCCACATTTTTTTTGCGATTGCTCCCAAACTCAACTTTTTGAGCCAATTTTTTGCGGTTGCGCTCGAATCGTCATTTGATGTTTTGGATCAGAACATTAAGAGTAATTTTTTGTGATGGTTTTCTGATGGCTCGAGCATTTAATTTACCGTTGTTTTTCTGATAACTGGGGGCTGCGCCGAATCGGCATATTTATACTACTCATTACTTTGCTGTAATAAGTACGAAATATGCTAAAATTGAAAACATTTACAATTATTTAAGCGTACTAGAGAAGTGAAACGTTCCGAGTGTGAAATAGACAACGACAGAGACAGAGCGACAAAGCTCGCTCAGCAGACAGTTGCTTCAAAATTGCTCTCGCTCGATAAAACAGCACCGTACCATTACGGCCTACTAACGATATTTTCTGCTGTAAAAATGAGATATTTTTCCATCGGGGCTACCTAAATATTTCAATAGGCACCTTTTAATTTACAAATAGTATACTTAAAAACTAGGTTAAAATAATACTTTAACTGTGAACTATTTCTTACCGGCCGTTGCCAACACGTCGCTGCTCTCGCTGTTGTTAATTCATTTTTAAAAATAAATAAATATTACAAATTATATAAGATATTAAGGTTAAGATTCATTTATTCAATAATACAGTACTCTTAAGTTAACCATAGTGACATATATTTGTGGAATACATGTTATTGAAAAAAACAGGTTGACATGTTATGCCTGGAGTGTTTTTTCAAAGGTTGATTTATAATAAGTCGCTTCCAATAGGGAATTGACTATTGTATCACACATCAAGCTGTAGACATGAGAATGTTTAGCGTCGCTACTATAAAAAAGTTGGGAAATTCCCTACGCATTTGACTGTTTCCTAAGGAAATGTAGGAACGTTACAATGAATGTACCGGGGAGGAAATTACAATTACCGCTTTCTCACTAAGCGTACGCACTGGCGTGGTAATTTTCCGAATAATTTTTGAGAGTGCGTTGCGAAGGTTCTGTCTCTTCACTATACCATCGACTTCCTCTCCAGATTTTGAATTAACGGACGGACACCAGAGAGAAACAGCTCTACGGGTCGAGATCGATTTTCGGACCGCAGTAATCCAATAACAACCCCGGAACGGCGCAATCCTAAACAAAAGAACGCCAGTCCAAAACAGGGCGATAGGAAAGGCTGAGATGCGAAATCCAACTCCACAAAACCGCGGTCTGGCCCACCCGAAATCAATTCAGGGAACTCTTCACACAATAGACGAAATTCTAGAAATTTTTTTCCGGAACTGTCCAACCACTATTCGCGGCAAGATAGTAAAAATTCGTCGCAGTTTTACTATCACTATTAAAAATGCGTTTGGTACAGTCCCGCCCCATCTGCATAAATACTTCGTTTTCGCGTCATCATTTCGGATATACGATTATAGGAAATTTTCCTTTTAAAGTGTTGTTTGATATTTTCTTTGCGTAATTTTAACTGTACGTTGCCTGCTTGTTGTAAAATGTCCAGAACTTATTAATAAAATATAAATATGCTATCGGCATCTTAAAAAAATGCAGACAACGCACAAATAATAATACGCACGAAAATATCACACAACTCGTAAAAATGTAGATTTTCTATAACCTCACACTACCAGTAATTACTAAAAATCCGAAATTATGCCGAGTCTAAACAGCAATGACAGCACGCACGATTAGCTTTGAGACAATGCGAGAACTTGAGGACATTCTAGAATCACTGTGTGGATATTACTATATTTGCTGTTACATTAAAATGAATGTAAATGTTCTCTGCCGTATTGCAATACGATCACGGGAGAAGAGAAAATACTTAAATTAGCACTAACAATTTTGTCGGCGTTTTTGCGCGAGTAAATACGAGAAATACTTTTGGCGTAAATGAAAATAAAACCTACCAATTTTTACGATCGTATTCTCGTACGACACGGATGCCAAATTTCTAATAATATGCTTTAATATCGCGACATAAAAACAGTGCAGGTTGTACAGAGCCACAACTGTGAATCTGCATGGTGCAATATTGAGTTAATATACTCTATAGAGATTAAAAATCTACTACGTTGCCCAAACATCTACCGGTGAAACACTGGAAGGGGCTGATTTTGGAGTACGGAAGCGGAAATCAGAAGGCTGTCCAAGCCAGCCACGATCAAGTGTTCAGTGAAACGCTAATTTTTTTTTTTTAAAGCCGTGCCCGGAATGAAATTCCAGGAACGGTCAAGCAAATTCTCGGCCATGTTACCCTGTAACAAAAGTTTTGTGTATATGCGTGTGTATGTTGCTATGCGTATGCTATGTATGTGTATGTGCACTATGTTGGGCATCATACCTAAGGAAGTTCATTAACAATCGCTATGATTTTTATAAGGATTGTTGCAGGTGTCAGTATATTGTCAGTGTATTCTTTTTGTTATAAAAATACATCTTTTAAAACAATTAGTGGACGCCATATTCAATTAAATAAATAGAATGCATTTATAATTTTATAACAAAAACTGCTCTAACATGCTGGTGCAGGGAATGGCAGCGGTTTACTGTTATTTCCCCCTGTTACCCCATAACAAAACGTTTTGTGTATATATGTGTATATGGGTGTAGGTATGTCTGTGTTTTACGTTGGACGTTATACCTAAGAAATCTCACTATCAGTCGCTATGATTTTTATAGGGTTGTTGCAGGTGTCTATGTGTCGTGAGTGTAATCTTCATATTATGGAAATATATATTTTAAAATATGTAGTGGACGCCATGTTCTATTACATTAAATAACACAAAAGCATAAAATTGTTACAAATACAAAAAAAAAATAACACAAATACCGCAAATACGGCTGAAGATTTTTTATTATGGATTACCAGTAGTACCAACTAACTTGCGACAAAGCTGAACTTGATCGCCGATCTCAAACGTCATCCACTTACGAGAATAAAGAACATGTGCGTAAACACTTATTACAGCAGTGTTATTCACATTTTCGTGAACTGAAAATGTCACTCGAGAGCAACGTTTTTTTTTTTCTTGTTGATTACTGCTACTTATTGCTTAAAGTGTTTAACTTTTTTTTTTTTGCTGTTCCTCTATAAATTGTCCAGCTTATTTCAGTGTTGATTTTTCTGCTGATACATGCTATTCAGTGTGATATTGCGTCTACGACGTATGTGTGTGTGTGTGTCGATCCTATCCCCGCTGCCACCTGTGTGTGATTGTTCTCACGCTTTACATCTCACGCTGTTGCTCTGAATCTCACTGGACACCGCTTCATATCTTCCCTTTGGTGAAGCAATGAAACGACGCGCGTATGGCACGCTTTTCTGAACAGTTTACACTAGCGTCAAGGCCACACGCCTTATTTTATATTGTAGTGCCAACCTACCGGAGGTAGCGGGCGTTTTTGTCGATAGAAGCTTTTCCACTTCCGGGAAGGCGTATTTTATGACTTTCTCTACACGCCCGGAAAACAATAAACCACGTAAATTCTCCGTCATTACCAACTTAACTGAGCTCATGTCAGCCCATGTGCCAGTTAAAGTACACGCAGGTAGAGCGGTGATATTTTTAAAAGATTGGTTTTTAAAGCGCTAAGTTAGCCTTGAAAAGCCTATAATGTAGGAAAAACCATATAAATGTTCCTGCCAACAAATTATTTTTTTAAAGTTTTAATGGGTTAAAGGGATTCAACGCGGATGTTTCGCGCAAAAGCACGTTATAGGCTATTCACGGTGAAGTGAGCACTTTTGAAATCAGCCTCAGAAAAAAAGTTACTGGCCCTGCCTGCGTATATATTAGCGTGCGTACTGAGTGGCATGCATAGTGTAAAGTTGGTAACGAAGGATGGAAAGTAGTTCCGTATATTAACGTAGAATAAAAAGTGTTAGGTAACCTTTTGTGATACCTTAAATTGTTTATTTTCCCTTTTGCTTTTTTAACGCATAGAAGTGTAAAAATTACCAGATTTTTTTTAAATTTTTACTTTCCTCTTAAAATTACAGTTTCGCTTGGCCGACGCATGAATAAAGTGCTGAGGCCCCGTGGCAATAGTAAATTTAACATAAGGCGGAATAAGAAACAACGTGCATACAAATATATCTTAAGCAGGGCTTTCAAAAATGTTCGTTTTACCGCGAGCAGCCTATAGTCGGATGGACAAAATACTGTGCAGTGTGAACAAAAAGCAAATACTCTTTAAAATAAATCCGTTTGGTTTCTCAAACAGAATATTTCTCAGGTTGTAATTGGTCGTGTGCGAGCGTGTATGACTGTATAATAAAAACATGCTCCTGCGGCCAGCCTATGTAATTTAGACTTGCCGACACCGCGCATATTTATAGAACGTATTATGCTTGGTTCTGGGCGAAGGTTTGGGCTGGTCGCCATCTTTCCCCCCCCCCCTTTTCTTGTATTATCCCAGGAATGTTGGGACATTAACACATGTCAATTCGTACCGAAGTTGCTAGCTCAAACTGTCCGGGCATCAAAATTTTTCCCTCTTTGGGTTATTCAGATACATTTGTGTGGAACTGTTTGATAAATTAGTTTTTTTTTTTTCTGAACATCCCCTTCCTTTCTGATCTTTCACAGTCACCGAAATTTAAGCTACCCGAAAGAAGCTCTTCAGTTCGAAATCAATATTCATACTAACGAAATGTGTAGTAGCGCCACAAGTTCATTTCGACGCTATATTTTCCAAGGAAGGGCACAAAGGAACAATAAGACTTCGAAAAAAGTAATTTAAAATTGTTGGATAAGATGCCCTAAAAAGTCTCGTGTTGCGGTAAAGTGGCGAGAGTAGCCCTTCGCCGTGTATAAGAATTGCGTATGTTGGTTTATGTAAGCGAACTTTGATTCTTGCCTAGCATTTGAAGCAAAGAAAAAATTACAAATGTTACTCAGCTAGATACGTTAGCGGAACGCATACTAAAAAAATGCAACGAATTCTATCCATACTCTTTGTCACGACATTGACATAGTATAATACAGTCAATCGCTTTCCTGTAGTAACAAAATATTAATTTTTGCTAATATAACATACTTTAGAGTAAGGGTGAAAAGAAAACAATCTGTTGAACATTTGCAAGCCACGGGAACTGTGCGTAAAGTACAAAAATCTATTTTTTTTATAAATGTAAAGTTAAATTATGGAGAGAAACTAAAAGAAGACAAACAAAACGAAGTGATCCGAGAATTAACAAAAATCTTAGTAACTGAGCGCTTTCAGAATTATGTATTCTAATAAACGAGAACGAGAAATATTAGAAAAGGATATTCTCAGGAATCATATGAGTGGGGAATTAATTCTACGACTTAAACATATCACCCGTGACAAAAAAAAAAAAAACACCTGAAAGACAGAAAATAAGATGAGCGGGAGAGTATCAATCCGGTGAGAACATTCTACAAAATTAAAAAAAAGAGTAATTTCTATCACATAATTAACCTACTTTCTCGTGGCAAAGTTCCAGCTCTTGTAATATTCGCCCGGTTAAAATAGTCCCTTTCCCGAACAGAGTTCCTAAAATATTGCCAAAAAAAGGGACTTAGTAAAGAGAACAAGAAGATGAGAAAAAGATCAATGAAAGGTGAAAAGATTTGTAATGCTATCACCATCGCGCTGTTCCATTTTGGTCCAAAATAACGATCGCGTAGAGCAGGATAAAAACTTCTCAAAGATGCTAATTTGACACTTTCCTCCAGTCAAGAAGCGAGTATCTTCTAGATGCCATTATTTCACGATTGTTAGTTTTAACCGTTTTAGATATGACATCAGACAGATTAATTTCAATACCTCTAAGCTTTTATTGTGAAGTGCAGTGTTGGTCAGGTGAAGATGTAAGGCAATACACTACATGTTTGTTTTATTATAAACAATAACATGTAGTATGATGCTCCTAAGAACAAAGTTTAAAAAAATCTATCTATAAGTATCAATTTTATTGGTCAAAAATGTTTAAAGATTAATGTTCCTTATTCGTATCTTTGTACAACTATATTTAGTAAGAGCCCAAAAAATAATAAAATCTCGAATCGGGATGTGACAAGAATACGGACATTTAATGGATGTAATTCACATTCTCTACTATTTTATAAAATATATGCCAAAAGATTTTTATGACGAAATTTTTTGCCAGTGCCGACTTTTTGCCACCTTAAATAGCCAGAAATTGTGCTTGAGAATGCGAGGGGAAGTTATTGAAAATCTTTTTACGAGTAAAAAATAACTCACATTATAGACAGTGGTCAATTCGAGAGATCCGATTTCCACATATGTAGGCTAAGACGAATTTATTTCATATTTTTAAATTGCGCTTCCTTATGTAATGGCAGTAATCTCTTGACAGATGTTCAATCTTGATTATTTTCAAATATTAAACGCCTTATTCTTGGAAACATCTTTCTCCGATTGCAATGACGAATCTTGCAACACTAATTAAGCTGATATTACACGCGATAGTGAAGCTTAAATTTATGTTCCTTCAATTGTGTTTCGATTCAATCTGTATTATCAAAATTCAGTTGCATATTGTATTTTACATTAATACAGAAAGATCTCATGTTAAACATTACTTAATAATGCCAGAGTCATGAGCATTTATAAGCAGGTCAATTCTTACAAGTACTCTGAACGACAAAAATGCCAAAAAAGTTTTTAAGAAAATTTTTTTAAAACTTTTCTCCTCGATAGAGAAAAATGAGAATTAAGACTAAATATAATTTCAGTGATTGATGACAATAATTACGTCTTTCGCCCTAAAATTTTCCGCAAGCGAATAGCCGGGCACAGTTTGTGTAAATCATAGAAAAAGACTTGCAAAAACATACTTGAAGTAAATTTTGTGACGTTCCTCGCTTAATTGCCACTAAGGGTGTCACGGAATCGCACAGGCGGATAAGGAATATTTCATCTTTCTTTCAGTATTTCGAACAATGATTAAAGTTCGGCTTCATTTTACTGTTTAATTTTTCATATACTCTATTACTGTTGTGACAAAGTGTATGGGCAGACAGTATTATATTTTCAGAGAGCGTTCTCCTAATCCATACAGCTGGGCAACATTTCAAATAATGCGTTCTTTCATTGGAAATCATAATCTTGGAATGAGTTTGCGATGCT
This sequence comes from Dryococelus australis, assembly GCA_029891345.1. NCBI lineage: Eukaryota > Metazoa > Arthropoda > Insecta > Phasmatodea > Phasmatidae > Dryococelus > Dryococelus australis. The sequence continues at coordinate 32,371,132 of CM056995.1, read as the reverse complement.
ACACATTTCGCTTGCATGAAAATTGATTCTAATTTGGTTAGCTTCTTTCAGGTAGCTTAATTTTTGGTGACTGCCATATTGTGGTCAAGTAGCGAGTGCTACCCTTCCTCCTGTATAGAAATTGCGTTACGTTAGTGCATAGTGATTAAGTGATACCACCTTTTAGTTACTTTCTAATATGCTCTTTTACGTATACATTTCTATGGCATGGCCTCCAAAATGCATGAATGCTGTTCTCAAAGTCTTGTATGATTTTTAATAATATCACTGTAATATAGTTCACTTTGAAAGAGAGGAAGAGTTAAAACAGAATAAATTGTACCTTAAGTAATATATTTTTTATGCAAAAATGTAGCCGTTTTTCATTTACAGGCTTGAAACTGATAACCGATATAGGTTATTCACGGTAAATTGAGCACTTTTGAAATTAAACTTTTAAAAAATTCACTGCCCCTACCTGCATAAATTATAACGGCTGCACTGAGTGATATTCGCCCAGTAAAGTTGGCAACGATGGATGGAAAGTAGTTCCGTATCTTGACGTCGAATAAATAATGTGAGTTAAAAATTTCTGATAATTTAAATTATTTCTTTCTCTTTCTGTTTATTTCTAATTGCATCGAAGTGTAAAAATGAATAGATTTGTAAAATATCTACTTTCCCAATAATTTCACAGTTTTTCTTGAATGACGCATGAATAAAGTGATGAGTCCCACGGCAACTTTAATCTTACATAAGGCGAAAGAATACACAACGTGCATACGACTAGATCTTAAGCAGGGCCTTCAAAAGTGCTCATTTACCGTGAATAGCCTATAACTGTTATTGCTGCCCGCAGGAATGATACTTTCCTGACTGACACAACTGTGTTACAGAGCTTCTGTTTGTGTCTGCCTACGCCAGCGGATACAGAGGAGGTCGCACCACTTTGTGATGTAGTGTGAAACTGGGTTTCTGATGGACAGAATTCGCACTTGATAAGTCTTAACAGCGTGACATACTGTGCTAGCTGCTGTCTCGTCCGCAATCCTTGCGAAATAATGCATGCCCTTCCTAACGTGACGCGGGCATTGATTTTTGGATCTTGCTCAACGTCGCCTCGTTTCCGCGTGACCTGGCAGCGACGGCTGTGCCTTGTAATTAGCAGCCATGTTCCTGGTAAAATCAGAGCTATAATTAGAAGGTTGAACAGATCTCTGCTGCTACTTCTTGTCTCAGCTTTTTACGGAATCAGAATGAAGCACCGCGGATTAACTTCAACTACGCCAGATCCACCAAACCCATCTCTTTGTCGCTGGCGAATGAGGCCACACGTGAATATAGGTCAGGCTTGGGTAAAACTTTATTACTTACATAGCACGTTTGCAGTACGGCGTTTCGGAACAAAAAAATCCTCTGTGGCCCGAAAAATCGTTCCTTTTCCACTATCAAGTATTCTTTTTTCTTTTTTTTTTGCAGTACAGATTTATTCCTACCGAACTTATACAGAATATCTACTTCTGTGTTATTTATAGCAGAAAAATTCAGGTTTATATAGTTGCCATATCGAAAACGAGTTACGTGGGTAAAAAATTAAAAAAAAAAAACAAATCAAAAGAATTAACATTGTCACAAGATAATGAGTAATACATTTTTGCTACTATTATTATAGACACAAAAGTATTAAAATAAATTGTATTGGATTATTTTTATTCTAATTGACAGGCTGCATCTAGCACATTTACTTCTGAATAAATGTCATCCCAAGTTCCTCTATAAAATATGTAGGTACATTCATAATAATATATCAATTGAAATGTGCCACTACAGTTACTAATTTACTGAACTACAACCACTTTCAATATTTGTCTATTTCGTCAGTTGCTGAGATGTTGAACGTTAATATTTATTTATATCTTACGCAAGGTACGTACTAAACTTGTGTTTCGCTGATAGTGCTAAAATAACACTTTATTTATTTTGGAAGACATTCATTAGTTATAAGTCTTTTGTTGAGCAACGGCTATAACACACTCATATAATATATATATATATATATATATATATATATATATATAATATATATATATATATATATATTATATATATCACGCCAACGTGCAATTGCAGGGGCCCATTTGTAAGTACAGACGTAGGACAATGTAGTGTGTACACACAAAACATAAAAATATTGTACAACACTAACTATGTGTTCTTCACGGCGCAATAGCTAGGCACTTTGAAGATAACCACAAACGACAGCAAAAAATGCCTCGTATAGCCTCAGCTTCAATACGAAAAAAAATTGCATGAAACGAATATCGTCTCATAGCGACGTATATACATCTTAATAATAGCAAACTGCGCCATTAAATAATTTACTAAACGACGAAGCCCGAATGTAATTCTACCCAACCTTCAGTATACGCTCACAAATGCTTATAGTCATGTTATACTAGCTGATACCAAAATCCATCATCTATTCCCAATGGACTCATGTCAAAGAAACTTTTCCTATTCCTGTAATCCATAGTCAGTTCCGAATAAACATTTTGGCCGAACTATACCTCCCATTCTTAAGTTTAGACATTGTTTGATCCTCTGCAACAAGTCGTCATTTTGGAAAACGAGTAACAATTAATCCCATTTACGCAATATGTCTTCCATTCATGAAGATCGCCACATGAAATAAAAAATTTGGTTTTATACCGTATCTCGACGACCAATCAACCGATTCTCACCAAATTTTAAATGCAAGTAGTGTTACAGAATGGTATGTAAACTAACATGTTTTATATGTAGCAAGGCTTTGTTTAATGATGTTTTATATCAATAATTTAGGTTATTATGTTATATCTGTTAAACCATTTTTAAAAAAATTTACTAAATTTTTTTACAATAACAGTATTCCTAACAAGCATCAATTATGCATACAGGAATCCTATTTTGCCATCCTTTTGCAAATTAGTGCCAAGTGAAGTAACTGAACATTTTGCCATACTTCCGGTACAATCCAAAAATTATCACCAAATTTTCACACGATTAGTGGTATGGAAGACAATGTAAACACACGTCATATAAGGTGTATCAGACACTGGTTTTCAAAATGGTTGCATTATAAATCAATTATAAACTTTGTGTTCATAACATTTAGTAGAAGCATCGTATACAGATCCTCTACTTTAAACAATTTTGTATGATAACATCATATAAGAAAAAAAAGTTTTTATACCATATTTCAGGTACCAATCAACCGATTTCCACAAAATTCTCCACACAAGTAGCGCTATGCTAGGCCATGTAAACTAAAGTGTTTTTAAGTAGCTCAGACACTTATTTTCAAAATATGAGTCCTGTTAATATTTCAGGTTAGTAAACCTTATCATTTGAAACATTAGACTGATTACATCTGAAGTTGATGCTCTAAATACGATCTGCGTGATGCATTTACTTGCACGCTAGCTAATGGTACAAGGTTTCCTGGTTTCGTGTTACGAGTAAGGCATGAGTGTATTTGGAATTGTATCTTTAATGTTGCATAGGTTTCTGATGTCATCTCTAATTACACTGCTGTCAAAAAGTCGTCAGGTCTCACCCTCCATCTAAGCGTTTAAGAACTTATTAAAAGTTATTTGCACCCATACAGAGGAAAGTAGACTCATTGTTTATATCAGGAACTTCTCGTTTGTTCCTTATAAAATTTTAACTGCAGAATGTATTACAATGACAGATGATAATGATATGTTATTAACAAGCAAAGGCTCTCTGTTAAATTATGTGTCAATTTATGCAAAAGTGGTTATAAAACGCCAGCAAGCGGGAGGTTAATAAGCAGTATTCAAGTAGTTCAAACATTTAAAATAAGACTAAAGCATTGTGCTGGATCAGTCGAATGGTAGGCACCCAGCAACATCTCTGAACGATGAAAAGATAATGAGTACAGAGAAAATTTTGACAGACGAAAATGGATGTTTATAGATTTGTAGAGACCTGCAAAATTCGCGTTATTATTTAAGGGCAGATTGAACTCCAAGTTAATGTGAGTTTCACCTACTGCAACCATTGGTCGGAAATACGTCTGCCACACCTCGGAGAACTCTTGAGCCTATAATATAAGCTCAGCTGTAGAGTGGCCAATCTCCTTTAAGGGAATCAAGCAGGTAGGTGACGTTGATTAATGTACAGCGGCCAATGACACCACGGACTGTGCTCACTTACTTATAAGGCAGTGGAGTCTATCACGTTACCGAAAGATAACGCGAATTTCGCACGTCTCTATGGACAGGTTAGTTATCAGCTGAACTGTCGTTGCTGACGCCCATTTCAATAATGAATGATAATCCGCGCTGCTTTCGCTTTCCGTACAATACTCCCACTACTGCAGTAAGGCCGATATACACACTGCTCCTTCATCGTACACTTGCTTGACATTTGCTAGCTATTTTTACGTATTTGGACACAAAATTCATCAGTGATGCTATGGTTATTAACGGCAAGACGCTCTTATTTCCCATCATAATGCCACAGGCTATTGTGATAGCGACAGCCACAGAATCGATTCCATAGAATCGGAGCCCTGTTTCCAGCCCACGAACTATCGGAACAGCGCTGGTATGGATCTACGCTGATAGAATGCGCGAGTAAACTGCAACGCTGTGACAAGCGATAATGGGCAGAGACTTGAAAAATTCGCGTTATTCTTTGGTACCATGCTAGACTTCACTGAGCGCAGTTCGCGATTTCATTGGCTACTGGCAACTAAACGACGTAATTTACCTGTGCGACCACTCTACCGGAGATTGGTCGCTCAACCGTTGAGGCTTTAACTATAGACTAAGAGCGTTATTCTTTGGTGCCATGCTAGACTTCACTGAGCGCAGTTCGTGATTTCATTGGCTACTGGCAACTAAACGACGTAATTTACCTGTGCGACCACTCTACCGGAGATTGGCCGCTCAACCGTTGAGGCTTTAACTATAGACTAAGAGGGTCCTCGAGACGCGCCGCACAAGTTGTTGGCCAACAGTAGAAGCGAAGAGATTTGGGGGGCTCTTAACATCGAGGTCTTGAGAGCCGATCAGGGCGATTAAGGTGAGTATGGAGCAGCGCCGGAATAGAAAGGGCGGGGGAAACGGGAGATCCCCGAGAAAACCCGCCAATCAACGGATCGCCTACGGTGGAAGGCAAGCAGGCTAACCGCTCAGCCACCGTGGCTACCGCCAATGGTAGAAGTCACACGAGCCTACAAAATCTTGGAGTTTAGCCTGCACCTCCAAAACAACGCAGATTTCGGAGGTCCCTAATAATGGGTCGTTTGTGTGGCACAACTCACATAAACGACAGAGACTGGAATACGTAAAGGAATGCGAGGTTTAACGTGCTGCCAGTTTTGCTACTTTCCTGCTCGATACATTCCGTTAGTTCGGTATCAGAGGCTCGGGATTTATGTTGAGTTTGAAGACTTAAGGCAGCGTGCTGCTGGACTATACTCCCGGATTCACGTGGTTTGGTTTTCCTATACGCTAAGAAATAATTCGGAAATTTACTCAACCATTGTATACGCTTAGTGAGAAAGCAGGGTGTCAGTGTTTTCCCCTATGCATCCATTGTGGCGTTCCTACATTTGCCCAGGAAACAGTCAAATGCGTAGGGAAGTTCCCAACTTTGTATAGGAGCGCTGATAAACATTCCTACATCTGCATATTGATGTGTTGTATTATTACCATACGGTGTATAGGTTAAATACTTCCATTACAGTTTAGGAAGTTTACCAGAATAATTTTCACAGTATACATCGGTCGTGGCGAACGTTGGGGAATTGCTTTAAACAGGCTATGGCCCATTTATTTACCGCTCTTGCTTGACCGAGTACCTATTTCCACCTGTAACGACCATGCTGTCAACAACAGACTTATAGCCCACACGCATTATTATTTCAATATGATATTTCCTGGTAATTTTTTTTTCGTGTTAATCTTTTTGCACTGCTGCAGTGTGGTGGTTGGAAATCGCCAGTTCTCCAAGTCCATTCGACTGCTTATAGTTTGCATTCTTATTACGAAAACAACTGTAGAATGTCTGCAAGTTGCTATTTCTTTGAACCCATTAGTATTCCAGTAAGTATAAATATATATAATTTCTCGTTCCATAATATGTATAGAACTGGTTTTAAGGTTATCAAAAATTCTAGTATCTACATAAAAAAAATATGTAGTAGCAGTTCCCTGTTTAAATAGCAAAGCGCTCTCAGCCGCCAGAAAAAAAAAAAAAACCATTCTCGTGACCAATCTGTTATCGGAACTTCGCTATCAGACCACACAATTCAATTGTTCGAAAAATTGCTTTCGAGAACCGTTGATGGAAGCGGGACGTAGCCAAAGCTAGCAGCAAACATTTATTTTTATTTTTATTTTTATTTTTTCAAATTTTTTGTTACAGCACGTGGTTTGTCCGGTGCGGCTGGAACACGGAGTAGTCTAAAGTACAGAAGTGAAACGGCTGATTATCCTTCTAACTCAAGAAGTAAACACCAGAACAGTGGCGTCACTACCCAGCATCGTGTATGGAACACCGTTTGCCAATCAGCGCCTGGTCACCTACTCACCAACTGACAGCCCAGCCAATAGGGAACCTCTAGCAGCGTGCATTAGTCAATCAGATGCAAGGCTCGATCCCAGAGCCTCGCGCAACCAATCAACATTTAAATGAGCAGGCACGCTATTTATACTATGTGCACCTATCTACCATGTAATTGGAACATGGATAAAATGAGGGGGCATCGCTATAGTTAGCGGCAGTGAAACTTCGCGAAAATATTTCAAGATAAGTTATACTTTAAAACACTATAGGGCAGTTTACCTATCTTGATTGGCTGAATTATTTTTTGACACGTGCTAGCTGTCTGCACACGATCACATAGGAGCCGTGCTGATGTTGCCGAATTCTGAATGGCCAGGACAAATTGAAAATGCCTCCACAAGCAGACAACGACCAATGGCAATAGACAAACTGCTGTTGGGTGCTTATAATACTGACGTCTACCATGTACTTATATTTTTTTCGCGAAAAATCACTAGCTCTAGCTATAGTTGAGTGTAGAGATTTGGGTGGCTCTTGACAACGAGGTTTTGAGAACGAATGAAAGCGGGATGAGGCGAGAATGGAGCAGCGCCGGAATGCTAGGAAGGGGGGGGGGGGACGGCGGGATATCCTCGAGAAAAACCCGCCGACCAACGGTTTCTTCCTGCACGATTCCCACTTGGGTGCATTGGTAGATATGAAGGTTTATCACGAAAATATTTCGTGCCGAGGTAGTCGCCAAACCTCTATTGTTTTGTGATTAATACTTGTATGATCGGCTGACACATGCGCTCAGCTTTGCGCATGCGAAAAATGTGCGTTCATTGCCAGCGCAGGGCCAGTCGGACAAGGAAATAGTGCCTGACCTGTGCTGCAGCCAGTTACAGAGGTTGACCAATAGACATACATAACTGTACGTGTTCCTAGCATCTCTAAATTGTTCACTTTTTCGTTTGGAACAGGGGAATCGAAAGTAAATAGTAGTTGATAAATGAAAAGAGTTTGTTAGAGATGGTTTTAAAGATTTAAAAACATATTACTAATGGATAGTCCATTCACGGTTAGTTTGCCATTTTCACGGTAAAATGAGCACTTTTGAAAGCCCTGCTTAAAATCTACCTGTATGCACGTGGTGTGTTCTTACGCCTTATGTAAAATTAAAATTACGATGGGCCTCATCACTTCATCATACGTTGGTCAGGTGAAACTGTGAAATTATTATAAAAGTAAATATTTTGTGAATCTGCTAATTTTTACACGTTGACGCATTAAGAAAACCAGAAAGAAAAAGAAATAATTTAATTTATTACGAATGGTAACTTAGCACTTTTTATACGGCGTTAATATATGGAACTGCTTTCCCTCCATCGCTACCAACTTTACTGGACGTATGTCACTCAGTGAGCTCGTTGAAATATATGCCACGCAGGAGCAGTGGCATTTTTCTAAGGTTCATTTCAAAAGTTCTCACTTTATCGAGAACAGCCTTTACAAAATTTGCTGGAGCCCTAATAATGTTCTACTTTAAGGCTACCCCTCACCCTCGTGAAAATAAATCTAAAATAATTCTAGAAAATTACCCCAATGGGATAACGCACCCCAATCGTGCGCACTCTGTATATATTAATATTTTGCACGAGAACTATTTCTTACTAGACATTACCAACACACCTATTTTATATTTGTTTTCTGTTAATATAAATTAAAAACGGGATTTTAAAATGTATACATGATATATACACAAATGTTCAATTTAATATAAAAAAAAAAAAAAGGATTCTTATGTGTAAAAATAAGTACGAAAAGCTTGTGATACATGAAATATTTTAGGAACCATTGAACACATCATACGTGGGGTGGTTTTTGAAAGGTTTGATTCAAAAAGTGTGAAGTTACTGCGAATACACTATAGCTGTGTTGCTTGCATGGCAGCTTGTTCTGTTTTATGTTTACACAATAGTCGTTATAATCCATTCACAGTTACTTCCAACTTTTCTGAAAGCGCTGCTAAAGTTCTATTTCTAGGGCATTTCTCCGCCTCAAGCGAACAAAGTTTCACCAAGTCTAGCAAATTCCACCATAAGGACAAATCACACAATTCTTGCGCATCCAGTATATTAATATTTTGCATTATAACTATTTATTACTAGGTATTACCAACAAATCTGTTTTCTCGCTGAATTAATCTACATTAGAAATAAATTTTATCTTGTGAAGTTCGTTTCAACAGAAGTATAAAAATGCCTGTGATATATGACACATTTAGGAAACAACAAAACAAGTCATTTGTGGGGTTATTTTAAAAGGTTGCATTGAAAAAAGTGCGAAGAAACCGAGAATAGTCTACAATTAGGGACATAAGAATTTCGCGAAAATATTTCACGGCCAGTTGTATTTGATAACAGTGAAGCTTAGATCCACTTTCTTGAATCGACGATCTAGATGTCACGTGTCTCGGGTGTACGCCCGCGAATCGCAGACGTGCGGTATTGGAATTGCCTAGTTCTGGTTGAATAATCAAATAAGAAAATGCCTTCCCACGCAGAAACTCCCCCCGGCGTGCACGTGGTGTGTTGAAATCTAGCGTACTGGCGTGATCAGGCCTTAGGTGGACGGCCAGCCAGATCACGCCTTCAGACATTGAACCAGGACAAGAGCTTGATTTCAGTAATCACTTCGCGAAGCGAGTTGCAGAAACCCCCTCCCACCGGGCAGTAATCGGGAGCGAATATATCCCAACGTAACACTGGGCGCGGCGTCGTCCCTCGCCGGGCCATTGCAACGAGAATAGCACGGAGATGGGTAAGTCCGGCCGTCGTTGACCGCCTAACAAATAAACAGCCTCCGGCATCATGAATAAGATGGGGACTTTTCATTTAAATTGCAATGGTAGTGGCGTGTGGTAATTAATCATGACAAATTACATTAGCATTATTATATTCCACATAGGCCTATTCTCCCCCGACTAATAATCACGTGATTAGATATTGTACGTTCATCATGTTCAATAAACCCCGTAATTTACTGTTGTGCCGACCTTAGCCCCATTCAGCTATGAAGTTGACCGTAAGTCTAATTCTAAACAATAGGCGAAAATCTTTTCGCGGAATTCAGGTGTCCCTAACTATAATAGGCGTTTTATCGAGGTAATCGTCATCTCCAGGCGTCGGTTAATGAGGCGACGTTCGTACGGGCAGTTGGATTGCCGAGTGTGTTCCGCCGTGAGAGATTTACTGCCGGCGCAGGAAGGCCAGAAGACAGCCGAGGAATTTCGCATTCGGCGTGTGGTCGTGACAGCGCGACAGACCGCGAGAGCGACAAAGCGACGCGACGTCCTCTCGCGTTACATTAGATGGAAACATCCACAACCCCCCCCCCCCCACCCCCCCTCACATTCCAAGTTTCAAAGAGGTATCGAGACCGCATGCGCGAATTATCGAGCGTAGGATGTCGTTCTCATGCGTGTTGTAGCCGGCGCGTAATTGCCCTGTTGGCCTTGAATGTGCCTGCCATGGAATTTTTTGACGTGAAAACGTCTTCAAATTTGCAACCATAGTGGGAGGCAATCCAGAATATCCGATGATAACGAAAACGGGGGATACAGCTTAGCACTGCAGCTCCGAATCTATCGTCTACATTCACAACTCAATTACACCACTCGATTGCCAAAGGATTAAAGAATATGCTACGTTGAGTGAGGACTGTGAAGCACCGCTAGCTTAGGGTGGAGAATGTGGAAGGGGAGGGGGGCGCAATATTTAGTTCGTTTCGCCGCGTCTCGTAACTTCCGCGTAGTGTAACTTTTGACTAGGAGAAGCTATGACGCTCGCTTAAGATTCAATCGACAGATCTCGTCAAGATCAATCGATCGCGTTATAAAAACACTTGCGTGGCAAGATTATGGTGAAATTGAATGAGTTTAAAGTAAAAAAAAAATCAAGAAAACTTAACACAATGTCGGCCTATACTCGTCAAAAAGTCAAGTGGAAATCGTATACGGTTGGAAAGAGTATCTCAAAAGTAATCCATTGATGCCCATAAAACCCTATATGATCGAGTTAAGCGGTGCCGGAAACGTAAAAAAAAAACATCAAGTGTCCGAGCACATCAACGTAGACGTATTCACGCAAAACAAACGGCCGTGTCCCCAACAAAGCCACGCCTCATTTTTTTCCCCCTAAATAGCGTGTGTTCTAAACGTCACTTGCTCTAAAATAGTTTCCCCTTCATCAGACTCTGGAGGTTGCGGTGCTGTAGTGGTTAGACTACTCACCTCACACTAAGGTGAACCAGGGTTCGATTCCCGGCGGGGCAGCCCCCCGGAGTTTCACATGTGGGAATCGTGCCGGACGATACCGCTGCGTTTGCGGAGTTTTCACGGGGATCTCCCGTTTCACCCGCCCTTGCATTCCGGCGCTGCTACATTCCCACCTCACTTCTCCCCCCTCGGGCTCTCGAGACCTGGATGTTAGGAGCCGCCCACTTATCTTCCCTTCACTCCGCTACACTCATCAGCATAGAGTAAATACGGTGTGTATACCAGAGTGGCAACAGCATTGTTAATGAGCGGTCGCTAATTTTTTTTTTTTGGCCCTCTTCTCGCATAACAACTTAGTTGACACAACTACTGCTTCACTTCGAACTACGAAGTTGGCGCTGCTGAGCACTTACAGCGCTCCTGACGGATATACCTTGAACTTCGTAAAACTGCAGTACAAATATTATTATTATCACACCTACCGTTCCATATCGTTAGGAAATTTGAACACTTGTGAGACCACCTTCAACAGTAGAATAAAAAGAATCATGGGTGGGATCAGAAGATTACGATATTCTGCCAAAAACTGCGACGCATTTCAGAAATTCAGACTTATTCTGGCCTTACGCTATCGCCAAGAACAACAATATGACCAGGCAAATAATAAGAATTAAGAGGCGAAATTTTGTTTTTGCTTGAATCTGTGAGAATTCATATTTTTTAGCATGCGTATAAAATCCTTAAGCTCCCGCAGTGTAACAAATAAGAAACGGTTTGTAATTGTTTTAATGGGTATCAAAATATTTCACTACAATGAGAGTACGCGTGGAGAGGGCCTGAATAAAATAAGCGACCTGTTGTTCCCTATCTTGTGAACACCCCCTGCTCATTAGGCCCGGGAGTCGTCTGCCTTATGAAGCTGTTCACGGTGAACTGAGCACTTTTTAAAGCTCTGCTTAAGAACTACTTGCACGCAGGTAGTTTATTCTTCCGCCAGTTGTAAAATAGCATTACCATGAGCCCGATGACTTTATTCAGGCATCGGTGAAGTGAAACTGTGAAATTATTCGTAAAGTAAATATTTTACCAGTTTTATCATTCTTACATTTATGCATTCAAAATAGAAGAAAGCAAAATAAATAGTTTCAGTACCCACAGATGTTTTCCTAACACTTTAAATGCAATGAAACTACGTTCTCTCCGTTGTTACCAACTTTACTGGACGCATGGCATTCGGTGTACCCGTTAAAATTAATGTGGATAGAGACACTAACCTTTTTCATAGACTTATTTCAAAAGTGGCCGAAGCTCAAATAACAATGTGCAGCAAGTCAAATATGTTTACCCATATTGATTTTTACGACAGGCGTGTGCTCTAGTTTGCCGTAAAGACGTTTGCCTTCAAATATTTTTTCCCACTCGGCAAGCGCCCTAAATACAATTTTCTTCGGCAGGTGTTTTCTCTAAAGCAAGGTAAGTTGTAAGCATATTTTATCCTAAGGGTGTTCGCTTCATAATATTTTCTCCTACGGGTGTTCGCCTAGGCTAAAGTCGATTGCCCTAAATTCTTTTCGCTTAATGCTAAGCCTGACACATTTAGGACAAACGAAGTATGATTGTATGAACTACCGACGTGAAGGCACTGCCCTAAACCATATGTATGTGACCTCACGGATGATAAAGAATTTATTTAAACGCGAGAGTTGACCAACCCTTTTTGTACTGTACCAATCATTCTATTTGCATTCCGAATATGGTGAGGTAGACTCTGGTCCGTTCTTTCTTGACTGCTACGATTACCATTCAGTCGTCAGAAAAAGTTACTGTTATTGTAGTGTCTGAGTATTTCCTCGCAACAGGTTTCTTAGGGTTCTTGGATTGCTCGAACTATAACACAACGTAGCGGCTGTAAACAAGTTGCAATTCAAATAGTTTAACGCCTAGTTTGGAGTTGTTTACTTCTCGAACTAATGATAGTTTCCGACATTTTGGTAACGTGAGGGAGGCGTTAGAACAAAGTGACAGGGGTATGTTTTTACCTAAAATGTTAAACAAAGAAATAACTATATTTTCCTTTTCATGAAACTAGGACTATCAAAATTTGATTTTCACATCAAGGGGTTGAGGCGATGACTTCGGAGGGCGCTCCACAGCTAATTTTTGGGGCCTATAAGAGGGATGTGTGATGTACCAGAGATGAAATTCAAGGCCATGTGAAACGGGATCACCCTGAGACACATCTGCAACATCGCATTTCAGGAACTGTGCATGCATTGCAGGAGAATAATAATGTAGTGTCAATTGGTTTAAAACAATCATAATGAAGCCCGATGCAACTAAACCCACGACACCCACATTCCATCTCACACGAGCTAGTGCATGATCGGACACGTTTTCTAATGACACAAACTTCCAACACTCGTTCCTTTGTTTTCCTTACCCCTTAAAATCTTTTTTTCCAGCCAGTAAATTTATATAACCACACATAAATTGTACCTTTAATTGTTATTACAGTGCCTTTGGCCATGAGGTAACATACATAACACATTCAGGGAGTTGTACGATTTAATTACAGCCGTCTGCACTAAGATTAGTTTTTGTTCGTAGACGTTTGCTGTTTCCCATTCTTGGAAAATAACACTACAGTTTAAGGATACGTTCCTTTCCAATTTTACAGAAATAATACCACAATCGTGCCCGAAAATTTTAAAAGCGTACAAATAGAAAAATATCAAACTTCTAAAAGAAATGGTTAAATTTTGAGCGATTATGGCTTGCTTTAGTCTATATGTGTATTTAGCAAATAAACTTATAATGTAAGAAAACGCGGAAACTTAAAACCACTGCCATCGCGATAAAAAGCGAACAGAGAAATCGTCAAATATCCTATATTTGACCTTCCTGTGAATGTTTAGATAACGTACGTATTCCCCTCAGGCCTGTATTGATGTTACAATCCGCCAGTTCAAATAAACATTCGGAAAGAACACAAATATAAGTCACGGGGTTTAATATTTTTGCAAACATTTGTTTATAAAGAAAACACTGTAATCTGAGCTGGCAGTGAACTGTTTATTTGTTTTGTAAATATAGAGATCAACAATAAATATACGTAAAAAGAAGACGTGGCAAACGATCGTAAAACGCTTATATGTGTATGATGTTACAACACTTGACTGACTTAACAAGTATGTCCAGGAAATGAACCTGCAACGTTTGACGTGTAAGAACCCTTTGAATGAAGCCAAAACTTATATTCTATCACTGATTAGTTAGTTAGAAACTGTTTACTGGAAAATACCACATTCGGAAGGAACTACTACAACAAATAACTAACTTGTCTGTGAAAGAGATGTTTAATCTTCTTTAAGGAAATGCTGCACCAAAATAATCACAATTCCGTGATTTAATTCCGGGAAAGTACTCACATGTCACACATACAAGAAGTACGAACGAAAATCTATAGTGGCCGGATGTGACGAAGTATTCTTGTCACATTGTTTATGTGTTTCCTCTTGGTTCCATAATTTAGATCTCAGAATGTTAGGGCATAACCTTTTTGATCTACTTTCTAAACGCGCTGTCTTGCATTCACAGCCAATGACTGGCCTTCCGAGGGGCAAAAAATGACATCTGATTCCAGAGCTACCGAATGAAGATTCGCTACAAGATGCATGTCGCCTGAAAACTTTTCCATCTGCTACGGGATGCTGTTCTTCGGGTTTTTGCCTAAACAGTCGTGCACGGCACGAAATTATCCTATTGAATTTATACCTAATTGGTAGAAGGTTATGTCATCTCTGTAAATGCTTGTGATTTGTCAACGATGACTGAATATGACGTAATGCTATGTGAGTCATTCTCGTAGCTCCATGACCTGCAGATCTAGGTTCTTGGCGAGGGGATCGCTTGGGGGTTGGGGGGGGAAGACAGGTAGTATAAATACGGCAACGCGAGCTCGGATAGGACATACTATGGCTAACACATTTTAGATCTCGAACTTACATGCCTTCAGCGTAATGTGCGCCATATTCAATTAACCAAATCACTGTATCCTCTCTCCAACTTGTTGGTCAATCCTCGACGTAGCGCGCACAAACAAAACACGCTGACAATTAAACTACCTTATAGAAAAATAAGTTAGTACAAGTTTAATAATTATGTTAGTTGCTGGCAGTACCTTCCAGTCACGTTTTAACATAGTAACAATTACCACAACCAATTACAGCTAAATTCTCAGTAACGACATGATATGGCCACCTTTCCCAGGCTGCGTTCTCACAACGTGCATGTAAAAATCAACATTAATTTGCCAGTGCAGTTCATTTTACAAAACTATTAGATTAAAATATGCACTGAGCTCATTCATAGGCCCAGTACTGGTAACTTAAAGACCCGCCTTCTTCAAAATACCCGATATTTTGATCAAAAAGTTGGGAGTTCGCTACTCAGGCCTTTCTCGTCCTCCTCCCCCCCCCCCCTCCTATGGCAGTCAGGCTGGGAGGGAGGACTCAAGAACACATTCGGGATACCTGGCCAGCGGGGCAACCTGGTGGACATTACATGAACCATAGACTAAATATGAGGTATACCGACCTCGCTGGCTGCGCACAACCAATCTCCGTGTCCCAACATTGAACTGCTTTTATGCCAATACGTCTAGCGGAAACTGCGTGGATTGGATTTGAAGATTGGTTAGAATACATCAGTAAACTAGTTCTTAGAGATGTATTTAAAATTCCTCTAATTTCTATGCAGTTTGATTGAATTCAAAAATATAAAATTAATTTGTTAACAATATAGTATTTGTCAATGCAGAATTAAGATATTAACAAACGCGTTCATCGCCGTCGACCAGGTGACTTTGACAGTTGTGTTCCTTTGTGGTAGTTCAATGTTGGGTACATGTGCAGGAGACGAATAAGCTGTCTACCTCATCTTTACGGTTGAAGTAAAGCAACTGCCAATGGAGTACTGCACCTGACTGCACAGTGTGAAGAAATCATAACAAAGTAGTACAGACGTCATGGAAATTGTCATAAAAGTGCGATTTATGGTGTATATGAAAGAAGAATGTATAATATTAGGAACATTATAAAATATTTTACTAAAATATTCCTTTTAAATGTAAAACAATAATAGATTAAAATAGTCCTCAATTTTAACAAAATCTTAGCGCATTTACGTTTTAGATGCTTCGGAAAGCAGAATTTACATGAAAATCTTCTTTAAGAAAGATTGTCATAATATTTCCTGTGATCATATGTAATAAAACCATAGTAATAAAGTATCAGATCATTTTTATAATTAACTTAATTTGCATCAATTCAACCATATATGTTTGTGACAAATGGATGAACACGAAATCAATTATTAAAATTGTTTCCTACATTATTATTAAAATTTTCTTACACACAATCATAGTAAATATTATGACGATATTCTATGACGAAGATTTTCGGACAAATTCTTCTTCCTGAAGCACCCATAATGGTAATATGATTAAATTTGGTTAAAAATACAGACACTTTTATTGATTTTTTTTTTCATTATGAAAGTAAATTTAAGTAGGATATTTTATAATATTGCCAATGTTATACATTCTTCTTTCATATACAGAAAAAATCGCACTTTTCTGACAATTTCCATGGTGTACGTAGTATTTTTTTTATGAGTTCTTCACGTTGTATAGTCGGGTGCAGTGCTCCATAGACATTTGTTTTACTTCAACCTTAATCTATGGTTAGGGACAGGAGCATTTCGCGAGTTGGTTTCAGGACAAGCTAGACGTCAAACATTTGCACACTGGAGTTGATTTTGCAAATTGGTTCGCAGTTTATTAGACACGCCCTGGACGACTGAGCCAACAGCAGACTTGTAAGGAAACAAGTAGCGAATACCATACTGTCAGATGCGGAGTAACACAGGCCACTCTCTGGGATAGCAACCAATGGACAAACAATTGAGGCTCGAGTATACACAGTAATGTGGAGTCTAGCCTACAGGTCACTGAAATCGCGAAATTTTTCTATCCCTATCTATGATATAATCACTCGCTGGCTGCACCACCGCGGGTATAAAAGATTTGAAGTGCTACCGAGCCGGGGGGAGGGGGGGGGTTCTCCTCCCCTAACCAGGATGTAAAGTATGATAACCCAATGGAAGGACAAGAGACCCACAATGGCTGGTATCTTCCCCGCGCTGAGAGTAGCTATCAATAATGGACGGCGGCGGTAGGACAGACATTGGCCGGCGCTGTGGGAGAGGAATGGGCTTCGGCAAACGAGGAAACTTCCCCGAGACTATTCCACGCAGTATATGATGGACACCAGGCTTGAAACACTACCAAAGTTAGAAAGTTGGATTTAGCCTTGCCATGGGGAGTTGCCATCGGAAAGACAGGGCTAAAGAGTCATTGTGGGAAACATACACTCTCAATCTGAACCAGAGAGAACTGAACCAGTTCAGTGAACACCAGTGATAATTTAGATACTGATAACATGTGTCAGATGACGAGTTGATACTATGGCTGAATTTCGCTGATTTATTTGTGATTCCCACTGAATGTCGAGAACTCCACTGCAATAAGCCTGTTGTTCCCAGTTAAATTTTCTTGATTTACCAGTTGGTAGTAGCTTATCAGCCGACTTTCAGTGAATATTGTTTCACTGGTTCATATCACTGATTCGGGTTAGAGTGTACTCGTACGTCCCTGTGAAGGAAGGGATTTAAAGGCCCGATGATAAGTTGAAGGAGAGTAGTGATGTCAAGGCTGGTGACACGGTTTCGTGTGTGTGTGTATATATATATAGGTAATCATTAACATTTATATGACTGCCATTAAAAAAATTGACCCACTTCAAACGTAATAGTTAGCATGGGGTGCTGTAGTATTTATTCTTTGCTATATTTGGTAGTAATCAGTTGATAGTTTCCCTACATACGATAAAAAACTTTATTTTGTAATGTATTTCAAAATGGTGAACAAAACAGGCTATGTACTAACACATCTATAGCTTGTAGCCGACACTTTCAGCACACCAAGTATGGTCGAAATTGGTTGAACGGTGTGGTATAATTACCGAACTAACCTAAAATAGTTATATGAACACCATGATGAAAATAAGTCTTATACATTTAAATCGCAAATGTTGGCGTCGTAAACCATAGAGTTAGTTACCTGCAAAATTTGGTGGGAATCGATTGCATAGTTTCCGAGATATGATATTTGTTTTCATGTACTTAGTGGAAATTGCGTCCTAAGTATCAAAATGGCGCCAATTTCAAAACTAAGCGCACCGCGTGGAACCATGTGACAATTACTAATACTGGTGTTCTCGGAATCAGTTTTAGTTGGCAATTTTTATAGAGAGAAAATTGAGTTGTATTTAGACACGCGTCATAATTTCAACTTCATTTGCACAGCATACAAATATGAGGTCAGCACTTAAATTCACGTCCAGGCGATGGAAATACTGCACTGCACGCCTTGCTCGTAGAGGCGATGAGGCAGGTCTTGAGTGACCAAGAGTCGGCCTTAGAGCTCCCGGGTTTCCAGAACTCGTAGGTGCAAAATATCTGCGGTTAGCCGGATCCCGTAAGGATGTGCCGAGTTTGCTGAAATTCGATTCTCGCTTCCGAAAGTTACTAATTGGCACATATATTCCCAGACAGAAATTCGTATGGTTTCATAAGTTTATCTTTCCACGGAAAGTATGCTAATAATTTACAAAAAAAAATGCTCACCACTAAAAGTCTAATATAGGCTTTTCTCGGTTAACTGGGCACTTTTAAAGGCCCTGCTTATGATCAGCTTTTACTTCTCATTGTGTATCCTTCCGCCACATGGACCTTATCACTTTATTCATGCTCCATCCAAATAAAATAGCTAAATATGTCACAATGGAACTATGTTAGTTATAGCCATATTTCACGGTAAATTTTTATTTCATTAAATAAAAGAAAATTATGTAAAGACCACATAAGCGTAAATATTTGTAGTCAAGTAATTAGAGTTTTCAAAATATAGCACCCCAAAAGAAGAACATTTCGGAATATGGGAGTTGAAGTTTCTATGGTCCTAAATAACTTTGCCAAATAAAACACATATCATAAGATATATATCATATACACAAGTTAATTAAGTATCATGGATATTTAACACAGGTAATAGGTTACTAGTATTCTGAATCTCTTTTAATATCAGTATTGATGTTTTTGCCAAAACATTTATATTCGTTCAAGAGAAACTAATAAATAATATTATTAGCGTGTGATACATGTCATATTTAGGAAACGTATATGGGATGACTTTTCATACACCCTTAAGGGTTCCTGCTAACCATAGCTGTTTTGCACCTACAAGTCCTCGAAAAGCGGGAGCCCTAAGAGCGAATCTTGCTCATTCTCCATTTGCCTCATCGCCTCTACTGGCGTGCAGTCTTTCCGTCAGCGACTCGCCTGGAAGTGACTTTAAGCGGTACCCTATATTTTCATGCTGTGTTAATGAAGATGAAAGTATGACGTGTGTCTAAAGACAACTCAAGTTTCTGTAAATAACATTGGCAGCTAAAACTGATTATGAGAACAACATAATTAGTCATTTTTTCTAGCCCAAAAAAAATAATCCTTGCGAGTTGAAACGAAAACTTGAACATTTCATTTGGGAAAGCCCTGCTTAAGATATGCTTACATGCACATTGTGTATTCTTCCGCCTTGTGTGAAATTATCACTTTATTCATGCGTAGGTGGAGTGAAACTGTGAAAATATCAGAAAAGTAATTATTTAAAAAAATCTTCTCATTTTTGCACTTCGCTGCATAAAAAAAAAAAACAGAAAACGAATGAAATAATATAAGTTATTACAAATGGTTGCCTAACACTTTGTATTCGACGTTAAAATACGGAACTACTTTCCCTCTACGTTACCAACTTTACTGGGCGCATGCTACTCAGTACGCCCATCAAAATATATGTAGGTAGGAGCAGTGACTTCTTTCTAAGGTTGATTTCAAATGTACAATTCTACTAAACATCTTGTTATGAAAACCCTTTCGAGTTTTCTAAACATAATAATTTATCGTAGTAAAGACACGCCTCATGCCCCAGGCAGTTCCTAAGGGTGTTGCAAGGCGTGGGCCGAGGCGTGCTCGTGGGGGCAGTGTTGAGTAAAGCAGGAATCACATAGCTCCGACAAACCCAATACACGACCCGACGAAAACAGCGGCAACAACACGACAATGAAAGTTTCGCTGTGACTGCTTGAATCACAGCACGACACGACAGAACCGACACGACGCTCTCGTGCATTTCACCTAACTATTCAGGTATGCGCTGATGGTGGTTTCAAAGGCGGTGGGCAGATGGGAAATTTTTGAATACATGGTGGTGACCTAGTGTTTTCGTTAACGCATGCAAACGTAAAATTATTATTTTTAAGAGTTAAAAAACAGGAATTTTCAAAATTCTACTTCTTTTAAGCTGCGTATTTGCCAATGTAGGGAAAGCCTGCCGTACAATTTCATTTTGCAAGGTTGTACACTCCGTGGGTTGTGCCGCACGACATGACGAAAATATAAATCACATCTAATCCAAAATTGCTGGTCGGACGGCAGCACTTGTCGGGCTTACGTCAGATCTATCTTGTATTTCATTGGTTGTTTAATTTTAAGTGTCGTGTCGGGGGTTGTGTCGTGCTTGTCTGAGCTATGTGATTCCAGCATAAACCGTGACGGCAAATTCAGGTCACGGCAGGCCGGGTGGCTTGACTGTGAAAATGAAGAATCCATGGATTAAAGATGAGGTAGACCGATCTCGCTGGCTGCGCACAACCAATCTCCGTGTCCCAACATTGAACTGGTTTTCTGCCAATACGGCTAGCAAAAATGGCGTGGATTGGGTTTGAGGTTATAACACTGTTTAGTAAACAAGTGCTTTTTAGATGTTTTTATACTTCCTCTGATCAATTTGTAACGCTTTTTGATTGCATTCAATCTGGTATAAGTATTTTATTAATATAATAGGGCTTGCCATTTAAAAATTAAGATGTAAACAAACACGTTCATTAATGTTAACCATGTGACTTTGACAGTTGAGTAGGTTTGGGATAGGTCAATGTTGGGTACATGCGCAGAAGACGAATAAGCGGTCTACCTCATATTTAGTAAATGGGAGAATCAGCACATCGCCCGGCGACCCCATGGCAGAGACGCCCAACAACGAGATTATTCAAGGAGGTAATCACGGAAGAGGGGCGTCTTTTCTTCCTGTCGAGCAGCGAGGCGTCCACGGGCCGTCGCGACGCTGGTCTCCGGCTGAGCTGCCCCCAGCTCGTTCGACGATGTTATGGTCCGGTCAAGCCATGCCCATGGCACTGGCTAGAGCGCGACACCCCACGCACGAGAACACGACACACCGCTGCGATCAGGGCGAGGTCACAAGCTGAGCGACGTTTGGAAGACAGCGTCCTAGTTTGCAAACGACGCCGACTATTAAACACCGGAGAGGACATGAAACGAGGTATGACGTCAGCCAGCGGCCGCGGGGGTCAAGAGGACCGCAGAAGGACGTGCCGAGGACCATTACTACCTCCGGCCATCAAGACTAAGCTCACAAAGTCCAATAGCTTCAGAGACTAGCTATTTATTAATAACGTGGCTTCTGCTTAGTTGGTTATCATTATCATAAGCGGCTCCCCCACTTTACAACACTTAATATTGTAGAGAGTTGTAATAACTATCCCTTACTTGCGTTTTATGTAAAGACGTTAAAGTTAACCCAGTCACGTCAATTAGAGCTACGCCTTCCCAATCCAGTTAGTCACTATCGTTTATATTGCTGTTTGGTTTGCGACAAAGGTCGAGGCCAGAATAACGACAGTCTAGGACTATTGCAGATCTTGGCGCAACTCAAAAATTGAACTAAAATTCACGCAAATTTCTCACTTTCAAGCATCAATTTTTCAATCTTTTCTTCAAACATGATTCATCTCGTTAATCCCACCCCCAAAAGTAAGATAATTTGACCCAAATCTTCATTCTCAATTAAGTGCATTTTTAAAAATCATACTTTGTTCACTCTTTGATCAGTGGTCCATTTTCAGGGTGAATGAGGCTGAAATTGTGGTCAATAAGGCAAATATTTACTTTAAATTTGAAAGCCAAATCAATTAGTAAAAATAATATCACAAGAAAATTATGAAAAATTATTGGAATTTCATCAAAAATATGATGATTTAGCTGGAAAATGAGTCTTTAGAGAACCACACACAAAGAGTGAACACAGGTTGAAAACTGATTTTGATTTTGAGCTCAAATGTGATTGATTTTGAGTTGCGCTTTGAAATATTTGTCGGCGAATTAGAAATTTGTTTGAATTTAGCTTGAAATTGGATAAATTTTAGTTAAATTATTGTGTTGCACCAAGATCTGCAATAGTCCTCTACTAACGACGATTCTGAAAATGCGTGTCTACGGACATGGAGGGTGAGTGACGTTGAGCGACGACGGGCTACGCAGTTAACAAAAGTAAGCGTCCGGCGTGGCAGGTCTTCGAAGTGAATTAGAGTGAGCCTCGCGTAGGAATAGTTAGTTCTCTGTTGAACTGTTAGGACAGTCAGCTGAGTTAGGAAAGGTAGTGATTAGAGTCATTCTGCATATCTTCAAAAATCTGTGTTGGTATGTGTCATGTTGATTTCTTTTCATATAACATACTAAACCTAGATCAATTTGCATATTTCGCTAGCCCTGAATCGGCTCTCAAGACCTCGATACTAAGGGACTCGCAAATCTCTCCACTCCACTAACCCTGAGTTAGTCCCAATTTTCAATTAAGAGTGTAAATAAAAATATCTACAACGATCTGCAACACATTTCATGTACCAGCCAGGAAGAAACCTTAAGTCTGACCAGCATACTTATTATTATCGATTATAATGTATTATATCGATTATAACAGATAGTCACTTGATTGTTGCTTCATTCATGTTGATCCTGAGGCAGGGGGAATTTTTTTTTCGTAGTAGGTAAAAATAAGCAGATAAAAATACGTCTAGAGATTACAAATCAATAGGGCGAATAGTAAAAAATTCCTTATGTAATTAGTAAAACTAATTTTCCATTTATGTCATCATTAAATTTTGCTTTCATTAAAATATACGTCAGAAATTGAAACCAGTGAAACTCGTGATCTTGAACATTATGCATAGAGTTCCTGCAATTATGACAAGGGAGAGCGTTATATTTCACACCACATATGTGTATGTGTTTCTTTTTTCTTCGCAAGTATCTGTTCTCTGAAATTTGAGCAAACGTGCCGATTATTTCTAACATGACGGGACCGGTAGCACAATGCGTTCAGCCTCACTGCGCACCGCAGCAGAGACAGCAACGATCGCGGAACGGGCGAGCTACTGAATATGTTATGGCCACGCGTGAGCAGCGACTGGGCGCCAATTTCAAACGTACGCGACACGGCGTTTCAAGAACCCGGCGAGCGAACGTGACAACGACTGTTCGCGGTAAACTGAGCACTTTTGAAAATCAACATTAGAAGAAAAAAATTGGTTTTGGCTGTATTGGGGACACGGCCGTTTGTTTTGCGTGAATACGTCTACGTTGACGCGCTCGGACGCCTTGATGTTTATTTTACGTTCCCGGCACCGCTTCACTCGATCATATGGTTTTTTATGGGTATCACTGGATTGATTTCGAGTTACTCTTTCCAAACCGTATACGATTTTTGTATTTCGACATGGTTTTTTTTTTTTTTTTTTTACTAGTATAGGCCGATATTGTGTTAAGTTTTCTTAATTTTTTACACTAAACACATACAATATCACCATAACCACGCCAGACAAAATGTTTTTGTACACGTAATCGATTGAACTTGACGAGAGCTGTTGATTGAAACTTAAACTAGCGTCGTAGCATCTCCTAGTCAAGAGTTATACAACGCGTAATTTATGAGACGCGTCAAAACGAACTGAAAATTGCATTCCCCCCACCCCCTCCCGTGCGATACTTCGCAATCCTCACTCAACGTAACATATTCTTTGATCCTTTGGCAATCGAATGGTGTAATTGAATTTTGAATGCTGACAATAATTTCGGAGTTGCAATGCTAAACTGTATCCCCCGATTTGGTTATCATCGGATTTTCTGGATTGCCTCCCACTATGGTTGCAAATTTAAAAACGTATTCACGTCAAAAGTCACTGTTCCTAGCTGCATACATTTTAACGAGCGTACTGAGGGACATGCGCCCAGTAAAGTTTGTAACGATGGAAGAGAAAGCAGTTCCATATCTTTACGCCAGATAAAAATTGTCAGGTAACAATTTACAATAACTTAAATGCACTTCCTGTTTTTCTTAATGCATCGAAGTGTAAAAATGAGCAGATTTGTAAAATATTAACTTTACTAATAATTTTACAATCTCTTTTGGCCGACGCACGAATAAAGTCGTAAGGCTTATAGCAATGTTCATTTTACATAAGGCGGAAGAATACACAACGTGCATACAATTGTATCTTAAAGCAGGGCTCTCAAAAGTTCTCATTTTACTGTGAACGGACTAAAAAGAACGAAATAACCTTAACCGACTGTTAACTTGAATCGACTCGCCAACATACCATAGGAAATAAGTTTTGTTTGGGCGTACAACGCGTTTGTTTTGTGCACAAATATATAGAGTCGATTGAACGAAACATTTTGCTCTGAACAGAATTCGCTAGCCCATCTAAGAGGTTTCGGCAAATCAACGGTAAGCAGATTGTTCCTGATGAACTGTGAAACAATTTGCGCTGTGTCTCCTCTGTACTTCGACCACCTCTTTTATATCGATTCTCATGGTCATCTCAACCCAGAAGTGGAGGTGGGGGAAGCCGTCTGCATGCTTCTCCAAAGGAAGACAGTAAAAGGAGACGGAGAAGAGAAGCACGAGCAGATCAAAGAATTGGCTGGAATTTTTCTTTTTCCTCACATGATCAGTCCCCTTATTTACAGTAGGTGGGGGAACTGGTTCTGCACTCCCACACACACACACACACACACACACACACACTCTGTCTCTCTCTCTCTCTCTGTCTGTCTGTCTCTCTCTCTCTCCCCTGTCTGTCTGTCTCTCTCTCTCTCTCTCTCTCTCTCTCTTATATATATATATATATATATATATCATATGTTCCACATAAGGCGATTCCTCATTCTAAATGAGAGGAAAACAAATACACGTGTCATATTCTTCAGTGATAGCTGAGAGAAGTATGTTCACTTAGTGAAAAAATGTTTTGAAATTGATTTGTTAGAAAATATTGTAAACTATGTGGCATGTTCTAATGAAACCCGCTCGAGATGAGCAGCCATTCGACAAGGAAGAAAGGTAAGACGATGCATAAGCACTTAGTAAAGAGTATTATTTTTATATAATATTACTGCAAATAGTTTTTCTCAGCAGTAGCTCATAGCTTTGAGGACAACTTCCCATAGTTACTTTAAGTAACGAATTCCGCCTGCGAAGTAAATTTTCCTCTTACCGCTTAGAAACCATTTCTCGACTGCAAATGTCTTCCTCGCAGGAGTTGTATCTTGTCATTATGGAATTTCTTTAACGGTTCGAAAAGATGGCGATGGCGTAGCGGTTAGACTACCCACCTCCCACCAAAGCGAAAAGGTTTCGATTCCCTGCGGGGTTCTCCCCCGGATTTTCGCATGCGGGACTCGTGCCGGACGATGCCTCTTGCGGCGGGTTTTTTCTCGGGTTCTCCAGTTTCCCCCCCCCTTACATTCCGGTGCTGCGCCATACTCACCTCGCTTCGCCCTCATCTGCCTTTAAAGACCTCGACATTCTCTTCACTCACTGACGTGCTGATAAATCTGACCTATAGGTAGTAGATTCATGAACCTGCCGCATCTTACTACATAGTGCTTAAAACAACAGCCTTACAGACATGCTACCGTGCTTCATGGAGAATGACTCCTGAAGACAAAATGCCGAGTGGCTTGTTTTTGATAGCATCATGCTGGTTATCGAGTGCTTGTTTGTATTGGCAGTTCACGGTAAAATGAGCACTTTTGAAAGCCCTGCTTAAGGTCTACTTGTATACACGTTGTGTATTCCTCCGCCTTATGTAAAATTAACATTTCCACGGGCCTCATCGCTTTATTCATGCGTCGGTCAGATGAAACTGTGAAATTATCAAGTAAGTAAATACTTTACAAATCTGGTAAATTTTACACTTCGATGCATTAAAAAAAAAAAAAAACAGAAAGGGAAAGAATTAATGTTAAGCTATCACAAATGGTTACATAAGAATTTTTATTCGACGTTCAGAAACACTATTACTTCCCATCCATGGTTACCAACTTTACGGGGCGAATGTCAGTCATTGTGCCCATTAAAATATACGCATGCAGGGGCAGTGACTGTTTTCTTATGTTCATTTCTAAAGTGCTCACTTTATTGTGAACAGTCTTTACCACTGGGCACCAGTCTTGCCTTTGGTAGGTACTTACGGGTCCCGACTACTCGAGCAATTATCCCGCAAAGGCGATAAGGGTGTACTTGCTACGCGCATCTTGTGCCGTATCGCCGCTACGAGCAAGTCTCTTGAGTTGGCGTGCAGTGTTCTCGTCGTTGTGAGTGCACACTTGGTACTTCAAGATATGAGCCTGATATTTTATTGGTGGAAAGAGTGCTTCGTAGAACCGTTTTTTTGAGTGTGTTGGAGTGCTAAAAATAGGTGTTCATTATGTGCGCGATGTCTTTATAATGTTAATATAAACCACTTCTATCGTTTATCGCATGGAGAATTGATCGAAGTATAATCAGGTTCCTTCGGCATATATTTCCCGCATCTATAGTTTTTAAGCTGGTTGTTTATGCAAATGTCTAGTAACTGGATGTGAAATAATTTTTGCAATTGATTTTATGTGCATCCATTTGTCACAAGCTTTTATGGCTGAATCTGACGTAAGTAAAGTTAATTATAAAATTTATACGATACATTATTACTACGATATTATTATAATGACCACAGTAAATATTATGATGATGTTTCTTGAAGATTTTCTTGCAAATTCTGCATTCCGAAGCATCCAAAATGGAAATGCACTTAAATTTGGTTAAAATTGCGGACTCTTTCGATTGATTAATATTTTACATTAAAAAAATATATTTTAGTAAAATATTTTATAATGTTGCAAAACATATACGTTTTTCTTTCTTATACTTAATAAATAACACTGTTCTGACAATTTTTATGGCATCTGTACTAATTTTATACGAGTTCTTCACATTGTACAATCAGGTGCAGTGCTCCATATGTAATTGCTTCACCTCGACCTTAAGAATCTCGTAAAAAATTTTCGTTTTTTAAGCACCTTGTAACGCAGTTCAAACCCCGAGACGGCGGGCCCTTCAGAAATCAGTAAGATGGGTCCCTACATGCCGAAAAATGCAGTCATCATAATCCTCCCAGCTATCTGCTGCGTTATGATTTACTTTTTTTTTTTTGGACGAGACGGCTACCAAACGTACTCACTTTCTGGATTTAAAATGGCGACGCCAATTTCGCCTTCAGTTAAAAAGCGCCGCAGCAATTTTTTCCTCTCGTTGCTTTTACGTATGAAACTCCGCAATCTGGGGATCATTCGCTGTTACTTGTGATGTTTCGTCATAATGCACTATAGACATGAAATATTAAGAACGGTTCCAAATAAGTGAAAATCAATACAAATTCCTTCGCCGGTGATACCTGCCGTATAACTGTTCGGTTTGATGGCTGGACTCCACTAATTTATGGTAACGGCTGAGTTTCGAAAATTACACTACCGTAAGTCGTTGGTACCCAGTTCAACTGAGCTGCCTGATTCACCAATCGACTAAACATGAGGGAGACCGCTTCTTCGCCTTCTGCGCGTGCACCCAACATTGACCTACCCCAAAGCAACACAACTTTCCAAGTCACATGGTCAACAGTAACGAACGTGTTTGTTTATGTCTTAATTTTTTAGTCACGAGCACTTTTATGTTAATAAAAAACTTCTACTAATTTGAATTTAAGCAAACTGCATTAAGAATTGGTTACAAGAAATTTATAAACATCTCAAAGTAATACTTGCTTACATAACAATTTCTTAACCTCAAATCCAATCCAAGCCATTTTTGATAGTCGTGTTGGCAGAAAAGCAGTTCAATGTTAGGACAGCCAGCGAAATCGGTCTACCTCATCTATAGTCTATGGATTCGGAAATCTGTAGTAGCTTATCAACCGACTTCCAGTGAATGGTATTTCACCGACTGAAACCACCGTATCGGGATTAGAAAGCACTAAGTATCCACCGATATTAAAGTTCGTGGGATTCCAGCTTGTTGCAGACAATGTTCTGTACACAGCCTCCAACGATAAAGCCGAACTCACTTGCCGAATCACGAATGTTTGGCCGTTTGTACTGTCGCCGTCCACAATTAGAATGAGTGAGTGAGTGAGTGAAAAGATTTGGGCGGCTCTTAACCGCGAGGTCTTGAGAGCCCCGGCAAGGGTGATCGAGGTGAGCATGGAGCAGCGCCGGAATGAAAGGGCGGGGGGGAAACGGGAGATCCCCGAGAAAACCTCGTCGACCAGCGGCATCGTCCGGCACGCTCCCCACATGCGAAAATCCGGCATTGGTCCGGCCGGGGATCGAACCCGGTTCGCCTTGGTGGGAGGCGAGCAGGCTAACCACTCCGGAATTAGAAAATTCGGTGACGATGTTGTGCGCTTGGCCGAGACGCGATGGAACCATCATCGTTCCATCATGATCCTCCTGGGACATTCGTAACCATCCAGTCACGATCGTTTTTGAAACGCACTTATACCGTGTATATAAAGGCTGTTCAGGATAATGTGAGCACTTTTGAAATCTACCTTAGATAAAAGTCACTGCCCCTGCCTGCATATATTTTAACGGGCGCACTGAGTGACATAAGGTTGGTAAGGATGAATGGAAGTTCCATATCTTAGCGTCTAATAAAATGTGTCAAGTAACAATTTACGATAACTTTAATAATTTCTTTCCCTTTCCGGTTTTATATGCTGCATCGAAATGTAAAAGTATCGAAATTGGTAAAATATTTACTTTTCTAATGATTTCACAGTTTCACTTGACCGACGCATGAATAAATTGATGAGGCCCATCATAATGTTAATTTTACGCAAGGCGGAGGGATACACAACGTGTATACAAGTAGATCTTAACCAGGGCTTTCAAAAGTCCTCATTTTACTGTAAATTGCCTATAGCTACTGTTTTATCAAGAAAATTCCGCTGTCTCACATAACTGCGGTGGTGTATTTGTCAGACTACACTCCTCCCTTCTCAACGGTGGGTTCGCCGCCTGTGTTGTTGCATGTGAGAAACGTGGCGGACCTTTCCATTGGCTGGTAGGTTTCCTCGGAGCACTGCCAATGTTCCCCGCCCTAGCATTCAACCGCTGCGACGTCTTGTCCTCACCTCACACTCACCGGGGATATTTCCCTCACTGATGAGCGTCGACTAAAATCTCTCATCTCCACTCTATTGTGGTTAGACTGCTTGCCTCTCGCGACTGGGCGAACCGGTTCGATCCCCGACGGGGTCACTTCTGAGATTCTTACAAAGTGAGAATCGTGCCAGACTGTGTTACTGGTGGCCGGTTTTCTCGGGATCTCCCGTTTTCCCCGCGCTTTGCATTCTGACGCTGCCCCGTGCTCATCTCACAACCCCCGTCGGCTTTCAAGACTTCTCTTTTTAGAGCAGCCCAACATCTTCCCACTCTTTACTGTCTTGCGCCCCTCAGAAGTCGAATTCCGAATTACCGCTCGCTGATTCTCCTTCGACGAGTTAGCTACCCCATCTGGCATCTTTCAGGTAAATGCCATGCGTCTATAGGCTGTTCACGGTAAAATGAGCACTTCTGAAAACTCTAATTAAGATCTACCTTTATGACGTTATGTATTCCTCCCCTTCTGTAAAATTAACATTGCCATAGACCTAACCACGTTATTCATGCGTCGGTCAGGTGGAACTGTGGAATGATTAGAAAAATGGAAATGTTACAAATGAGGTCATTTTTACACTTCGATGCATTAAAAAAAAAACAGAAAGCGAAAGAGATCATTTATGTTATTACAGATGGTTGCCTAAACTATTTATTCGACTTTAAAATATGGAACTATTTTTCATCCATCATTACCTACTTTACTGGGCGCATGTCACTCATGGCGCACGTTTAAATAAATGCAGGCAGAGGCAGTGACTTTTTTCCAAGGTTGATTTCTAAAGTGCTCGCAGCCTTTAATAATGGAGCCTATGGAAACTTTAATAACATTTCTCAAGCATCGTATACTGGATGTTCGGAATTGTAGGGCATAATTTCTTAAAGGGCGATAGGGCTCACGGAGACAAACTTTTTTACTGTGGGGGAACATGTGTCCTGAAACCTCCCCGTACCGAGATACAGTGCATCGAACTATGCGCACTCCGTTTGAATTTGGCGCCCTTCCTTGGGGCAATCACGCTCGGGCCGAGTGGAGTACACTTGGCGTGGTTCAAAGCAAGGTGGAGCGAGCCAAGCTGGCCTTCTCCTCGTGTTGTGATTGATTCACTGTGGTTCGCGGGAACACCTCGCCTGAGATCCTAGCCGCCTGCCCTGAAGTTCGCTTGGTGTCTTCGACATAGTGCATAACAACGCAGTCTTATGCTAAAATTTATCGTTTACACTGAAAAGATTATTTTCTGGTGACCACAAAATTATTTTGTTGGTATTCACCCTGACAAATTTTTTGTGGCGTACACAAAATTTTTTGGCAGCTACAAAATTGTTTGTGCACACCACAAAACATTTGGCAGTGTGAATACCAACAAAATACAAAATATTTTTTGTGGCCACCACAAATTTTTTTTTTTCAGTGTACGTGTCATTATTTCAGTTTCAGAGGTGTACGTGGGAATTTTTAACTATAAAAAATTTACGATTTTCTAGTTGTTTAATACTTTCTATCTGATTTTCACTGAGTGTAATTTCCTACTCTTAAAAATGTAGAAAGTTACTGATTAAATATAAATACGTTACTGACTTTTTTACCACGGTTAAAATGAAGCACAAAAATGTTAACCCGTAAAATGTAAATTTCCTATAATCTTACAATGTCAGTGATTACTCTGAATACGAAATTATCGCAAGAAAACGAATAATTTCTACAAGAGAGGTGAATCCGAACCTCAACGCCCGCTTGAAAGTCGTAGGGCGTCACTTCGAACAGGTCCTCGTTACGCTGGCGTGAAGGCGCCATCAAGTACATCGTCGCCTGGACACGCCCTCTCGCATTATGTGTAGGATCCGGGACAGGGTCTGCGGCACAGCCGAGTCTAATCATTGCCGGAAGCTCGGAGCCGGGGGTAGACCGGGTCCTTGTGAGGGCCCGCCACCACTCAGAAGGTATTCATGTTCGATGTGGAGGGACGCAGAAGCTAGCCCTCCCCTTACTGAACCACCACACCATTCGAAATATTTTAGTCCAGCTGCGTTTGTTTTAAGGAATGCTGAGTTTCCCCAGCAAACCCTGGTTCCCAAAACTGTCCGCCCTTCCCCTTCCCCCCGAGCCATTGCCTGCACAGGTCCGTGGTAGGAGGTTACAGTGATGCTGTTACCTGATGAATGCCACCATAATTTCGGTAATTTAGAAACATGCGTGTTAAGTTATAGACTGGACGAGAGTTTGTTAAACTCCCGGCCAGTCTTTTCCTCGTAAATGCGGAAGCTAAGCCGAAGCAATCACGTGAAAATTTACTAGCGCGAGGTCTGCAGTGAAATGAGGTGAGGTGATTGTGTACATGAGTTGGCAATCGTCCTAAAACAATTGTTCAGTTGATTATTCTGTGTTACAATCGATCTTTCTCGATTTCCTGAGGCGCTGTTAGTACCCAGTCCTAAGACAGGCTGGAAAAGTACGGTGGCAGCACATTTATAATATATTATAGGTAAAGTAAGAAGTTTTTATCTGTAATTTCAATAATATTAAGAGTTGTCATGGTAAAAATTTAAATCAGACGTGGTATTTGCATTTTACTTGAGCTTCACGTAAAAGGGCGTGCCTTGCCAAATTAGCGTTAGCGGGAATCCTCACTACTAACCAGGAATAAGGGCAGATTGCACCATGCAACGCCGATATTAGAACAATACTGAATGGCGGAGGTCGTCTTTCCTCCTCTTGACGCCTGTCGCGATGAAACGTACCACAGAGACGAGCTGGGCCGTTCGCCGTAACCGCTATGTACAGAGTGAGTCCTTTAAAAGAGGCCCCGTGGGACATGTGTGTAACGGAGCGAGGGAATGAGGAAATCCAGACCAGTGTGACAACAAAATACCTAAAGGCTGTTCACAATAAAGTTAGCACTTTATAAATGAACCTGAAAAAAAAAAGTCACTGCCCCTGCCTGCACTGAACGACATTCGCCCGGTAAGGTTGGTAACGATGGCTGGAAAGCAGTTCCATATTTTAACGTTGAATAAAAAGTGTTAGGTAACCCTTTTGTTATAACTTAAAATTATTTCGTACGCTTTATGTTTTTTTTTTTAACTCATTGAAGAGTAAAAATTAGCATATTTGTAAAGTATTTACTTTCTTGATAATTTCACAATTTCACTTAACCGACGCATGAATAAGGTGCTGAGGCCCATTACAATGTTAATTTTACATAAGGCGGATGAACACACAACGTACATACAAGTAGATCAAAAGCAGGGCTTTCAAAAGGGCTCATTTTGCCGTGAACAGCCTATAGAATAGATGTTGGAAGTGGCCGCCATTGACTTTTCAAACACACACGTACGTAACGGAAATTAATTGATATAAATTTTTAAATACCATATAAAGCAATATTTTATTATTTTTA
Organism: Dryococelus australis; assembly: GCA_029891345.1. Lineage (NCBI taxonomy): Eukaryota > Metazoa > Arthropoda > Insecta > Phasmatodea > Phasmatidae > Dryococelus > Dryococelus australis. The sequence goes on along the minus strand of CM056995.1, from coordinate 32,338,405 downwards.
CTATTGCACAAAAAAGGAGCTCGCGTTTCCAAACGTAAGAGTCAATCTTCACGAAAGATATTTCATTATACCGTTACATAAACAAACATATGGAAACAAAAGACACGCCAAAACCAAACACTGCACACACCACACAGCCTTGTAAATATCTCGGGATGAACGAGTGACAAACCGTGCTAGTTTAGAAGGCTGTAAGTTCATTTCATCCGTTCCTCCGTCAAAGGTATCTCCGACGGACGGAGATAATTAAGGGGAATGGCGCACGAAAACCGTATATTTACATAATTTGTGTCACAACTTGTTTCACAGAGGATTTTTTAGAAATTTTCTGCTCGACAAGACGTAAATAACAGTTTAGAACACCTTCTGACTTAGTTACGAATTCACTGCGTTCGTTATTCTCGGAGCACTGATTGAATATCCCACGGGGCCTCTTTTAAAGTACTCATCCTATACAACAGCCTCTGGACTAAACGCATACCCTCCCGATCATTCAGTGCATCTTGTAATTCTAATTTTCTGTTAATACAATAATAACCCGGCTTTGTTCCAGGCAGTCTTAAAGTCAATCAAACCCCCAGTGCTCTACCATAAGCTGCAGCCCCTATCATGAGTCACGACCATAAAACCCATAACCGTTCCTTGTGCGGAGTAACAGAAATGTTACTTCGTGACATCCTGTAAAGGTGAGCCATGCTTCGCACCTCTTTGCTTGTTTACGCAGTGCGATCGGCTGTTTGACGTCGCGCGCGGAGATTGGGGACTGTAGTCTGCTGTCCGCTTGCAGGCAGACTCCACTCTGGCCCGCACGTGATTGGCCCAGGCATGCGCCCTGAATTCAAACGGCGCGTACATCTTTCGACACTTGTAGCTCGGTAAGAGGACGTTTAAGGACGCGTGTTCCTTGTGTCGAAATGTTTGTGTCGGCGTGTCCTACCACGCCTTGAAATTGCGGCCAACCATTTCCGAATACCCAGCATTCCCTCCCCATGAACTCTTGACCTTGTTTGTCGTAGGACTCACCGGCAATATTCCATTCGCTGTTGAAAGTCATTGCCGAGTAACTCTCGAGGCAATGGCATATGGTACACTGTAAATAATAATGGGGAAATTACCTGACAAGTGTAGGTAATATTCGCAAACTTGTGAGGGAAACACAGTTCTCGTTACAGGTAAGGTAAAATTACCACACTCTGGAGTAATATTCACTTACATGGTAGTGGAAAATCCCATGCATGGGTTGGAAAACTACCTTACGGCGCGTGCATCTCTTCAGCATTCCAGCTAAAAAAAAAAGGGGGGGCGGATGAAACAAACATTTAACACGCTGATATTCACTGTTGCCGTCAACCTGTCGTCGCGGTGGGCCAGGGTCTGCCCCCTCCATCTCCCATCCCCCCCCCCCCCCCAACGGAAAGTGTCGAGAATTTTAGTGTTGAGGTTTCGGTTACTATTCGTCAGAGGATATTGATAATAAACAAAATTAGCATTACTAGTACTGCGGTTTTTTTAAATATAATTTTATTATACAATATAGTTAATTTTTCCTTAATTGTAAGGGATTTTTCTCCCACTTTTGTTTGATACTTTTCCCGTACGATTGTTATGTAAATTTATACTGCATTTATGAGGTAACATTACCTTACGTGTAAGGGAATTTTACCTCAACATTTTTTTTTTACACTTTAGGTGTGGTAATGTCTGTGCATAATGCGCAGCACACCTATTTCGCTAATTCTAATGCGTCTCCACATTTCGCGAGAACTAGGATGATGATTCATTGTAATAGCTGCAAGTACTACTTCTGCTGTTTCGTTTTTGACGCGCCTACTTCGATTCTGCTGCCGCGGGTGTAGTCTACCAGTCTGGCGAAGTAAGTTTTGCAATAATAGTAAAGCTTTCGTGTTGCTGTAGCATTTTGACGGCGTTCACCATAAATCATATTAATGTCGACCATTTCTTCATTTATGAAATCAATCGTACGTGCCTATGAATAACGGAGAATGTTTGCATGTTTAATAATACACATACTGTACTACATGGAAAATACACCAGTATAATTTATCCTATAACTTTTTGTGCCTCCGTAAACACCTTGTCCGTTCCCTCGCCAAATTTGCGGGCCAATTATCACATCTAGAACGTCTACAGCACAACACGTCCAATTATTTATCACTCCGTTCACGGAACTAGAGCAATAAAGGCGTGTGCATACGTTGAAGACAGCCATGATGAATGCGTCAGGGCGTATTTCGAATTACGCGTGTCCTTTATCCGAGAACAGTCAAATAGTGTATAGACGGTTATTTGGGGGCTTGCCAGTGAGAACACTGATGGGTAGAGCTACTGACTTTTCGCGAAAAAAAAAATTAAATTTGAGTACACGCTGGACTTCGCTACTGTAATCACTCAACAGCAGTTTGTCTACTGCCATTGGTTGCTGTCTGCTTGAGAAGGCGGTTTTCATATTTGAAGGAGCCACTCATAATTCGGCAACATCGGCACGACTCCTACGTGATTCGTGTGCAGACAGTTGACAAGTGTCAGAAAGTAATCCAGCGAATCGATATGGACAAACGACTCTAGTGTGTTTTGAAACATAACTTGTCTTGAAATCTTTCCGCGAAATTTCGCTACCCCTACTGATGGGTTACCATTTATTATTATGGATTCGCTCTTCATATCTTACAAATTGCGTGCGCAATTAAACAACTGGTTACATCATACGATGTGCCACGCGACGTAATGTGATATTCATGTGTCGTAATTTGTACGGTAATATGGGCTGGGATGTTATCAGAGATGAAAAAGTTATCTGGACCACCAAGGGTGAGTCTCCCCATTATCTGGTACGCATTTACAGTGTATTTTAAACATTTTTATGTCGCTAATGATTATTTTTTTGAAATACTATGTATTTTTATAAGGTTATATTAGTAGTAAAAATGTTTTTCAAAAAGTATGTCACTATAATTATTTTCTTTGGTTACTGGCATTCTTGACATATTGAGAACTTGATTAGGGTATTCGTATTCTTCTGGTTACTGGCATTCTTGACATATTGAGAACTTGATTAGGGTATTCGTATTTTCTTTGGTTACTGGCATTCTTGACATATTGAGAACTTGATTAGGTATTCGTATTTTCTTTGGTTACTGGCATTCTTGACATATTGAGAACTTGATTAGGGTATTCGTATTTTCTTTGGTTACTGGCATTCTTGACATATTGAGAACTTGATTAGGGTATTCGTATTTTCTTTGGTTACTGGCATTCTTGACATATTGAGAACTTGATTAGGGTATTCGTATTTTCTTTGGTTACTGCATTCTTGACATATTGAGAACTTGATTAGGGTATTCGTATTTTCTTTGGTTACTGGCATTCTTGACATATTGAGAACTTGATTAGGGTATTCGTATTTTCTTTGGTTACTGGCATTCTTGACATATTGAGAACTTGATTAGGGTATTCGTACAGTGTCTAAGACAATGTGTGATAACAGTTCGACATTAATGGATACATAATTAATACTTGCATTTTGATTCGGTTTTAGCTGTTTTCACTGCTTCGGTAGTAACAAAAAGCCTGCCTTAAATAGAAAATTAAATTGTAAATATTCTGTGATAAATTATTGTTCATTATTCTATTAAAATGTAATAATTTTTTTTTTTTCAGAACATCAGCCAAAAATATTGCACCGGTACGGCTCGAACGCACCGGCCAACGAAGCAGTGCGACATGGTTAACATCCACAAACACACGAACGATGCGTGCCACAAGCGGTCGCACGTAGTCTGATGTCAAAAAAGGCAACGCTCCGTTCGTGCGGACTCACGTTGAACTGCCACACGAGGGTGTTCGATATGGTTACACGGTCCGCACTCACCGCGCGTTCCAGATGCCTGTCCTCGGGTACGTAGGCTTCCCGCACGTCACTCATCGGCCCACGGCCACAGTGGCTGAGCGGTTAGCCTACTCGCCTCCCACCAAGGCGACACGGGTTCAATCCCCGGCCGGGTCACTCCGGATTCTCGCGCGTGGGAATCGTGCCTGCACGATGCCGTTGGTCGGCGGGTTTCCTCGGGATCTCCCGTTTCCACCGCCCTTTCATTCTGGCGCTGCTGCATACTCACCTCGACCACCCTCATCAGCTCTCAAGACCTCGAAGTTAGGAGCCGTCCAAATATCTTCACTCACTCTCAGCGGCCCACTAGTCTCGTATCTGCTTCACTGAGGCTTAGAATTTCTTCCAACGCGAGAACTCTTTACGCTGTAGTATAATCCATAATCCCGACAGTCTGCGATTTTCCCCCACGGTAAAAAAAATAAAGGTGGAAACCTGTTCTTAAGCCCCTGTCATACTGTCAAATTTTTCCGTCTAACTGCTTCCTATAAGTTTGGCCAAATAAAGTTGGACGGCAATGACGTCATCGAAACGTCATAAACGCCGCCATTTTTGTCTGACAAAGTTGGATCGCTTCAGTTTCCATCAAACAATTGAAAATTAGACTGGTTCTAAAATTTATTTTGTGTTTGACGGTCTCAGCCAATCAGAATCGTACACGACAAAAACGGACATCAACAAAGTTAATATAACGAACAATTGCTAGAAACGAAGTAAGTTATGAAGATAATTAATTTATGTAGAAGCTGTCTGGGCATGAGTGCTATTTTAAGTGAATATTACACATAATTTTACGAACTCAGAGGAATTAAATTTCATTGTGCTGGAAACATATCTTATAAATAAAATTTCAATTTAGTAAAGAAACGAAAGTAAATTACAATATTACTTACATTTCTTCCTGTAATGTACCGCACGGGAAAACCAAAGCAATATCTCACTATGAAAATAATTTTTAAATAATATCTCAAATTATATTCTCCCAATAAAAAAATTTGATAGTGTGATACATTTTCAAACACGTTCAAGATTGTTTGATAAAATTTGTTGGAAGGAATAATTATAAATGGGCGTATTTTGTTCTCAAATTTTATTGTCGAATAAAGATGGAGGAAAAAATTTGATCGTGAGACAGGGGCTTAACAATTGGACTCTCCGGCGCGGCATACTCGCTCCGTCTGTGCGCGCGAACGGCGGAGAAACACAACGTCACTACATGTCAGCGGCACCTCGAACTACACCTATGTAGTCCGTTCACAGTTACTGCCATTAAAGTTCTACTTCCAGGATGTTCCTCCGCATTATGCAACATAAGCTTAACCAAGTGTAGAAAACTACACCAAAGGGACAACGCGCCTGAATTCGTACGCATTCAGTCTAACAGTATTTCGCGTAAGAACTATCCCTTGCTAGGCATCACCAACACGCCCATTTTCTCTCTGTTATTATTCATATAAATAAAATTAAAAAAAAAAATGTATATTAACGATAAAGTATAAGCCAAAGTCAGATTGAACTACAAATAATGTAGGCTCTTGTGAAACATGCCGTATTCAGGAAACAACTAAACGCGGCATACGTATATGGTGATGGGAGAGGGGGGGTGATTTTTCTAAGGTTTCATTCAAAATTTGTGAATAAACATTGAATTCACTATACACCGCTTATAAGTGTCGCCATTGGTGCACGTTCCACGCCAACAACCAATCACATCATTGTCCTACCCTGATATACGCATTCCTCCAATATGTCTCCCTCCAGGCACAGCTTTCCGGTGTCGCATTTTTAATGACCAGGAGTGAACTTCTGTGTATTGCACTTCTTCGTTTTTATAACACCCTAAGAAATTATTCGGAAATTTCTCCCCCCCCCCCCCCCCCCCCATACATTCATTGTAGCGTTCGTACATTTGCTCAGGAAACGTGTATATGCTTAGGGAAGTTCCCAACTTTGTATAGAGGAGATACTGAACATTCCTATAACTTCAGATTGGCGTGTGGTATTTTTTTTCCACACAGTCTGTGGGTTAAAATATTCCATTACAGTTTAGGACGTTCACCAGAAAAAAATTTTTTACAGTGCATGTTTGGTCGGTAAATTCTTTGCACGGAATTATTTATGTATTATTTTGAAATCTTTTGACAACAGTTACTATTTGCATATTTTAGGCGTCTGTTACTTTAATATATATGTATTTACTTCTGAGACAAAATATCTCTGGAATGGTAAACGTCCGAAATAAAAGAGAATTTTATTTTAGTAATTTCTCAACACTGTAAGATCCATTCAAAGAATACAGATACCCGTCGTGTGATACTTGCTGCCGATTTTCGCCCTCGAGAACTTGAAATTACGCGCTGCCTCGCTCAGCACACACGACCAAACATTAACGGCGTGTTTGAACTTCGTCGTGCACACGACAAGTCCCTCCCTCATGAAGCAACAGCACACGCGAGCTCATAATTAAGGTATCGTTAACCCTCCCTCGCGAGGGAGCCGCCGTCGTACGTTAAGGGTTGTTGTTTTTTTTTTTTTACGGCGGTGACTCACGCGCAGACGCGAGATCTCAGCGCATGAATAAGGCAAGCTTCTGGAAGAAACCGACAGCTTTGTGGCGTTAGCTCCCGCTGAACGAGGTCGATATTTCCTCGATTTCTCGGCCAAAGCTTCGTCAATTATTTTTCTGCGCTGACAGCACGAAACGAGAAGTTCTCGAATATGCAACTCGGAGTGCATATAGCGACACGCGGAATAAAAAGGTTCCGCCATGACCATAAAATTTATACTAGTGCTTGGCGGAAAACTGCAAATAGCTTAGGGGCTGTGGTGGTACATAGCACAACAATTTCTGTACTTGTTACAAACAATTCTTAGGAAACCACTTGCCAAATAATTTTTTTTGTAACTATACATATATGATAAACTACTTATTTGAGAAAACTTACTAAACTGTTTATGTAGCTCAATATTTACAATAAACTTGAAGTCTACAACACTTGCTAGTAAAAACCCAATATTAATTTCACGTGTTCCCCTCTTGGATTTTCAGAAAATTTAGTTTACATTATCTGTAGTGCTACAATAATGTCTTCGGCAACCAGTTGCAAAAGAATTACTTGTACAAATACAGAATTTTTTTAACGTTGTGTAGTGGTCAGACTGATCGCCTCCCACCAATATGAACCGGATTTTCGCATGCGGGAACCGTGCCGGACGATGCCGTTGGTCGGATGGATGGTTTTCTCGGGGACCTCCTGCTTCCCCCGCCCTTGCATTCCGTCACTGCTGCACACTCGCCTCGCCTCGCCCTCGTGGGATCTCAAGACCTCGATGTTGAAAGCCGCCCAAATATCTCCAATGAGCGAGGTGTGGCGCAGTGGTGACTCACTGGTCTCGCATTCGGGAGGACCCGGGTTGCCCATGGTTCTACCGATATCACTCCAGGCGAATGCCGGGATGGGTCCCTAACAAAGGCCATTACCGCTTCCTTACCCATTTCTTTACCGATCCCTCTTCCCTGTGCAACTTGCATCATCTCTAATGACCTCTCTGTCGACTAGACGTTAAGCCCGAGTACCTACCTGCCAAATCTCTCCACTGACTCACTCGCTCACTACTCGGTATAGCCCTGACCTTGCACACAGCGACTTTGGCTTGTTTCTTGAACTGAAGAAACACTTCTGCGGATAACTGTTCGACGTCGATGACGTAAGGGCAGAATTATCTAACACTAGCATGCAAAAGTTAATGCCAAGATGTATTAATTGCGTGGATAATGGCGGGAAAATATGTAGAAAAACAGATTATGTATTCGTCATTCACTTGTTCATCATGTTTTGAAGTTTTGTGAAATAAACATCACATGGCACATTGTGACCTTCTTATGTTTAATTTGTGCGGCGTCTGTTTCTTCAATCGATGTTCGCTGACTCTGTAATTACCAGCACGTCTTCGAAGAAACTTAGATATTTAGATTTACATTGTGTGGTATTAATATTGGCAACTACTCTCTGTAAAGCTCGTACTTTTTATAAGTTACATTTCAGTTTGCACTTACACCACGTCTCCCTCCACTAATCACACCTCCGTTCTGTTTCCCAGAATAAACAAACCAGTAAAACAAGTTCTGTATATTTACTTAAAAGTGGCAAAACTGTTGGCAAAAATTACAAGCCATCCCAGAAAAAATAAACATGAATATGATCACATACGGTAAGACATGTGCCGAAAGTTCCTGAAATTAAGCCCTGGAATTCCGTAGGTTAATTTACAAAAAGAAACCTGTAGTGTTACTTGTCACATGCCCTACGTTTCATAAAAAATAATTGCCGCTAATGGTGTGTTGTCATAAACAACCACTCCGAAACTCGGCAGATCTTTTATTGGCGCGTCCCAAGACGTAGGCCTATCAGCGATGAACGGAACTTATAATTCTTGGAGAGGAAGACGGCAATATCTCGACAGGAGGGTGATTGAACACATGTAGGCTGTTCACGGTAAAGTGAGCACTTTTAAGGCCCTAGTTACTTTTTCCTTTAAAGCATTTATAATCCTTTAACCATGTTTCCAAATAAATATTGCAATTTAAGTAATAAACACGCTGTGTATATTCCACCGCAATTTGATGACAACGTCTACGACTACTATAAAATATATTTACCAACTATTATTCCAAATGAAAGGGCATTCAAAAGGGCTAACTTTACCGCGAATAGCATATACCACCCAGTTATCATCTGGTACCTTAAACAGCTAATTCAACGAATGGCTAAGATCACTAAGTCGCTTTCTAACAACGCAACTCATGGGCTTAAATCCCAGGCAAACCATCAAATTGTGTAATTTTAAAACGTAATTGAAGGTTATATTCCACGGTATAGAAGCTGGGTCTTTTAATAAACGCAATAAAACAAGAAGAAATATCTTCAATAGTCTGCGCAGTGAACTTATTCGTCTTTAAAAAGCCAATGTTAACGTGTATGTTACTGACTAAACCACAGGTTGTTCGTGTTGTCGGGGAGGATTGCAGGATAGAAAAAGAACTGAATAAATCTTGTGAAACGCCGTATAACTATTAATGCCTCTTTCAATACTTTATTTTTACGTTGCTGAGCTCAGCTCAGCCATCCAGGACTGGCAATCAAGAGCATTTGCCTTGTATTCCAACGGAGGGGGACTAGCAATAAGAACATTTAAATTCTCTGATTACACTTTCTTCTTTACTTTCACCGTTACCAGGTACTGCGCCAAGCATAAGCAAATGTTTCGACTAAATCATAGAGCACGGAAATTTCGCAGTTTCCCAAACGTTATTCCATTACGCAAATGAACACGTCCTAGTCTCGTAGCCTTGATTTCGTATTCCCCCCTTTTTATCGCTACACTTCAGTTATTTATGTAGAGTATTATAAAAAAGAAAACTTAACAGCGTGAACATTTTCGCAATAGTGACTGTGAAAGGTAAAAAAATATAAATAACAGGAATAAAACGATACATTTGAAACATGGAGAAGTTTCAAATGAAACAACTGAATTTTCATGAGGGAATAAACATTTTAGCAACAGAGAGTGGACGAGAGTAAACATTTTATTTTTGTGCGTTCAGAATTCTTTTTTCGTTTTAGCTGTACATCTGCACTGAGTTACGCAAGCTAACTTATGAAAAATTATATTAAAAGCTGCTCATAATAAAGTGAGCACTTTGCTGACGTGTGTGGCTGGAGTTCGTAGCATGAGCGTTTGTTTCGCCACTGTATTTGTAAGTATTCTGTAGCACTGTCTACCTCACGTGACGAGGAGGCCATGAGTGGGGGAGCTACCTGCGATCCTCAGCGCCGAGTTGATGATCAAGTCAAGTATAGACGGTTCGCGGTAAAATGAGCACTTTAGAAAGTCCTGCTAAGGGTCTATTTGTACGCTTCGTGTGTATTCTTTCGCCTTATGTAAAATTAACATAGCCATGGGCCTCATCGCTTTATTCATGCTTCGGTCAAGTTAAACTGTGAAATTATTAGAAAAAAGTATTGCCCCTACCTGCATTTATTTAAACGGGTGCCTTGAATGACATGCGCCCAGTAAAGTTGGTAACTTTTTCAAATAATTTCACTGTTTCACTTGACCGAAGCATTAATAAAGTGATGAGGCCCACGACAATGATGATCTTACATGAGGCGGAAGAATACACAACATGCACACAAGTAGAACTTAGGCAGGGCTGTCGAAAGTGCTCGTTTTACCTCGAATAGCCTATAGTAAATGGAAAGTAGTAGCGGGATGGACTTGCGCGACCGATTCTTATAAATCCTCTCCACGCGGCGGAGTTAATTGAAATGGCCGCGGAGGGAGGCTTGACCGGTCGATGGCCCCGCGTTGTTATGTATATATTTGTATGTGCGCTAGAAACTCGCTCTAATTCAAGTTGTGACGTGCCAGAGTAACTGATGCCCGGAAGGAGCTCGTTGTATGAACTGTTGAGGGAGGGGGTTTGGGTGGTAGTTGGATGGTCCGAGGGGGTAGGGGGGGAGCACGAGTTGGCCATTGTTGTGAAGTGTTTTCTATGTGCTGTAGTGGAATTTACTGCGCCTGGGGGCGATGGAGGTCGAGGTCGGATGAGCCACACACACCCCCCACCCCCAATCCCTCGAATTCCCTTTTGTAACATTGTGTTCGAGAGCGCTGGCCAGTTGTGTCACGAGGTGTGATTCTCGAATGAAATGCGAGGGGAAACGAAACGACATTATATATTTGCAGCAGGAGAAAGCAGACCTTGCAGACGAGTAGGGAACGTTTTTGTTTCGGGAGCAAAAGTGTAAAAAAAATATATATATATATATATATAAAAAAGCGAAACCACATTAGCGATTATTAATAGCAAACAAGAATATATTCCTAACACAGTCAAGTCCTTTAAAACAAAGAATTACAAATATACTAAAACAACTATCAATAGGTGAAAAATTACAGAGAACATACGCGGAATGATCAAAAATATCACGCCGGAATATGTAGTACTTAAATAACATGATAGTAAATTAGTACGCTGAGGACGAAGAAGACTGGATATTAAATGACCGAATGCTAATTGAATTTTCTTCGTTACTTAAAACTTCCTTAACCTTATTTACTTGACTCACGCGGGAGACAAATGCGCATTTTATGCTAAAGATAAGCGAATTATTCGCCTTAAAAATGAAGGAACTCACAACTTTTCACTTGCTGTTCACGGTAAAGTGAGCACTTTTGTTTGGACTCAACCGCTGAAAACTATCACACTGCCCATTACACTGCCGCAATGAGAACATTTGGGTTTGGCTGTGTTAGTGACACGGCCGTTTGTTTTGCGTGAATACTTCTATGCTGACGTGCTCAGGACGTCTTGGTGTTTATGTTACGTTCCCGGCACTGCTTCCCTCGATCATATGGTTTTTTTTTAATGGGTATCACTGGATTGATTTTAAGTTACTCATTCCAACCGTATACGATTGTTGTATTTCGACTTGGTTTTTTGACTAGTTTAGGCCGATATTGTGTTAAGTTTTCTCAATTGTTTACATTAAACGCATTAAAATTTCACCATAACCACACCATACAATTATTTTATACACGAAATCGATTTGTCTTGACGAGAGCTGTCGATTGAAACTTAAACGAGCGTTGTAGCTACTCCTAGTCAAAAGTTATGCTATACGGAATTTATGAGACGCGTCAAAACGAACTGAAAATTGCATTCCCCCCAACCCCCTCCCGTGCGATACTTCGCATATTCTTTGATCCTTTGGCAATCGAGTAGCGTAATTTTATTTTGAATGTAGACGATAGATTGGTAGCTACAATGCCAAACTTTACCCCCGATTTTGTTATAATCGGATTGTCTGGATTGCCTCCCACTACAGTAGCAAATTTAAAGACGTATTCAAGTCAAAAATGTTTTGTTAAATAAAAAAAAAAAGTACATTTTGGCGCAACCAAATGTATTGTTTGTATAGGGGCAGTAAGATATTTTATTGTTATAAATAAATTATTTTGTTGTACTTATTCGGTTACCGGAAACAAAGATTTGGTTGGTGCAATACAATGTTTTGTTTAACTCTACGTACATCAAACAGTTCCTGTTAATACAAAATTTCGGAAGCCTGGCCGAGATTAGAACCTTGATTATCTGCTCCCGAGCAGTACGCCCTATTAATCTCAACTGAAAAGACCACAGGAGGAGTTGGAACATTTTTTAATGCATTTATTTGGAAGAATGGACGCCATGCGCAAATAAATATATATCAAGTTTTTACAGCGTTACTTTTAATTTCCTGTTGAACTTTTTTTATAGGGATGTTCATACCATTTTTAAGCATCAAAAATTTACTAACGAACACTTACTATCCTTTATTTTAACAAAAAATGCAAACAAACTCTTGCGTTGTATTTTCAAAAGAAAGCAATTAAATGAGAGGCCAAACAAATGTATAAAGTTGATTCGAGAAAATATTTCGACAGTGTAATTTCTTTTTGGTGCAACACAGAGGTTTTGTGTATACAGACGTGTATTTTGTTAGGTGAAAAAAATCAATTTTGTTGCTTTCAAGTTTTGTTTAATTTTGTCGGGGAAACTGAGTATACATTTGGCCCTGTACAAACTAATATTTGGTTGACGCAACTGAGTATACCTTTGGCCCTATAGAAAATAATATTTCTTAGGAACAACTGAGTATACTTTTGGTCCTATTAAAACTAATAGTTTGTTTTCCGTTCTCTCATTGCGTGCACTCTGGCATGCAGGCTTCGTGTGAAGCTCTGACCGAATTTTAAAATATATTTCTACTTGGCATTGTGATTGCAGTTTATTGTTTAGATCTATGACCACTGAAGCAAGTCTTTCTTGCTTTATACACATTAGACACGTCTCTGTATTTTCGTGAGACGTCTACATCCCTAACAATTCCACTGTTTCAATTTAAATAGTGCGTGAATAAAGTGACGGGGCCCGTGGCAACGATATACAACGCAGCAGGATGCAAAATTATAAGAAAAGTAGATCGTAGAATAGGTTTCCCAAAGTGCACGTTCAACCGTGAACAGCTAATATAAAATTATTACAGGATCTGCATGTCGGCGCACGAACGATAACAGTCTATGTTGATTGATTTTTACACGTGGTGGACAAATACCTGATGGACTGAGCGAGTGAGTGAGTGAAGGGATTTCGGCGGCTCGCAACATCGAGGTCTCGAGACCCCCATGAGGGTGAAGCGGAGGTAGGACTGGAGCAGCACCGGAATTAACGGGCGGGGAGAAACGGGATATCGCTGAGAAAAACCGTCGACGAGCAGCATCGTCAGGCGCGTTTCTGACATGCGAAAATTCGGGGGCGACCCCGCCGGAATCGAACTCGGTGCGCCTTAGAGGGGGCGAGTATTCTCCCCCCCCCCAACACCAGTTATTTGAGTTCTCCTTGTGGCTTGATGTGAGGAATTTTCTATATATATATATATATATATATATATATATATTATATATATATATATATTACATTGACGGATAAGGCCAATGTAATCCAGCACGCAGCACGTTGCCCATTGGCCGCGAGAAAATTTACAAACACGAGTACCGCGCATGCCAAGAAATACGTTATTGCAACTCTTGTATTCAGAAATAATATTTGCCGGGCCCGATCGATGTTTAGTTAAATCGGTCTGTTCGAAGAGAGATGTGCACAAACTAGCATAAACTAGCATTACCTCAAACAACTTCGTCAGCTAAGCTATATCACCACCACAAAGAACGTTGTTCGTTGTTCAGCACCCCGAGAACCGCGCTGAGCTTAATTGCTGTATGGTTGGTTCCTCTGCGGCAGAACGAATTCGTTAGTTGCAGTCGGAGCTTATTCGCGTCTATAGTCCATTCACGATTACTTCGGAAGTTTTAACACAAACCTTTGGAAAACCACCTCATGTATTACGTATTTAGTTACTTCCTAAATATGCAACGTATCAAGAGTTTCATACCCGTGTGTAAACACAGGCGTGTCCGATTTTTCGTTCAATTGAAGTTTTTACCTATACTTTATTTATGAGTTATAATACTCATTTCATTATAAACACGAATAAAAACATCGAGAAAGAAATATGTGTTAATAGCGCCTAGCAATAAATAGATAACATTCGAAATAACATTACAACTGAGTGCGCAGCAAAGAGGCGCGTTGTCCTCTGGTGTAATTTTCCAGGCTAAGTTAGGCTTAGTTTTCACGAGGCGGAGGAATATCCTGGAAGCAGATCTTGAGCAGGGCTTCAGAAAAGTGTAGAGTAACCGTGAATGGATTATACTGCACGTTCGAAATGCCGCACGGACCTCAATCTAGCCAGCCACTACTTTACAGAGCGGATAGATATTTGTTCCCAAACAAAGCAAAAATAACTAGTTATTGCTGTTATCATAGAGATGTCTGGCAAAAGAAACAGGCGAGATTTCAGTGATAATTATTCAGTTTTGTTCCCTTGTCTTGAAAGGGACATTTCTACTAGAAAATGGCGGAAGTAAATTCATCTTACTGCATTATTACTCGCAGCTACATAAAGGTGTGATACAAAAGAGTATCGTGGGCGTAAACCACAAATGTAATTTGCCTTGTTACTCCCGTAGCAAATGAAGAGCTATTAATAACATTTTGCTTACTCTGAGACTGAGAAGTAACAATGGTTATACTAAATGACACGAAACACTTTTCGTTTATATAAAAATTCAAATGCTTATCCTGTTACTTTGTCCGCATTTTTAAAACTTCGTATAAGAAAGGTGTTAACATTGATTGTTTGGACTTGTGTGGTATTGTGATTTGTAGTGGAGTTAAATTACGTCCAAATTTCACAGTATCGGGTTCCACTGCATAATATTCGCGGGGAATATTTTGAGCAAAAGAAACACTACCCTCACGACGAATTATGAATATCAGTCGCAAACCTTCCGAACACAAGTTTGCGGTAACATATGTAATCTACCCAGAAACCCAGACTGCAGGGGCTTAATCATCAGCAAACGTATATGACCTGTTTTTTTTTTTTTTTGTGCTTTTAGACTATCCGAGATCTGCAGGGCTGTAGCTTCATTAACTATTCGTCCCTCTCTCGGAGGTTCCTGCCCTCGCGTTTTTCATTATTTATACTGGGCGTTACTGCAAATCTACCAACACTGTGGAAGGCAAAATAAATTAGTAACCGATAAACACGTGGAAACAAAAAAAAAAAAAACATATACAATGTAAGTAGCACTACGCACAGTGAAGACGACCCAGTTTTCGAGGAAGTGAAAAAGAAAATGAAAATTTAAAAAAAAAATCAGATTTTTACTTGAATATTTTAACAATATAGAAAGTTCCAAATGTTATACGATCATAAGTTAGATTTAAAACAGTTCATCACTACAGTATATTATAGCTGACAAATAGAAGACAATCTGATGTTAATGAGGGGGGGGGGGGGAACAGATTGGGCGAAATTATTTAATAGTTACAGAGGCAAAAAAAAATTATATTTAAATAAGAGTATTTCTTTATTACTGATGTGCTGTAAGAATAGGTAAAATGCGGTAGACGTGGGGACAAAAAAGCTGGAAGCTGGATTGAGAGGAAATGAAAACTGACTGGAGAAGAAAGGGACAAGTTATTAGAAAGTCGAACCATTTACACGCTTATCTGGAAACAGGTATCTTAAAAGAAGAAGAATGAGTAAATAAAGACCAAGAAATTCTACAAACGATTTTCTTGGTAAAAAAAAATTTTTTTTTGAATGTGTACCGAAATTCAGATTTTCGATTTTACATACCCCAGGCCTATAAAACCAACATGGTCGTCGACTCCCCAGAAACATATGCTTAAAGGGGTAGTGTGCGTAACTGTTGAGCTGCTTCGGATAGCCCAGAAATTCCTAGTCGAGCCGAAGTAGGGTGCCTATATCTTTCCGAGACCTGCCGAGAACTTCCGAGTTGAGCCAAAAACTCTCAGCCACAGCCACACAACCCCATAAAAAAAAACAACAACATTGTCCCTGTAGACCCATGTAATGATACCAAATTGATAAAAAAAATTTACCATAAGCCGGAATAAAAAAGTTCTCACTTAACCGCCCACAGACGATACAAATTTATAGGATTCCACTGCAAGGGCGTACGCTAGGGAAAGAGCTGCAGAGGGTGCAGTTCCTTCCAAAAAAAATCCAAACCTATATAAATATGAGCAAATTTTAGAAAGTTAACTGAAAATTTTATTTCTGAAAATTGAAACAAACAATTGCATTGTGTTTCCCTTGAGTGCACTTGAAACTAAAGTATTTTTCACGTCAGGGAAATTTGTTATTCTAATTTTGTAAGATGCTCACTTCAGAAATCAAGGTGCAGACCCTCTCAAAAGAAAGCCCTGCGTACGCAGCTGTAATCCACTGCGTGACTTCAGTATTTACCACTTCACGTTGTTACGATATTATTTATGTTTCTTCATCATACCTCAACGGGGCTACAAAGGCATAGCAAGTTGTTGATAAAAGTTATGTAACGACCACTACATAAGAAGGATTTATTTAACTTTAAGATTGTACAATATTATTATTTCAATATTAACATGTCTGGCTATACGTGGGTGGGGCTCCTGAAATATTAATTTATATTTACTAATTAAGATTTAACCAACCACATTCTGAGTAAAGTCTAATTGGAGAATCCCCACCTTGTTCATGATTCCGGATGGCGGAAGTCGACGCCCGGACATACCCATCTCCAGTGATCTCGTTCCAAAGGCCCGACGGCAAAAGGCACCGCCCACGGGCTACACTGCCCTATATCGGCAGCGTTGTTCCCGTTTACCGGCCGGTGGAGGGGCTTTCTGTGATTTGCGATTTCACAACTGATTTCGGCAATCACGGCCTGTGTCCAGGATAAATTAATGAAGGTGTGATCAGGCAGGTCGCTCAGCTAAGGCCAGATCACAACTCGTAACAGCGTTGTTTTACGATGTCGTTTCACGCGACGATTTTGCTGGGTATTTTCATCTAACAAAAGTATTCCCCAAGATGAATGCAACGATGCTTCTTTTCCATTATTTCTTCTTCCTTTCTCCCCTTAGAGTTTTAGCACTTCTGCCTGTGAACAGATTCAATGGAGCCACCCCCTCCTCCCCCGATAAAGAATATTCCGACGACTTGAGAACGCAAACCCGCCCTCCCCCTACCCCCCACAGCGATCACCCCTCCTGTTTATTGGTACCACAGCGAAATGGAATCTCATCCAATAAATGCCTTTATTATGTCTTATTCCTCTGGATTCTTCCCATTCTACTTCTGCCCCACTCCCCACCTATCCTGCCCCCTTTTAATCACTTCTGGGAAGCAGGGAAGGGCGTATCATTTATTACATGAGAAGATTATATTGGATTTTTTTTGGAGGAATATAGATGAAAATTCTTCTCGTCGAGATCGTGAGACAGCAACTGCAATAATAATTTTGTGTCGTATTACTTGTTTCATGATTGAAGTAGTAATATGGGAATTGGATGTTCGTAAAAATGAATATTTCTTGTCAAATGTCTCAGGGTCCTAATTATTTAATTAAGAATTTCTCCAGGTATATCAAACTAAAATATTTAAATTTTGTGATATGAAGGAAAGTGCTTATGTGATGGGAGGGGGCTTAACGGATTTGTGAACGAAATTCGTTGTGTCAGATATATTGCAATCGTTTCGCCATTGCGATATGTCGTTCGGTGTAAATGCGAAAGTTTGTGAGCAATTATGAGTTTCTTAGTCAGAGAAAGTCAAATTAGCTACCTCATTTCCATCGCGTTAAGTGCTTCTGTAATAACATATATTTTCATAGAAATCACAAGGTGCGGCTTTTGTCCTAGTTCTTATTTTGTTGGCTTGCGAAGGTTTACTAAAGGCACGTTCTTGATGGAATAATATTGAAATGGTTTCCTTTAAAAAATCTACTTATTTATTTCGGAAATCATTGAAACCCCATGCGGGCTGGTGCGACGCAAAACGTTTCGTTGCACCTAAATTAACTGAAACTTGTATTATTATATCTGAAAGAGAAAGTTATACGCAGTACACGTGTTACTCACAAATTATTCGAGAGTAATTAGACTTTGCGCTATTTCCCTCTCACTTAATTGGAAACGCGTTCACGCTGCTATCAGGTGAAAAGTCTTGAAATATCTCTGACCATCACAAATTCAGTATTGTAGAAACAGAATCTTAGAATCTCTCATCAATATCGAAGGGGAGACCATTTTCCTGAATTAGGTTACTAAGTGTACTTTAATTACGCGGATATGGTTGACTTCACCAATATACCTACACACGCACACACGCATGTGTATTTGCGTGGATCTCTCTACAACTTCGACTAATCTCTGTTTCTTCTGGTGTTTGTGTATGTAGGCGTATTTAATCGTTTTTCGCGAGTTCAACGACCTGTAGGCTAGACTCCACAGTCCCGTGTAATCTCGAGTTTCAGTGATGTGTTCACTGGCTACTCCCCCAGTGAGTAGCCAGCGTCACTCCGCACCTGGCAGTATGGGATTCGCTACTTGTTTCCTTTACAGCCTGCTATTGGCTCAGAGTCGTCCAGGGCGTGTCTAATAAACTGCGATTCAATTGCAGAGCAAACTTCAGTGCACGCGTGATTGACGTCTACCTTGTCCTGAAATGAACTCCCGAAATGTTCATATCCCTAGTTGTATAATATGTACATAATTATGTCATGTTTGTTGGTTTGTAATATGTATAATTAAACGTTACATGTTTAGACTGAACTATCCCGCCAAACTCCGCGTGCGTATGCCTTACGACGAAATAATTCGAGAACTTGTGTCCTATCTATGGTCGAAAATGTTTTATAATTGTCGTAGAGGCCATTGAAGGTGGGGCTAAACAACGAAGTTGTTGAACATATTATGGTAGGGTTTTAAAATTTATCAATTACCTTCACGTTACTGAGCATTTAATAATGTCTGCAACCAGTGCAAACTCTGTCCCTGCCATCGACTGTCGTCACAAAAAAAAAATATAGGGGTTGCGACCCTGTGTTGTATATTTACGTGGTGTGAGAGCGTAATTGGATTCCTGTTGCGCATTATTAATCAGTACGTAGCATTGTTGAAAATGTTCGCATTTTACTATCACCCCGAAATCTCTCAGTGTTTTCGAGAAATTCGTGTAATCACTTAATGGCATTTAACTTCATCAAAAAGGTGTGGAGTTGGGAGTAATCACACAAGACATATTTTTCCGTTGATTATGACTTGTTCATTAATAATCCGTCATTGAGAATTCGATTAAGCTTCGGCATCACGAATATTTATGCGACAATAGGCTTACAACCCTTATTTATTCTATGACAAAATTTGATCGCAGGGACGAGTTTCCCAGTGGTTTCAAACATGAATTCGACTGCACGGAATACTGAATGTCATTGTTCAATTTCGAATACTTTCTCAAATATTTACAATTAACTTGTGTTTCAGCTCCACCTGGAAATATATGCATATCGCTCTTTGGATGCATTTTCGACCACAGGTCGAATACATGTCTTCGAATGACTTCCTCGTAGGAAAATGCAGGCGAAGTCATTGGCATCGCTTCAACTAACGCTGTATATGCAGCATAAGCTTATAGCAGGAGAAAGAGGAACGCGTCGAACTTCCAGCCAAATAACTTACACGAAGATAGCATGTCATTACACTGTTAAAAAATTTTTTCCAAACGTTTACGAGCGCATTAACTGTACGGAAATGTAGCCCGTGATTACAAAATACGGTCGCTGAGCTCCGTAAGAACAACATTCGGGACGTCTCCGTATTTACTGTAGTTTCGGGTTTCGGTAACGAACAATTGCCGAGACTAAGCGGAGCTTCCTTCGCCAATTCAATCAGAAAGTTATCTTTTCCACAGCATTTAGGACACCCACGCCACTTCTTAGACCGTGAAAAAAATTCGTAATTTTTAATGAGAACTTTATTTATTTTTTTGTAATTTTACAATTGCCTGGAAGGGTACAAGCATTTCGCGTGTAATACTACTCGATTGTAAAACTACAAGGGCTGTGTTTGTAATTTCCCTCAAGTAAAGTTACTGACCCGTTTCCACGAGCTTCAGCAAAATGGCGGACACGCAACACCGTAAAACCGTATATAGATGTTTGTGCAAAAACTATGGGTAGTGTAAAGTGTATAGCTGTGTGCAAAAATTAATGGATTGCAAGTTCGAATAATGTAAAAACACTTCAAACAACGCAAATAATCATAGTAAAATGCGACTGTATTATGTAATAACTAATAATGTTTCCTAGCTACACAATACTCTTAAATCGGCTTACAGTATATCGCTGTTAAGAGCCGTCCAAATCTCATAACTCAAAAACAGAAATCTTAAAATAAAATAAATATACCAATTTTTTTTATGTATTGGCCGCTATATTTAATGTAAAATTGTTTTTAAAACCTGTTCGATATGTTGGTCTTGTGGTGAAGGGTGCAGGCTAATAACACAAGGGGTGTGGGTTCTATTCCCCGTGCTGGGAATGTGAAAATTATCGTTAAATGTATCTAGAATTTTTTTATTACTTATTCTCTGTTATTTAACTATCACATTTGTTTTCTAAAAGAAAATAAATCATTTTATGAACCCTTCTCAGTAATGTCAGTTGTAATACAAGGATATCATTTGTTATATTACAAATAAATGTTTTGCAAGATTTTACAAGAAAAATCTTAGTTTTTAAAAGGATTTTCTTGGCTACTAGCTTGCCAAAGAATTTTCTTATAAGAGAACGAAACATTTTTTTAGAGTGTAGATGTATATTTTAAAACATTATTGGGAGCCTGTAACAACGACATCTAAAACATACAAACATGACTAGAATATGAAACACACTGTTAGAAATTTCTGTAGATATACGGAAACTTTTACGGAGATGTAGAGATAATTTACGGAAAGGCTCTCCGTAAAAACTAATAACGGAAATGAGCTCCATAAATAAAATACGGAAGCTATCCGTATTCCTATGGCTTCGATTTTGAGATCGAAACAATACCGATGATATCTGCACTGTATAAAATCCCACCTTCACAATACTACTTCGTGTCGGCTGGTAGTAGGTGGGTGGCAAACCACTCATGGAGTACCAATTCGTTGATTCTTGTTCAAATTCTCCTACAGGAGAAAACCTTCTGTATACACTGAGAATAAGGTTTTGTCGAATAAAAGAGATTTGTTTGGCGGAACCAAATTATTTGTTTGCGTAGGGTCAAAGAAATATTTTGTTGCTTAAACCAACTAATTTTGTTGTTCTCATTTGGTTGCCCCCAAACTGTAAGATTTGGTTGGTGCAACCAAAGAATTGTTTGGCTACACGTACATTAAAAAATTCGTGCCGATGTAAAAGAAGTTTTCATGTTCTACCGAGTTTCGAACCTAGATCACCTGCGTCCGAGCACTACGCCTTAGTAATCTCAGATAATGTGACAAATAATAACTCTGGAAAGCTCTTAAATAGATATACTGCAAATATTACGCAGCCTGTGCAAATAAATATTTCGATTTTACAGCTTTACTTGTCAGTTCCTTGTAGCATTGTTTTATTAATGCGTTTCTACGATTGTTAAGCATCAATAGATACACTAACAAACACGGTTACTATCCTAATTGTCACAAAATATACAAACGAACTCTTGAGCTGTATTTTCGAACGAAGGTAGTTAAATGAGTGGCCATACAAATATATACAGTTGATTCAACAAAATATTTAATTGACAGTCAATTTTTTTTTCTTTGGCCCAACGCAGAGATTTTATTTATTCAAACATATATTTTGCTAGACGAAAAAAGGTTTTTTTTTTTATATATATATTTTGGTAGGGCAACCAAATATATATTTGGCCCTATAAAAACATGCATTTTATTATATTTTTTTGTCTCCGTGTACACAGTTTAAAACACAACGAAAACAAAACGATTGTTTCGTAACCTCGTTTTGTAAACAGAAAATATATCAAGCGCTCTAACACGTCAAGTATGTTGGTCACTTGCATGTAAAATTCGTATTTACGAACTCCTTCGAGTAAAGGTGTGGTAGGAGAATTGTTCGAGTTATTGATTGTTAGTTTTTCGTTTCACGTTCAAATTCATATTTACGAACTCCTTCGAGTAAAGGTGTGTTAGGAGAATTGTTCGAGTTATTGATTGTTAGTTTTTCGATTCACGTTCAAATTCATATTTACGAACTCCTTCGAGTAAAGGTGTGGTAGGAGAATTGTTCGAGTTATTGATTGTTAGTTTTTTCGATTCACGTTCAAATTCACATTTACGAACTCCTTCGAGTAAAGGTGTGGTAGGAGAATTGTTCGAGTTATTGATTGTTAGTTTTTCGATTCACGTTCAAATTCATATTTACGAACTCCTTCGAGTAAAGGTGTGGTAGGAGAAGTGTTCGAGTTATTGATTGTTAGTTTTTCGATTCACGTTCTAATTCCACAACAGGATAAGAAATATATATCTCTTTAATCTCTCTGTTATATACAGTGAAATACATTACGAAAATAAAACTCATTTTTCTTACCTTGTTTGTAAACCTGAAATAAACAAAAATCGCACACACTCTTACATGACTACAAACTAAGTGGTACATGCATATTTCTACTTTTATGTTTCATATTTACAACCTTGTAAAAGCCTGGTGTAGGCTGCTAACGGTAAAAACGAGAATTTTTCAAAGCCCTGCTTAAGATCTACTTGTATGCACGTCGTGTATTCTTCCGCCTTACGTGAAATTAACATTGACATGGAAACTGTCACTTTTTTCTTGCGTCAGCCAAGTAATACTGTGAAATTTTTAGGAAAGTAAATATCATACAATTCTGCTCATTTTTACACTTCGATGCATTAAAGAAACAGAAAGAGAAATAATTAATGCATGTTATCACAAATGGTTACCTAACACTTTTTATTCGACGTTAGGATATTGAACTATTTTCCATCCATCGTTACCAACATTACTGGGCAAATCTCACGCAGTGCATCCATTAAAATATATGCGTTCAGGGGCAGTGACATTTTTCTATGGTTCATTTCGAAAGTGTTCACTTTAACGTGAACAGCCTTTAATTGCTACTCACGATAAAGTGAGCACTTTTGAAATCAACCTTATAAAAAGTCACTATCCCTCCCTGCATATATTTTAACGGGCGCCCTGAGTGACATGCGCCCAGTAAAGTAGGTAACGATGAATGGAAAGTAGTTCCATATATTAACGTCGAATAAATAGCGTAAGTTAACAATTCGTGATAATTAAAATTATTATTTCACTTTCTGTATTTTTTATGCAACGGAATGTAAAAATGGGCAGATTTGCAAAACATTTCCTTTTGTAATAATAATTCCACAGTTGCTCTAGACCGCCGCAAGTATAGAGTGACGAGGCCCGTGGTACTGTTAATTTTGCATAAGGCGGGATATATTATGCAATGTGCATACAAGTAGATGTTAAGCAGAGCTTTGAAAAGTACTCATTCGATCGTGAACAGCCTATAGGTGAGTAGACCCACCGACTCCGCTTCGGGCAGGTTTTAAGTTCGCAAGTCGCGCGCACGTGTGCTGCGAGTTTGTCATCATGTCGGTCCAACTTGAGCTCGTCAAACGTCACCAATACACACTGTCGCAACCAGCCAATAGAGTGAGTGAAGAGATTTTGGCAGCTCTTAGCGGCGAGGTCCTGAGAGCCGACGAGGGCGACTGGAGCGATTGCGGAGCAGCGGCGAAATGAAAGGGAGGGGGAAACGGGAGATCCCCGAGCGAAACCCCGTCAACCAATCGGCATCCGGAAAAACCGGTGACCCGGCCGGGGATTGAATCCGGTTCACATTGGTGGGAGGCTATCGGGCTAACCGCTTGGCTACCGCGGCCCCATGTGTCGATAAAGTAAACTTAAAAAAAAAAAAAGTATAATGTGCGGGACAGTCGAAACTGTTTTCTTCGAATTCAAATCTCACCACCGTACAAAATTCTTTATTTCTATAGTCATCTTTATACACAGTGAGTCACCCACATAACGGAATTAAAACGTTTATACTTTCGTTACCCCTTTTTTATAAAGAGCAGATTTAAATAAACAAACTTGCAAGTTTGTGTACGCGTTCTGTTTATTCACGGAGATTTATGCGAAATTATTGGGGAGAACATTATCGATAAAACGAAGGGACCGTAATTTAACGCAGACGTCTGGATAATATTTAAGAAGTGTTTTC
Source organism: Dryococelus australis (assembly GCA_029891345.1). NCBI lineage: Eukaryota > Metazoa > Arthropoda > Insecta > Phasmatodea > Phasmatidae > Dryococelus > Dryococelus australis. The sequence continues at coordinate 32,314,217 of CM056995.1, read as the reverse complement.
CGTAATTTTTATAACATTTTTTTTTTTTTAACAGCGAAATAATTTATGTGGCAAAGTTAACATACCAGTTTCCTATAAGAAGGCCTTAGTTCAGTGGTTAGACTCAAGGACGTTTAAACGTCTGACTTGGATTCCAATTTCGCTACAGTACAGGATATTTAGTTACAATGGAATTTACAGAGAGCTTATTTTATTTCACGAGGACTTCTGTAAAATTTACGTAAAGCCCGTTTTTTTTTTTTTTTCATTAAAGCGTCCGCAATTTTACGAAGAGTTCCGAATCATTTCTACCAACACTTTTCCATAAAATTAAGAAGAATGTACTTACTATGTGTACCAGAACAGTAGTTTGTTGCAAGCATTATATTATATATATAGTTCTACTTTTGAATATTTTACAACAAATCTGAGGTGATAGACACTTGACATTTTTGTAATACGCAAAGTAAAATGAAGCACGTTCATTATAATTATTAAAATCTAACGAGTTATAACCGAGCATGTGTATTACTAGTACTTCCAAGTGCATGCTGTACAAATAATTGCGACCCCGCAGAATTGCGTCTTTTAGCACGGTTAAAGAAAATGCCGGAAAGGAATGTTTCGACGAGAACAATTATAGCGCTAAGTAGAAAATGGACTTTTTAGAGGAAATTTGTAGCTGTGATACTTCCGTTCTTTTATCCGCAGTGCACGCGTAATCGTTGAATCAAGAAGGAACGTGTGCACTACTGTTGCTTTCCAGTAACCGTACCAACATTTTTTGCTTAAAGAAAACGAAATTTGAGAAATTTTGTATTTTCTTTTCAGCGACCTGCTTTATTCTCGAAGCCTCCAAGTGATACACGAAAGAATGTAAAAACTTTTACGCAAATATTTTATTCCCGTTGGAAAACAGCAATTGATAGCGCATTAATATTTCCAAATACCTGTTATTTCAAGTATGTTCTATTAACTAAACGAATTACGGTTTTTTTTTTTTTTTGCCATTTGCCTAATCTAGAAGAAGTCGTCGGAAGGGTGGATCGACTAAAAGAAATGACTAGAGACATGCAAAATTCGCGTTATCATTCGGCGCCGGGCTAAACTTCGCAGTAATGTCTACTGGAGCTGGCGTCATGAATATGAAGCCACGCCCTTCTCACTGAACTGTACGTGATTGGGGCACACGAAGTTGTGAAGCGTTCGTTCATCGGCGCAGAGTTACCCAGGGCGTGTCATATTAACTATGATGCAGTGACCAACGTATTGCAAAGGTGCACGTGTTTAAAGTTTAACTGGCCCCTAAATAATAACGCGAATTTTGCAGGTCGCTAGCAAATACTTGTCCGGGTTTGTAACTCGTTGCATAGTGAGCCGACCTGGGAAACAAACATCCTCGCGCAGAACGGCAAGTCTTCCTAAGTCGTGGCAAGTGTACAGAGAGAGATACGTTGTATTCCTGATTGGAAACAGCAAAACGCTAAGAGCGTAATTTTTTTTTTCGCGTAGTGGGAGGAAGGGTGTTAAGCGCAGTGGTGTCTAGTCAATCCCAGTTGTTTAAAGTGGCATGTCTCGCGAACTGTCGCGTGTTTTTTCCCCCCTCTTTTTTTGCGCGTTCATTAACCCGCAGTCCTCTCTACCGCCTAGTAAACCACCCATAATCCCTCCAACACCCAAACAAAAAATAAATAAATAAAAAAAGACACGGAAACGATAATAAAAAAAGTGGTTGCCCGCTACTCGAACACAGCCTCCGAACGGGCACGAGGCAAAGGGTTAAAAGGGGTGGGGGAGGCTGGAAAACAACGCAATTAACAGTAATTACCCCCGCAGTCCCTAATGATTGAGTCTGATACCGGACACTTTCATTGTGCCTGCTAGCCCCTCCTCTGAAAGCGCCACAAATTACCTCTCGCAAAACACCGAAGCCAACATCTATTTTCGCCTGCCCCCCCCCCTCCCCCATTTCCAAACCCACCCCACTTTCGGACCAAACCGCCTCTTCTCCGACCCGACTGGTTTAGCCAGCCCCCCTGTCTCCCCCCACCCCCCCACAATTCACCCTTTAGGCCAACGGTGTAGCCCGCGTTTCGACCCACCCGTGATCTGAATATTCATGTTCCCTGCCCCCCCCCCAACTACTACTCGGCCATTCCAGCCCCCCTCCCGTCCCACAAATGTAGCTTCTACTCATGTTATTTTCATGGTTATACACCCCCTGACCCCTCCGCCCTCACACGCACACACATCCCCTCTCTTTCTCCCGCGCTGCATTTTAAATGGGCGCCCTTCTACTGCAACCAGACTCGAGCATTTCAATAACTGCCTTTAATTAACGCATTTAAATTAACGGTTCTCGGGCGGAATGCCACGGCCTTCGTTTGGGCGGACTGACGGGTCACATCGCTTCTACATTCTCAGGACGAGCCACCCGTGGTTGTAAATACGACAGCGAGGTGGAAAAAAAAAATTACTGTAGAGGAATTTGCCCGCTCTGCGAGATGTCTCGATCTAGAAACGTGTATGACTGTTGCAGTGAATTTGCGCAAGATAATCATGTCGGATTAGGACAATATAATGTGCGGAGGCATGTTGTTTATTTCTCACTGTATTGAACTTCGTGTTCTGGCCAAATTTATGTGCCTAAAACCGAAGCTGATGAAGGTAACTATGTCATAAGAAATTTGGCGATCCGATTTACCAATCAACCGAGTTATAGTATAAATAAATATATATATACATACACGGATTTAGTTTACTCATTGCTGTAAATATTAGGTACTGCAGTAACTATTTTAAGTTTTTGTGGTGCTAATGTAATGGCACAGGCTTGCTCTGTTTACTATTACATGATGGTTACCCTGATATCAATATTTTTATTTTCATTTAATGTTATGTATCAGATGTTGTTAATATAATATATAATTTTTCACTATGTTTGCAGGAACAACATATAAATAAGTTAGGTGATTTGTTCATTTAAATACCCTTCAGGATCATATCATAATATTCTCTATGTAATTTTTTTTGTGCTGTTTAGTATTGCAAAGAGTAATCATAAAAACATGTGTTAATCTGTGTTAAGGAAATGACGTGACAGACAAATCGCTTTGAAGAGAAAAGAATGAGTAATTCCGTTTTCTGACATGGCGGTTCGTGACAAGCTACAATGAACCAGGAAGCGATTGTGTGAAAATGTCTATTTCACATTACAACCTGCGCTATGTGGGGTGATTACCGTGCGAGGAGAGGCTCCGCGACTTCTTCAGGAACTGCAGCTGTTCGTTTGGAGTTCTGCGCGGAGATGACTTTAATATCTGCCGCTAAAGTTGTGCCGTAGCTATCTCGGAACTACGCCCTGACTTCAAGTAAGATCCAACATGGCTTTCATATTCTATCCACGCAGGATCTTACGTGAGACATGTTTATTTGTGAAGATTACGGAAATGTTAATTGGAATAGTGGAATTACACCAAATGTACTTTAATTTTCTACACGTAACTAATCTGGCTTCCTTCTTGAACACCCAGAAGTCTCGAAAAGACTTGTTGCATAAAAGGTTTAAAATCTGTTAATTTTGAAGTGCGAAGACAGTAACGGCAAAATTGTGTATTTAAAATAATTCCAAGAACTACCAGTAAAATCAATCAGTGCTCACATAGCTCATATTGCTGTTGCACATTTTGAGACGTAGTAATAATCAAACGATAGTACAGTGTATTTCGTAGATCCCTTTGTCAAATTACGTTTTTTCGGTCAACAGTTGTTCTCAATAGTATTGGAATATTAAATTTTTTTAAAATATCAAAATAAGTATTTTTTGATGATATGCGAGGGATCAGTGTCTTGCTCTGTCTTGTATTTCCTCTTCTCTATTAAAGTGTTAAACTTATGAAATGCTAATTCTTGTTCTGTGTAGTGTATAAATTATGTCTGAAAGAGTTATTCATTTTACATTGACATTGATGGTATGTTAATTTGTGACGCCTCTCAACACACAACTGTTCCATTCTCTTATTCAAATTAATTTTTATGTGGTACATTATAAACCAATTTTAATTATTTGTTTTTATCTCAGAATAAAGACTCGCGCCTGGGCGTGGTAATTTTAATATAAAGAAAATAAGACATTTTTTTTACCCACTTTTATAATTTAGTAATCTGTAGTAATTTCCCCTACACTAATTTTTTTGCAAGAAAGTTAGTTTGGAGATGAGATTCTACACATTCGCCTTCCTTATCTAGCAATTTAAGTGCGCTGGAAACAAAATAATTAGTTATATTATTTGTAAACAAAATGAGACTATTGCTCAACTTATAGGTATTAATTACAAGTACTATTTACTCAAATAAAAAAATTACAGCAATATATTTTATATAATGGGAAGTGAAAATTATAATTTCAGTGGTTTTTGAACGTACAAATAACGTTTACAGAAAATGATACATGTATGACTGAAAGACCATGCAATATTTAATTTTAAGTAATTCTTAGCAAAATAATATTCTACAAATAATCATAAGACTGAATAAAAAATTTGGAAAAATTACCATATGTTAGGCATTTTTTTTATATTGCGAAAAAAAATTTATATCGTGATTACAAATATTTCTTGAACTAACTCATGATATCTCATTACAACGCGAATTATCTCCACTCGGTAAGTGAGGTAGATGTTTGTTTCTACGTCCTGAAAACACTAAACGTGTCATTTTGACATGACATTATGCAATCAAATGCGGTATGAATATTTTATTTGAGTTAATAGTACTTGTAACTAATAGCTACAAATTGAGCGCTACACTGTAAAAAAAGATATTTGCTTTTACAAGAAAAACCTTTGGAAACCCAGTTGTCTAGAAAGTCCTTTGTAGAACTACAAATAGTTTTATTGTAAAATCTGCAACATATATATGTAATAGTACAAACTATAGGCTTGTATGCATTACAATTTACGTTATTGAGAAGTGGGCAACATAAAATGATTATTTTTCTTTTTGAAAATAGATGTGATGAATTAATAGCAGAGAATAGGGAAGAAAATTATTTCAGAGTATAATTCCCCAAAAAAATCATACACCATGCCAGCACGCAGGCTACAATACATGCCCTTTGCGATTCTATTGCTTACCCTTAACCACAAGACCAACTTCACTTTGCGAGCTTTGCGATTATTTTTGTTCTGGAGTATAGTAATAACTACCTACGAAATATTAGTGAAGTTATTCGGTTAAGAAGTTTGAAGCACGTATTTATTTAATTTTAAGAGTTCTGTGCGGATATGAATCATTAACACTAACAGTTGATGAGTAATAGCGTCACGTGTGTTAAAAACTGCCCTCATTTTATTATGAGTATTTGAAATGTTTTGAGTGTTTTACGTTCATTAAAACCTGCAAAACATTCATATTTGCCCGCAACTACACTTTACAACAGCTCTAGTTCCTTGTAAAAACAGCTATTCTACAGTTCTACGTTGTTGAGTGTCCGACATGTTGATTGAGCTCGTGGATAGGGGTGAGTGTGGTACGAACATTTATTGACGTCTATTACAAACATGGTTCTTGTAGTTTTACAAACGAGACAAATTTTACAACAGAAGTTTTTGTACTTTTACAAATATTTGTAAAATTACAAACAATTACTCAATAAAAATTTCAGCATTTTTTATAGTGCATTTCGTATAAATATAACATTATGACATTTTTCTATGGCAAACTGGTAATATTTGGACGTAAACTAGAAATATTAACTTAATTTAAAACGGTACGGTGATTGATGATTGATAGAACGATGATTAGCGCACATATTATTATAATCTTTAATCGTTATCTAAATGAGAAAAGATTAAATTCGCCTTCGTCAATAAAATTTCAGTAGTTCAATTTCACCAGGAATATGAGAGCTTTTTAAAATTCAGAATGAATCATTAACGTAGAGTTCGAAATTGCAACGGGCAAAGTAAGTATACTTTTGTGGCCTTTGTTACTTGACTTATTGAGACCATTTAAATAGTTCAGTTTATTTCAGACTGCAGAAAGGGAGAAGAAATACAGCACCACTTGTTATTTCATACGTCTATGTCAAGACGTTTGTAAGTTCTCTTTGAATCACTAAACCTCAACTTGCAATATAAACCGGAAGGAAAACAGGCGTAAGTGAAACACAGGGGAAATATTTCTATGAAAATCTAGCCATCATATTTCTCGAAGATTTGCCACGAACTGTTCAGTTCTCAGACAGGAGAGACAGAGTATGATGAATGTAACTCGGATATGATTAAATTACCATGTTCATCTACTAATCTTACAAGAGATTAACGTGTTGCTTATATCACGAAATACGTTGGATGAACTTTGTTCCGCTATCATTCAAACTACGAAGTATGTCAGGCCTGCCTCTGTAGAAAACCAAATCGCCTACATTTAGTAATGTTCTATTCATACACGTTTCCCAGGTGTGGGTGTACACTTGATTATACTAAACACGAACATATCTTAGGCACATGTGGTTAATTTTCTCACTATAAATTAGATCAGATAGTTTGATTACTTTGTTATTACGCATTAGTTGCGTTTCTGTTTGATTCAATGTTGTCATTGTTCAGTCTGTGTTCCCATAGTTCTGTTAATATTTCTAGCGGTATTCGGAGCCGAGGTAGGTCAGCAGGTAAAGCTATGGCATCTTACGAAGGCAAACCTGGTTCGAATACCAACTAGTCACTCCCGGAATTTTTGCACGTGGGAATCGTGCCGGGCGACGCCACTGGTCAGTAGGTTTTCTCGGGGATTTCCCGTTTCCTCTGCCCATGCATTCTGGCGCTACTCCATTTCAACCTCGCTTCACTTTTATCGGCTCTTAAGACACCGATGTTAAGATCCGCCCAAAGCCTATCGTCGATATTAGCGGGAAGTGTTTAGAAAATAAATACTGTGAGAAAAGAAATGCCCATAGTGTAGAAATAATAGTTATAATTCTCAAATGAAAAAGAGACATTGTTTTTAACATTACTAATGATTTTACTCTGACGTACTTAGCTATGCCGAATTTAATTAATTGCAGTGCTGCAAAATATATATTTAAAAACTTTTGTTAATCATCTTTTCATTTTCATTTTACAGCGATCTGCAGTAATTTCAGTGTATTTCAAATTTTTCCATTAGATTTGCCACTTTCTATTAACAGTGGCTCTTTTTTTACAGTATACTATATTTACACTTCAATACACGGGATCGTTCTTCCTTCGTTTGCCAATGCGTCCACTGTTTGGTTTTTCTTTGGCCAGAGTAACTAAAGTAGCTATTTTACAATCTTTGCAACTTGTAATAATTTTCCCTACCCTAACAAGACCTTGATTATTCGATTACACTTATTGTCAAAATAATTGAGCACCAAAAATAAACCATAGGAATTAAAGGTAATTTTATCATTGTGATGGTTCGCCAGGCTGACAATGGAAGTACCAAATATTAGGTACGTAAACACTCGTGGAAAGCTGTGACTGTACGGTCGCGCGATATATTACTCAATAATCCTTCCTCGGCACTCAGCCAGGGAAGTTAATTTATGACACCGCTGGGTATCTCCAATATACCACTGAGTGTAGTAACCCTTGTGCCACTAAGATTGGCAAACAACGGTAATATACTATGTCTCCTCCGATTATAAAGCTAGCAAGAGTGGTAGGTAGAGCTTAACATATCGTCGACAGCAAGGTCATTAAAGACGGAGCAAGTTGCCCAGCGAAGCAGGAGTGGGAACGAATTCAACCATAACCTGTAGTGAGGAACGGAAGACAGAAATCAGGACTGCCGGACCGGGATAACTCGGGTCCTCTCGAATGCGAGTCCAGTAGTTCACCACTGCACATCGGTACGAGTCGTTGTGTTTTTGAAGTACAGTGATTCTATACTCTTTGGGGGATTTGCACGTAGGAAAAAAAGTGTGTTAGATAAGTTAATATATCTAGGATCACAATGCATGTGTAAAAAAATATGACTAAGCTTTTACTCAGGTGCTGAGGTTCATAGATGATGGTATTTTAGATTTCAATTGAAATTACATTTTATTTATGGACAATAAATCATACGTTAGTGTTTTAAATTGGAACGGAAAGGTAGATATGTAAAATATACTAGAAAAAATTATCACATTTTACTTTAATTTTATTGTTATATGAAATACAAGATTGCATTGTGTATAAGGCATAACTACCTAGTACATCGATGACTTTCCACTGCTTTTTAAAAAAAAAATATTTATATTAAGTTTCAAAACGTGGTAGATAAACAATTCTTTGAAGAACTTCTAACTCTGTTCGTGGCTTTTTTCATAACTGACGGGAATAGTAGTATATCAAATAATTTTATTCCATTAGAAGGAAATTTTGAGCCAGTTTGCCCAGGTCGCATGAATGAATAGCGAAATATAATTAAAGTTTAAAGCGTGTCTCTTTTATTACAGTTTGTATTTTTATCTGTCTGGGTAACATACAGGTTTAACAGATAGGAAGTAGAGACGACAAACGTTTATGCCTCTGGAGATACGGTGCTACATATGGAACCGTCTACATGTGTAATATTTCATAATGTAGTCTGTAACCAAATGAATAATATAATTTTTTGGGCGTGCGTGTTCGTAGTGAAACATTAATTTTAATGTGTACTTTGAAATGTGTATTGCCAAGCAACTCTTCATAAGACGACCTCTATAACCATCGTTTTACAAATGACGAAAGTATTAACTGCATGCGAATCCTTATTAATTCGAAGAATATATTAATATAATTATTGCTGTAAAATTAAAAATCGTCATTGCCTAATATTAGATAAGTATACATTTTTGGCGAAAATATTGTTATGAACTAGTACACATAAGTCGTCACATTAAGCAGGTACACATGACCGGTATTGAAAATATTGTTATGAACTAGTACACATAAGTCGTCACATTAAGCAGGTACACATGACCGGTATTGAAAATTCCACGTTTCTGTCATATTCCCATTTCGAGTTATAACGGATTTAAGGTATGTACTCATAATTCAATTTCCGTATTCAGTTAAGAAATTTTAGAAGCGAAATAGATTTTAAATATTTTTAATTTTTACCGACAATGGCGAATGTGAAATTAAAGACAAATTACTAATTTCAGTGTTTCAGCATGTGCGTCTCAGAAGGTAATTTTCGTTTTGAAAAAAGAACTATTGAAAAATTAAGGGAAACGTAATTTATTTTTGTTGGCTATTATATTAGCTATGGTTTCGTTGGATTGGAGAGCGACTTGACACAGCGTAGAGTGAAGGACACAACTATGAAAAAGTTTTGTTATGTGGGTGCCCTAAATGAATACAGCAATACGGCCAGTACAAAAAAAAATATCGGAGATACATAACATTCTCACGAAGACCTCTGGTGCAACAGAGGTCAATCTGCTAACCAAATGGAGGTCTATCGCTTAAACCAACAAGAGTCAGATTAAATTACATTCGGGGTACACTGAATGTGACCCGGGAGGGACTTTATTAGATGGCCAACTATGATGTGTTTATCTTGACAGTTTCGCGTGCAGGGTAAATTTGACCGCACGAACCTGTAGCCTACGGGTCGCTGAGGGAGCGCGGTTGCTGAGCGGTCAGACTGCTCACCTCCTACCAAGGCGAAACCGGGTTCGATCCCGAGCCGGGCAACTCCCGAAGTTTCGCAAGTGGGGATTGTGCCGGACAATGCCGCCGGTCGACGGGTTTTCTCGGGGAAATCATTACTATGAAAGAATGATTTTAGTGACTTTTTTTGGGGGGGAATGGTTTCGGTTGCGCTGGTTGCATTCAATATTGATGTTTTGTGACAAATATTATAAAAATTATTAAATTGAAATGGTATGAAGTTGAAGGTTTGTTCAAATACTTGTCTGTTGATGGTGACTGTGGTCATAAGAGGATAGAGAAAAGAACGTATTTCGATGTATCTCAAAGAGAGGTTTTAACATTAAATGGTAATGTTCCAGAGTTCAGTTACGGGAAACGGAAGAGATAGTTCGTGTTTGGTTATTCTTAATCAAGGTGATTATGTATTCAGTAACACGAAATGGTAAGATTACAATTCCCATTTTCATTATGACATTTTATAATTATAATTTTAACTCATGTGGCGCCTGTTCGAAAAGTTTAAAGTATTAATAATGTTAACTCGTGTGAGAAATTATTATTTCTGTTAACTATTCTAAAGTAAATTAAGAATACTGTAAAAAAAAAAAAAAAAAGAAACAAAGTACATCTTACTGTTACTATCCGTTAAGATGTATAACATGGCGCCTGAATTATAAATTTAACAAAACGTTTGCCTGTTCATCTGCCCAAATCTCTCAACACAACTACGCACGGGTCGCTGAGGGTCTGGTAAGATGGGTTATGTTGTGTTTTCTGAATGAACGCTACGGTGGAGTGATCTTCTTTGGAAAAAAATATTTCGCTAGTGCCTACTTGTCGCCGCATTATGTAATTTATCACCGTCCGAAATATTACAAACAAGCGGTGTTCGTCTCGGGCTTATCTATGCATACAGGTTACGACTTTAAGGTTGCCGTCTATACCTAGTATTTGAACTACGTTGCAGTGTGTCTGAAATCACGGGGTTTTTTTTTTTTTTTTTTAACAATTTAACGTGTGCCTTAACTGCGTAATCTATGAAAATAAAGCACTTCATTCCAATCTCTTACGGTACTTTGAAGACATCTAGCACATTCGGAACATTATGTTAATGCCCTCAAACACCGCTGAGTGAGTGAAGATATTTGGGCAGCTCTTAACATCGAGGTCTTGGGAGCCGACGAGGATGAAACGAGATGAGTATGGAGTAACGCCGCGATGACGGGGCACTTCATCATTATTAGAGACCTGAAGAATTCGCAATTTCATTTCAGGGCAAGCTAGAATTCATAACTCGAACGTTTGTACTTCTTATTCTATTGGTTAAACCGTTAGTTTACACATCTTGGACAATTCTGACCCAAACAGTGTCTTGCGCTTATATAATAAGCAACCAGTGAACAGTGATATTTGCATGACTTTACATACGAAAATGGAGTATAGTCTACAGAGTATTGAACTCGCGAATTTTCCAGGTCTCTAATCATTATTAGTTGAGTGTATTTAAGCAATTAACACTTCGAGGTCTGCACACATTTACTGGCACTTAAAGATAAATTGGAAGTGAGTCACTATGTTCACTATTGCAAGAGCACTGGTTCTGCTGTTGTCTGCGTTCGAACTCGCCATCGTCATATTGGTCCATACCACACCGGACACTACCCTGTACTGTACAGCGTTCCTTATTGTCCAGTCATCAAACAATGGAGAGCTGAGCTGATGTTAACCCAATCAAATGTCCTTTATCGCACAAAAGGTTTTACAACCAATCATGTCCCGTTGAGCGGCCATAAAAAAAGAGATTATATCATTAGCAATGCCATTGTTACTGCGCTGTCGTGTTCTTGTGAGGTCGTGTTAAATACTAGCCGAACAAAAGACTGCACAGCCATGCGAGTTTTGCTCTGAATAACCAAGAAATTATCAAATTACCTTTTCTCGAGCTACGTTCGACCATAGTCTACAAAGTGTTAACAGGCTAACGTTCGTAATTTAGCTGATTAAGACACCATATTACCAGGGATAGGAAAATGTCGCAAGTTCAATGACTTGTAGGCTAGGCTCCACATTACCGTGTAAACTCGCGCCTCAGTTGTTTTGTCCATTGGTTGATATCCAAGAGAACGGAACTTGTTACTCCGCACCTGGCAGTATGGGATTCGCTATTTCCCTCCTTGCAAGTCTACTATTGGCTCAGAGCCGTCCAGGGCGTGTAGAATAAACTGCGAACCAATTGCAATGTCAACTCCAGTGTGCATGTTAACTTTTCCGAAAATGAACTCGCGAAATGTTCCTATCCCTACATATTACTTTTCTACGGGCCCTGCGATCAGTTTATCTGTATGGATAAACATGGATTCAGTTTGGTGATGTAGAAAGCACTATACTATTTACTTATTGGTATATGGACATGTTGACAAGCAACATTTTATAACTAATTAAATTGAACATAAACAAAATCCCTTATTTTATTTTACTTAAATCCGATAAGATACTTGTGAAAATCCAAAACAAATATAAGTGATTCAAATCCCGGAGGCTTTGCATCATTTAGTGGCGTTACCGATAAAAGGCAGGGAGCGGGGTAAGATACAAATTTTCGTTCTGAATTTAAATACCTTATTTGAACAATTTAACGAGCATCAAGTTTCTGTTTCAGTATACATTTCATGAAGTGATCTCATATCTTACTGTAAATAGTGAAGTGCACAAATATTTTTAAGAGCATAGATACGTAAACCGACTTGTTTGTTTGGTGTCTACATGACTTAAGCACATTATTTTCAAATGGTTTTTAACATTTTATTCAAATAACTTCTCACCAATACTTCTTTAAACTTCATAGTTGACTAGCAGAACTACCCGCCGTTGCCCGGGTATGATTGGGCAATAATAGATACACGTCCACGTTTTAGGGGCTTTGGACCCAATAGTGGACCAGAAATTCACAAAACGGTTTTAGGGGTTTCCGGCCCAAAAAGGACCCGGAGCCCCTTTTGGCACATATGGTATTTTAATTAGAACCTGAAGGTCATCCTTTCCAAATTACGTCCAGATCCGTCGAACGGTGACATACACGACTCTGTGTTAGGGTTTTTGGAGGGTGGATTGGGGGGGGGGGTAGTTCTAATGGAGGGCTGGAGCCCAATTTGACCTACGGACTATTTTAAGATGGGTATTGAAGTGTATACAAATCAAATTTGGCTAAGATATGTCAAACGGCGTAGAATTTTATAATGAGCATACATACAAACTTTGACTTTCGTATACATTAATAATACACAAAATTAGGATATTTTCACAAATATTCAGGACGGTTTTTCATCTCAGGAGGTGACAAAATATGTGGAAAATTTTATATTTTCTTCCTAGCAGACCATTCTTTAATAATTGTGGCAAAGTATCATCAGATGCTGCCATAAATTGAGTGTGTAGGTATTTCATGTGGCGAAAAGGATCAGCCAATAGACAATTATAATATTAAAATTTATTCAACCACGTTTTTCAACATGAGGCCAGTTTGTAACAAATAACTACTTAAAAAGAAACATGCTGTGCACGTGGTAAAAAATGCATGAAGTAAAGCCTAATCCACTAAAGGTTGTATCCAAACATATTGCAAAATATATAAAAATTGACGGTTTTGTTTTCAGACAAATCTTGCATGACTAAAGCAGCCAGCAAAATAATGCTATTGTGCACTCTTATATCATAATATCTAATGCACTCTTGCCAGCAGAAATCAAATAATGTAAGTGCATTTCGGTAGTGAGCCATGTCATTATAACTACGTACTTTTCGTCAGGGCGACCCAAAGGGAGAGGCTAAGAGATTTTGCACCCCAGGCCCCCTATCTCAATGAGTAACAAGCCTAGAAAATTTTTCTCCCTTATAATTTATTGCCATTGCCATGTCGCCAGATGATAAGAAACACACAAACAAAATAATGTGCTCAATTAAAAATAAATTTATGTATATCATTAGGCTGTGTAAGTAAACTAACACTGTCCCCATTATTTTAAATTCTTTGCTGCTGAAATGTTATTACTAATGTTTACACAAGCTGTTTAATACAAAATTAGAGTGTATTTCCTTTTATCTCTTTATTCAAATTTGATATGTGAATATGTGGTTACACTAAGTAGTAAAAAGTCATGTGCACATTCAGGTGATTTTTTTTCTCACAGAAGGGTGAAAAAAAAATTAATAACGTAGGCCCTATAATGATATATCTTAAATGTGACATCAGAGTCACTGCGGACAATATAGGGTCAGACACAACTGTTGGAGGTGAAATTCAGCACTAACCCTCTTCAGTTTTACTTGTAGCGCTGTCTGCACGACAAATCCTTAGCGCAAAATCCCGACGAAACATGAGGACTTGGAGTGATTATCTTTTACACCTCCTTCCACGTACGCCAATTTCTGTACGTTGCGAGAGTGCGGGGGTACATAAATTACTCCGAGATGGGAAAATGTGAAATAGAACGAATTCATGCCTTGCGCAATCGACATATTGGTGACAGACCGAACGATATTTCACCGTGCAGAGCTGGCGCTAAAGTAGACCAAATGAAAGACTGATTACCTGCTGAACTCAAGGAGGAACTTATAAAAAAAATTAAAAAAAAAAAAGAGCTATAAGTCTTGAGCGAACGTGAAAGGTTATTTACCAGAGTAAATAAAAATGTGACCGTGCTGTAATGCAATGGTGAAGTTGATGAGAAGGGTATTCAAATGGCCCCAAAGTAAAGGTGTCAATATGTGATGATATGTATTCCATTTGCTCTGTGTGTGTGTGTGTATTATATATATATATATATATATATATATATATATATATATATATATATATATATATGCGCTAGCCTCCGGCCCAATAGCACCACTTCCTTCACCAGCGTGATGGCTTGCAGACCACTCTGGTTACAGCCAGCGTCATCTCATACCAAATCAAGCACAGTGCCCTCTTCTTTACTAGCTTTTCATCTCTACCAATAAAGAATTATATCCAAAACCAACCTTCTTCCTCCAGTATCATTTATATTCAATGCATGGAACAATGTTCAATTATTTCCTGTCGACTGGGTTTTTACGGTGTCTATGCCGGTTTTCCCCAGTCTCTCCTTAGTTATAGTTTAGCTATAGGTATATGCACTTAGAGAGGTAGTCATGGCCCCAATCGCAGGCCACGGCTGCCCAATCACTCTCTGTCACGATGCACGTGTCCTTGCATGATTCCCCTTCCTTGTAGGCGTAAGGGGTTCGCCCTGAGACGCAATTAGCCCCCGTCCCACCTTCAGGGGTATACTTAACCATTGGTAATAGGGTAGTTAGAAAAAAAATCACAGCGCGCATACGTCACACATTACGAAGTGTTTTCAACAATGAAATGATAGTTACTAGAAAGTGAGATATGGATAATTTGCATGGACCAATGGGTTAGGCCATGTACTAAAGATGAGGTAGACCGCTTATTCGTCTTCTGCGCATGTCCCAGCATTGACCTACCCCAATCCCACACAACTGTCAAAGTCACATGGTCAACAGTCATGAACGTGTTTGTTTATATCTTAATTTGTAAGTGACGACCACTATTATATTAAGAAAATACATTTACCAGTTGAGATTTAATCACACTGCATTACGAATTGGCTAGAGCAAGTATACAAACATTACAAAAAACTTGTTTACTAAGCAGTGTTCTAACCTCAAACCCAATCCACGTCTTTTTTGTTAGACGTGTTGGCAGGCGAGCAGTTGAATGTTGGAACACGGAGACTGGTTATGCGCAGCCAGCGAGATCGATCTAGCCTGTTCACGGTGAAATGAGCACTTTTGAAAACCCTGCTAAATATCTACTTGTTTGCACACTGTGTAATCATCCGACTTATTTAAAATTAACATTACCATGGGCCTCATCACTTTATTCATTCGTCGGTCAGGTGAAACTGTTAAATTATTAGATAAGTAAATATTTTACAAATATGGTTATTTTTACACTTCGATGCATTAAAAAAAACACAAAGCGAAATAAATAATTTAAGTTATCACAAATTGTTACCTAACACTTTTTATTCGACGTTAGAAATATGGAACAATTTACCATCCATCGTTACCAACTTTTTTTCTGGGCGCATGTCACTCAGTGTGCCCGTTAAAATATATGCAGGCAGCGGCAGTGGATTTTTTCTAAGTTGATTTCAAAAGTGTTCACTTTATCGTGAACAGCCTATATTCTACGTATTAGGTTCACTTCTGTACATAAACAAATGACCTTGCGACAGCTGGATCCTGCGTAACGTGTTTTACGGTAGAGTGCACATCCTAACTGCGCAGGCCAATAGCCTAACTCGTGTCTGACTTTGCGCACTTGCTAGAAAACCAATTTCCCCACCTTTTTGTCCATGAACACATCAATTAATATGTAAATAATGCTGTTGAAGTATCAGTGACAATAACCAACAGACTGACGGGATACCCGTCGCGGCTGGAGGTGGGACGGTGGCTGAGCGATTAGCACGCTCGCCTCCCAACAAGGCGAACCGGGTTCAATACCTGGTTGGGTCACCGGATTTTAGCAAGTGGGAATCGTGCGGGGTGATGCCGTTGGTTGGCGGGTTTTCTAGGGGATCTCCCGTTTGCCCCGCCCCTTCATCCCGGCGGTACTCCATATTCACTTCAATCACCCTCATCTTCATCGGCTGTCAAGACCTCGCTGTTAATCCCTTCACTCACCCGCCGAGGCTGGAAGATAGGTGACACACACCATCTTGCCCAGTTTAACGTAGCGTGTACTATTTGTACACAGTACTGGGCCATACTCTGGTAGGCTACAAATACTTGGAGACATGATACCAATAGCAATGCACAGGAGGGCCAGGGAAAAACTAACCTTTCTACCAAAATGGCAACAATGGACAGAGTAGTTTTGAAAATTAGCAATTTTAATCCAGATGGCAATTGCAAAAATATAAATTTGAATCAAAGAAACTGAAATGTGTCTGTTTGACTAAAATGTGTCTGTTTGAGGTGGTAGCCGTTACTATACTTAAGCCCCTATAATTGTTACTCTCAGATTTAAAAAAAAAATGTTAAAAACATAAACGTAATAAGCTGTAAATGTCGATTTCAATTAATTATTTAAATTTAAAAGTGTCTCAAATTAGTTCGCAGCAGATCGAATCTCTTATGGGTTCATCGTGGTAAACATCGGCAACATCTGAAAGTTATGTGAACAACATGGCGGCTATCATATTGTTCTAGAAGTTCAGAGTGTAGGAAAATGGCGAGACTTTGTTATACACGATTTCTTATCCGGGTTCTATATTTTACGTAGATTCTGGTATAACTGGACGTTCTTGAAGATCGCGAAGCGGCGATGGGGGATCCCCAGAGTGTAGCGCAATTAAGGTGAAGTCTCATTACGTAAGCGTCTCAGCTTACGGGCTAACGGCCTCTTAACGAGGGCGAAATCTACCTGCCTGAAACGGCCGCGGAGGGGGCTCTACCAAGCCTCTTAGTGTACCTTAGACAGGATTTACAACAGCCCGTCGTGTACGTCAGTCATCCGTCTCTCCGTCATACGTTCGTCCGTCTCCCAGCCGAGCGATTTACAACCAAACTACATACATCCGTCGTACTTTCGTTGCTGCAAACTAATAAAAACAAAACTGCTTACAAATAAGAAAAAATCTCCATAAAAAGCGAAAATTTTTGGTGGTATTGTGTTTCAAAGTACCCAAGAAAACCATAGATGTATGCAACGGAAATTACTCAGTGTAAAAAAATTTAAAATAGCATATAAGGCATCATTTTATTGATTTTACTGTTGTACATAAGAAGATCGTGTTTCCGAACGTGATTATCAATTAGTCTTCGTAAAAAATGTAACTTAATTTCATTTTACAGTTACAAAAACAAACATATGGAAACAAAAGGAAGCCAAAACCAAACGCTGCACACACCACACAGCCTTGTAAATAACTCGGGACGAACGAGCAACAAAACGTGCGAGTTTAGAAGGCTGTAATTTCACCCGTTCATCCGTCAAGAGTTCAAGTTTGCCAAGGTTTGCACGGACGGACGGTTGGAACTAATGGCCAGCTCTGATTGGCAGCTGGTCACGTGATTGACGGACGGACGGACGCGGTGGGTCGTTGTAAATCCTGCCTTTCATCTCGCGTACTCGTCTCTTGATAAGTTTCAGGGGCCAACTCGGTCTTCCCCATATTACTAATGTGCAGCCTGCCGTCTCGTAACACGATTCAAGATGGAGTGTCCTTCCTATGCTTGCGAAACCGAGCTCAGGAATATTCGGCGCCCTGCAGCCAATCACAAGGTTCGTATTCAAAATTGCATTCAAAATTCCTCAAACCTCGGTCACGTCATCAAGATAGAATGTAGTCATAGGCCGTAAAACATACACCTAGAAATACTGGAAAAATGAAACACACATAAATATGCGGCATAGAATTAAATATTGTAAACAAACCTAACATATATCCAGACTCCGCTTTCAAATTAAATAAGAGAATAAATATTCCCATCTCACAAAAAGAGAAGAAAAATTAAATAGCATGCAAAAATATTAATAAAATTACAGACATATTAAGTGTGTAATACAAATTAAAATTACGTGTTTATAAGTCTGAAAACTGGTGTGTTACAGTTTTAAAAATTTATTTAGAGGAGATATTAAAAGAATCCAAACATGCTCTCACGCAGGATATAATTAAAAAACTGAATTTATGTGCTCTCACCTCGAATCTGTCAGAAATGCTCAAGATGATTGATACGGATTTATTTAAGTTGAAAGTCACAAGGGCTAAAGCGACTTATCCGCTAAATATTGTTATCACAACAATGAAATAGTTACCGTGCGCTGATGAAACAGTTTGTTTAAAAAAAAAAAAAAAAAAAAAAAAAACTACAGCTAAACGCCACGGATTTTCCGGCTTGAGATTTTAAATTTTTTATTCGGTGGTTAAAGGTAAATCAATATTTTTATACCGTAGATTTGCCCGTTAGGAACTTTGTGTGAGACAAAGCGTAAATATTTAAATTTATCCCGGGGTACGCCTACTCGGACTTTTGAATTTTTAACTGAACTGGTATGCAGCAGGCTGAAATTAAACAGCTTAAGCCCGCGGCTACAGTTACCAACGCTCCCCTTTATTTTTTAATAAAGAAAGAATTTTTTAATTTGGTATTTCGAGTTCATTTCTTGACACAGGTGTAGGAAGTTTGCTGAAGCAAAAACACTGTATAATTTTATCGGGTCAAAGATACATTTAGGATCGCATGGAAACATATTTTCACCCCTTTTCGTACATTAAGAATTCGAATTTGAACAAATGGTACGATTGTTCTATGTTATTTATATTTGTAGTTACGCGAAGCAAATAGTAGACTATGAAAATCATGTCGGTTTCGAAATATATATTAGATTTATTGAAATTGTATTAAAACCCTTAGGCTGTATCCCATTAAATGCTAAGTCTTGAAAAATAAATTTTAATTATTTTAGGGATAGTAATAATTATTATTGTTATGTTAAAAGAACTGCGATGTTACATAGATCTTGACGGTTATTGAGTTTTCTTTGAAAATAAATTTTTGAATGTGGTGAATGTAATGAATGTATTAAATTCTCAAATACTACATGTATTTTCTTCGTTGAATTCCGGTAAATACTCAAAGTAGGATTTGGTATTTCTGTAGGAATACAATATTTATAAGCAATAAACACCGCCAAATCATATCGAATTTAAGAGATTCTGAATATTTTCTAGAGAAAATATATGTATTTTTCCGTTTTTCATTCCCTGAACAGCAAAATTTCAAACATTTCTCCTCGGCAGTTGCCACACGCTAAGGAAAGTTACATTTAAAAATTTCATATTTCTATGTCCAGTGATATAGGCTGTGTGTTGATGATTCTGTAAATAAGCGAGGTCCCTTTGTTTTATGTACTAATTATTAAATTTTATTGATAGACTTCGTTAATTTTATATCGTGCACAAGTTTTCATACAAAATTATTTAACACTTTTTATAGAAATTGAATAAAGATTTTTAAACGTCTTGTGGTTACAATCGATACACAGTTTATCTCAAATAGACATTTGTTGAACGAAAGCCTTGTATACGTGTTGATATTAGCAGTTTTTCTAGACTTTTAACAGCACCTTGAAGAGTTTAAATGGCGAAGGAATAAAAAAATAAATTAAAAGTGTTTTACACCTTTACGTATTACAGAGTGGATACCGTAAGTATTAACAGTATAAGACCGCTCAACAGGACATCGAATTTCTATTCATTAAGAGAAATCGTCCTCGGCTGAACGATGATTGATAACATTTTTTATTCACGCAGAACAGTAGTGGAGAATAGAACTAACAAATATACTTTAAAACAATTTTTACCGAAGACACCTCTACGCATTCCATCTACACAGGAGAGCTTCTAAGATATAATGTTACGATTGTTGTGTTGCGAAAGTTCAAAATAATAAATTTCATTAACTGGCCGATATCTTCGTTTACACTAAACATCTACCAGTAATGTCATTAAAACGCTGCACACTCAGATCGAGAATATAGCAACCACTGTAAAAGAACTAAGACATTAGTCTTACAATTATAGTCCTTATTAAACATTAGTCTTACAATTATAGTCCTTATTAAACATTAGTCTTACAATTATAGTCCTTATTAAACATTAGTCTTACAATTATAGTCCTCATTAAACATTAGTCTTACAATTATAGTCCTTATTAAACATTAGTCTTACAATTATAGTCCTCATTAAACATTAGTCTTACAATTATAGTCCTTATTAAACATTAGTCTTACAATTATAGTCCTCATTAAACATTAGTCTTACAATTATAGTCCTCATTAAACATTAGTGAAACAGAATATACAGAACAAGCCTGTTGCAAGAGCTGTTTACTTTATGCGGGAAACTACACAGAATCTATCATACATAAACGTATCTTTTGTCAATATAAAAAAAATCGCAGATACTTCACAAAAGCAGTTAATCTATAATAGCAGACGGTATAAATTATTTGAACTGTAATACACTACTATTTGTGGTAACTGCAACACTTAGAAAGAATGACCCGAATGAATCCAAACAGGGAGGTTGTGTAGAACAGTGTACCAGCAATAAGTGATTAGGATTGCAGAGAGATGGTGTACACGTAGGCCTAGCAGAATCCTCTCTTGTGTGACCGGAAAGGTTAGTGTTACGCCAAGCTCATCAGTCAGAGAAGAGCCGCCAAACGAAGTGAAAGAAAGTTTCAGTATACCTCGTCGACGTCAAAGGGCGCTATATCAGCATGTGGGTGAGTTCGAACGGGGCAGAATGATCGATCTCCGGGAAACGGGTTTATCGTACCGTGACATTTCGGTTCGCACAGAGCACGCTGCTACGACAGTGATGCGTGTGTTGAACCAGTGGATAGCACAAGGTCGTACGCACCAATAAGCGGGTACTGTACTACGCAATGTGACCACAGCACGAGGTGATCGCCATCTTGTCCGCATGGCTGTAACGCACTGCACAGCCTCGTCCGCAGTGTAGGCTCGACACTGGAGCACTGCTACGGGCGTGGACCTGTCTGCTTCGACGGTTCGACTCCATCTGCTGCGGGCTGGACTGGTGGCACGCATGCCATTGCGTCGGCTTCCATTGTCCAGAAACCACAACGCCACAGACTGCAATGGGCACGTGAATGCCGTCGCTGGCGTGCTGAGTGGCAAAATGTAGTGTTTTCGGACGAGTCCCGCTTCAACCTGTCCTACAGCGATGGTCGCATACGTGTTAGACGCTATCGTGGTGACCGCAATCTGGCAGCCTGCATTGTGGAGCGGCATAGCGGACAAACGCCAAGTGTGACGGCTTCGAACGTCATTACATACACCATGCGATCTCGACTCCTAAGTATTGACGGCAATCTGAACAGTAACCGCTACATCAGGGAGGTTTTAGAGCCCGAGGCACTGCCCCTCATTCAGGTGACTCCACATGCCATCTTTCAGCAGGGCAATGCTCAGACACATGTGGCGAGGAATGTGCAAGCCTTCTTCAATGAAACACGGGTACCATTACTTATCTGGCCTGCACGTTCTCCTGACATGTCACCCATCGAACATGTCTAGGATATGGTTGGTCGGCGACTTGTTCAGCCACAGTCCTCCAGCAACCACTGTTGATGCTTTGTGGACTCGCATACAAACCACGTGGAGGGAGATTCCCCAGGAACATATCCAGGTCCTCTTTGATTCCCTGCCACGACGTTAAGGTGCTCTGATTGCAACACGTGGATACTTCAAACCATACTGAATCCTCAAGGACAGAGATCATGTACAGTACTGTAATACTACTCAACTGTAGATTATCATGTACATACATAACCTGCAGTATGAAGTTTATTTCAATCACACGTATCCTTCTTGTTTATACATTTTTCCCAAACGTTTGTGTAAAAATGGTATTGTGGATACGACATTTTTATTCTATACAGTTGTTATGAATATTTTGTTTGTTTTGCTGTTTTTCTGTTTGAATTAATAAGCAGTACGAGAAGAGAAGGGGAAGGGGTTGTCTTTACTGACTATTTATATATGACTACATGGTAACGCTGCCTGCATAGACGGCGTGTTTTATTTAACGTATATCTTGGCAGGTTTTCTCAGGGATCTCCGTTGATTTTTCAGACCCTTGCATTCCGGAGTTGCTCCATTTCCACCTCGTTTCTCCCTCATCGGTTCTCAGTACCAAACCTCTCCACTCCACTTTTTCATCATAATCTCTCTCTCTCTCTCTCTCTCTCTTTCTCTCACACACACACGCGCGCATCATTAATATCGTCCACCGTAGAAGTTCCCTAGAAACAATACGCGCCTGCAGGAAACGCATTAAAAAATAACGGAGGTAATTCCAAAACAACGTCAAATAGCCAGCTGCATCTCGCATTCGCCGGCTCGAGCATCATTGCTTTGTATTGTCGCAATCAATGATTCATGCCTCTCCGATTGTGTGGCGTGCTCGTGGGCGCACGTACGCACACAGGCGTCCTTGGCAGCCGGGCGATGCCCATTTAATCCCGCGTTAATCACGGCCTGCTTTGTGACAAATGCGGCTACCCTTATGCAGTCTAGCCCTCGTGTTCCACCCACGCCCCACCCTCCAAAGCCTCCCCATTTCCAGCCCCTAACGCCCGACCACCGTCTCTGCAATTACAGTTATTACACTCCCGCTAATTTCGGGTCCGACAGGTCGTGTTCACGCATCGCGTAACCTCGCTTACCTGTATTAGTGAAACCGGATAGTAAATGTCGCAGATTACTAAGTCCGCGCGCTCTGATCCTCTCGTAAGAAAAGTACAAATATTTGCATTCATATTTACAGCGCTGAAAAATTATCTCCGCTTGTTGTCTGAGATTACTGTGGAGAACAACGCTAACGATTTCGTATCCCAAATAATTCGGAAATTTTCATTTTTATTTTGTTGTGTTATATAATTATCTTTAATATAATCCTATATAAAGTGTACTGTAGCGTAAAATTCGAAAATACTGTCTTCACGCAAAACACATTATAACATGGGTTTTTGATGCTGTTCTTCTTATAATCATATACTTGCATGTTTACATTGTATGAGGATAAAAATTTTTCACAACAATTAAATGAAATGATTAATTGACTTAAGTTATATGATTTACAGTGCTTGAAAACTTCCACCAGAACTATTATATAAAGTATATCTATTTTATCTCCTTAGGCGGCTCTCATTTTCTAATAAATTCAAGAGATTTCAAATTTCGATTACTCTGACGTCTACTTCTGCCATGTGTAGAAGAAGAGATCAAAAAATTAAATAATTAAAGAGTCTGATAATTATTATAGTTTCATTTCCACAAAATACATTACGTAACGTAAAGCACAAAGTTTTATTTAAACAACTGCTAATCTTTTGTTGAAACACATTTAAGTTTTTCTAGTCTGGCCGTAACTATTTCATTAAAACATCTAACCTTATCAGCCTGTAACACTATTTAAATAATGATTTTGGTTTAATTTAAGGGAGAATAAATCATGTTCACAGTTTTTGATATCTCGTGACTTTTTTAAAGGAATAAATTGCACATAGTGCTCGCATACTCAGTGATTGCATTGGTGGGGTGATATTACTTTACATTATGTCGCTGGCCACGTTTATCAATATTTTCAGCGTAATAGCCATCAGCAGATTGCAAGCAATGTTACGTAAAAATTAGCTGTTTCATTGTTCAGTGCTCAGACGATAGTAAAAATATCTGCATAGGTCACCAGTACAAACTAAACCTGCTGAACCAAGTTTCTCTTCTTGTCGAGCCAGCACATAACGTGATAGATTTAAAAAAAAAATCATTATTTGTACGAAGTACTTGTTACGCTGAAAATCAAGTTGTCACTTTTACGGTAATTTCGGACTAGGCTTAATCCTTTTCAAACATGTTTTTATCCCTCTATGTGCTGACACTTATGTGCACATACTAAAGTAAATAGCTCATTTAATTAACACAGTTATTAAAAGTCTACCAATTTTGAAGCCCCTCAAAGCACTAGTTTGACATAGTTAATTTCTTACATTTTCTCTTTGATTCCATAATGTTGAGGAAAATTGGTATCTTTTAGTAAAGGTAAAAACGAGAAGCAAGAATGACATTTTAAATTTAACTGATGTAATGTGTACCCTTCTGTCAGCTATTCCATCAGCTAAAGCACATCTTTATTGATAATATTGTGGCGTGAATGTCAAGGAATTATCCAAACGGTAAGAAATAGCTTGCAGGGGAAACATTATAAAACTATTTGTAAATAAAGAATGGACCAACATACACAGCTCGTTAGTAAGAACTCGAAACAACATTTTAAAATCAGTGCGTGATTTCTGAATTTCAAGCACACATGTCAAAACAGACACATATAGATATAACTTTTAATCTTATTATACATTTTTATAACTTCGTCCGTTTTTACATGCCTACGGGTAAGCCACGGGTAAAGTATTCCCTTTTGTATGTCAAAATAGATCGCCGTAAGCAGTAAAGGCAGTGAATCATAAAATAATCTGTAAAAAGGTGGAAGCTTTAGGGCGAAATTCTCTCAAGCGCATAACTCTCACTGATAAAACGAAGTTACATGTTAATGGCAACAGAGAATGTTCGTGGTTCATGTAAAATATATCCAACAAGTAGCTGCTTCGATGCTTTTGTTTTTGCAAAACATTTTACGTGTCCCTAATTTTTATCCGCAACAGCTTTGAGCAGGATTATATCTGTACGTTGAAAGACTGACATATTTCATGAAATAAAAATTAATTTCACTCGCTCGGATGACGCTCCGTTCGAGTTTCGAAAAAGAGTTGCAGAGATGAGAAAGTACCAGTATGAAAAACATTGTCGCAATTTCATCCGTGTCCATTATTGCTATACAACGTCGACGACGTCAGAAGACTTACGTTATTGACAGACGTTATCAAGAATCGTGCATTAACTGGAAGTTCGAGGAACTGATGCAGGGCCGCCCGACCTTTCAGTCGTTCCAGGAAGTGTGAAAAAACTACACGTATTAGAGAGAACG
This sequence comes from Dryococelus australis, assembly GCA_029891345.1. Taxonomy (NCBI): domain Eukaryota; kingdom Metazoa; phylum Arthropoda; class Insecta; order Phasmatodea; family Phasmatidae; genus Dryococelus; species Dryococelus australis. Next base: position 32,288,950 of record CM056995.1, on the reverse strand, counting down.
TGAACATAAGCAGGAATCTTAAAGAACTCTGGCGTTCCCTTGAAGGTAGTTAACCGAAACCAAAATAAAATATAATACTCCCTGACAATATCATGTATAATGTAGTGTTGTTTGCTGCAAAGTAACACGTAACTGAAACGCTACAGGAGTGGCCGAAGTTCATACGCCAGAGTTGGAGCTAAATTGAGCTATAGACAGCTGGCGACGTTTTGAGAACCTTTTTTTTCTTTAAATAAAAACTATTAATAATTATTCACATACAGTTACATCCAACTTGTCTGAACCCCTACTTAAGTTCTTCTTTCAAGCTATTCCTGCACCTTACGCAAACAAAGCTCAACTAGGTCTAGAAAATTGCATCAGAGAAGCAACGCGCCGCATTTGTGGACGCTCACTTTAATCATACGTTTACCAAAACACCTGTTTTCTCGATGTTGTATACGTATTTAGTATAGATGAAATGCTATAATGTAGGCCTATGGATAAAACTAAAGTATAAATGCAAATTAACAAAACATGAAATATTTTTATGTTAGTAAAAGTATAAAACGCTTATGATGTATGGCATGAAACAACCAAACACGCATTGTGTTAGGTGATTTTTCAAAGGGGTGGAGATATTAAGAAAAGGCTATACAAACACACGAACACAAAACGCAAGGAATACCAAGTCGACAGTTTATTCGAAGTTTTTGTGATAATAACTACGAACATAGGTCCATGCAACTCTGTACTGAAAACTACATAAGAGTCCAGCGAGGGAGCTTTCCTTAACGACTTATATTTATGTATCGCAATTATGGATTTAATATATAATTACGGTATTTTCGGAAACCAATTCCACTTCTGAAATTTTTGTAGAAACCTTGGTATGATAAAATTTAATGTATTTTAGTTGGCAGCTAACATTTTCTACTTCTACTATTTTCAATACAGTAATCGTTGCTAAGTGTTATATATACATACATACTAGCGGACCCGACAGACGTTGTCCTGTACAAATATTTCAAACTTTTTTTTAATAACAATCTGTTATGAAATCAATTAACTACACAAATAAATTTGTAGGTTAGGATGATTGTTAATCAACGCACGTGTAAATTTGATAGGAATTTATGTAAAATACTCACTTCAATACCGCACCGAATTTGCACAATGTATAGTTTTTATCTACACTTCAAAAACCCTTCACACACTAATTGCATCTGAATGTAATATTTCAATTAGCACGCGATTTATTTTAACACAATAACAAACACAAAGTTACGAAATTCTCCTGAATCTGATCGCAGCTCCACTATCGGGACAAACTGGAAGTAAAATGAGATATTTTTGGATATTCGACACCCCGATCGCAGCGCTGTCTGCCGGATACAATGTAAAACATTCCAAGATCAACAATAACTTATAAATAAAAAAGTATTAAAAAAACATTTTGTAGTGGACCGAATTGTGAATCTAAACCATTCTCGAATCCACTTGAACACACACACAAAATTTCATCAAAATCAGTCCAGCCGTTTAGGAGGAGTTCAGTGACATACACACGCATAGAAGAATTATATATATAAAGATTATCTGCCAATTCCAAGATAGTGAGAGGGAAATCAGTCTATTTACATTTACTTCAGAAATATCTTGTTACGTGTCGTGTCATACATCTTATAAACTTAATTGTCCTAAAATTAGTTTCAGTGACAGCAAGCATGCATTTGGCTTTCCGAGATTCGTTCGCAGTACATCGCGATTTTAAAATGAGACCTTAACAACTTGTGTCATGAAGATCGCCTTCAAAAGAATTCTTACACTCATTAGCACATCCATAACAATTTGATACAGAGTAAGTTAAATCAATAATACATACAAATACATCTAATTTCATATGACGGTAGCACTACACAATACAACAAAACGTTCGAGGAAATGCTTCAGTAACAGCAAATATTACATCATTTGCATTTTGTATGCAAAATTGTTTTTAACTTTTGGCTTCTATAGAGCCTACGTATTTTAAAAACAACGGTGGCTTGTTATTATGAAATAACTAAGGTATTGGATATTTGCTATTGTTTCATAAATTAAAATATTTTATCATTTTTTTAAATATTGATTTAATACATATTTTATAATATTACTACACATGTAGTGAATCGTAGTTTTTCGAAGTAAATAAGGATTTTTTGTAAATATTCAAGGATATCGTATAAATAAATTCCATTTTTTTTAGGAAAAATATCTAAAAATGAAATATCAATTGATTTAAAAAAGTCATTTCTCTTAAGAAGGTGAGTTTGCCAGTGTGACATTGTGCAAATTTGTCGATAAAAATACTAAAGCTACATTATTTTTACATTAAGAAAGTAGAGAATCTTTATTTATCTCAACTGTATTATAGAGTAGCCTGTTTATATATGCGTCTTAGGAAGTTGTATGATGTGAAAATGAAATGAATAATAATTGCCGGAGTTTGCTAATTTACAAATTAACATATTAATGATTAATTTTAGCTGCCTCAGTTAATATTTGGTGACTAACCTAATGTGCGTAGGACTATGTTTTACACAGTAAACTAACAAAATTTGAGTATTAAAAAAAAATTACATTAGAACACAAAACTTCCTGATCAGTAGTTGATACATCGACCTAATTTGCAAGTATTTCACTATATACAGTAAAATTAATTTTACAAACGGATTTACCGGGAACAAGTTGCCAGAATATTTCTGGTAACACTACAAGTGGAATATACGCTTACAACTTTAGTTTTACATGTTCTACTGTAATGAATGTGCCCTAATTTACTTCCGGTGTAAAAAAATAATCTTGGCTACGAGTGACCAATTAATTGTTCGTGAAAACACAAAGATTTGTTTACAGCGTAGTAGCATGAAGCCTCAAATTGTGTCACGTAGTCTTGATGTATGTATGATATATGCAGCCAGTCCAAGGCCACTTCTGGCCTTGCGGACAGCGTTGTCACAAGTAGAGCACAAAACCATGCGTAGAATTCAGGGAACTTTCCTTAAGGAAACCGGGAATGCACTTTCACACGCGCACAGAGTACGTGCCGCTCTGACGAGTAAAGGAAATACACTAGGAACCAATACCGGACGGCTTGGAGGTTTCTGCGAGAATACGTAGCGGCGTTGTCACAAGTAGAGCACAAAACCATGCGTAGAATTCAGGGAACTTTTCTTAAGGAAACCGGGAATGCACTTTCACACGCGCACAGAGTACGTGCCGCTCTGACGAGTAAAGGAAATACACTAGGAACCAATACCGGACGGCTTGAAGGTTTCTGCGAGAATACGTAGCGGCGTTGTCACATCCAGTCAGTAGACAGTAGAAACTGTGTTCAATAGTGCAGTTACGATACAATACCAACATGGTGGACATGAAGACGAAATTTCCTTTTCATTCTAGAGAGTTTATTTGACCATGGTCAAAATTTAAATCATGCAAATGAATTTAAAAAAATTTCAAATATTTTAAAAGTGGGGTGTATTTACTAACAAATGTTAATCGTTATAGATGTTGTGGTATTTATGAAAATATAGTAATGGTAGCACCTCTTTCCACTAGGTTTTTATTCGCACAATCGCCAATGATGATAATATAGAGCTGTCCGGTATTTATTTCTAGTGTATTTGAGCAAAGTATAAAATCTTACATGGAGATTAAGCATATTTTGCTGACGTCAGCAAAACCCACTATCAAAGTAACTTAGAACAGGTAAAAATAATAGGTCGCATTATGGAAAGAAGGGTTGATTTGATTTTCAACAGCGAATAAATCTTACAGTTTTTCCCTTTTCTAAGAGCTCCTCCTCGCTTAACTACTAATTCCGGAATTCCTATTCATTCGTATAATTATAAAGTGTTTACAACCATTGGCGGGGTGTAATAACGCGTAGCTTCATACAAACTCAAGGGACAAAAATTCTCATATCCTTGAAGAAAATAAAGAGACTCGGAGAGTTCATATTGTCTATGCAAGGTAACATACAGATTTCAGCTAGTAAATTGAATGGTGAGACAGCACAAAGTTTCGCAAATTAAGGTTGATGGCGGGTCCAATGCAGTGGTTTATCTTCATAAGATGCCAACATGATTGGCATTCCCTGAGAAACCAATGTAAGAATTTATAAACCTGCATGTTTAAAGTCAAAGCTGTGCGTTGGCGTGCTTCGTGTGTATGTGTGGTGGAGTACAACAGAAACCTACATTCTCCTCTTTATATTACTCGTTCATTTCCAGGTCGTAAGCGAAACGCCCATCTTGGCTGGCTCTCAATCGGCGTAACAGCTGGATGCGCTGCGGGAGCAGGGTACAGCCTGAGCAGAAAAGAATTTCTCCGCGCTGATACATTACAGCATCACAGAGAAATACAGACGAGGATAATATCTTCCTTTGCGTGTCAGTACGGTAAATGGGTGTGGTGGCGTGTTTGTACTCATATGTTGTCTGTGATGAATATAATACTACAGTCAGTTAAGTTCGTGGACTAAATTGTGCCCTGGCGTGTATGCAGCCACGCAATACGGCGCCCACTACATTGGTTCCCAGATTTGATAGTGTCGAAATTGGACCTTACAGTAGCAAAATGTAAACAACCTATAATGCCTTTTAATATAGTATGCCTCCAAAAAGTGGAAATTCAGAAACAGTAAGGTCATTAAAGCTGGACTCACAATAATCCGTCGCATCCACCATGCGGTCACGCGATCTTCGTAAACGATAATTCAGTATATATTTATTTCGTAAAAAAATTATTTCCCCAAAATGTTTCTCTCTTCGAAATGAATTTTCAACCAAATTATACCTTCTACGAAAGACATGTAGCGATGTTAAGTTGCCACGCTGAAATTTTGTCGACGGAAGGATCGATGGACGACGGATTTATGTGAGTCGCTTTCAACTGACGGACGAAAAAACAGACGGATGACGGACTGACGGACGGGCAACTGACGGTTGCGACGATCATAGTCCAAGAGAAGGTGTGGGATGGAATTGACACTGTTTATACAGAATACAACGCCAGACTTGAGAAATTTATTTTTATAATGCACCGACTTTGCCAGCGAACATTAGTCACATGCCACCAATTATTACAGGCGGGGCAAACCTTCGTCGATAAAATACAAAATTCACAATTTCGGATTTATTAAATATTTTATATAATGTTCAGGAGTAAACGTATTTTACATTCCAGCTAAAAAAATTAAAGATACAAATACAGTTTCCTAAGAGGCTGCATTATATTTCAGGATGCTTGAATGCTTCATGCCTCACATGCAAGCCTGCATTAATAGCTGGAATTCCTTTTATATATAAATAACGTGAAAGTAAATTTTTCTATTAATTTACAAGAGAAAAAAATTAAATCATGCTCATAAGTTTTACCGTTTAGATTAGGCGTGTTCGTATATTTCAGAAAAAAAAAACACTGATCAGTCGAAAAACATATTGTACAGTAACAAAGTAATACCATTATGAAAAATATGTTGATTTGCTTGACAGATAAAAGTTTTTTTGTATTTCTACCGTAAATAACTGCGCGAAGGAGTTGTTGCTAAACATCGACATGTATATAGAACGAATTAAATGTTTTTTTGCGGGTGTAAAAGCAATGATAAAAGAGACATCCCCAAGTTCATCTATTTGTTATTTAGTTATTTTCTGCCAACGAGGCAGTGTATACGCTGTTCACTTTTTAAACCAACCTTTGAAAATATCACTGTTCCTAACTGCGTGTATTCGAACGGAGGAACCGTCAGGATTGTGGCCAGCAAAGTTGGTAACACAGGAGGGAAAGTAGACGCATGCCTTAACGTCGAATTAAAGGTGCTAGGTGAAAATTTGTGAAAAATTATTATTTTTTTTGTCAATGCACGTGTGTGCACTAGTTTAGCAAATTTGTAAACTGTTTATTTATTTTTTTAATAATTTGGCTGTTTCACTTGATCAACGCGTGATTAAAGACACGAGGGCCGTGGCAATGTTAATCTTACATATGGTGGAAGAACACTCATTGTGCACACAAGTATTTTACTATATACTTCTTGATTGCTTAATTTACCGTGAACATCCTTTGAGGCTAGGTTTCACATCTTTTTGAGAAATTCTTAGTTTTCGTATTATACTTTTGGTTTCAGAGTTGTAAGTAGTTTATAAAGTAATGATATTTTATTAATACGTTCTCGACTTTTTGCATCCAGCCGTGAAAATAAGATGCAAAAATATCAAACAACCTTTAAAATGTAAATTATTTATAACCAAACATTTTCACAATTTTATTTTTTTTTTTAAAGAAATTATTACATGAAAACGAAGAATTACTTTAGACTAGTTGAAGCCGAGTAATAACGGCGTTGAATCCTTCGTTGCTGTAGGTTTATGTCCTGCGACATATGCAACACGCTAAGACGAAGTGATCGACTGGTCGTACAACGGCAAACCCGGCAGGCGTGTGCAGTATATCGGGAACTCGGCCAGGAGTTGCGAGAGGAATCGATAGCGATTTCCTTGAACTTCCCGACGCTCGATTAGGTGGATGTCAGTATTTTGACACTCTCCGCTGTGGCGCAGCACCTAAGTGTGTCCTCCGGTCTCCGTTCCTTTTGCGAGTATGCGGGTAACTCGCCCCCGAGGAATAGAAGCGTGGGAGCGCTAAGGGCGACCCAAGTGCAGGCATCGAATGTCTGGTGGCCTTTACAGACAAGGCTCTGAGTTTCTTTGTTCGTCTCTCAGTGGCGACTACCAATTTACTTTGTAGTAAGAAAGACAAAATTGCACTGCATGTCTCCTATGCTATGTTCAACAGCCTGCAAATGAAGTTTATATCTAAAAATTCTGGTAAAAAAATTCCACTTTGAACAAATACACGTTATAGAAAAAAAAATAGAAGAAGATAACTACCATTCGGAAGTGGGATATTTCTTAAATGCTATTTGTAAGCTCATCTCGCTCAAAAATATTGAACATGTTTTTAAACGACAACAATTCTATAGTTCATTCACGGTTATTTCCAACTTTTCTGAAGCATTTCTGAAGTTATACTTTCAGGCTGTTACACCTCCGCCTCGTGAAAACGAATCTTGACCAATTCTAGAAAATAACACCAAAAGGATAACACACCGTACACGTGTGCACTCACTTCAATAGTGTTTCACATGATACCATTCTATTACTAGGGGTTAGCAACACGCGCATTTTCTACGTGTTTTCGTTCATATCAATTACAAATAAAATATTACAATTAACCGGGAAAATATAAGTAAAAGTTGAATTTTTTTTTAGCACACGAATAAAATGCTTCTTATAAAAGACATGTATAGGATGATTTATCAAAGGTTTGAATCAAAAATTGTAAATAAACTGCGAATAAACTGTGCTGCAGCTAAGCACCCTGTTTGAAGCCCTGATCAAACGGTGCATTCGATGAATACGCTAGCACCGTGGAGGTGATTAAAGAATTAAAATACGACAACAACTTGGTAGAGATACGTTCATACTTAATTCGCTTTGACGTCTCAGTAGTTCATTTATACATACACAAAATTCAGCACTACGATTGGTTTACAATGAGTCGTATAAATTGCTTAAAACAACCTTCACAAAAAAATTTTCAAAAATAGATACAATACTCAAAAATTACGCAAACTACTTTCATGACTGATTACATATTTAATAAGCAGAGCACAATAAAATAGACTAGGTAAAAAAAGTGTTTTTTAAATAGGCAAGCAATCTGATGTTCATAAATTGAAACATAATACACCTATTCTATACACAACCAATAGCAAAAAATTAAACTGACAACTTATTATACAAATGATTACATACTAAATATTAACAAAAAATTAAAAAACTAAGCTGGTTTATAACAAAGGTTTTAAAACAAATCAGCCTGGCATTGCAAATTAAAGTGTGAGACACTAATACTATAAAATTAATTACTAATATTGAGACATTGTAATAAAATCAAGAACGATGTTTTTAATAGTAACACAAATCTATACTAAAAAATTAAATGGAAGTGTCTGTCTGTTAAATTTATACCAATATCTAAAAGTAATATGCTATTCAAACGATGTTGAAGCATAAATAAATGTTTTTTTTTTATATTTTTTGTCTGTCTGGAAGTTTGTCCTGAATATGCTCCAAAACAGCTGAATGGATTTTGATAAAACTTTCAGAGATCACAGAGTTCATTTCTATTTAAAATCTACTCTTTATTTCTTCTCGATATCTCAAATGGTTAATAAGTAAATTACATTTCTCATATAATTTTCTTTGTGTATCATTTCTTATTTCTTTGCGAAAGGATTATTGTGGAAAAGCATTGTTGAAACAATAGTTTTTTTATAATAATCATTGATATAATACGCACCATAGAAAAAATACATAAATTTTTTTGGAAAAACTTAGTAAAATAACATATTATCAAATAACCAACACTTACGGGACGATAAAACTATTTCCGATAGTAAAGTAACATTCTTTCAAACCAATTATATAGTGTAAGAAAACGAGGAACACCGCCCTGGTTTGCTAGTAAAATTTAATGTGTACAGGCAGAACTGCATAATTGATGAGCAACGACCTGGGGGAAAACCATGGCAATAAAATTAACACCAAACATCAGCCAACTGCCAGCTAATTTGAATACCTCAAATACATCACCGAAGTTGCTGGAATTCCCCCGACAGACTTCCAATTACCTAGATAGCTCTGCTCGCAATCAACTTCTGTGCGGCTCCCGGAATAGCTACACAACACTACAAAACACATGGGAAGATATAAGAGCCAGCTATGTATTTATTTAAAGTAATGAAGAACTTCCAATGTTTAAGCGATGTTTTAATGCGGAAAAATATAATGGAAATAAATTGCATGAAACATTTCATCCCTTAGTAGTGTCAAAAATGCAAAAGGATATGCATGCAGCAGCTGGACTAGGTCCTAAAAGACACCTCTCATTATACCTGCTACAAATGCCTGTTAAGTGAGTAGAGTATTCGGAGGTGAAAGAAAAAAAATTATTATCTAAACATCTTGCATTTTGTACACAATTAAAGTTTTGCGGAGTAGATTTAATTCAGTTCTAAGTAAACGACACTAAAGTTCTCACGCTTGAACGTTTCAATAAGTTACGTGGCTGTATAATTACTTATTTCAAATGTTCCTGGCTAGCAAAGTTTATGTCGGTAGAGCAATCAGACACTTATTTAAACACAGGCACTTTGTGACCACTGAAAAATGTAAGAAAATGATATCGCTTGCTTAAAAAGCTTCTTATGCCCTCCCACGCACGCCTAACGGTCACTGTGCATTAAGGTGGGATCAAACCTTAATTGTAGAGTTCTCACACTTACTTCATATGTAGACTTGTTCTGACGGTAGTACCGTGTACCGTTGGCTTATCATTCAAATTTGAATATACTTTTTTGGGTCTAATTAACCTTAAAACATTTACTTTATATTTTTAACTTAAAACTAAGGCCTCACTGGCCTGTTTCCGTTGTGACCCACTTAATTCAAGATGGGGTATGTAACATTCCGTCACCATCCATTATCGGCAGTGGTTAAATACTCAAGTTAACACAGAGTACATAATGCCTAACCCATGGTGGTTTCCAATACCGTGACAATTCAAAAGGTGTGCCTAAATGTTGCCAACTTGCACACAATTAACAAGTTGCATCAAACCTGGTAAAACAAAATAAAATTTAAATAATTCACATATGGAAAATTATCATTTCAGCTGCTGCGTGTACTTTAATATTAAGTAGAATTAAGAGAATGAAATTATGATATAACAATATTACATGTGAGACATGTGACACTCATAGTATTTGTTTATTAAATAAACGTGCGCATACTCTTGTTATAGATTTACATGCTAACTTAGAGTGTTTTGAAATGCGAATCGCACGTGTTAAATAATCAGACGTTATAATAGGCATTTCAATAACTCCATAAAAACCTGCGCGAAGCGATGGCGGGCTGTATTTTAATAACTCCGTGAAACCTAAACTAAGCGATGTTTCTATTTTGAACATAAAACCTGAGCGAAGCGACGGTGGGCTGTATTTTAAAAGCACTATAAAACCTAAGAGAAGCGAAATTTATATTCTAAACTTACGTAAAAAAAATGCTGAAATCGGCACGGCATTAATTTCCATCTAAACATAAAAATATATATTTGTAAATTCTATTTGATTAATATTTGAAACTTTAACATTTATTTTTTTGTTTCGGTTATAGAAATTATTATGTATAAATTTCGACTGACGCTATTCACGCCTTATTTTAATTTTTATTTCTATTTTAAAAATATGTAAACAAATCCTAAAGTCCACGCGAATGAAGTCGCGGGAACCTTGAGAGACACAAGATGCGATGATAGGCCTTTCGGTGGAGTAACATTTTTATTTTCCGTAGATTTTAGGCAAACTTGACCGGTTGTCACAAGAGGCACACGCGCGGATGAAATCAACGCGTGTATTAAATGCTCAGTTCTTTGGAGGCTCATAGACAAACTTCATTTGGCCGAAAATATGACAGCCCAGTCAGGAGTATCAGCAATTTGTAGAGTTTTTTTGGATATTGGAGAGGGAAAATATCCAGAAATCAACAGTAATCACGATACAGAACTACCCAATCCTCTTTGCCGGGTCGTTACATAAACAGAGGAGTTGATTCGAGAAATATACGAAGACATCGAAAATCTTGACACAAAAGAAAATTCCTGGCTTTGTGAAATGTATATTTTAGCCCCAACAAGCAATATGGATAGTCACCTTAATACTACGATATCAGGAAGAATTCCTGGAGATTCAACAACGTGTACGTCCATAAATACAATATGTAACGAATTGGAGTCCGTACATTTTCCTGTAGAATTTTTAAATAGCATTGTCAGCCCCCGGACTGCCTACTCACAAAATACAGCTAAAAATTGGAGTTCCCATTATGCTATTGCGCAATTTAAACCCCCCAGAACTTTGTAGTGGCACTAGGTTAAGGGTAGTTGCATTACAAAAAAAAGTCATCGAAGATAAAATTTAAATCGGCTGTGGTAAAGGTGACACAGTGTTTATGCCACGGATACCTATGATCCGAACTAACTATCCTTTCCAATTTAAAAGGCTTCAGTTCCGCATTAGTAAATGTTTTGCAATGACAATACATAAATCACAAGGTTAAACTTTAGGGAGAGTCAGCGTTGACCTCAGCCAGAGTTGTTTAACGCTCGGGCAGCTACACGAAGTTTGCTCACTTGTTAGTAATTATACAAACGTAGTAATTTTAGTTGGAAATAACAGAACACAAAATATAGTTTTATACAGAGGTTTTGATATATTTTGTTATTTAAATTACAACGTTTCTAAGAAGCTATTAAAAATATCAAAAAATATTATAATTTATTTGATATTATCTTAGATGATTTCTTTATAAATAATTATGTTATCCAATAATAAATAAATTAAAAATTAAAATTTATTTAGAAAAAATAACATATAATTCATTACTTTAAATATATACATATATATTTATATATATTAATTTATATTAGATTATTTACAATCATTATTTTACATTTAAAATAACATTTGTAAATTCTATTTGATTAACATTTAAAACTTTAAAATTTGTATTTTTGTTTTGATTATATAAATTACTATGTATACATTTCGATTATAACTATTCACGCCTTATGTCAATTTTATATTTCTATTTTAAAAATATGTAAACAAATCCTAAACTCCACGTGAACGAAGTGGCGGGCCAGCTAGTTGTTAATATTTAAATTTACTTGAGAGCAAGTAAACGGTAGCAGCCTGTCGGCTGTTCTGACATTTACAGCAATTCTTGGTTGCAATAATCTTCAAAGAAGTTCTTAACCAAATCGGTTATGTCCGAAACATGCGGTCTCGTAAACCTCCACTCCTTAGCAATCAAGGCTGCCAGGTACACGTGTGCACGGGTATTTCAGCGAATATTACAGATAGTTATACGTGTGTAGTTTTCTAGTGTGTCCTAATTAGGGAAATAATGGGAAGAAGGTGTAGCTTGTTATCGCACTACTCAGCTATATAATTGTTGAAGCATCTACCTTATCTCGTTCATTTTCGCAGTTAGAGCAAACATAATCGCAACACGTCCCTAACACATAAGAGTTACGTGATTCTTTACTCACTGCAATTATAGAAAGTGGTATAGCGTGCAATAAAATTTACACTTTCTAGATAAAACCGCTACGCGAAAGTTCTGCAAGCTATAATAAATATGAGAAAAGTACATCGTTAATTATGAGACCGAACATCAGAGAAATTATGGATTTTGGGATGCTGTTGGTTGCAATTTCCATAAAAATTATAATACAATAATTGTTGGCAAATTTTCTTTGTAACAACTTAGTAGAATGACGTCTGGACTATTAATATATTATAATTTACAATTAACATGTAAATGTAAAATAATTGCGAAGAGAGTGAGCAGGAAATATTTCAAATTAAAATGTTTTCGGTAATGGTAATGATATACTGTGAACTTGTATTTATTCCATAAAGCTGCGTTACGTACGAAAAGAAAGTCTGATTAATATTGGATATAGACTGGCGTTTGGAATTCAATCAATCTGACAAAAAAAATTAAAACTTTTTCAATATGGAAGCCAGTACAGAAAAATGGAAACTTTTACCCCGACGCTAAATGGTTTATTTTCATTGGCACCAAGAAAATAAGAGCTAATATATTTTACGTTAATTAGGAGAGCTACGCGATGTAATCTTGCTTCAGTATGAGGGTAGAACTTATTTAAAATTAATATTGGAATAGTTTCTTCTTTAAAATTAAGAGCATTTTATCTTCTCCTTTCGCATAAGTTCTGACATCATTAGGTATACGTCTATTAGAAATATTAAATTTTACTTAATATTTATTTTAATAATCTCCTGTGCTCAGAGGTGCTGGTAATATTCAGCATAGTTGTTAAAAAAAATTAATATGACTTGATTAAAAAATATTTACAATAATTTTCTGGGGCCGCAGGGGTGTAGTGGTTAGACCGCTAACCCCCCAATAGGAGAACCGCGTTTGATTCCCGGCAATATCGCGCCCAGATTTTTGCACGTGGGTATCGTGCTGTACGATGCCACTGTTGGCGGGTTTTCTCGGGGATTTCCCATTTCCCCTGCTGTTCGATTCCGACGCTGCTTTATACTCACTTCGCTTCAACCTCATCGGCTCACAAGACCTCGCTGTTAAGAGCCGCCCAAATCTCTTCACTCACTCATTCAATTAGTTTTCAAAGGACAGGTGGTGAGCAGGCTTGTATAAAGTATTCAATTTTTTTACAGACAGTTTAACAGTGAACCATATACAAAAATAATATGAGATATGAAAATAGTTTTTTAATAAATTACAATTTCAAACTTTAGAACGTACTCAAAGACGCTATATGTAGGATCGCTTTAATTTTATTGTTGGCATGTGTTACAATTAAAAAAAAAAAAAAACAGTATATGGTTTTTAAAAGCAGAGAAGTGACTCACATGACTTAAATTTACACACAAGGATGTATTAATATTCAAATAGTGATAACATTTATGATCCCGAATGAAAGTATTTAAAATTAGTACATTATTTTGGGTATTTAGAAAAATAATTCTATTGCTTTATTTTCATAATTATTGTGAATAATAGTATGTTTCGAGTTCCCCAAATAAATCATCAAACGGCAACCTATCAAAAATTAAACACATCGGGATGACTTATACGCGAGATGAAACTTAGGGAATTTTTTTTATAACGTTCGTCATATATGCAGCTATTATTTATTTTTAATTTACGTTATATAGTTTTTTATTTCATAACGCTACGAAATTCACACATCTCGGGGCCAATAGTTTCTGTTACTGTGATACGGTATTAATTTCTATGGGTTTTTGTAGAAACTGAAGTGCTGTATTTTATGTGATCAAAACAGTTCATGTTGTGTGCATATAGAAACATAAGTTTTTTGATGACGTGGCTGTATATCCAAAAGACTTCCATTGTTATGGAAAAAACACTCACCAAGTTGCTGTTATTATTATTTCTATATTTCCTTGTAGGAAAGTGATGTCTGGAATGATTTTTCCTTTGTTCACTTGTAATTACGCATATAAATGAGACGCTGTTTATGTTATCGACCAAGACCTTAAATCTAACCCAGGTGAACTTCTCGGAAAAGTATGTTTTTCTCGATTACTTTATCTTTTCGAATTCTTTTGATAATTTCGATTATCTAGAGAGATTTTCAAAGAGTTACGTTTCCAGAGTGAAAGCAACTTAAATATTTAATAAAGACTTAAATATTTTAAATTTCAAACTTCAGTTTCCCAGAAATAATTTCGCATTCCAACGAAGCAGTTACCAGAAGGGTATTGTAGCGAGATTCAGTAGCGATATTATAAAGATTTATCTTCAGTTGTGTATTTTTTCCATCCTTTTTGATATTCTTTATCAAAATATACGTTTACCGTAATTATTTTTGCAATATTTCTAATGCTCTGTTTTCAAAATCTAGTGTATGTATTTTCCTTTTCTATTAAATGAATATTTAGGATAGAATATTTTAACTATATCACGCATTTCTCTAGACGAAAGTTTGACTCACCTACCCGAGATGAAGAAAATTGATTTTTCCCCCTCTAACGTATGTCGCGACCGACTTGGGTGTATATTGCAGTCTTTCGAAATGCTCTGTTTTCTACTCTGTCAAAGATGCGCGGTCGTATATCTCCTCCAGGCGTTCGATTTTCGTCCTCTCGTTTCCACGGTCTTTCTCCAGCGTTTCTGGGGCACTGGAATTGCTTCTGCTCTTTGCTTTCTTAATCCAAGCACTGGCGTTATATATGTCATCTCGTTATAATCATAATGCTCTGACGTGAGCATATTTCAAAGCAGTTTGTGTCTGCATCTCTTTTGCAGATTATGAAGAATCACTTTTAGTAGAAATTACTAACACCGATAAAGTGGCTAAAATTTAATATGTATCATGACTTAATTTAAAACATATCTCAAGCAAAAATATTTACCGCTCGCTAAGAAGTATTAGCCAAATGTAACATAATTAAAACGCTAGGATTTTTATGGCTGGTGAGTAATCATGGACAATAAAAGTTTTTCAACCAATATGACGGTCCGGAAAATTTCCAATGCCAGGGATCGAGTCGGGTAAACCAGCAACGTGAAGTTGAGTAAAAACACATAAGCTGGAAAGAAAGAAAGAAAAATGGCAAATGCGATGGTACATACTCGCCATATGTACGCAGATAATAGATGTTCTGCATTGTAGCGTAACATTACTGGAGATAAAAACACACGAAAATTTTGAACGTAAAAAAAATTACTAATGGAATAACAAAATTTATAAAAAATATGTTGTATGCGAGATTGTGAGTGATGAATATCCACTATTTTATTATATGGCTACACATGAAGTCATGCGACTATAGATCTGTCAAAAGAAATGTAGCTGAAGGTATTCTGTATTTAAACAAAAAATTGCTATTTGCTTGAAAAATTTTCGTCATAATCAAATTTATGTGTCGGCATCAGATAATAGAGTTGTCTATGATGACCATCTGCACTTTTAGTGAACGAAAGCATGTTGGCATAATTAAGTGAGGAGACAATAAAGCAAACATTATTAAAAATATATTTTCAGTTACATAAATCCAGTGCATAGACGATTTATAATTACTTCCAACTTTTCTGAAGCCCGGATAAGGGCTATTCATCCGTCTCATCCAAAGAAGCTTAATCGATTCTATAAAATTACACTAATGAGACAGCGCACTGCATTTTGATTCCGTGCTCACTCCGTTTCATACTGTTCTCGTATAAAAACTATTTCTTACTAGTCAATACCAAAACACCTAGTTTCTCCCTGTTGTAATTCATATAAATTATGGATGACATATTGTAGTTTAGAGATGAAATTTAACTAAAGTTCCAATTTAACTAAAAAACAATATACTTTTATGCTTACAGAAATATAAAACTTTTGTGATACATGGCTTGGTTAGGAAACCAAAGAAACAAAACATGTCATACACGAGGAGATTTTTCAAAGGCTCGATTGATAAAAATGCGAAAATACTGTGAGTAGACTAAAAACTTCACTACTATTACCGCGCGCACTTTAACCAATTTTATAACAACGATTTCCGTCACAATTTCCTGTTTACGATGACCGAGTTAAGTCCCGGTTCTTGCTATTCTGTACTTCTGAGAAAAAGTTGGACAGAATAATATGTGGCAGAGTATTAATGAATTTCTTTTGACGTCAGCCGATATCTATTTCCAACGTGTCTGTAACCTGTGTAGGTATTTTTGTGTGAAAAATCCTGTTTTACAGATATCTTTAGATATTGTTAACTTCCATTAAATTTTTGTCCTCTTTAGTTGCGCATAGTTTTATGATTACATTAACTTAGTAGAATAACATTTTCAAAATCATGACTCATCTATTGTTTACATACTTGTAAAAAGGACAGAAATGTAAGTTTCAAGTTTTTGTATGTGTATACATTATTACTGATTATGAATTTTATTAAATACGCTAATAAATTCCAGATCAGATCGAATCCGCTCCATTATAACAGCCAGTAAAGCATTACAGGATGGTATACAGGCAGACTTAACAGTGCATTACCAAACTTATGAGCAACTCATTATCAAATGTCACAAGGTTTCCTCATACACATACGTATTTCTTTAAAAAAAAAAAAAAAAAAAAAAAAATTAAATTTCGTTAACGGAATTTAGTAGACAGTGGATTAAACACAGTTGGGCATTCAATTAAAATTTACGAAAGACAATGTAATTGTGGTAGAAGAATCGTCATTTAAAAAATTCATCTGCTTTGACAACTACATATTGTTTGATATTAAAACGAAGTACGTATATCGCCGACTGTCTCTGAAGTATGTCTACGCGTGCAACTCTCATCAACACTGAAGCAACAGTCAACATTTAATAAATTGGCTACTGTGTGCCTTCCATGTCTCAGTTGGGGATCTTTGTTTGTTACTTCATCTATCGACTGTATATTACTTAGCCAGGAATAATTTTTAACTGAGATATATATTCCAGGCGTATTTCATAATTCCGTGAGTAATTGATGAACTAAATGTTGAAGTAAAGCCACTGCCTATGGAGCACTGAACCTGACTGTACAATGCGAAGAACTAATAAAAATTAGTACAGACAATATAAAAATTGTCAGAAAGAAAAATGTACATACTTTGCAATATTATAAAATATTTTACTAATATATACTTTTTAAATGTAAAAACTAAACCGATCGATAGAGTTCGGATTTTTAACTAAATTTTAAACGCATTTCCGTTTTGTATGCTTCGGAAAGAATAATTTACAAGCAAATCTTCTTCACGAAAGATCGTCATAATATTTACTGTGATCATGTGTAATAAAATCATAGTAATAATGCAGCATATATTTATAATTAACTTCATTTACGTCAGTTTCAACCATAAAAGTTCTTGACAAATGGACGCACATAAAATCAATTATAAAAACTATTTCATACATTATTATTACAAATTTCTTACACACAACAATAATAGTAAATATTATGACGATATTCTACGACGAAGATTTTCTTGCAAATTCTGCATTCTGAAGTATGCAGAATGGAAATATGCTCAAATTTGTTTTAAAAAAAAACTATTTTAATCGATTATTTTTTACATTAAAAAAATATTTTTTTTTGTAAAATATTTTATTATGTTGCAAAATAAATACATTTTTCTTTCATACACAACATAAATCACATTTTTTTTGACAATGTTTATGGGGTGTGTAGTATTTTCTTGAGTAGTTCACGTTGTATAGACGGGTGCAGTGCTCCATAGGCAGTTGCTTTACTCCAAACTTAAAAGGGAAATAGGAGACAAGTTGAAAGTTATTATTTTTATGTCAATCAACAGTCAACATTTTTGAGTTTGCACGTAATATGTTTGTGGCGTATCAGATTTTATTTTCCAAAGCATTAGCGATCACTATGCAACCGTTCACGGCAAAGGATGAATTGTGAGTGTAAGAGTAATATAAAACTTTCCTATTGGCGTTAACGAATTCGAAAATGCAAGTCTGCCGTAGAACACGTCACAGTTGCTGCACTGCAACATAAGAAGTGAAACTGGGCTCGAGTACCTTATGTAGATATAAAAGGGGAGTTCTAGCGCACTCCATGTTTCATCGAAAAACCAAGCAATTTGCCCCAAAATTAAAGCAATTTTCCTGTTTTCAAGCTACTTTTTCACGTTTCTAGAAGTTTCATTTCTCGCCAATTTTCTATTTAAAAAAAACAAGCAGTTTTCATTGAGAATCAAACACATTTACCCCAAAATCAAGTAAATCTACCACTTTTTCAAAAATGTAGAGCAGGATATGTGTCAATTTAAAAAACAAGCTAGTTTACCCCAAAATCAAGCAAATTTCTTACTTTTCAAGCAATTTTTCAAGTTTTCTAGAAATAGCAACTTTGCAAGCGAGCAAATTTAAATAAAGCAAAATAAGCAAAAGTCAAATGAAAATATTAAAAAAATAATCGATAGAAATTATAAATTTTATTCAACAAAAGTAAAACACCAATAAGAATTTTTAGTCTAAAAATAAAGACAAATCTGAAGCATAGTGACTACTTAATCCTTAATCCCAACCATCGCAGCAATCCAAACCATAAATCAAAACATTTATTTGATCTTAAATAATTTTTATCGATTTTTAAAACAAATTTGAAATGAACAAAGTCCAATTTTTTATCAATAAAAGTTTCTGTATTGATAATTTCATATCCAATATCCCAAAGTTCTAAAAGATCTATAATTTGATCCATTTATAATATGAAAAAAATTGTACATGTTTTATAAAAACAGTGATACTATGAAAACAATTTTAATTAAAAAAATGATTTTTTATTTTATCAAAAATTCGTAAAACTTTTTAATGCAACCACTCAACTATGAGTCTAAAAATTGTATCAAATATCGAAACAATTTTTTGTTTCTGTAAAGTCGTTTACACTATCCATTTAATAAAATGAAAAAATTATATATCTTCAGTGATATTTTCTTTCAAATAATGATTAGTTAAATTTCGTTGGCTAATTAAAACAACATCACAAATTGTATTAGCCTCAACAGCTTTTTTATAATCTACAATAATTTTTATATTGGTTTTATCTTTAACTACTGCTGTTTTTCTATATAGGCAGTTAATATCACATAAATGTCTTCGCCCCCAAAATCAACAGTAATTTATATCGCCATGATAGTTTGTAGTTGGCATATAATAAAGTTCATTATTTCCATATATAGTATCTAATTTTGTTCTGGAATTTCTAAAAGCATCAAAAGTCAAAAACATTTTAAGACAAAGATTATTTTCAATATCTAGATTCCAATTTTCTTTTGGAAAAATTTCATTTCCACCATTTTTAACAAAAAAAAACATTTCTTTGATTACAGCGATCAAACATTGTAGCATGCACATATTGGTCGGCGCGATTTTTTTCTATTAGTTTGGAAACCCACAATTACAAAATCAGACATATCAAATTGCAAATTATTAAACTCATCTTTTATAACAAAATTAAACCCAGTTGCCCCAGTAGGAACATCTTTTTCTAAAGATTGTCAATACTTAAAACCAATATGAATTGTGGATTTTTACATATTTTTTCTCTAATTGGAATAGATGTGTTAGCTTCATATTCAACAATAATCCACAAAATTCATAATTTTTCAATAAAAATTTTACTTGGATCAGCATAAGATTGATCAACTGAACCATCGGTTTTTTTTTTAGTTTCATAAACAAATAAACAATTGTTATCAGGCGAATTTCTAAAAATTGATTTTATAACCACCTTTCCAGTAAACTTCATTATTATCGCGAATAAATCCAAGCAAATATCTTAATGAATACATTATTTCATTAATTTTATCACTACGAACAGATTTTACTCGAAATTTTCTATCAACATCAGTAGACTAAATAGCATTATTCACCTGGTGATCTTAGCAAAATATTCACCATTGTGGAAGTTATTCCTAGATTATCAACAGCTTCAATAATATGTCCATGTTTTGAAATTTCTACTCTAGAAAACTTAAATGGAAAAAAAAATTAGAACAAACATCAATATTATCTAATTTTTCATATTTTGCCTCATCTCCAACTTTATCTCTTTTTAGTAGGCGACATTCTTCCGAAACATAAGCATCGTTTGGAAAATAAAAGCAATCTCCTATGGGAATATCAAATTCGATTCTATTATTGTAAATATTTAAATTCCCCCTCGTTTGATCAGTTGGGGAAAAATTTCTCTCTCATAACAATCAATGCTTTTATAACTCATTTATTAGGAAAATTCTTTTATGTCAATGAATGATTCAGATGGAGTCCATCGAGTGAAAATGCTCATTGAGAAGTATAGAAATTACAAAAAGAACCATGAGGTAGAATATATAAAAAAAAAAGAAACAATATCTACCACTAATTCGTGAATTACAAAATATTGGCAAAAAAAAAGTAGAACAAGTAAGTGCAGAAAAATAAATTTAATAACAGCACATGTTTCTGCAAAAAATTTAGATTATCCACCAACACCAGAAGAAACATCTTTTGAAAGAGATTTATTCCCAAAATCACCTATGGGTGTTACTCCATTAAAAAATTTGCCACCTATAGCAGGTGTTTACACTATAATTTCGGAAATATATTTTTAAAAATAGATGGCGATTTTCTATTGGTCAAAGATAAAAAATATGAATTAACAATAGGGCTTACTAATTTGTTAACAAAAAGTAAAAAAGATGATCTTGTAGATAAAGCCACTGGTGAAGATAAATTCACTAATGAGTACTATAAAAATTACGCGGGAAATTACTTTATTAGCAAATGCAGTATATCAAAATTATGATCCAACTATGAGTGTAGCTTCGAGTATCGGTTGGAAGTATAATGCAGTATATCAAAATTATGATCCAACTATGAGTGTAGCTTCGAGTATAGGTTGCAAGTAGAATGAAATAATCAAACCAAGTTATTACGAGTATATAAAAAACTCGCCTAAAACTTGTGAAGGTATAAAAAAAATACAATAGTTTGCCAAAAGAACATATTTGGATGGACGATGTTAAAACGTTATTCAATAGATTGTTAATTATTCATGGTGGAGAAAATGCTTGATATAACAGTTATTGCAATGAAAACGTAAGTATAATGAATATGTTAAACAATACATTTTCTGATTTCGTTGTTAATAATCCGAAAGGAATTCCATATCAAATACGAGTTTTAAATGTCACTCAACACACATTTTTGAATTCTGAACACCATGGAAAACGTGTGATAAATTGGGCACTAAACAATTTGAAATTGCCTGAAATGCATTTGCCAGGTTATAATTATTATGAACCATTTACAAAATTAAATGAAAGATTAGAAAGAGGAAATGCAGGAATAAATAAATTAGAGAAAGCTTGTACATTTCACGATATTATATATAGAGACCATAAAGATTTATAATCTGGGCATGAAGCTGATATAATTTTACAAAAAGAAGCAAGAGAAATCATGTTAAATAAAGATACTCCAATTGGGGAGAAAAAAAAATGCTTCTGCAGCTGTTGCCTCAACAATGTTTACAAAAAGAAAATTAGGTTGGGGAATTAAAATGTTCTATTGTATATATATATACATATATATATACTTATATAAATAAAGATAAAAAGCTTAACTTTCGATATACCGATTGATCATTTAAGAGATTTGGGTATAGATAAATTTTTTTAACAAAAGATCAACTTGAGCGAAAAAATTAAAAATTAAAATAATGCAAAAGTTGCTTTCTAACCTTGGCATTGCCATTACTCAAAAAAATATTAAAAGAAAAATCTGGAAGTGGTTTACATCATGGAGGAAATATTCCTCTCATAGATGTTGCTTTAACTAATGTAGGTGCTTTAGCAGGAGTAGCTACTTCTATATATAATCCTGTTGAACAAACAAGCAAAAGTAAAAAATAATTAGAACAAGAAAGACATAATTTAGCAATGGAAAATAAAGCAGGAAGTGGTGCAGTTGCGAGAAAAGGAGGAAGACCAAAATAAATTAGCTCCATTATCCAATATCGATATTTAAAAATATGTAAAAATGAATGTATCGTGGTTAATTTAGATATTTAAATCAATCCTAGCACTCATTGGGTTTGCTATTTTAAAGAAAATTATAATATGTGTTATTTTGACTCATTCGGTGGCAATATTCCTAGTAAATTAATTAATTATTTCAAAAACAATAACAATTATTACAATGATGATCGAGTTCAGAATTTTCATTGTATTATCTGTGGACATGTTTAATTGTTTTACAACTTTTCTCGAGATACTTTAAGTTTCGCGATATAAGTTTTACGTTATTAAATTACAGATATATTTGGGAAACCATAAATCGAATCTTTAAATAAAAACTTTAATAATATTGCTCAAGATTTTAAAAAAATACGTAGATTCAAAATGTAACTAGAGTGTTTCTTCTTTGCGAAGTGAATTGAGTACTTGTTTTGATTTCACAAAATAATATGTCTCATTTTTTGGACGAAGAATTGTTAATATAACTGATCATATTGATGGAAAAGATGTAGATAAAAAAAATATTTTTAAATTAAAAAAATAGCTGATTATGCTTTAAAAGTAGATGTAAATTTACAATTCAATAACACAATTGCTGATATTATAAAACGAATAAATAATGCAAAACAGACATTAAAAAAGATGTAGATTCAAAATATAAAACTATTGTTGCTGATTATGCATTAAAAACAATGTAGATTGGAAAGGTAAAACTATTGTTGCTGATTATGCATTAAAAACAAAGTCGACTCAAAATATAATACTAGTGTTTCTGATTTAAAAACATATGTAGGTTCAAAATATAATACCATTGTTTCTGCTTTACGATATAAAATAAGTAAAGTTTTTGTTTACACAGCAGACTATGTTTCTTTTCAATATTGCAGAATTAATAATATGGCTGATCCTATCGATGGAAAAGATGCGTCAATAACATATATCTCGATACAGAAATAACCGACACATTGCCAGATTTCAACAAAGTAATTTTGAATTATTGCCATACACTTGTTGACTGTAAGTTGGAAAAAATCAAAATAGATTTTCATAAAGAATTATATATTAAATGACAAGATTTAAACCAATCACATATATTTTATTTACATGCAGAGTGGAATAAAATAACTAAAGTTTTTCACATAGATAATGATCCAATTTTCTTTACTTTTTTGATGGATTGTACTGTTTATAAAATAGTTACGGATATTCTCATTTTTTGGTATTAATTTGGCCCTTTTCGAGAGCAATACGAAAACAGAACATACTAGGCATTTTGATGTTAGCAAAGGTGATAATATAAATTTTTAAAATAAAAAAAAAATCATCTCTTTATGCTGATGGAGAGGTGGTGGCAAAAGGAATATCCATAAAATATAAACGAATGGCCAATTCGTCCAGAAAAGTATATGCTAGTTGCGCAATTAACAAAAATCAACATTCTTAAAAAAAAATTTGCTTAATGTGAGAGAAGGAATAATCAATTAATTATATAAACAGGCACGAAATAATTTTCCAAGTAGAAAAGTTATTTTGAATGGCATTGATTGTTGAAGAAAATAATATTATAAAATATAGACCAAATTCATTATTAAAACTTGTGTGTGGTTGCATTCGTTCGCACCTATATTTTCATTAAAATTTATATATATTTTTTTTATAATTGGATAGCTCATAAGGAGTTAAATTTTCTAAATCATTGACAATATATTTTATTTCATTTATAATTTCATTATAGGATTCGCACTTTATACCAAACAATGAAATGCTATTTTTGCCAACTCTTGTCATTTTTTTTGAAAATTTATTATATTCCATGAAAGTTTCATTACTAAAAAATGCAGTAAACCATTTGTATATCTAAAAGCTGAGTCTATAATTTTTGGTAAATTAGGAAATTTCTCACTAATCAGACTATGCTATTTCGGCGTAATACAACTTTTCATAAAAGGTGAAAGTTTTCCCGAATATGAATTAAATCAGCATTTATTTAATATTCATCTCTTAATCCAAATGAAGCGAATTTTTTGGATAACCACCAATAAGATTATAACTAGGATAATCAACCATATAAATTTTTTCGATAACTCGCCTGATGGTCTTTGGAATATAAAAAAAAATATTGAAATTGGTCGATAGGAACAAAAACAAATTTCCTTTCAAAAATGGCTTATTGATTATTTTCTTGTCTCCCAAAATTTTTGTCCAAACATTTTTATTGTAAAAAATATACAATTCACCATCAATAATTAAAAATGTTTTTATAAATTCATTTTTGCATAAATCAATTGAATTATTTTCATTTAAATTATTTTCTAGTGGTGGCCAATAAAAGGTTTGAATATTTTGAATACCGTCTGGATGCAAATCAACCAAATCATTGTTGAGAATAGGGTACATGATTGAATTTTTTATCATTTGTATGTTGAATACCAAATGCATGGCCAATTTTGTGGATCAAAACCACTAGTAAATTAATTTCATTTTCAGGTGTATTTTTACCACCATTATGCCAATATTCCTGCTTATTGATGTGAATTTCAACGAGGCAATTTCTTTTATTTGGAAAATATGCATGAGTCAGTGCACTACCAAATGAATATAATTTATAAGGACAAACTCCGTGCAACCTCGGATTATTATGTAGGCCTTGTTTATATGATATAAGTATATCTGGAGAATTAATATCGTAAACAAATTTCAATTTTTTGTGTTTTGCCAAATGTTAAAAGCCTCTTTTGCTAAATTTTTAAATGATTAATTTGCATATGGAAAATTCCATTTGAATGAGTTTTCAGTCCATTTTTCTGTTGATGGAAGGTCCACAATTATCTCATCTTTAACACCACATCAGGGCTTGTTGATTAACTTAAGTGTTTCTTCATTGAGTTTACCATCAAATGAAAAGAGGTTGTGATATTCTGGAAATATTCTTAAAGAGGTTTCGTACTTTATAGTATCAATTTTTGAAAGCGAATTTGCATCATCATCTAGATATCCATATTTATTTAAAAAGTTGACAACACATTTTGTCTGATTCTCTTTTTTGGATAGTGCAAAAAGTATATTTGTAATAGCAAGAATAATTATATAAGTATTCATTTATATACAAAAAGTTTTAAAACATCATAAAATCTTTAATTTTATTTATGTTCTTACCATCGATAATTTTTCTATTCATATATATTGTAATAAAACCATAATCTTAGTCCCAATATTCTGCACAAATTTATTTAAATTTTTCATATGGCATATCTCCACCAACAAAATATTTATAAATATGCTTTAAGTTAGTATCATCTTGTATAAACGTACACAAAAAAATTGTATTGTCTCTTTCTTACCAATTGTTTAGGCACTCTGGAATAAGTTTGAGCCAAATAGAATACATCAATGTTTTTGTGTCGTACACTTGTAAAATATTCACGAATCATATATTGATTAACTAAAATAACATCGTCAAATACAATCAGAGATTTGTTTTCGCATTGATCTAAAGGATTCATTTCCTCAGTGTCATTAAAAAAAATTACTATTTGTTCATTAAATTTTTTGGACGTTACTTCAAAATCATCTCTTAATTAAATTTTTTTTGGTTGATTCAAACTTTTAGAGCAAACAAGTAATTTATTCAAATTTAACCACCCCATATTATAAATAAAATATATCAAATTATTTTTTTTACTATTACTTGGAACTACAATTATAGCTCTAATATCAACCTGCAAAAGTTCGCCATTTTTCTTATGATTAGAAGATTCTTCAGAAATTAAAACACCAACACCCCAGTCAGTTTTTTTTTCATTTAATCACAATAATTGTTGTAATAAATAAATAATACGACTTTGTCTCGACAGCTTGAGTTGTCAAATAAAGTTTTCAAGAAAACAAACAATAGTTCTTTTCTTAAGGAGAAACTTCATTCTGATATAATTAATAAACATAAATCGATAGCATTAATTAGATTTCATGCAAAAAATTTAACTCCATATACAGACAATAATACTATTACTACAATTGAAAAAAATTAGTGATGTCATTGGCAAAAATGAAGTTATCACAATCCTCAAAGCCTAATACGATGTTGAATTGTTAAAAGAAACTACCAATTCAATAGATCCATTTTCAAAAATATCATTGAAATAACAACAGACAATGTGCAAAATAGAATAACAATTAAAACCAAGTTTGATATTAAACTTGATGATCACTTAACTGATATTCTCGGTTTTGAAAGCAAATTAAATATTGAAAAAGACAAAGTTGTCGTGGGTACTAAATTACTTAATTTTAATCCATATAAAACAATCAACATTCATTGTAACTTGGCGGCATGTTCATAAAATATGATAAATCTAATATTTTGGAAACTGATATATTTGCCAGTTTTTCACCAAAAACTATGTTTGGTTTTCGAGATTACATTAGCTATAAGCACCTATATACAATTTTTAATAGAATAAATAATGAACATTTAAATTATATTGTCTTAGAAATAAGAGATGAAAATGTAATTTTAATTCATTTTGATGGTTCTGATATCGATGTAGACTTGGAAGTTGAAGATGTTTAAAAGATAATAACATAAAAATTAATTAAATATTATTCTATTTGATATCCATATGGCAATGCAGCTATTTTATTATCTAGTATAATTATCTTGTTATCACAATGACCGAATGCGATTTTATTAACTTTTACTGTGTATATTTTGTGTTTCTCACTCTTTATCAAATTCATTTTTCTATATTGACTTTTCCCATCAATGTAATTCTCTTATTAACAACACATTTTTTCACACCTTTAGATGTTTTGTTTTCTATATCGTCAACTCTATATGCATACATTTTTGCTCGTAAATCAACAAAGTCTTTCATTATTTTCCCATTACATTCGTCTTCCATTTTTCCTAAAACATATTTTTATTTATTTGAGGCATGTTATAAATATTGCTCTTTGGATAATCACTGGTATCAAATTTATCTAACATTGTCTTCATCTCTTCGCCGTAGTCTTCTGTTTTTATGTTATAAATGCATGAATTGATATCTTGATAACATAATTCAATTTTATCACCATATTTTGGTTTTATTATGTTATAGTGAAAATCATACATTAATTATTTCGATATGTACAAAATTGACATGGCCACATAAATAGGCTTATTAAATTTTACATTTATTTTATTCATAAGTATAGCTGCAAGATTTTCATTTAATATAGTACTACTTTTGAAGTTTGGTTTGCTACTAATTATTCACATTTTTCAGCATCTGATACTAATTTTATATCTACTCTGTTTCTTATATTATCCATAGTTTTGCCAAACACAGAATTATTCATGAGCTTATAAAAATCTTTTTCGAAATAATTTTTTTGCATTAGTTCTCATTTCTGTATTCAAATCAATATATTTCTTCAACCACTCAGATTCATTAAATGTCAATATTATATGTATTTTAGTGAATTTTAATCCATTATTCTGACACTGTTTCATCTTGCGATAGTGAATTACATAATTTTGTTTGTTATATAAATTTGTTGATAGTTTAGATTGATTTTACTTTGGAACTATCTTATTTTCTGGGCATAATGGGAGATCTTTATGTACATTATGTAGTTCTTGTGGATATTCTAAATCAACTTCTAATATATAACCATACTCAGAATCATCCTCCAAATCTAATATTTTTTTTACTCCAGTACTCTAAATAATTTCATTTATAATAAACCCATTCAAAACCACCATATGGTAAATATTGTGTAATTGCCCAACCATATAAATTATCATCGAGATATGCTAAATAATTTGATTCTTGATTAGAGTTAAAATCCTCCAAATATTTATTACCTTTAACATATCGCTTACAACATTGTGACATTTCACCTCTTATTCCTTTTTCAATCATTAAAATCATATAATAGTTATTTAATAATTATAGCGCTTGTTTAGTAATTTTTATCATTGCATCCCATCATATACATGATGCTGTAAAATGCCATGCAGGGTCTAAATCATATGAATTTATACATGTGTTTCTAAAATTTTCGAATATATCTGCTAACAATAATACATTAATTTTTTAATATAAATCATGGTATTCACCAAGATTTTTTATATTAAATTGGTTCCATATATTTTTTGCATGTTCATAGTCATCATCATATATCCTATTTTCGTTTAATTTGTTGTAAAATTCACTCTTTGGTGGGAAGTTCAGTTTCTTCAAATTTCTTCCAACTATCCATATAATCATATCGGTAAACATCCTTTCTTATAACTAAACCAACTTGATCTTCTGGAAAATGTTTTTGTGTGTGTTTCAGTTGATATTTACTTAAATTAGATGATAATTCATCTAAATTATTGTCCATAAATATAAATGTGTCTATAAATTTCATTTTTAAATTTTCTGTATTTTTACGAAAGTGATAAACTTTTCTTCATTATTTGCAATAAAATCAATATCGTGTCACCATAGCCTAACTCTTTAATAAATTAATAAATAAACATCATATCCAGATAAATTGTGGAAATATATTGGTACAAAGTTGGGTAATTTTAATTGTACATTGCAATCATTACATACTGGGTTAATGAATTTCCCACTCATATAATTATGACGATGTACTTTTTTATTTTCCTCCGTATATTCACATTCGCATACAGTACATCTTTTTGATTTCCTATATACTTTTTTTCTTCTTTTGTTACTGGGTGCATTGGTTCAGTTTGTGAATATATTTCACCAATTTCTTCTACTTCTCTTTTTATTGATTGTATAAATATCTTATGTGCATTTGGACCTCGATATACAATTGGTGGTTTATAATCACCACAAGCAGATACAATATAATAGCAAAAAACGAGATGTTTCATGTAATTTATATTTCATTGTATATGATTTGTCATTCAATTTTAAATCAATGTTATTTATTTGATCATTAGTAATATTATATCTTTATTTGAGTACCGCCTTGTAAAGGCCATTATCAGTATCATCTGTTAAAACTGGATATTTTTGATTAGTTCAAATTTATAAATTTCCTTTGGATATTTTATTTAGAATTGATTCGAAATATGCATATATTATGAATGGAACCTTCATTGATTGTTTATAATTTTTGAAAAATATTTGTTCACCTTTCGGAGGTAATTGAATTTTTACTGCTTCATTTTTTAACAGTCTTCTGTATGTTTACTTAATTTCTCTTAAGAATAAAAAAATTGAAGGCACATATCACATATAAACTTTGCATGCATATTTTTTTTTGTGGTGAAAATAGCCATGATAAATCCTTAATCCAACAATAATGCGAGTATATATCATCTTTGAAATAAAGTAAATTTATATGCATATTCTTTTCATTTTTTGTAAGTTTTATCGATATACCGTCGATTTCTTAACTTCACCTTCAAAAGAATATAAATTTATAGAAGTATGGATTTGATTTTCTATTTTTGGTATATCATAAATTTCAATAGGATATTCAAATTTATCAAATGCTTTCTCAATGCTAAGACGCATATTTTATATTAAGATACTCTTAGTGGATCTTTTTCTGCAGGAAGCAGTACAGATTTTATTGCCCAAAGAAAGAATTTTTGATCGTTGTTTTTAACATTTATGCATGCTTTCTTAATCTTTATAAATTCAGCTAGTTCAATATATGATGATCCTTTTAGTGGATTATACTTATTTATTGCTTATTGCATTCAAATTTCTCTATCTAAAGTCCACCCCGAACTTCTTCATTGAAATTCAGATAATTGTGTAAGTAATTACTGTTTTATAATTTTATAAATCTTTATAATTTCTGCTTCGTTTAATATTGTGTGATTATATGACTGAAACGTAAATAATAATACTTGATTATTTTGGACAATTGGTATATAATCTAATGCTAGTTTTCACCCCTCTAAAGTTCCTAAGATGATCGCGTATTGTCTCAAAAACGTTATTTTTTACTGAAGTTAAAAATTGATTAGACTGTACTAAATTGAAGGAATTTTCGATTTATATATTGATATCCTACATTTAAAAGCTGTATTAACAATGTACTTTACATTGGTCCTTCTATTTCTTTCGCTAACAAACACATTAGTAGAATAGGGGAATATTTCTTTTATTCGTTTTATCTTGTTTTTATAATTAATTGATATTGGCATCAGTTAGAGGTAAATTTGTAAAATCATTCTTTGTTATCTATTCTGAAACACGCTTACTTTTATCTTTAGGTTGTATGAATACATTATTAGAAAATGGGAAAATTTCTTTTTAATGTTTTTTAACTTTTCTATATTTTATAGTGTAATTTGAAAAAGGTAAATTTTTAAAGTTTCTTTTTCTTTATTGATTTATAATAAATGGTATAATAAATTCAATTAGATCAGCTTTCCGTAGCCTGTACCAATATTTAATTTTTCAATCTCTACCTATAATTCTCAACTCTCTCAATCGCTTCTCACCCAACTCAACTGCGATATTGCGCGATGTCATTTTTATTGTCTATAAGAAAACAAATTTATAATGACTGCAAAAATGGGGGTAGAAAATATAAGTGTGTAAAATCGAAATATGAGTTTAAATTATTGATAGTAATTAATTTGCTTTTAACTATTTAACTTCTTCTTATGACGGTATTTCTCATTATAGCATTTTTTACATATTGCTGTATGTTTGTCCTTAGTAGTTTTATGAGGAGAAACTGAATTTATAGATTTATTCTCTTTACATACTGTACATGTTTTTGTTGAATAATTATCATGTTGTATTTCATTTAGAATATCTACTATTGCCTTGCGTAATTTATTATTTTTATGTTTTTCGAGATATCTATTACAAACATATTTTCCACATTCGCATAGTATTTTCTCATTTTTTAACTCATATTGATTCTTGCCATATTCTGTACAACAATTTTTGTAAGTGTTTATATTCTTGTCTTTGTGTATTTATGTGAATGAAAACTTCCTATATTTAATACTGCACCACACTTTTAACGTTGCTTTTCTAGATTTTTTATTTTTTATTTTATAAGAAAAATAATTTATTGAGAGAATGAAAAAATATTTTTTCTTTAATAATTTGTTTCTTTGTAAATAACACAAAAAATGGGATCCCTGCTCAACCTAGTTAAACGATTTACTTGAATTCATCAAACTACAAGATCTAGAAACAAATAAATGGTTTACTGCTACAGGTTTTGAAATTTATGAGTCTGAGTTTGGCAAAAAAAAAAATTAATTGTATTCTAGATCGTAAACTTAAAATTTCACTGCCAGAGCGCTGTCAAGATACTTGATATAAATTCATTCAAACTAATAAATGAGAAGGGGTTTGTTATAATGTATAAAGGCTTAATAGAAATGAAAAATGGAAAATTTGTCCATTATATTGAATTCTCTTGAAATTTTTTTATAAATTCTATCAATTATATTTTTTAATATTTTCATTTGAGTTTTGCTTATTTAGCTTTATTTAGATTGCTCGCTTGCAAAATTACTACTTCTAGAAAACTTGAAATATTGCTTGAAAAGTAAGAAATTTGTTTGTTTTTTAGAGTGACACAAATCCTGCTCGGAATTTTTGAAAAAGTGGTAAATTGACTTGATTTTGAGGTAAATTTGCTTGATTTTCGGTGAAAATTATTTTTTATTTTTTTTTTATTTTTTTTTATTTTTTTAGTTGGAAATTGGTGAGAAATGTAACTTCTAGAAACATGAAAAAGTAGCTTGAAAACGGGAAAATTGCTTGAATTGAGGGGAAAATTGCTTTTGTTTTTCGTTGAAATGTGAGGTGTGCTAGAACTCCCATTTTATATTTACTACCTTATGAGTATTTTAAATGACTCTATTTAGCCTGAAAGTAAAGTGAAACGCGTCGAAGCGACGCAATATGCAAAAGTGTCTTTCCTTGTTTTTTTTTTTTCGAAAGGGAAACCGGGAAATTACTCGGTAGAAGAGAAACTCTTAAGGAATATTGGAGAGCCGTAAAATAAATAGTATTATTTTTTTTCTCAGATGGCTTCCACATGAATGCGGCTTCAGTTCTGCTTTCATGGAATTGCGACTTCAGGACGTCCCCGGACTTCAATATCGGATTAAATCCATTTTTGAACTCATTTCATCTGTTCGTATTTATACCAGATGCAGTTAAAGTTGTTTTCTTTTGGTCTGCAATTCAAGGCGTAGGGAACTACGCCCCAGTTTCAGTGCCTTTTCTTCATAATAATATTGCCTTTACTAATTTCTCATTTAGTATAGCGTGATCAATTTAAACAGGCTTTACTAAATAACTTTATACTGAACGATAACACTGCTGTGAATAAAGCATTTGTTATTCAATTCCGTTCCTTATAATTTATACTCACATCGAATTAATAATGTAATAAAATTGATTTTAGTAGTTACAATTAAACAGTGCTACCAGGAGATAAACACAGTTTTTAAAGTTAAATCACGGTAATATATTATTTATTACATTGATAAAAATGTAGTAGAGATTTGATGTAGTAGATGTAGCGCAATTGATTATATATAGCGCTACCTATTGTATATTTTGGATCAGTGTGGAAGGTAGGTACAAATAATGTAGGGATCAAAATATTTAATGACGTTTGGTATATTCATGCAGAATAAATTCTTAAATTTATCTCGTAATACTTCTTAAAAATGCGGGCAAAAAGCCGAACAAAATTACTTATAATTGAAATGATTTTAAATATAGCAACGTGTTTCATTTGTTGACAGTTCTGCAATAGATTTATTTTTAAAACGTTTTGTAAAATGCATTTATATAAACTGGAATAAATTAACAGAATTTAGAGAAGATAATATGTTGTATCTTCTAATGAAGTTAACGTTTTGTGCTAGTGCCTTAGTAAAAAGTACTGAGAGTTTTATAGTCACGCATTTTGATAATTTAACGTTGTTTCCTTGTCAGCTTTTAGGTACAACAGGGGAAAAAATTAGGAAATATAACTGGCTTTATCGCACTATAATTAAAAGCATCTATTATCACAATTAAATTACAACAATTCCTCAACGTTATGGAAGTTAAATTTTTTAACACGTGTACGAATAAACTTATAATACATGTTTCCATTTCTTTTGATTTGACTTGGTTTGACATATGTAATATTTTTGTTCGCATGACAAAAAAAAAACGCTCCGTTAATGATTTTTTAACCTATGTATTTTAATTATATGCAGTTTATAAATATCAATTTACTGTCTAGGCTCTACAATTTGTATATGTTTATTTGCCAGTGTGAATAGACCTTAAATTTTGCTGTTGCGACGTTTCAAACTACCAACAGCACACATTGAACTCATCATTTCAATACGGACTGCGGATTTAGTTATATATTTCCGGCTTGCGTACAATTTCGCCTAATCCCGGAAGATATCAATCTGAGTTGTTGAAGCACGTGGCGCCAAAGGGGATACGATTCTGCAGCGGCCTGTAGCGCATGCTGGCTTTCGAAACTGAAACGTCAAAGGCAAATCCTGCTGCCGTTTGCAATCCCCGCCTCCAGCCCACCCTCCGGAAACGATAGCGTTGGCGGGTCGAAAATAATTGGTAGGATTTCCTTGTATCGGCGTATTCACAAAAACACATGCCCCCGCGAACCTATGAAGTCGTTATACCTGACTGAATCGAATATTTACCCGTCATTTCGAACTGATAAGGGTTTGCACGCGGCTTGATGCAAGGAATTATCTTCATTAAAATCGTTTTGCTTAAATAAAAAGGGGGGGGGGGAAATATATGGCCACCAGGGGTATCGCAATGGATTATATGGCAGATATAAAAGGTTAGAATTTTTTACGAATCCCGTGTTCTCTACGAATGTAAAACTTCAATACAGGCTCAAAAATATGTTTTAGCGTAGAAATGTGAAAATTTTAACATTTCTACTTCAATTAATTTTATTCCTTACACACTTGAAGCATGAGAGGAACAAGCAACAAAACTTTATTTGTTTTTTCCCCCCTCGTCCTTTGTTTAAAGTTCGGTGTTTCCTTACATTTTTCGGATTATTTCCTATATTTAATTTGCCACAACTTTCCTTTATAGCACATATAAGCTTGTTAACATTTCTCTTAGTTTTCTACCACAATTGTTCCTTTTTATTTTCTAATCGACATTCTTTACAAGAATATCACGTTTCTTATAAGTATTTAAAAAATATATTTATGTAGACGTAACCTTGGGCTCTTTTGCCTTACAATCGGAGCATAGGCACAAAAAAATAGTTACGTAAAAAAAACACATGCACGAAACGTTATCATACAGCCGCATATGAGTAAAAATTGAGGAAGGTAATTACAGCGACAGAACTCGAACGTAGAATCTCAGATCTTACAATTACCCGTAATACAGAAGTAAATGCGAATAATTTAACATTCACGTGCAGTTTATTTCTCCATATAAATCTAATTTCAACCTCGTTGCGCTATTCAAATTGTTGATAAGCGCCCTCTGGTATCTCAGCTCTAACTACAAATCTGTTTTGTTCATTCCATTTGTATAATGGGTACAGTGAGTGAATTTACCCGCCCCAAACTCCGCCTAAACTCACGTCAGCTACACACGCTCCAATATCGCCCGCACTAAGGTTCATTCTACTCTGGTTGGGAAGCTCAATGATTTTAGTTTGGCATACTAAACATTTTCGCCGCCAGGCTGCGTTGGTGTCGCACGTGTATCGGATTTTCCCGTTCTGTATGTATAAATAGGAAAATCGCAATTTTCATTCGGTAAATAATTAGTAATAGGATAATTGCATAATTTTGTAATTCGTATGAATCGATTACGATTATTTTTTTAATCTAATAAATAATCTTTAAAAATAACCGATTCACTTATTATAATCCATAAATAAAAATTGACAGCAAATATTGTATATTTCTGTACATTTTTGTAAAACTATTATAACAAAAATTTTTTAGGTTTATTTGTAATAATTTATGCTATTTTGAAGATCCCTTGTTTCAAGATTATATTTTGTATTTTTAATATAAATGTGAAACCTGTAGGTGTCTGCAATGTTGTGTCTAAATATAAACAGCTGAAAATCGAGAATAATCTAATTGTTTTAAAGTAATTGATGAATCGATTAGTAATATTAATCGAATAATCGATTATTTTACAATATATCATCCATTCTATAGTAAATATAGCTGTTTAAAATCTTCCTACTTGTATTATGTCAGACCCTACATACAGAATAAACTTTATTATTCTTATTAGTTGGACTTGGAAATATAACGAATTATATTCACATATTGTTAAACATTCAGTCGTGAATTAGATTAAGCAAAACGTAGACTTACACAATTACTTTATTTAAATATCACAACTGAATCGGAAAAAAATATAATAGTGAAATGGTTGGAAATATATAATTTTTAGGGATTCCCTGCGCAGTTTCCATAAACGAAAGGAAAAAAAAAATTACTACATTCCTTTTAATGAGAGCTATGTTTTTTTTTGGCACTTAAATTCCTCACGTTTTCCCAATGAATTAAGCGTGCTTGTAGACACCCGATGTCAAAAACAGTTATGTTTCTGCTTTTTGCTTCTTTAAGCTTCATTAGACGGCGTGAATGACAGCTGCGGAATAAAGTCAATACTTAATATTTTGGCTGGAGCAGGTATATATTACAATTGGAGCCAAAATAGAGCTTCTACAAAAAAAATAATAATTTCTCCATATAACACCAGCACACCTTACGGCGAAAATTTTACCAATGCTAATCCCTCCCATAAGACAATTCGTTTTGTTCCCGCCATAGTAGAATAAGTCTTGCCCAGACTTAAAAGGCTGTTCACGATAAAGTGAGCAGTATAGAAATGAACCTTAGAAAAAAGTCACTGCCCCTACCTGCATACATTTTATTGTGCGCACTGAGTAGCATTCGCCCAGTAAAGTTGGTAACGATGGATGGAAAGTAGTTCCACATATTAGCGTCGAATAAAAAGTATTAGGTAACCATTTGTGGTAACTTAATATTATTTATTTCGCTTTCTGTTTGATTAATCCATCGAAGTGTAAAAATGAGCAGATTTGTTTATTATTTAATTTCTTAATAATTTCACAGATTCATTTGACCACCGGAGGAATAAAGTGATCATGGCCATAGCAATGCTAATTTTACATATGGTGGAGAAATACACAAAGTGTATACTAATAGATCTTAAGCAGGGCTTTCAAAAGTGCTCATTTTACCATGAACAGCCTATACCTGCTACCATATCAGCCAGACTTACGTGTGTATATATATATATATATATATATACATATATGTATATATATATACATATATATATATATATACATATATATATATATATATACATATATGTATATATATATATATATATATATATGTATATATATACATATATGTATATATATATACATATATATACATATATGTATATATATATATATATATATATATATATATATATATATATATATATATATATATATATATATATATATATATATGTATATATATATATATATATGTATATATATATATAGACACACACACGCCAAATTATATTTCAGCCACAGGCTGCTTTGGGAAAATTCTCTCTCTTATGTTGGCGACTTTACTGAGAAAGGTCAAAAGTATACGAAAATTAGCAAATAAGTAGCTGCCCAGAAGTACTATTATTCCAATATTATTTTGTTCGTTTCACATTAAATTATCATAATATTTAAACTACGAAATATCAAGTATTTAAAAGTATTTTACTGTCATAGCCTTACAGTGGACCTGAATTTGTTTGGAACGAATTTTATTTCTTGTAGCCAGTCACTCGACAGTCTGCTAGCAAGGCAGGTGAATGAGATCATTTAAGCAGCACTGTTGATAATACAGACACTTAAGTTTATTTATGGCATGTGAAATTTACATAGTTGGAAATCCGCTTTGTTAATATATTATTCAGTTATGTGTGCTGCTTCTACATTCCGATTTTAATGACCTGTCTGGCATGTTAATATTGTCTTCTATTTATGTATTGAGCCAGCCAGGCGATTGCAAATATTATCTTATGTGTGGTCGGCTTCTCAAGTTGTAGGTGTATCGGAGAGAAGAGTCAATGTCTCGAAATAATAAGCCTGTTGAAAGTGGGTAGAATTAACTGGTAAGTGATTTTAAGTTTTAAGCTCCATACGTTAGAATATTTCAGTTATTTTAGCCTACAATGTCTTGATTACACCAACAATTATATGTATTCAACAAATTTAGAGTTGCTTTAAATTTAAAATATATAAGCTCATATCCATTGCGACATCTGGGATTATTTCATTATTTAATATGATGACTGGATGTCTTTGCAAATTTTTTTGTTTGCGGTGTTCCGATTTACATGCAAGAGAACTCGTTAGGGTTTTTTTAAATGCCGTTTTTAGTACACCGTCTTTCAACCATCTCAAAGCATTCGTTTACAATTTTTCATTGTTTGTTATCATTTGAAGAACACAAGATACAGAGTTGCATGTCATCTGCATGTGTTATGATGACATGATAAGACTAAGTAGAATATCTCAAAGAAAGATAACACAATAAGTACCAAAATCCATGGGTTACTCCAGCCGTAATAACCCTAACAGCTGAGCTGTTAATTCGGTCTCATGTATACAAATCTACAATTTAAAAATAATCATATATGTGACTTCTGAACAATCTTAATGTGCACTTGTAGATATTTGGTTCGGGTGATTTATCCAAATACGTTTAAAATTTAACTCCGCCAAATGTTTAGTAATTTCTATTAATACACATTATGTGTGATGTATCCATGACTGCATGGCACCTGATATGCTGTGCTGTGAAGAGAATGGGAGGCCAACTTTTTCCATGATTCAAAACATTTTAATTTATATATTCTGCTGACAACTTGGGTTACTTTTTTCGCTCAATTTTGAGATCAAAAGTAAAATATTCATTCGTATAATGTCTTGGTATGTGTTGGGTATTTTACTCTCGCAATGTATTTTCAGGGAAAATCAGGCAGTATTTGACAAATTAATTGAATGGGATATTGTGCACATAGTTTAACCACATTTTTATCAATTTCGGTTGCGTGGCCTTTTGCGTGTTTATGGAATTAATTAATTATAATATATCTTTTTGCGATACCAGCTTCAAAATTAAACGCATTTTTTATTATTATTAATACCCCTTGATTGTGGAGTTTATACTGAACTTTTTAATGTATGATTTTACTAGAAATAAAAAAAAAATTATCAGATAAAGTTGGTTGTTTTAATTTTAGTGGTAATGTGACTCCCTCGATCGCATTTACTTTTTGTGCTTTGGGAAACTTAAGAGGTTTTTAATATTCCGCATAAGTATTTCTGCTGATTTGAAGAAATTTTCTACTTTTATATTTCATTAATTTTCGAAATAATTTAAACATTTTAAAAAGTTTTCCAGCTGCGTGTTAGGCATATTTATTTCGCGCAAGCCTTTCATTTAATTTGTGCTATAATTTCCTGTATAATTCATAGATTTAATTTTCTCCTTTTTCTCATTTTAAAAATCGCACCGTTGTAAAATAATTCCTACGCCACCCTCATCCACTTCCACATTAATTAGGTCACTACGTCACGTCACACAGTTTTATTCCCATACTGCCCAGACCCATTAAAACCTCCCCACAAAAGCCAACCTAAACAACACCCATACCCATTCAAACAGTATACATAACCACACACTCAAACATTACTCACCCGAACATCGTCATCCAGCCTCACTCAATTATTATCCAGATACACTTGAACACAGCCCAGACTAACTCTCACATCATTCAGACACACGTTCACATTTCCTAGACTAATTTTCAATTTACTCAGACGCACTCTCGCGACAAACGCCACATCCTAATTCAAATCTAAATTAAAATATATGGAACAAACTACGTTGAACAATTGCCGTACAAACACATTGCGTTCAATATTGACCGTCATCCCCACATAAAAGGGAATTGAAAATAATAGTACTTTATTTAATAATTAAGTTTTTTGAATATAATTTCCCAATGGTGAGATGATGATTATATAACTTAACGCCACGCTAATATAAAGTACTAAATATAAGAACTCCCCGAACATGATTACGTATGAAATTATTGAATTTTTCCTTTGAAACAAGCCGAGAATTAAAAATGATTTTATATAATACTGAGAAATATTCGTTCATAAATTTTATTCTAAGCATTACATCACGTAAGGAAATGTAATATTTTCTGTATAGTTTCTAACAGTTGTAAGGAATAAAACCCAACAACATAGTGGTTTACCGAATGGAAACCGATAACATCTTCCCTGTGGAGAGAGTAGTAGGTGGCATCAGGCTTCAGGCAGAGGCGCGAAGCTCTGACCTTGGATGACGTCACGCCAAGGTCACGCGATCACCAAGTTGGATTCCGGACTTCCCGCTCTGTCATTCAGGTCACGCATCCGCCATCTTGGATTCTACTATATTACTAGCCAGTGTGCCGCCATCTTGGATAGCTATCATTGCAGCTACTACTCCGCCATATTGATAACCAGTATGTAAGATTGTTCTCCGAGTACTCACACTTTTTTGCTCTTCTGCATTCTTTCTTCCTTTTTCCTTCCTCTTTATTCCTTTCCGTCCTTTCCTTCTACCTTCTCTCTCATTTGTTCATCCTTTGTTTACATCGACTAACTGGAGGCCACCATATTTATTTGCATTTACATGGAGGCCGCCATCTTGGTTTTTCTTTGTCATTTGTTTCCCTCATTAGTTATGGCTTTGGCCACTAGGTATGCCGCCATATGGTTCTGGCATTGACCGCAAGGAGCACTGGTGTCGGCCGCCATATTGGTTCTGGAACTGGCGCAGCATTTTTATAACTCAAAATACCATCTGGAATAGTGCGGGATCGAACTGCCGGACCTTGGCTCGCCAGACTTATGCCTTAGACTACTCATATATTGCGACTTGCACTGGGATAAGGGTTTATAGGTAGTGTATAGCCTGGAGCTGAATAAATAATATCTTGCCTCTCAATTAAGACATAACATTTTTATTTTTTACTATATAATTTTTTATGTATTTCATTTAGATATCCATAATGTTTAAAGTTTATATAAAAATGAGTAATTGTTTAAGTATATATATTTTATTATATAATTATTATAATTTTTTTTTAAGTATCTTAAGTTTATTTTAAGTAATTTGAATCAATAAATTTGTATTATATTATTTTTAATATTTGTATTATTTAGGTTTAAATTACATACATATTATTTAGTGTAATGCTTGTCATTTTTTTTTCCAATAATCAAACTGTTCAGTATCCACTTCGCTTAACCTAAGATAACCTTACATTACTTCATATAACCCAACCTTACCTAACCTAAGATCATCTATCGCAATAATCTTGTAAGAACTCTGAATATAAATTTTTTATTTCTCTCGACATTCAACCGTCACACTCAACTCATTGCCAGACCCTTTTTCAACTCCCCAACTTCTAGTCTTACTTAAAAACATATCTATTTGTACTGTATACCAAGACAGATACATATAGAAGCTTTCACCGTGACATTAACTTGCCTCATTCGTGTTATTAGCAATACATTTCAATATCCACCACCGTACCTCAGACTTACTGATCAATATTAACAGTCAACTATATTTACTACTATTTCAGCACCATCTAATTTCACCAGTTGCACATATAAACTAGTAATTCTAGCTGCCGAATCAATCAGATATTCTATCCATGCTACCATAAGATCAATACTATTAATTTAACCATTTACGATACCCAAATCGTCTTAATTCCCATCAAAACATTCCGCCCTTACTAACCGACCATACCAGCTAAGCATTCTGCCCCTCTCATACTAACTAAACAAAATAACGATTCATACATTTAAACCATTCTCCTCACACCATCTAAGCTACATTTTTTTCATACTGCCAAAATAACCGAAAATGTGATCAGGTCATACCAATCAACCATACATGCAAATTAACTGTACAACCAAGTCCTACTTGTGTGCGTTCCACCCCATGGCAGGACTCTGAATATATTTTATTTCTCTCGTTATTCACTTAACCTAACCACAAGTGCAGGTAAAATTTCAATTTAGTCACTTAAAATTTTTGTCGTATACACTCCACACACTTGTGTATGACTTAGAAAGTATTTTTATTTTGTGTAGGATACAGAATATTTGTAACTTAGTCATGTCCATTCTACCCCATGTCAAGACTTTGAAAGTCATGTTAACCTAACCGAACTCCACCTAACCTAACCACCACACTCTATAGTCATGTACGTTAGAACTTGGAATAATTTTTTTCATTTTAAAATTCTTAAGTATTTTTAAAAATATATTATGGACCTATGGAGCTATGTCAATTTCAGATATACGACAAAAAACAGTAGCAACAAAATTTATCTCATGCAATTATGCTAATATTGAATTCATCACCACCACCACCATCACCACCACCACTGCCTTAATAGACTCTGATATGCCTTTTAGAGTCATTTTGGGTCATTTTTGAGTCAAGGGTCAAATAACAGTCTTGTGAGTAGCCGGTCTGACAGTAGTCAACTTTATGACTTTAAGCTGAGCGAAGATAACACTGGGAGGGTGTAAATTTTTACATTAATAAGAACTTATTCATTGGCAACGATGATCAGTTAGCAGTATTTTAGAATGAGTACTATAGCCCCCCTATGATATGCAGTCGCATAATATTTTGATTTAAACTGAATTATTAAGTATTTTAGAGAGGCAGATACACATATTACTATGAATTTATATAAATTTTTATTCACATACATACTATGCTATTCAATAGTTAGATCACCACTTTTTTGCAGAATATCCACTCTGCCAATCAACACCAGACCGAATTTACTTGTACCTCGTACTAGAAGTCAAGTAGACCACAGCCCACAGTTCATAAATCTTGAACAAACCATTGCTATATTTAAACTCACAACGCTCCCCTTCATTTTATCCGTGAACCAGTTGACCTTGAAATTCTAAAGAGCAAGTCTGTACTTGCACAGTAACTGGAGTCTCAACCTGCACGATAACTGGAGTCTGTCCGTGCTTAAAAGTTTTTTTCACACCTGGATGATGTGGGATGACCATGTGCGTGGAAATAGCTGTGTTAGCTTTTCTGCAACTGTTCGGCATCTGGTAAATAAAGAGAATGAGTCAGCAGGCTTACATCCACCTCCTTCCAGTCATACTTATTTTCCCATTGGTTAGTTTTTCAGAGCCAATCACGAACCTTCCCCTCCCACCTTACATTCATATACCAGCATATAAAAAATTTCAGGATGAAGTCTTCCACCTGTTGCTGCCGTCAGCGTTGTCACCCATTTAACTTAGAGTATGCAGTCTATTTCTTGTCTGGAGTTTTAAAAGATGCACGCTGGTTGTCCGAGCAGACATAAAATCCTTCCGGCCATTTATCATTTGGAAAGGTGCGTTCACTTAGTGCCTTGGACAAACGGGACGTGTTGCCGTATCTGCCGAAAGAGTTCCTGTTGACGTACGCACCGTACGAAATTTCGGCTGTCTTCAAGTATTTACCGATCTACCTACAGCTGGAAGAAGACATACGGAACTGCCTGCTCTGCAAGGAGTGCTTCAAAGGCAGCACCAATTCCATTCCAGACACTCCTCATTCCCGGAGCTGGTGCAAGCCGCGACGTCGTGCAACAGCAGCCACCAACGAGACCACTTCCATCGACTAAGGGTCTGCACACTGAACAACATGAACGGCTCTGCAGACCAAACGACCGCCTACCTCACGCGACTGATGACATCAGGTCTCCGATGCAGCACCTCCTTCACCTCGACTACATGTAACGAATGGCTTCCAGCACATGAGGGGTCCACGCAGGCTACTATTGCCACTAGCAGCTGTCGGTTGTCGCCTGCCAGAGCTACTCCCATCACACCACCACCACGGTCTTTGGAGGTGATGTACGCCAGTTACTTCAAGTCAACTATCGTGAAGTGTTATCCCAACGCCATCCCCGGGTTCCGACGAGTGGAATACTGGCTAGGTGACCCACGGTATGAGGATGCTGTGAAAAGATATAAGCATGTGATGGTGTGAATCATTCTCGCCTCTACTATGCCTTGGTGCCTGCATACAACCCAAGCTTCATTAACGCTGAATGCAAGTCAAAAATGTATTTCATGTTCAGAATACACCGCAATGGTGAAACCTGTGCAGTGTACAATATGAGGCCAGATGTATCCCTACCATGCAGCACCAACGAACTGTTGGAGCTGAACAATTGTGAAACTATCATCATTAAAGAAGGCATCCAGTGCAGGGACTACGAAATACGACTTAGAAGGGGGGGGGGGTGGAGGAAACAGTGGTTCACTTCAGTGAAGAATGTGATGGCGAGGACGCATAGACTCCGACCGGACGAAAGAAGCTGACACGATTCCGTTCGTTGAGCAGACCACGGCTTGTCGCAGCCTGCCGTGCGAGGTAAAGACAAGCTCACCTGATGAGGACGGGGAAGGGCAGTGGTAAATAAAAAAGTTGTAAAGAAGCAGTGTTTCGACAGAACAACACGGTGTGCCTTAAACACATGGTGCGTGTCAGTGTGTGTAAAGCTGGGAATTTATCATTGTGTCTATAAATGTATCTACATAAGAGTAATGCAAAAAAAAATTGTCACGACATAAATGCAGAAAAAAAAATTACATTAAGAAAATTTTTGACTGTCAATGTAAAATAATATTGCTCAACATGTATGTGAAAATATAATAAAAGAGTAAGAATAAAACATGTGTTTAATTTTTAACAAATCCTCTTATTTTATTGTTTGTCATGTACCACTATCAATTCAGAGAAAAGGTCGTGTAAAGTTTATTGGTGAAAAAACTTGGTACACTTTTAAGTTTTTTCGAAACAG
The DNA here is from genome assembly GCA_029891345.1 of Dryococelus australis. NCBI lineage: Eukaryota > Metazoa > Arthropoda > Insecta > Phasmatodea > Phasmatidae > Dryococelus > Dryococelus australis. The sequence continues at coordinate 32,244,760 of CM056995.1, read as the reverse complement.
AGAAAAGAAACTAATACAATAAGGTGATAAATTATGGGGAAAAAATACTTCCTGAACAAAAATAAAATACATATATCATTTAGGTTACTGGAGTTGAGTTTGCAAGCATGTATGGACAGGCAGGCCAGCTGACCTTGTCAAAGTAAAACATGTTTGTGCCTTTATGTGAAGAGCAGTGTGATGGAGAATATCACACTACCATTTTGAACCATGGTAGAACAACTTCGGAGACTATATGCGCCATACAAACCTGAAATGATGGTACTGCACTGGTGGTAGTAGATGTGGCTAGTGATTTTTTTAAAATAACTCATCTGCCATAAGTATATTCAAAATTAGTACACTCTCAAGAGTGTTAAAAGTTTAACTAATGAGCAATATTGAAAGTTTTCATTACAATATATAGATTTTTAGGGGCTGATAAACACTTCTCATGATGGATTAATACAGACTCTCACAACACCACTTAATTAATCCGTCTTTGAAAGCTACCAATTTATGTATAAGTACAGTCAACCATAAAAATGAATGCAAAGTAAAGTGAAAAACAACTTTTATTTTTAAAAAAATCTCATGTTCATATCACCACTTAAAAAAAAAAAAAATTGCTAAGTCTTACTTCAAAATGTCTTTCTCGTCGACCAAGTTCGTCGATACGGCTGCTTATCAACTTGTAAGCCTCTTCCCTTCGATTCCCGAAAGCCTGTTTGTAACTGTTCGCGAGTAGATATTTTGCGCGAACATCTTCAATGGCTTGCTGCAGCTGAGTCATCAGTTCGGTTCGGTCCATCATCATTCATAGAATGGAATAAACACACAACTACGCAGATATATGAATTAATACATTCATTCTCGAGTTGCGAAAAGTAAATTTTCGATCATTTCCATTCGGTCGATTCACGCTTCCAGTAACTTTTTCTTATGCCTCGCAACATCAGTTTTGGCAGCCTATTTGGACGTTAACATATTTTGAAGAGTCTTCAATTCTTCCAGTCTCTGCACATTCGACACGCCGATCAGGCCTATTATACATACCTCCACGCCCCCTACATGCCAGTTGATTGCCACCATATTTCCCACCACATAATTTTTCACACTCTCGATCTTTTGCCCAAGAAGCGACTGACCCCTGCGATCATCGGCGAGGTGAGCTTTCGTTATCACATTTCCATCATCATCATCGGAGCATAGACCATGTCCGAACTTGGAAATTGTATTGTGACTCATGGTCAGTGTCTTACTATAAACTGATCAAAGCCACACCTGTACCTGCCATTATATAGAGGCCAGTCTTTTACGATCACTAAGAATCCATATTTCTCTTTCCAGGACAGGGCACACATATCTTTAAACTCTGCAAATGTCATGTCCATATTGTCATGGTCATCGTTTGCATGCCGCAAGTTCTTATCATCCATGCGAAACAGTACCAACACATAACATTATCGCGAAGCAGTTGCTTAGGTATGCGCGAATAAGTCTGTCCGAGGTACACACAGAATGTGCTAATGAAATCTCTACCGAAATGACTGCTCGCGAACATGGATTTAGAACTGTTTGCGCGAAAATTGAAGATAGCTTATTTAATTGATTTGTATTTACAGTTTCAGAAGAAAGCAGTTCATCGCATCATCCGATATAACCCCGATCCTTAAGTTCTCTTACGATCGAAACCACCTCTTTCATGTTCGAGTAACCCCCCACATCTTTGAAGCTCAAGCAAAGATCTAATTGTGTCTATAAGTTTGTTGGGATCTTCAGTAAACATATAGTCAGTATAACCATCGTCTTCTATCTTCTTCAACTCATTTGTCGAAGGAAACTTGTTGGGGGAAATGTGTGGAAACTTCGAAGGGAAAAATCATCGTCTTCAACACTATCACTGCTGTCATAGTCATCACCAATGCTCTCTTTATGATTGTCTTCACTTCCTGTTTCATCTTCTATATTAAATTTACTTTTCTTTGCAGGGGTTGTATGCTCATCAGTAGTTATAGCTGACGTCCGTTTATTTTGAAGTTCACCTACTTCACGCGAAAGTCTTGCGAGTGTACATTTTGCGCAAACCGACTCTACTGCACTAATTGCATCGTTAGCATTAACTGCCTTACCATATTCGTCTGTGGAAACGATACTCATCGATGTAGCAGGTGGTATTGATGACATCACTTGCTGGCTCCCAGTAGACGAACCCTTGCTTTGAATTACCTTGCACAAACTGCATGTGACCATTGTCGTAATGGTTCATTGCGTGAAAAGGGATTTGTACAGGACTTTCCCTCATGCCGTCGAGCATGGCAGCTGTAGCCAAATATCCTGTCACAGTAGCAACAACGAATCCTTGGCGAAGTCTTCGATGACAGCACTGATGTAGGTGATCTATCCGAAGAAATCGATAGCACTGTGCAAACCTCAGGAGTTGATAGTACTGCAACAGGTCAGAACCTGTCTGGACACACGTGTGGAGAAACGCACAGCTGCTGCACAAATGGTGTGCTTCGTCCTTTGACCGTGAATCGACAAATCACGACTAGACACGAAGTCACCTGAAATGTCCGAGAATTTTAGTTTTCGTTTGGTGGCACACCTGTTCACCGCCTGTATTATATATAAGTGGGAAAAATCGGTGCGCACATTTAGTCGTTGCCTAGAGGTCTCATCATCACTATGACTCCAGTCTGTCCTACGAACATTTATACAAATGCTAAGCCTGACTGTGGCAGCACTGAATACAGTTTCAGCGCAGAAGATGGTTATCTGCACACCTACACCGAGGCCAACGATGGTAGTGGCATGCATCATTGGCGTTTCGCACATTATCCAGTCGTCTACGAACCAACACAGTTTCAATTGGATTGTCCAGGATGGTCGACCTACGTCATGTTCCATATGACACCGCAGATGCAGCTACCCTGCAACAATGAGCAAATCATGGCCTCGACCGAGCTGCTGGCTGCCATCCACGCCTCAGATTGAGCAGTGGAGCTGTCCCAGGCAGGGTACGAACCTTCACAACATCCTGGACCCAAGAAGAATGCTGTCAGTCAGACGACCAGACGTCTCCGAGTACAGTGTCGGCGCCAGCCACTTGTGACGGTACCCGCCATGGATGTCTCTGCCTCCATCTCGGGAAACGAACCTGCACCTACCTGTCGGTGCCGCCCAGCAATACATATTCTTAGAGCTCTGGATGCTGGAACTGTTGTTGGCGGTGGTCCCACCATTGCCAAGGCCAATGTCGTGGAACCAACTGTTAAGGAGGAGCAAGATATGCTGTGCTGCTATAATGAGGTGGATGGTCAACCGGCGACCGATGGGCATCGTCATGATCCAGAGACTGGTGCTGCCTTTCACAAGAAGCTTATGCTTACAAGCATACGAAATTTGTGTAGCCTTGTTTGTGACAGTCTTCTGAAGTAGAGAACTATATAAATAATTTTTTTTTTCAATTATAAATATGTTTTGTATTGACTGTGTACTAAACAAATAGTGTATGAAAATGTATTTGAGTGTTATTTATTTCTTCCTTGTATCATTTCTTTGCAATATAATTAATTTTACATTCTTGTAAATAATTCCTTTATGGTAAAAAATATATAAAAATGAATTATTAAAATCGATTTAGTTTTTTTTCTAAGTGAATAAACAATCACATGTTCTGGGGTCACTCCCCCGTATTTCCGAGCAGGACGAAGTATCAGGTTTTCTTGGCTTTAAAGAAACACGTATTTGCAATTAATTATTGATCTTCTAACAATTACTATTAGAGATGTATTACCCTATCAAGATATAGTCACACGTACAAACATGCACAAACACACACACATAAAAATACTTATTCACTTACACACTGTGGCCACTGGCAGCAAAATTTGTTTGCCTGTAAGGTAAATCATAGGGACACTACACCCCTGTGGTGTGTTGTCGAAATTTAATTATTTGTTTACAGAAACAAAAAGGAAAAGCGAAGAGGTGTTTGTTACTCAATGACTCAAGGAGAACTTTTAAACTAACTCCTCGATCGCCAAATGCAAAGTACTATGTCAGCTGATGGTTGTTGGTGTAGAAGAAAATATAGTACTCATTTTCGTCTTGTTTTAAGTATTTTTATGGCCAAAATATAGGCTTTTTTGCTTGCATTTTGGGTCTTTAATCAACTGTTCTATTACACCCCGCATATCTCCGCAAGAGTGACATGACCTAGTGAGTTACCTGTGGGAACCTGTATCACTGTCGATTGTCACAGGGGTGTGGGTTAATCAGAGGGGGTGTGTATCTGTCTGATTAATCAGAGGGGGTGTTTGTATGACTGGTTAATCAGTGGGGGTGTATGTGTGTCTGATTAATCAGTGTATGTGTACATCTGTTTATGGAAATATCTATGTAAAAATATATGATAAATCATAAATATTTTAAAAATAATTATTTTAAATATAAATGTTTTAAATATTACAACTTGGTATCATTAAATACATGCATATTTTACCAGTAGTACCGATGAACTTCTGATATAGCCATATTTTGAACCCAAATCGCTAACTTAATATTATTCCGAGAGAACAGCAATGTAGTTCTAGGTAGAAATACGGAAAATGAAATGTACGTACATAAAGTTCACTGCGTTTTTATATCATAATTCTAAGGAAAAAATTGCCCCTAGCAATTCTGTTTGAGCCTCAACTGTTCAGCAGTAAAATGTAATTTATTCAAGTCAGACACTTTCAGTACTCTCTTACAAGCGCACAATACACATGGTACTGCAGGTACATGCAAGAGGTTAAACCAAACATGACAACCAGGACGATGTACCCGTACTATTTCAAACACCCTATAACACGGGCGGGGACCCGCAACGACTGGCAGCAATTTTGGACAAGGGATAACATTTCCAGGCAGTAACTTACATCTCACTACTCCGATATACTAAGTTGCTGTGCAAAACGTAGCATCTTGCCTGTATATCTTTATTCATGACATAAAATCGAAGTATCAATTTCGTAACTTTCATTTTATTCCCATACACGGAAAACATATTACCCCATTAACGCAGGGGTGTTCATGTAAGGCGCTCTGCTGTGTCTCCAAAACAGTCAGTATTTTTTGTTAGTATGGATGTTGGATAGAGGTAGTTTTTAAATAGGACTACTGGCGAAGATTAATAAAAAAAAAAACTATTTTTCTGGAACATTTAGTCAGTTAAGAAGCACTGATAATTAAAAAAAACACACGTAATTGCTTAATTCGTGATTTTAGCATCGAGATGTATTGAATGGCTGAAATATTTAGTTGTGATAATGTAACATTTTATAGTATTATTTATACATAAATACTTGTCTCATTTTCAAATTCTTTACCCATTCTTGTTTCAGTATGAGTGAGTTACAAAGTTTGTTCGGAAGCTATGTAATACCAGATATGATTTTTTTTTCTTCATAAATACTGCTCGGCAAGAAGAAAAGAATTCAGTTAGGTATGCATAGTTGAAATATATTACTTGGGTGTATTTGACACATGTGGACACTAATTGTACGTCTGACTAAGTTTATGTTGCTTATGGCATCATTTAGTATTCCAGTTTCTGTAGAAATATTTATGGTAAACTTCCAAAACTGCAATGGACGTTTTTAATCTATACGCTCTATGGAAATAGTATCATACATCAAGCTGAGTAAATTTTAGTGTTGCTTTCTATACAAAGCTGGGAACTTCCCTACACATTTTGACTGTTTCCTGCTTGGGATCTACTTGTATAGACATTGTGTATTCGTGCACCTTATGTCTGCAATGGGTCTCATAAATGTGTCAATTATTATCTGGCGAGGTTTTTTCTCAGTGATTTCCTGCCTTTGAATTCCAGTGCTGCTCCATTCTCACCTCACTTCACCCTCATCGGCTCTCAAGACCTCGTTTGTTAAGAGCCGTCGAACCTCTACATATTATTATTATAATTATTAATTTAATGGTCTTTCTTTTTATGCAAATCATTATAGAATGAGTCTGAATTGATTCTGGAGGTTTCTGTAATTTTTTGAAAACACATCGTGCAAGCTTAAAGAAATGATTTGTGTTGCATACATATTTCGCCATCTTTGTCCGTGGATATTATGTGCACATTCATTGTTACTTCCAGGATATTCCTCTGCCTCCTGCAAACAAAGATTTGCCAACTATACCAAAGGGAGGCAACGAACCACTTTCGAGCGCACTCTGTGTAATAAAATTTTGCACGAGAACTATTTTTTACTAGGCATTACCAACATACCTATTTTCTCTATTAAAAAATATATATCAGGAATGTAGTATATCACATGACATTTCTCCCTAGCTCGGAGTCACACAGGACATGGTAAAACAACCTCGGCTCAGTCGTAACCTCAATACTCGAATGTTCCTGCTCAAAGTGTAACCTACCACTGAACGAATTCCCATAATTCATCGATCTCTAGTGACAGTGCAGTATCAAATTGTTTCAACATTTGCTTTAAAAAACACATCGATGTTATAGATGCGCCTGCTCTTATTAACGAAGTGTACGATGCAGGTACCTGGAAATATCAATCTGAATAATATTCGGACTGCCAATCATTTGTGTGATATCGATGCCAATCTCGGGGGGAGCGCGCATCATGACATAATTCCTGGATACAGCAATGATGTCACCTGGTGCGACAGTGCACCAGCATTGCTAAAGCACGCTACGCGTCTCTATGCACTGATAGTGCAAAAGTACACCAGCCGAGTCGGCATTATCCGAGCATGTGCGCACGGCGCGTGTCGCCTCACCTGCCTGCGAGACTGGCAGTGATATAACTGATGAAGCATGCCACGACACCTGGGTTCTCATGGCCCAGTGCTAAGGGCTTACTGTGAGGTGGCGCAGTGGCAACTCGCTGGACTTGCATTAGGGAGGACCTGGGTTCGATTCCTGGCCTGGCCATCCTGATTTCGGTTTCCCATGGTTTCCCAAAATCACACCAGGCAAATGCTGGGATGGTTTGTCATTAAAGGCTGTTCCTTCCCATCTGTGCAACTTGCGCAGTCTCTAATGACCTCGCTGTCGACGAGACGTTAGGCCCACTTACCTACCTCGCGGTAGTACATAAAAACTTCTTTAAAAATATGTTTTCAGGAAAAATTAAATTAGTTTGATAATAATTGAGAAAGACTTTCCAGTATAACCTGACTGGTACTTAATTAAAAAATTGTCGGAATAAAAGTCTGAATAATTGTATGGTGTATGAAACAGGCTGTTAGACAATTTTTTTGGACAAAGAATAATCAAGATTAAGAGACCCCAGTTCTAATACCGGCCCGCGTTTGGGATCAGTTTTAATGAACTTTGTATGCAATTTTATATCTGTTTATGTGCTTAAACGCACCTAATGTAGGCCGTTCACGGTAGAGTGAGCACTTTTTAAGGCCCTTCCAAAATTTTTCTTTTGAGCTATTTTTTATGTTTAAGCCACTTTTTAATATCAGTATTGACATGTAGCTAATAAATACTGTGTATATTTTCACCAAAAGTTAATGTCTGAGAATGCAATAAAACATATTTATTAGTGGTTAATGCCTGTTGGGAGGGCCTTAAAAATTGCTCACTTTATCGTGAACGGCTTTATATAAAGGTTTATGTAATATCTATCGGTTAGAAAATAAACTTGTAATTTTACCCAGTATTTCGGAGACTGCTTTAGGAACTTGTAATAAACGGGGAATGAAGATAAGAGGTTCACAATTCGATTAAAGACCCGAGTTTTGGAAACCTTTTTAGCGATGTTCGTACATTAATTTTATTACAATTGTAATATTCATAATTTGGTACGTATGAGGTGGAGGGGTCAGCATTTATATTGGTATGGATAATTGGTCTAATCAGGTGGATTGTTTGATGGGTGGTATGATTTTTTATTGGTGTCTGATGGTGATGATACCATGACAGACAGGCTGGAGTTATGGTTTTTGGCATATTTTTCTAAATATTTTTGTGATTTTTCTTTGTTATGTAGTATTGGAAAATGGGTAGGTAAGGGTAGGGGTTGATATTTAGAGTGTTGGGATGAGCGTGAGGTTAATGTGATATGCTCTTAAATTATTTTAGCATTATTTTTGTGGTTTTTTTTTTTGTATTTTAAAGAATTCTTCATAACTCGTCATCAGTCGAGCTGATAGCGCGTGTATCACGTTAGCTGGGCGAGGGACGTTGGCGAGGTCACATCTACAGAACAGCTCTCGCAAGTGTATTGCATTACAAGTGTACGTGTTAAAATAAAATATAAATTTCCCAAATTTGCATTCTCCAGGACTCGAACCCCGTTGCGGAAATCGAACTTCCGTATCGGAAGTGTAGCGAACTAGAAGTTTATTTGTAAATTTAAATAGATTGAAGTAATTTAAAGAGGTGATGCATGTCGGAGGGACCTGAGTACGAAGCCCGGAACCATAAAAAAAAAAAACATTAATTTTCTTTATCGACCTTGGAAAATATCGGACGACGTTTTTCCGAGTGATGGGAGAATGCACATATAGAGCGTGCTGATACCTTAGTAACAGGGGAAGCTAAGATCGATTTGGAAGCTTTCTCTCCCTATATACTGTGAATATGAGTGCCTGCCTTTGACCTCAACTAACAAGGAGCCACGACCCGCATTATCGCTAACTGGTTGAATCCAGTGACGATTATGCGATCGGGTTATCGTCCATGTTCAAAATTATCTGCGACATGAGAGAACGCCCTCTACGAAGAGTCCTTTTATTAAAACCATGTAATATTTTTATTTTTATAACCGCAATCCAAATTTCATCTTTTATTTTTATTTTTGTTATTCTATGAAATACTAATATGACTTCTGAGATAAGAGTTTATAACCTGAATATGTTAATTTCGACATATTTTTTTGTTTATTTTCTTTTACTTTAAAAGAAAATTATTACTTTTATTTGATATTTTGAGAGAGACTTAATGTTTTAATTTTATTTCCGTTTCGTTTTACCGGAAGTACAGTCTCGCCAATAATATAGTGTATTCAGGAAGTTGCCGGAAGTCGTTGCTACTGGGGAGGGCCTGTGAAGGGTCCAAACTCAGTTAGGGTTATTTATTAGACAGGAAAACGTTACAGTGTAGGTATAGACTTGCTCTTGACATTTGCTAGGTCAGATGGCAGTCGGATTAATTGAAGGGGGACATCGTGAACTTTAATCTAGCAATGGTTTGTTCAAGATCTTTGTACTGTGGGCTGTGTTCTACTTGACTTCTAGTTTGAGGTACGAGTAAATTTAGCCTGGTGTTGGTTGGTAGAGTGGATATTCTGCAAAATATGTGGTGATCTATCTATTGAATAGCATAATATGTATGTGAATAAAATTCATAGTAATATGTGTATCTGCCTCTGAAACACTTATTAGTTCAGTTTAAATCAGATTTTATTGCGAGTGCATGTCGTGGGACGGCTATAGTACTCATTATAAAATGCTGCTAACTAATCATCGTTGCCAGTGTATTAGTTCTTATTAATGTTAAAATATAAATTCCTCCAAATTTTATCTTCACTCAGTTTGAATTCATAAAGCTGACTAGGAGTCAATATTAGCATAATTGCATGAGTTAAATTTTGTTGTTACTGTTTTTTTATCGTACAGCTGGAGTTGACATAGCTCCATAAGTACATCGTACATTTTTTTTTAATATTTAAAATTTTAAAATTGAAAATTATTATTCCAAGTTTTTACATTTAGAGTGTGGTGTTTAGGTAAGGTGGAGTTAGGTTAGTTTAAGATGACTTTCAAAGTCCTGATATGAGGCAGAATGGACATGACTAAGTTAGAAATATTCCGTGTCCTACACAATATGAAAATACTTTCTAAGTCCTATACAAGTGTGTGGAGTGTATACTGCAAAAAGTTGAAGTGACTTAATAGATATTTTACTTGGACTTGTGGTTAGGTTAAATGGATGGCGAGATAAATAAAATATATTCAGAGTATGGTTGATTGGTATGACCTGATCACATTTTCGGTTATTTTAGCAGTATGAAAAATATGTAGCTAAGATGGTGTGAGGAGAATGGTTTAATTGTATGAATCGTTATTTTGTTTAGTTAGTATGAGAGGGGCACAATGCTTAACTGGTATGGTCGGTTAGTAAGGGCGGAATGGTTTGATGGGAATTAAGACGATATGGGTGTCTTAGATGGTTAAATTAATAGTATTGATCTTATGATAGCATGGATGGAATATTTTATCGATTCAGCAGCTAGAACGACTTGTTTAAATGTGTAACTGGCAAAGTTAGATGGAGCTGCAATGGTAGTCAATATAGTTGACTGTTATTATGGATCAGTAAGTCTGAGGTAAGGTGGTGGATATGGAACTGTATTGTTAATAGCATGAATGAGGCAAGCTAATGTCATGGTGAAAGGTACTATATATGTATATATATAATGTTATATATATGTTTTGGTATACAATACAATTATATATGTTTTTAAGTAAGACTAGAAGGAGGGGAGGTGAATAAGAGAGGTTTGACGATGACTAGTGTGTGACAGTGGAATGTCCAGAGAAATAAAAAATATATATATTCAGAGCTCTTACAAGATGACTGGGCTAGGTTATCTTAGTCTTAGGTTAGGTAAGGTTAGGTTAGGTGAAGTAAGGTAATGTTATCTTAGGTTAAGCGAAGTGGATACTGAACAGTTTGACTATGGGATGGTGTGTTGGAAAAAAAATTACAAGCATTACATTACATTGGAGTAGGAAATATAGCTTTTTCTAATTTCAACATAGGAGTCCCTACATACTTTAGTCTGGGATATAAAAAAATGTATTATATGTAATTATAATTCGAAAACGTGTGAATAATCAACGTTCATAATTTAAAACACTTGACATATATTTACTAAAACAGTTTCTATATATGCTTATAAAAATCTAATATGGCGCTTGTCTTAGTCACGTAATCATAATTCTGATGCCATATTTTAATCTGCCTAACAAAATCGAATCCGTAGACTCGTCACTCGATACACTTTAAAGTTTAATAAAAAATAAAAAAAAATAAAAAAATACTTTAAAGTTATAGTACGCGTAAGTTAAATCGTAAATAACATATAAGGTAAACTAAAATAATAAAAAATAAAATTAAAAATGATTTAGTAAAAAATAAATACTTAAAAATTTATATATGTTGAATATAAATATTATATGTAAGATAAACCTAAATAATGCAATAATTAAAAGTAGTATAATAAAAAATATTTATTAAAAATACTTTCAATAAATTTAAGATATTTAAATAAATGCATAATAAATTAAAATTATATAATAAAATTATATATACTTAAAAATTGATTGATTTGTATATAAACTTAAAAAATTATTAATATGTAAATGAAATACATTAAAAATTATATAATATAAAATGAAAAAGTGATGTCTTAACGAGAGGCGAGATATTATTTATTCGGCTACAAGCTATATACTACTTACAAACTCTTGTCCCAGCGCATGTCGCGATAACCGAGTGGTTTAAGGCATAAGTCTGGTGTACCAAGGTCTGGCAGTTCGATCCGAGCTTATTAAAAGATCACGTTAAAAATATTTATTTCAGATACCTGGAAAAAACATACTGATTTCGATCAAATGTCGTTGAAATAGGAGACTTATATCGATATATCTTTGATATAATATCGTTACGTCGATATATCGATATTTTATCGAACATCCCCAGGCAACAGATTGGCGTCTCGGAGACTTGACAGAAGCGAGGCGAGCTGGTCGCCAGCCCGTAACACTCCACAGGTCCGTGAACTCCAGGGCCCCGTGGCGAACGGGAAATGTCAAACAGCGTCGGCGGACAGATCTGAGCCGGGTCACCGGATCATTTCCGCTCGTATTGGCGGACTGGCGGGAGTGTGAGCGTTGTATCCATTAAACCGACGTTCCGATCCGACCTCTCTTTTGCACTTTTAATTTTTAAACGAGGCCCGCAGTCCACACGGAGAACACTGTATCAATGTTCCCTTCCTTTCGAAACCTTTTAATCTCCGTCTATCAAATTTTCTTATAGGCTGTTCACACTTTCGAAACCCTTGCTAAAGATCTACGTTGTGTACTCTTCTGCTTTATGTAAAATTAGCATTGACATAGGCCTGATAACTTTATTCATGTGTCCGTCAAGTTATACAATTGTAATAAAATTAAATATTTTACTAATTTACTCATTTTTGCATTTTGATGCATTAAAAAACAGCCAGCAGGAGATATAATTTAAGTTATCGGAAATTGTTACCTAACACTTTTTATTCGACGTTAAGATATGGAACTAACTTCCCTCCACCGTTACCAACTTTACTGGGCGCATATCACTCAGTGCGCCCGTTAAAATACATGCAGGCAGGAGCAGTGACTTTTTTCTAAGGTTGAATTCAAAAGTGCTCACTTTATCGTGAACAGCCGTTTCTTATTCTGGTAATCTAGAGGTGTAGGATGATTAATTAAGCCCGCCGAAAAATTCGTGCTACCTGGAAATAAATGCTATGACCAGTGGCGTGTGGTGGAAGTGTTGCAAGGTAAGCTGGCGCTTGTTCAGTGCTGTACACACTCGGCGCACGCATTAGGGCCGGGATAAAAGAACGTACTGCGGCCACTAACGAGAGGGCGGCGAGGCACCCATTACGTACGTGCTGCGAAGTCAACTGCACTACTACGTTTAAGTGGCCGATGTGTAAACTAGCGAACGATTAGGTACAGCACAGAGCAAAAAACAGCTTATCTTGCAACAGTTCCACCACACGCCACTGGCTACAACATAAAATGGTGACTAATTATCGCGAGGGTTGTACGTATCGAGTAGTGCCTTTAGAACACCATTAAGGAGAGAACTACTTCACGTTGGTATTTACCAATAACTTTTACATTTCTAATGCTACGCTTAACACTTTGTGGACTATGCTCGAATGTAGCTCGAGCAAAGCTAACTTAAAATTTCTTTGTTGTTCAGAACAAAACTCGCATTTATGTGCAGTCTTTGTTCGGACAGTATTTAACGCAACCTAACGAGAACACGACTGCTCAGTAACAATGATACTGCTAACGATAGAATTTGTTTTTTTTATAGCCACTCAAAGGGACATATTGAATGTAAATCCTTTTATACGATAAAGGACATTTAATTGGGTCAATATCAGCTCGGCTGTCCATTGAATGATGACCGGCCAATAATGAAGGCTGTAAAGTACAGGGTAGTGTACGGTGTTGTGTGGGCCAATAGTACGATGGCGAGTTCTAACACAGCCCCCAACAGAGCCGGTGTTCTTACAGTAGTGGATATACGTGACTCGCTTAATATTTTTCTTAAGTGGCAGTAAATGAGTGCAGACAAAGGCCACCTGTTTTCCGAGAAAATATTTGCGTACTTCAATGCCGTATGTGCACACTTGCAGTCTTCATTTAACTATTGGCTGCTTGGCTTTGAGCCAATCAGAACGAAGGTTATCCGATACAGACCTTCCGTAGTTCGCGGGCAGAGAGATAAGACGAGCGACCATTCAAATGACCCAACCACGAAAGAGTTTCTGAACTAAAGTGCGCTGGAACACAACTTGTCGTGAAATCTTTTCGCGAAAAACGGCGCCTCTGGTGCAGTCTTCAATGTGTTAAATGTCAGCTATTAGTGGATATGCGATGTAAATACGTTTATTTTTTTTAAATTGCTATCACGATATTAAGTGAATGCATTAATACTTCGTCGAGAACAATATACTTGGTTTCAAGAAATATTTCACTTTATTTAGAGCCAAATCAATCTCGAATGGAGAGGCTCAAACCTCTTGTAGCCTCGTCTTAGATTCGCCGCTATACGTGCATGTCATTGGCTTTGGTGAACTGTTGCAAGGTAAGCTGGTGCTTGCTCACTGCTGTACATTCTCGGCGCACGCAGCAGGAGCCAGTAACCACCGTGCAGCCTAGGGGGAAACTGAATGCATTCCGACCACTCACAAGCGAGCAGCGAGGGACCCATTACACGCGTCCTGTGGCGTCAGCTGCCGAGCTACGTTATAGCGGCGGAAGTGTAAACCAGCAACCAACAACCAACACACGACTAACGCCAGCTTTATGCCTGGAAAAAAGAGATATGCCGATATCGTGAAAGCGAAATGCGACTCCTTATGAAAAGTTCAGCCCTACGCAAGCACATCAAAGACTCCTGGGCCTAGTCTGCTGGGAGATTTGATTACGCTACGTGATCACGCCGAGTAGAAAAAAAAATCGAAACACCGCCAGCAGAACGGCATCGGACACCAAGCATGTATTTGCTATTGCGGCAGTTTACCTAACTTGCAATTTATGGAGGTCGTTCGATAACATTGAGGGAGCTTAGCCATCGTGGATTCCCATACCAGTTTCTACTCAATTCTGCTATATGCCAACTAGAAGTGCCAACTCAGTCTCCAACGCATAACCTTCTAATACATCAGCCTGCCTCTTCGTAGAAAATGAACAAAAATCAAAAAATTGTATGGACTATTTGCGGTTTCTTTGCACTTTTTGAATCAAACTCTAAAAATCATCCCATGGGTGACGTATTTAGTTACTTCCTTGGTATGCCATGTACTTTCATAAATATATTAAAATGGAATTATATTATTGTTAGTTAAATTTTAGTTTTACTGTATTGCATTTCATTTCATTAATAATAAAAATGAATTAAAAACAGTGGAAAAACACGAGTGTCCGTAGCGCCTAGCAAAAAAAATAGTTTTCGTGCAAACTATCATTAGAACCAAGTGCGCACAAATTCGGCGCGTTGTCCTTTGGTGTAATTTTGTAGACTAAGTTAAGCATAGTTTGCACGAGGCGGAGGAATACACTGGACATAGAACTTTAGCAGGGCCTCAGAAAATTGCGAAGTAACACTGAATGGGTCGTGGTGAGCCATCCGTCTTACATAGACGATTACCTACAGTTAACTAGCTCGGGCATGGCTGCCCAGAGGATGCTGTTGTTACGTATCTTATAAAGCTGAAATTCAGCATTTTGTTTCCTTCAGTTTTGCTTATGTCACCAGTAAGACTCAAATTTTTTTTAGTTAATGGCAATAGCATCTCCATTTCGGACACCAATATACTGGTTTCAAAAACGTCTGGTAACTCGATGTGGCTTTGTATAAACGAGAAGTTTGTAATTACGTAACTGATTAGGATACCTGGCATGATAACTAGTAGGCCTACTGTAATATATTATATTTCAATTTTTTTAGTTAATGGCAATAGTATCTCCATTTCGGACACCAATATACTGGTTTCAAAAACGTCTGGTAACTCGATGTGGCTTTCTATAAACGAGAAGTTTGTAATTACGTAACTGATTAGGATACCTGGCATGATAACTAGTAGGCCTACTGTAATATATTATATTTCAATTTTTTTAGTTAATGGCAATAGTATCTTAATTTCGGACACCGATATACTGGTTTCAAAAACGTCTGGTAACTCGATGTGGCTTTCTATAAACGAGAAGTTTGTAATTACGCAACTGATTAGGATACCTGGCATGATAACTAGTAGGCCTACTGTAATATATTATATTTCAATTTTTTTAGTTAATGGCAATAGTATCTCCATTTCGGACACCAATATACTGGTTTCAAAAACGTCTGGTAACTCGATGTGGCTTTCTATAAACGAGAAGTTTGTAATTACGTAACTGATTAGGATACCTGGCATGATAACTAGTAGGCCTACTGTAATATATTATATTTCAATTTTTTTAGTTAATGGCAATAGTATCTTAATTTCGGACACCGATATACTGGTTTCAAAAACGTCTGGTAACTCGATGTGGCTTTCTATAAACGAGAAGTTTGTAATTACGTAACTGATTAGGATACCTGGTATGATAACTAGTAGGCCTACTGTAATATATTATATTTCAATTTTTTTAGTTAATAGCAATAGTATCTCCATTTCGGACACCAATATACTGGTTTCAAAAACGTCTGGTAACTCGATGTGGCTTTCTATAAACGAGAAGTTTGTAATTACGTAACTGATTAGGATACCTGGTATGATAACTAGTAGGCCTACTGTAATATATTATATTAAAATTTTTTTCGGTGGCTCCAAGTCTAGGGTGTTGTAATGAAAACTCTTTCAATTTAGATTTACTATACAGCGTCAGTGCAGGGCGTTTTTCATATTTCACGAAGTAAAGCGTTGGAATTGTGCTAACATGTATGATGTTCATGGATTTCATTGGTCAGTTTCATTTATCAATGCTTGTGGTCATTCCTTACGTGAAGCACATAATATGCTGTATTTTTATTTTCTATAACACTTACATATGTTTACGACATCCACAATACGTAAATAGCCAAAATAAGTGATCACATTACCGTTTTCATTTTACTGTTGTTAATTGTCAACAGTGAATTTTGTAGGATTTGCAACGATTATTCTTAGTTTTCGTTTAAGAATTTATAGTAAAATTTATATTTTGCGGACGTGGGGGAAAACAAGAATAACCAGAATCTGTAAAACTCGAATGGTGTTTTCACAATTAATGATAATGAATTTGTTCGAATCAAAAATTCAACGCTGGAATGTAAGATTTGCTGGTACATTTTAAGAATAAATATTTGACGTAACTATAACTTTCTAAGAATCTTTACACTTCGTAATATGTCCACTTGTCATCCCCCACTTTTCTGTAACTACTCGAGCAAAAAGCCAAACATTAGTTTCTTATGAGATTAAATGGTTATTGTAAGAGTAAAAGATTCCGAGATTTGACTATAGGCTATTCCCGCTAAAGTGAGAACTCTCGAAAGCTCTCTCATTTGGAATAATACTTAACCAATATATTTTGTTGTAGTCTTAGACGTTAACTTCTGAGAGCGGTGGCATTAGCACACTGTGTTTATTACTTACATGACAATATTTATAAAAGAAATGGCTAAAGGACAAAAAAAATTTCTGAAATAGAAAAGTAACTAGGGGCCTCAAAAGTGCTCAATTTTCCGCTAACAGCGTATAGATACACGATTTGGTGTTATTTTCATGTTTGATGGCAGTGACGTTTTACATTTCATTCACTATGTGTAAGGACGTTATTCATTTCCATCATTCCCAAGGTTTGGAGGAAAAAAAGATGAAATCAAACAGGAAAAAGGCCTGAAAAAAATGAGAATATCTGCCAAACATTGAATTACCACAAGAAAATATTTATAATTTATATAATACATAGCAGTATATTACGAGCCATTTCTGTGTGTCTTAATAAGATTTCTGCACTTTTCG
Organism: Dryococelus australis; assembly: GCA_029891345.1. NCBI lineage: Eukaryota > Metazoa > Arthropoda > Insecta > Phasmatodea > Phasmatidae > Dryococelus > Dryococelus australis. The sequence continues at coordinate 32,227,466 of CM056995.1, read as the reverse complement.
CTTCTCTATGCGTTGTTTTGAAGGTTTTATTTGATAGTTAGCATATGCAGTAGAAAATATCTGGTTGAAATATGGGTACATGCTGTTCTCGGTAAAATGAACGCTTTTGAAATCCCTGCTTAAGAGCTACTTGTATAAGCGTTGTGTATTCCTCGGCTTTATGTTAAATTAGCATTGCCATGAGCCTCATCGCTTTATTCTTATGCGTCGGTAAAAGACACTGTGAGACAATTAAGAAAGTAAATACTTTACAAACCTGCTCAATTTTTCGCGTCGATACATTATGAAAACAGAAAATGAAAGAAATAATTATTTATGTTATAAAAAATTTTACCTATCACTTTTTATTCGATGATAAGATATGGAATTACTTCCCATACATCGTTACCAACTTTACGGGGCGAATGTCCCTCAGTGCGCCCATTAAAATAGATGCATGTAAAGGCTGTCACCTTTTTTTCTAAGGTTCATTTCTAAAGTGCTCACATTATGGTGAACAGCCTTTGAAACAATTATAGTATTCTTCAGAGACGCGGTGTTGTATGATGAGCAACAAAACTTTAAATTCGTGCAGGTAATTTGTTACCCTTAATTTCTATAAAAATTAAAAATTCTCTCTCCGTTTTATTTTCTGTGGTGCGCTGTAGAAGTGAGGTTACGATGACGCGTGAGGTAACAAACGAGGTTACGACGCGGTTTCCGCACACGACCTGTCCAACGAGCTTTAAGGAACGACCACGCGAGGGGTGATTGGGGGGGGGGGCTAGGGTTAGAGGCTAACATCATAAAACCGACCGCGTGCTCGAGCCGGTGTTCGTGTTTATGGTTTTCCGGTTGGTCAAACTGGGCCCTGCCCAGCTCTCGTCTCCTTCCTTCCCCCTTTTGACCCTTGCTCCGCACTCTCTTCATTTCCTGAGGAGTGTCCGAGCATGACACGCAGACGTCTAGCGGTGAGGCCGTAAAAAAAAAATCCTTCACTACGACTGTGTGACGCGGGGTCGAGTATTCGTTCGCACCTTGTGGCCGTTAAGCCCCTGTCACGCAATTAAATTTTTGCCTTCAACTATATTTGACGGTAAAATTTGAGGACAAAATACGGCCATTGAATTTTTCCTTCCAACAAATTTTATCAAATAATCTTGAATGTGTTTGAAAATGTGTCACACTGTCAAATTTTTTTATTGGGAGAATGTAATTTGAAATATTATTTGAAAAAATTTTTCATAGTGAAATTTTCCATGCGGTCCATTACAGGAAGAAATGTAAGTAATATTGAAATTTATTTTCGTTTCTTTGCTAAATTAAAATTTTATTTATAAGATATTTTCTCCGTACAATGGAATTTAATGCCTCTGAGTACGTAATATTAGGTTCAGTATTCACTTAAAATAAAATTCATGCCCAGACAGCTTCTACATAAATAATTATCTTCGTAACTTACTTCGTTTCCAGCAATTGTTCGTTATTTAAAGTTTCTTGACGTTTTTTGTCGTGCACGATTCTGATTGGCTGAGAAGGTCAAACATCAAATAAATATTCCGGTCGAATTTTCAAATGTTTGATGGCAACTGAAGCCATACAAATTTCCTAGACAAATATGGGGGCGTTTATGACGTTTCTATGACGTCATAACTGTCCACCTATATTTGACCAAACTTATTGGTAGCAGTTTGACGGAGAAATTTGACCGTGTGACAGGGGCTTTACGGCCGGGTTTATAAACTGCGCGTAACGCGAGAGTGCATTGCTGATGCCGCCCAACTTTCAGATACCCGGCGATGGGTACGGAAAAGAAATCGAGGTTGTGTCTGTCGAGGACAGAACACGCATGCATTTGCGTTAACAGGTAATATTTTTTTCTGGGATGCGGGAATGAGATGAAAGTAACGAAATGTATATAGTCTACTAGCTGTTACCCACTGCTCCACCCGCGTGCAAAATTCAAACCTTAATTATAACGACCAAGTGCCCTATCTTAATTGTTCTTATTCATAACTCTTATAATCTGTATTAGCACATGGGGTATTTTATTAGCACATGGAGTATTTTTCATCCCGAAAAAAAAACGAACATTTTCGTAAGGAATATAAAAAACAGCCACCAACCAGCACCTACTCAAATGGTTTATGTATATTCCATAAGAAACCGTTCGGTTTTCCGGGATGAAAAGTGCCCTGTGTGCTAATCCGGAATATAATCTACTCCTGTACGAAGTTTCATCCAAATCCGGCGAACCGTTACGACGTGATGAGTAAAAAACAAAAATACAAACTTTCGCATTTATATTATTATTATGATTCGCGGTTTTTTTCACATTTTTCAATTAAACCTTGGAAAAATTACCTCATGTATGACGTGCTTTGTTGTATCCTAAATATATAATGGATTAACAAGCGTTTTATTCTTGTGTTAACACAAAATACCTTATTTTTGTATTAAATTTAACTTATTTGATTTTACCTGTTAATTATATTATTTATAATTATAACTAATAAGAATAGAACACGGAGAAAATAGTCGTGTTTCCAATAGCTGGTAATATAAACTTCTTATGCGAAATATTATTACACGACTGCACACGAATGCGGTACACTGTCCCTTTGGTGTGATTTTCTGAACTCGGTTAAGCTTTGTTTGCACAAGGCGAATGAATATGCCGGAAGCAGAACTTTAGCAGGGCTTCAGAAAAGTTTGAAGTAACCGTGAACGTGCTGTATTGGCTTGCATGTCTTAACTCTGCTGATGTAGTCGAGATACCTCGTTTGGCACCAAAAAAAAAAACAACGCGCTAGCACATCGAAGCCACGAGATACACACATTGCCAAAAAAATTTTCGCGCCCACGCCTGAAATTTCCACCAGTCGCCGCGGGGCCCCAGGTTGAACCTTGCACAAGCACGTCAAGCATTTCGAGGTCACGCTCGCATCTTAGCCTAGCACCGATCGTGAGAGAGAGAGAGAGAGTGATTATTTCAATCGCGTTATTAGTCGCGTAGATGCAGCGTCGGAATAGATCACCGCGCAAACGTTACATAGCCGTTTCCGCTCTGTTACTGCTACGCATCGGTCTGATTTTAAAGACGAATTAGCGTCAAAACTTTATTAGGGGTATATGGAGTTCTCCTCGCTGCAGTTGAAATTTAGTCCATGCCCGTGGCCTGTACGGTCGGGTTTATATTCTATAGTCCATTCCCCATTGGAAGCAACTTTCTCGGAGCCCTGCTAAATATCTACTTGCAGGCCCGTTTCGTATAATTCCGACAAATGTAAACAAACATTGCCATGTGACTGCCATGCAGCATCTGTCAAAATCAATGTTTACATTCCATTGTGTGTGTGTGTACATATGTTCGTATACTTTCGCTGCACCTAAAAATAAATATTGAAATGTGACTTCTACTTTTATATCTGTCAAATATGTTGTTTACTGTTTACAGCTTTTCAAAGAATTCTGTCATATTCCAAAAACCATTCCGTATGAATATTCACAGTTTAGGCCTCTAACATTATTTAGGTCAGCTTTGTGTAGTTTTAAAAAATGCCTGAATTGAAGACAGTTCTTACGATTATTTTACATTAACATATTTGTTTTCCACGACGTAGATCAATACATGTATTGCACATTAGTATTTTGCCGCGACTGTGTTTAACACTGTTACAACTGCGAGGTAAAGGGCTATGCTAATTGTAATTATCCTTTTGTTATTGATATATGCTGGGTAATTTCTCTAAAAGGACGGCCTCGGTTGGAATAAATATTAAAACGAAGGAACAACCAGTGAAAAAGGCACATTAAATTCAAGAACGCAACTCGTGTTGCTCATTTTTGTCATACAAACTTTAGAAGATAGCGGTGAACATGCACACAAATGAGCCTACGATAACTTTTATTCCGCTCATATTTCTATGTATTGCTACTTACTGTGTATTAGGTTTATTGAAATTTATCGGGCTGGGCTTAGTATTTTTCTTCTGCGATTGTGGCAAATTACGTTACACGACTGTGTTTCAAACCCCTTAGGGCAAAGGTACAACGTTGTGATAAATAAACAGACGTGGATTTAAATAAATAACTTCGCCGTAAAGCAGTTCACATTTAAAACGTATAAAGTTATATCAAATATTTGAAATCACTCACACACAGGGCCAGCGTATCGACCACGATGCACAAAGGCACGCCATTTCATAGACGCAATGATTAACGAAACACACGTCACAGTATATTTATTACTGCCGTGGAAACTCAGATTTATCACAACATCGTAACTTGCCTAGGTAGGTTTAAAAAACACGCCTACAAACGTGATGTATTAATTTGAAGTATTTTTCGGAGTAAGGATAATTTACGTTTCGTTTGACAAAAAGCAACGCGCCATGTCATGGCTCGCCACGTCTGCCAACTTCACTAGGTAACTGCCCCGCCATAATATCTAAAATATATTAAAATACGTATTCAAACATTAAAATCTTTTTTTAAGTTGTAAATTACAAATTCAGAAATCATAATTTTGCTGTAAGAAGTATGAAGTATGCTACAATTGAAAACATGTATAATTTTTTTTTTTACTAGCGAAGTGAAATTTCCCGAGTTTGAAAAAGACGAAGAAAGATAGCGAAAGCGACATGCCTCGCCATGCAGACACTTTTTCAGATGCATTCTCGCTCGATAAAACAACACCGTACCATTACGTCCTACTCGCGATATTTTCCGCTGTTATTTTAAACTGTAAAAATTATATATGTTGCCATCGGGTCTACCTAAATATTTAATTATATTTCGATAGGTACCGTTTAATTTACAAATAGTATACTAAAAAACGAGGTTAAAATAATATTTTAACTGTTAACTATTTCATACCGGCCGTTGCCAAACGTCGCTGCTCTCGCTGTTGTTAATTCATATTTAAAAGGAAATAAATATTACAAGATAGAATATATTAAGATAAAGGTTCATTTATTCAATAATACAGTACTGTAAAGTTAACCACAGTGTTATATATTTGTGGAATATAGTTTATTGAAAAAAACAGGTGACATGTTATGCCTAGAGTAATTTTTCAAGGGTTGATTTTCATAAATCGCTTCCAATCGGGAATTGACTATACGCGTATACATTTCGTTAAAGGCTGTTCAAGATAAAGTGAACACTTTTTAAAATAAACCATAGAAAAAAGTCACTGCTCCTACCTGCATATATTTTAACGCGCACACTGACTGACATGCACCCGAAAAAGTTGGTAACGATGGAGGGAAATTACTCCCAAATCTTAACATAAAATAAAATGTGTTTGGTACCTATTTGTGATAACTTAAATAATTTCTTTCGCTTTATATTTTCTTCTAATCGTCGAAGAGTGAAAATGAGTAGACTTGTTAAATATTCACTTTTCTAGTAAGGTTAAAGTTTCACTTAACCGGCGCATGAATAAAGTGACGAGGTCCACGACAGTGTTACTTTACATAACGTGGAAGAATACACAACTTGCGTACAAGTAGATCTTGAGCAGAGCTCACTTTACCGTGAACAGCCTTTTTACTGTGAACGCAAGTTCGGAAGTATTCACGTAGAACCTACCGCCATGTCACCCACACATCACACTCCGATTTCTTTTCTGCAGAGATGAAGTTAGAAAGGTAATTCATTTGCCTCCTCCCCCCCTCCCCATACAGAAATTATTCGTTCTAGTTTGATAACAGAAGAGCGAGATTCGTCACTCAGAACGTTTCATTACATAAGCATTTTATTTCGTGTTTCTTAGCAAAATTTCTTACCTGAATGTTAATAGTTGCTCCTTGGTTGTCATTAAATGGTGAAAATGAATAAATATTTAACACTTGTATTAAGTTAATTGTTGTAGGAATATGCATTACTATTTTATATATTATGTATGTAATGATGGGCAGAGTAATTATCTGTGCTTCGATTGTGCCACTTTTCAATAAATCCTCCTGAATTTGAATAAGGAAGAAAAATTTTTAAAAAATTTCCAAAATGGCACGTTACATGGGCTCTTAAGGGGTAAATAAAATTATATCTTAAATTTTGAATTATTTGTTTCATTCGAACGGCGTTTCGGAACGCCGTTCTTGAATCAGCGCGTTCTGATTTACAGTACTTGCCAGCTGGCTGACAAGCTAATAGGGAATATTTCGCCGCGTACAGTTGCCAATCAAGCAAGAGGCCTGTGTCAGAGCATAGCGCACCCAATAAGCGAAATCTCTAAGAGGACATAGGACAAAATGTTGTTTTGTACAGGGACAAAAATATAATTATAGTCTATTCACGATATCTTCGCACTTTTCGAATCAAACCTTTGAAAAATCACTCCGTATATGATGTATTTAGTTATCCTTTAAATATGCCATGTATCACAAGCGTTTTATACCTCCGTTAACATAAAAGTATCCTATTTCAAGTTAAATTGAGATGTTCCCAATATTTTACGTATAAATTATGTTTCATTTATAGTAAATATTTATAGAAGCAATGCGAAAAAAAAAATGTGTGTTAGTAGTGCCTACGAAGAAATAGTTCTCATATAAAATATCATTACAACTGAGTGCGCACGAATTCGGTGAGTTGTTCTTTAGTGTAATTTTCTAAAAATATTTAAGCTTAGTTTGCACTAAGTGGCTAAATATCCTAGAAGAAGAAGAAGAAGTTTAGCAGGGCTTTAGAAAAGTGCGAAATAACCGTGAATGGATTATAGTTGCCCCAACAAAGTATTTTGCCGAGTAAACCAAATTTGAAAAGCAACAAAATTTCATTTTTTTTTATTTTGCAAAATTCACCTTTGAATAAACAAAGTATCCGTGTTGGGCGGAAAGAAATTGTACTCTCAAGAGAATATTAATTTGAATTAAATGTTTGCCCATTCAATTGTTGGCCTTCTTTCGAAAATACAACTCGAGAGTTTGTTTCCATTTTTTTTTTGTGACGATCACGATAGTAACAGAGTATGTTAGTACATTTATTGATGCTTTATAACGGTATAAACATCTTAATGAAACAAGTTCAACAGGAAACTATAAAGGAAAGCTGTAAATCTTGAAATAGGTATTTTCGCACGTTGTCCAACATTTGAAAAGAATGCATTAAAAAAAAATTCTAATTTCATCAGCAGTCATTTCAGCTGAGCTCACGCGTAGATGACAGGTTCGAATCCCGGTTGGGCTTCGAGTAATTTTTGTATTGACCGAAACTGTTAAATGTACACGAAGCCGAACCAATATTTAGTTGCACCAACGAAATCTTCTTTGGGGTAAAGTAATTAGGTTTTCAAAAATAACATATTTCACTGCCCCTATACAAACTATTAATTTTGTTGCGCGAAACAAACTTTGATTGTGTCAAGATATTCTTTTTTCTCAGTGCGGGTACGGGCCGCGGTGGTGTAGTGGTTAGACTACTCGCCTCTTACCTGAGCGAACCGGCTTCGGTTGCCGTCGGGGTTTCTCCCAGTTTTCCGCACGTGGAAATCTTGCCGGACGATGCCGCTGGTCGGGTAAAGGCTGTTCACGATAAAGTGAGCACTTTTGAAGTTAACCTTAGAAAAAAGTCACTGCCCCTACCTGCATAACATTTTAACGAGCGCAATGAGTGACATGGGTCCAGTAAAGTTGGTAACGATGGAGGGGAAATTAGTTCCACATATTATCGTCGAACAAACAGTGTTAGGTAACCATTTATGATAACGTATATTATTTCTCTAGCTTTCTGTATTTTTTAATCCATCGAAGTGTAAAAATAAGCAGAATTGTACAATACAACTTCACTTGACCGACGCATGAATAAAGCGATGAGGCACATGGCAATGTTAATTTTATATAAGGCGGAAGAACACACAACGTATATACAAGTCGATCTTAAGCAGGGCTTTCAAAAGTGCTCATTTTACCGAGAACAGCCTATATCAACAGTTACTCCCCGCTTTTGCGTTCCAGCGCTGCTCAATACTCGCCTGGTTTCACCCCCACCGGCTCTCAAGACCTCGATGTTAAGAGCCGCCCAAATCTCTCCATATCAAAGAAATCGCCACAGCATTCCACTTCTATGCACTGACCTATTCTGTGCTGATATTAAGGTTGTCAGAGCGATCGATACGAAAGGTCCATTTCCTCGCGACTATATGTAATATATTCGCGGAATTGAGATTGAGCACGTTAGTTAAATGACAGAAAAACTCAATAAACCGACCATATTTTGCTGTTGCGTGGTTTTCTAATTTCAGAGTAATGTTGTGCCCTCGGGAGCGCTCACCTGAGGACCAATTAGGAACTGCTGAGCCCAGTACATCTCATTAAACTATGAATGGCTCTTGAAAGGTTCATTTCCGCGCACTCGCGCTTTTATCTCAAGATGAGTGACTTGCGAAAATCAAGTTAAATTTTTTTTTAAGTACGTAAAAATGTTTAGGTCGTAAATATGTTCTCTGTCAAAAATATTTCGGGCACTGGACTTCATATATGGAGATGAATAACAACACAAATGTAATAACGCCGTTCTAACCTGTTACAGGTTGGACACTTTATTGCTTGCGTATGCGTAATTTTTAAAATGCTTTGATAAGAAGAAATTTTAATTTACTTTTATGACAGTTGAGATCACATTCGTTGTGTTCATTCTCGCATGCATAATCGTGTGTTTTCCTGTTTGATGATATCAGATGTATGGATATATGTTATTCTTTAGGAGTTCCTACGAATCAAAATTTCAAGCTACAAAAGTTCACATCACTCGTGGAGTCGTAGGGTTGTTTTCAATTTCTACGATAATATGCGTGCTTTAAAGGAATACGTTGTCCGGTTTGAGATAGCGAAGTATAACGCTTTTCGGGTTTCGCAAATACTACATGACAGACAAGCGATGCGAAATGGAAAGTTTATCTGTCTGGGCGACAAATGATCTTCTTAGAGGGACAGGCGGCTTCTAGCCGCACGAGATTGAGCAATAACAGGTCTGTGATGCCCTTGGATGTTCTGGGCCCACACGCGCGCTACACTGAAGGAATCAGCGTGTCCTCCTAGCCCGAAAGGGCCGGGTAACCCGTTGAACCTCCTTCGTGCTAGGGATTGGGGCTTGCAATTGTTCCCCATGGACGAGGAATTCCCAGTAAGCGCGAGTCATAAGCTCGCGTTGATTACGTCCCTGCCCTTTGAGTTTCTATTTAATACATTAACTAAGATAAAAATAAAGGAGATGTGTTTTCCTAAGCATTTAATATGACACTGGGGTGATCAGATAGTAGGTAAATATTGCTTCGGAAAATATTCTTTTTGTTTACACATTCAGGTGGCATGCGTCCTTATTGGAAACAATTTTCTTGACACGCCACAACATTTTTACTTATCCCGTGTATATCTTCCCGGCAACGTTTAATAAGTAAAGTAATTACGATTTAATATTCACGAGGTCGCATTCTCTCTCAAAGGTTTTGTATGAAGTATGATCTCTTATAAAAGTATAGTATTTAATTGCATCATATAAGAATAACTCAGAAAAAAAAAACCATAAAATGAGACAGTTCCGATCCAATTTTTTTTAAAGAATATTACTTAAACATTTCTAATTTATGGAAATAACATAATATTTAAATGAATGCAGGACTCGCAAAAGATTATGGTAAATTAATTTTTAAAATAGTTGTCAGTGCTGACTTATTATGGTGAGAAATTGCACATTTTCACTAAAACAAGAAAATTGACAATTTTGGCCTTAAAAAAAAGCATACGTACGTGCATTCACGCCTAGAGTGTTGCGGTTTATTTTTAAGGCTCGACTGTTAGTTCTTGAATAGTAAATATCCACAAGGAAACACATGTTCTTCCAAGTGACAATGACTCTAATGAGGGTATTAAGAGAAATCGCAAGTGTAGGCCTAATACACATATATCTGAACCTTTTCAATCGACTAATTTTTGCACCAAACAATAGAAAGTTTACATAAAAATAAGTTATCTGCGTGCAATATAATTTTTTTTTGAGACTGTATTGTAACCAGTTCATGACGAACTCGCGTGTAATATTTTGTAATTACTAAAAATTGCCCTTTTGTTTACTAGGTTTCGTGTATTTACTTAATATTCAAAGTTCCCGTTCACGTTATTTTTCGAGTTATTTATAGCACTTTGTAAGATACGAGTAGTTTTACTCGGGTATGCTAAAATTACGCAGATTTACCGGTGATGTATCTTATGTAGCAGGTGTAAATTTAAAGGGGACCAAAGGTATATATATAATAGTGTTCAATGTCTATTATGGAAGTGGAGGCTGAAGACTACGTGACAAGTGAACTAAACAATATATTTATAAATTTATGTTTTACCGAAACAGGTATTCTGAAACTAGGGGACCCAGCCGATGACCCCTTTGTTTTTGTATTGTCACGGGGCTAAAACAGTTACCATGTTAAAACATTTGGTTATCATACAAAGACTGAAAAACATATTGCATAAATATGTGTAGGCAATAATGACACGATGTGAAATAAACTCAACATTGAAGCGACTGCGGTCCCATTTAATATTTCTCTATCCACTTGGCCACTGCGGCCCCGCAACAAAGTTCTATCCACTGACCCACTAAGGCCCCACTTGGAATCGCTCTATCCACTGAGCCACTAAGGCCCCACTTGATATAGTTCTATTCACCGAGTCACTGCGGCCCTACTTGGAATATCTCTATCCACTGAACCACTAAAGCCCCACTTTGAATCGTTCTATCCACTGAGCCACTGCGGCACCATTTGGAATCTCTCTATCCAATGAGCTACTAAGGCCCCTTTATTTATATATATATATATATATATTAATATATATATATATATATATATATATATATATATATATATTATATATACAAACTTAGCCACTGCGGCCCCACTTGATATACTTCTATCCACTAAGCCACTGCGGCCCCAATTAACATAGTTCTATCCACTGAGCCACTAAGGACCCACTTATCATAGTTCTATCCACTGAGCCGCTAAGGCCCCACTTGGAATCGCTCTCTCCACTGAGCCACTAAGACCCGTCTTGGAGTTGCTCTATACACTGAGCCACTGTGGCCCCACTTAATTAACTCAACATTGAAGCGAGACATTTAAAGTAAACAAAAATGATATTTCATGACCTTCGTATCTCTATGCAATATTCTCTATATATTAATACAAAACTTTTCATTGGAAAACGTAATTAAAAAATGAGTTTTTGGGGTAAAAGGTAATTATTGCGTAATCTGATCTTTCTGAAATTCGAACTTGACCTGTATTTTACCCTGAGGATTCGCTCTGCAAAATTTGAAGAACTTCTGTTGAGTTTCAAGGGACTTAAAGGTATTAAAGACGGACGTACAGACAGAGATCTTCTACGTATTATATAGGCTACTCTGCCATGGATTTCACAAATCAATTTCTATATATTCCCTGTTTACGTTTCAACAAAACATTATGCACATAAATCAAAATTTAATATTAATACTGCACCTTACTTAGGCTTACCATATGTCCGGTGTTAGCCCGGACAGTCCGGGTCTCAAGCAAGCATGTGTCCGGGGCAGTGTCCGGGATCAACGAATGTCCGGGATTTTCGGATATCTAAGTGAAATACCTGGACTGATAAGGTGTTCCTCGGAAAAGTACTATCATCTGAGAAATATTACACCTTCCAACTCCAGGGCAAAAGCAAGAACCCGATGGTACAGATGCTGTAATCGCAGGGTCCAGTTCTAAGTAAATGTTTGGGCGTTTTTGTGCCTACTGTTAGTTAACTTTTTTATAAAAATAATAATGTAGAAAATAATTACGTTACTTGTAAATCAATTTATTTTAACTAAGTAGAAAAAATTATTAATAACTAAACAAAAAATACATTTTTTTTTTGTTATTTACTAAAAAAAACTACCCCTTCCAAAAAATGTCCATAAATGTTGGTAAGTCTGGCTTGCTGCAAGGTTATGACTTGTGTGTACAAGGGATGGCAACTGGAAAGGAAATAAAATGCCTACAGGCTGTTCACGGTAAAATGAGCTAATTACTTTTTTCTTTTCAGCCATCTTTTATCCTCCCACCAGATTTTTAAATAAATATCGACATGAAAGAAATAACACTGTGTTTATTCCACCTCACTCGGAAGCTAACGTCTAAGGCTAAAATAAAATATATTTATTGGCCAGTATTCCAAATGAGAGAGCTTTCAAAAGCACTCACTTTACCGGTGAATAGACTATACAAGCAAGCGTGCCCCCGCCCCTTTTTTAATTCATAATGTGCGCCTGTATTGGTGTGTGTGTGTGTGTGTGTGTGCGCGCGCGCGCCTCTCCTTTACGGTTTCGAAATTCGTGCTTGTTACATATTCTGGAAGAAAAAAAAAAAAAAAAAAAAAAAAAACCTGACAGGGAACCCGAACAGAATTTCTTCTTTGCCTTGCAAATAGAATATGCAAAGTTGGGTCTTTTACCTTTGGAGTATAAATAACCCCTTTAACCATTCCATATTTACAAAAACAGTTATCACATAAGGGCGAGAGAAAAATAACTTGTAAATGAATACAAGTTCGTTTTTTTCATGGTGATCATATGTAAAAAGTAAAAACTCCCGAAGTAAATTAATTTATACGAATAATTTATGGCTGCGAAAAGTAAACTTATCAATTTTAGAGATGGCCAGTTCTATTTTTAATATTGGTCACATGCACCTGTAAGTGCGGCATACAAAAACTGTGGAATTGTATCATCGGTAGTGAACTTTATGCAATAAAATATTAAAAGCAGTTAAGTAACATTTATGCAATGCGTAAGTAAGTTTCTGTGCAAAATGAAACCGTTGGTGAATTGCTGAAGTGTTCCCGTATAATTAACGTCACACAGTTGCTCATATTTATTTAAATGTGTAGACAATGATTGATTCAATGTTATTACTAAGGAAAAAATAATATCTCCAACATCAGAAACTTTACATGGTATTTGTAACAGAATATCTGAACTCTCTAAGAACCAATTATGGTAAAAAAACGTTTTGCATTTAATCACAAACGGAGCTAACTATTATCGTTTGTAGAATTATTCCATGTTCCCTGCATTTACCGTGACGTAGAGAAATATTTGATGTTTTCGTTAAAACTGACGTCAGTAGGTAGAAAAGTTTCTTCGTGGGCCACTCTGATTTCTGCAGCGAGACCTAAAGAGAGGCCAAATTGACGTAACTCAGGCCTCGAGCACTTCGCAAGTTACGTCTCTCAGTCGGGAAGACATTTTGGCCTTTCACGCCACTGCACGTTCTGCATAGTTTCTCCATAGTAGACACGCTGCCAAGTCTTCCTTTTGTTTCTATCTGCGCGGATGCATGTGAACCAAGCAGCTGCAGCTTAGCACACAGAAATGGTTTGCAGTGTTAGATAAAAAGATTTTCAGAAGTGCACGTATTCAAATAAAGATATCACATATGCTAAACAAAGTTATAAGGGCAAAAATTAAGCCAGGGACGAGTGACTGAAGGCTGTGGAAACGCACGAACTGGATTATAGCGCGACATACTCATGACATATTAAAAACTCACTATAAAAAAATTGAGGTAAAATTCTCTTACATGTAAGGTAAAATTACCTCTCAAATGTAGAGTAAATTTACATAACAAGTACTATTCCCTAATAGTGCGAGAAAAGTACTTGACAAAAGTGGGAGAAAATCCCAAACAAGTAAGGGAACATTAACTATATTGCGTATTAAATATTATATTTAAAATAGACCCGTAGCATAAGTACAGTTATTTGTTTAATTACCTTCATCCTCTGACAAATAGTAATCTAAACCTCAAAATTAATACCTCGGCAATTGCTGGTAGGTGGGCACGAACCATGGTCCTCTGTCACGATAGGCCGACGCGATAGCCATTACACCAAGACTACAGCGTGGCAGCATTAGTGAATATTAGCATGTTAAAACATAGTTTCTTCCCCCCCCCCCCCAAGTTAGCTGTTGAGAATGCTGAAGAGATGCACGCGTCGTAAGGTAATTTTCCCATCTATGTATTGGATTTTGCAGTATTCTTGTAGGTGAATTTTACTCCAGAGTTCTGTAATTTTACCTTACCTGCAAGGAAAACTATGTTTCCCCCAGAAGTTTGCGAATATTGCCTTACACTAGTCAGGTAATTTTCCCATTATTTTTTACAGTGTACTTGATCGAGGGAGACGGCGCATTGACGAACCAGTGCACTTGCATTCGGGAGACCAAAGGTTCGATTCTAAGCCCAAAATCTTGATTTCGGTTTTTTAAAGGTTTTCCGAAATCACTCCAGGCGAGGCCATGCCCGATTATTTTCCTGTTTCTGTTTCTCCGAGATACTTGAATTCGTCTCTAATGTCTTTGCTGTCAGAGAGAAGTTAAGACCTATCTAGCTAAAATCTATAGATTATTCAAGATAAAAGGAGCACTTTTAAAAGCCCTACTTAATATCTATTTGTATGCACGTTGAATATTAATCTGCCTTATGTCAAATTAACATTGCCTTAGGCCTCATCACTTTATACGTCCTTAAATCAAGTGAAAATTTGAAATTATTAGAAAAGTAAATATTTTACATATATGCCTATATTTACACTTCGGTGCATTAAAAAATAACAGAAAGCCAATTAAATAATTTAAATTATCACAAGTGGTTACCTAACACTTGTTATTCAACGTTAAGATAGGCCTATGGAACTACTTCCCATTCATCGTTAACAACTTTAATGGGCGCATGTCACTCAGCACGCCCGTTAAAATAATGTACGTAGGCGCGGTGACTTTTTTCTAAGGTGGATTTCAAAAACGGCTCACTTTATCGTGAATAGACTATACCTGCCTTTAAATTACCCACAAAAGGCTGTTAATGGTAAAGTGACCACTTTTGAAATCAACCTTACAAAAAACTCACTGCTCCTACCTACAAATATTTTAACGGGCGCCCTGAGTGCCACGCGCCCAGTAAAGTTGGCAGCGAAGGAGGGCAAGTAGTTCAATGGCTTATAGTAAAATTAAAAGTGTTAGGTAAACACTTGAGATAATTTTAATAAACGATTTCGCCTTCGGCTTTCTTAGTGTATCTAAGTGTGACCTAAGTGTGAAAACTAGCACATTTGTAAAATAATTATTCTTCTAATAAATTTATTTTTTTACTTGACCACAGTCTAACTCTCAACCTGTGGAAATTTCCCTGTTTCAATCAGTCATCAATATCGGACTGATTCGATAGTCACTTCAGTGAATCTAATTGATGAATAAGTGGGAAAATGTCCGATTTCCTTCACTTATTGATTCAGTGACATATTTCACTGATATATCAGTCATTTTTATCACTGTTTTTCAGTGGTATATTTTTGACTGACGAATCAGTTATACTGCGTGTAAAAATGGTCGTCTAACAACGTTTAAAATTAGCCGTTAAACAAAGTGTATCAAGTGAAATAACGAATAATTTAACAAAACCAATACAAAATACTTTCAAATATGTATTTCGTCTTTCTAAACACCATTTTACGAGGTACTATGAGGATTCAGCCTTTCATTCCGTTATTACATCTTTTATTTCATTTTCATGTAATCATCACAGCGCTCTGTTTGTAGGTTTAAACTGCAAATTGTACTGTGGTAGAGTGCACTCATATGTACTATTCGTTTTAAAAATCCTAAAAGTACCAATTAAACCACGGAAAGTATATGCATACAATTTAAATCTTCACGATTTTGCTTAATATTATAAGACATGTATTTTTCTCTTGCTTTTCAATGGCCGTCTTAGTGCAGATGGTAAGGTAACGGCAAATGAGTGCAGTATAAACAGTGTGTGTGTTCAATGTCGGTCACATACGATTTTTTTTTCTTTAGTTTTTTTAAATTACGGTAAATTACGCAATATAAATAGTAAACTATCGTAAATATGTTTATTTCACATAATTATTTCACTAAATTAAACGCAAACAATATTTTACTCGCCATTGCATCGGCCGTCACTTATTCAATCAGTTAAATTGTTTCATGTCACTAATTCAATCTGCGAAATTTTTTCACTCAAACAATCAATCGTTTTTCGCTGATTCTAAGTGGAGCAATTTCCACTGATTCGAGTAGTTGAGTTTCACTGCGAATCAGTGGGAAACCACTCATTCGAATTTAGAGTGCGACGCATGCATAAAGTGATGAAGCCCATGGGAATGTTAATTTTGAGTATGGCAGAACAATACACAATGTGCATACAAGTAGATTTTAGGCAGGGCTTTCAAACGTTTTCAGTTTACCGTGAACAGCCTATAGTCGCTTCGTCCTTCATATGATTGAATAAATAACGGAAGAATGAGTGAGTGAGTGAAATTGCGGAGGCGCTCGACAGTGAGGTCATTAACGTCCAATGGAAAGTTAGTTTAAAAACACCAAATAACGAAAAAAAAATATGTATATATTTTGGAATACTTCAAATTTTCCAAAATGTCGTGGGAAATTATTTCTGAGAAGCGACCCCTAAACCAACACGATACTTACTCCCATCTTTCTTCATCCAACTCCTGTATCTTATGGCTCCTAACCTACAAAATTTAATAAAGAGACATATATTTTGAACGGCTTAATTTATATGCTTTTAGTGTATGTGTGCAATAAATACGAAAAACTTCGTTTCCTTCAATTTGTAGTGTTTGCAATAAGCTGTAACCGGGCTAACCTGTCCGAACCTTACGTAAAGTTTTCTCAACTAGCTTAACATAATGTTACCCATCTTCATCTAAGTGCTCTTTCCTTTGGAAATGTATCACGGCTTTATTAAATAAAAATATGAAAATTATTATTCCCATCGATGTTTTAAGTGAGTTTGAAAGTATCATAGAGAAGTCGCAAGGTTTTATAAACGCCCATTGAGTAAATAATGTCGAAGACCAATTAATATTAAGCACTTCAACTGAAGTTAAAAATTCTCTTTATAATTTCAAAATCGTTTTGTTAGTAAAACTAAACGTGCTTTTAGAAATTCTACAAGATTGAATAATAAATAGCAAAGACCCGAAAATGGCAACTAAAGAACGATAAAGAAATGTTACCGTTTACACAAAATATTGGTAATTAATAACTGTAACGAATGCATATTCTTATTTATGTGTACGCCCTTCTATGGTCCATTCACTGTTATTTCCCACTTTTCTGAAGCCCTGCTAAAGTTCTTCTTCCAGGGTATTCCTCCGCCTCATGCAAACGAAGCTTAACCGAGTTTAGAAAATTACGCCAAAGTGACAGCGCACCGCATTCGTGCGCGTTCAAGTGTAATAATATTTCGCATAGAACTATTTCTTACTAGGCATTGCCAACATACATTTTTTCTCCCTGTATTTATTCATATTATTTATAAACTAAATATCATAATTTATGAATACAATGTAAGTAAAAGTTCAGTTTAATAAAATATAAGATATTTTTTATGTTAACACAAATATAAAACGCTTGTAATACATTACATATTTAGGAAACAACCAAACAGGTCATACCTGGGGTAACAAAATATTCAAACACTCTGTCTATAGCACGATGGTTATTAGGATCAATTCCATACGGATGATTACACTGTATAGGCTGTTCACCATAAAGTGACCACTTTTGAAAGCCCTGCTTAAAATCTACTTGTATGCACGCTGTGTATTATTCCGCCTTATGTAGGATTAACATTGTCATGGGCTTCATCACTTTATTCATGCGTCGATCAAATGAAACCGTGAGATTTTTAGGAAAGTAAATATTTAACAAATTTGCTCATTCTAACACTTCCATGCATTAAAGAATACAGAAAGCGAATGAAATAATTTACATTATCAGAAATGGCTACCTAACCCTTTTTATTCGACGTTAAGATACGGATCCACTACTTATTCATCGTTACCAACCTTACTGGGAGGATGTCACGTAGGCCGCGGGTTAAAATATATGCATGTAGGGGCAGTGACTTTTTTCTAAGGTTGATTGCAAAAGTGCTTCCTTTATAGTGAAAAGCCTTTAAAGATATGTTATGAGGACAATAAAAATTGTATCCATTGCCAAACATGGAGGCCATGGAGCGAGTGTAGCGTGGCCCACACTAATAATACAGCTGTGTGTATAAGCGAGTGTAGCGTGGCCCACACTAATGCTACAGCTGTGTGTATAAGCGAGTGTAGCGTGGCCCACACTAATGCTACAGCTGTGTGTATAAGCGAGTGTAGCGTAATACTGATACCGACTGGATTATTCGTGTTGTTGATGCAGAAGAACGTTACATATTGTTGTCTTTCACGTTTCGATTTGGATTGCAAGGAGTCACTGCCAAAGCGGGAAGTGGTTCGTTAGAATTTTCTTTCTTTAGAAGAGCTAGTAATTCAAAGGAACCGAGTCCGAAGGACATTAGTGAGATTGATTCTCGGGACATTATCTGCTGGAAGACATTTCTTGTTAATGAAAGTATAAGTAGTCAGACTGCTATTATAGCCTAAGTTCTTTTGGTAATCTTGTGATGTTTTCCAGTAAGAATATCAAGTTTGAAGTTGGTGATCAGATTTGGTTGTACTGTAGGTGGAAGGGGAGGGAAATAAAGAAAATAAAATTTGTATCAGACAAACCATAATAGTAACCATCTGATTAGGCCGCAAGGTAAACTAAAAATTTCGGGAAAGAGATGCAAGGGCGAAGACTGGGTTACACTTGATCAAATACTTGCCGCGAATTTCCTGCTACCCGACGAAGGTTTCCGAGTTTGTTAGAAACATTCCAAATTTCCTACAAAACTTCGAGGTGAAAGTTTGGAGGGATAACATTTTTTTTTTTTTTTGGACACGTCCGTATTCTGACCTCTTACCGTTCGGCCTATTTTTTCAAACAAATTAACTCTCCCACACCCGATTGTGTTTTGAAGCAATTTGATAGCGTTTAGTGGCCAGATCGGATGGCTACGACAGTGAATTCACTATTTTATATAAAATGTTTCGCGTGTTTAATAAATAAAGATACTTCACGAGCAGCAAGGCTCGGAAATGGCCGAGAAACGAAACTAAATTTCCCTCCCGTTGACAGAGTTTGCTTCTCACGATGGTTCTGAAAAGGGAGGCCCCAGAAAGATACGAGTGGTGATTCTGTTTGCCAGGTATCGCATTAACGCCCTGGAGGCCCGGCTTCCTTGCAAAACTCATCTACCCTTTCGCGCTCTGCCCTTTAACGGCCATCCTCATTTCATCCCCTCTTCCTCACACCCCCTTTCACACGCCATACACCCCTTCGCCCATACCTTCCCGAAGCATTCGGATTGTACAGGTTGGTGTCGCGAGGTTTTGCCGAAAATCTGATTCCCAGATCTCGCAACTTCGCCTTGCCCGCCCCTGGGCATTATTGGGGCCCCAACGGATGGGGCAATTTTCAAGTTTTCGCCGTTGCGTTTATGAAAATGGCCTAGCGTATCGGTGGCGGAACCTCCCCCCCCCCCCCCCCCCCGGCGCCAAACCTCCGCCCCTCTTCCTAATAAGAGAGTGCGTGTTATCGCGATTGCGACATCAAAGCGAGGATAAGCCACATAACTTCGAAACTTTAATGCGGCTAGCCGCGGTGGGAGCACATGGTGTTGAGTTGGGGATACCTGCAGGCACATTTCAATTTTTGTGCTCTGGGTTAGATTTTTGTGGTCTTTCGGAAATGTTTTCCCAATTTCCACGTATAAAAATGATTTGAGTCCAATAACAATGCCAAACCGATAGCACAATACAAGTGAAGAATTATGTATTTCATCTTCATATGATTTCACTCCAGCTGTATAAACTTAAATTAAGTCAACGTCTGGCCTTCACAATAGTTTTCACGTTTCAATTATTTATGCTTGTCTGCAAAAATGAAAATAAATTCCAAATCTGGGTTGACCTACCACCGCTATGCGATCTTCTGCTGTTGCACAACGGCAGAGAAAGAAATGTAGTGGCTGATGGGTGTCAAAAAAAAAATTTCCACAACAAATTTTAATATGTAGATGTAAACGTGTGGCATAAGAGGGTACGGAAATTCATTAGATACAGTCAATATTTAAGTTGTAACTGTAGCCTTGTAAGTGAAAGAAACATACGCATAGGAAGTTCAGCGATTTAAATCACAGATGCAATGCCTTATAATAAACATAGGAGTGATTTTAAACTATTGCCATTCAGTTGGTATTTTTGTGAAATATTTTGCTTGACTGCGAGGTGATATAGGCTGTTCACTGTAAAATTTGCACTTTTGAAAACCCTTCTAAAGATCTGCTTGTATACACGTTGTGTATTCCTCTGACTTATGGAAAATTAACATTTATATGGGCCTCATCACTTTATTCATGCGTCGGTCAATTGAAACTGTGAAATTATTTAAAGAGTAAATACCTTACAAATCTGCTCATTTTTACACATCGATGTATTAAAAAAAATTAAATCGAAAGAAATAATTTAAAGTTAGGCCTATTACAAATAATTTCCTAACAATTTTTATTCGACGTTAAGATATGGAACTTCTTTCCATCCATCGTTACCAACTTTACTGGGTTAGTATCACTTAGATTGTCCATTAAAATATATGCATATGGCGGCAGTGATTTTTTTATAAGGTTCATTTCTAAAGTGCTCACTTTATCGTGAATAGCATTTACAATGTTTTTTTTGTTCTAGATTCAGAGAGTTAAATTCTCGGCGTCGTTTCGAAAATAAGTCCTAACAAATATTACAGTTTTAATAATGTGACACACTACCGTACCTGTAGATGAATATTCGTCTGCTTCGCCTAGCACGACCTCATTATAACGGCTCCCAGCGCAGCCAAAGGAGCGGCACTTCACTGATCATCGCCACGACCTAAGTGAGAATATAGACTGGCATCTGGCATGTGCACGCTTCCATACACATATCGATATTTATAATCGACTCACGGTAAAGTGAGCACTATTTAAGCCCCCCCCCCCCTAAATTTTCCACGTTAGCTAGTTCCTATCTTTCCACCACTTTTTAATGTAAACATTGCCATGTCCCCAATAAACATGGTGTATATATTCGACTACTCCAAAAGTTAACTTCTGAAGCTGCCATTAAATATATTTATTAGTGGTTAATGCCTATTGGAAGGGCCTAAAAAAGTACTCACTTTACCGTGAATAGCTTATAACAGCTATTGACCACAAACTGCAAATACTTTCGTTATTGCTTGATGTTCAACAAACCTTTCGGTCTTCAAAACAATATAAAAATATGTATGTTGGTGGTCTGTAAGAGTTTTTTCTTTGCTACAAATAAAGGGTTTGTACAGTCTTGCTGGATACATATTTAAAGCAATTCTCGAAAAAATTATATTTTTTTTCATGTATAAAAATAACTGTAATATACGGTATACGATTGATTTATGCAATGGATTATTAGAACGGCTTGAATCTATATCATCCCACTTTAGAGTGACATTTGTATTTATTTGCAAGAAAGCTGTAAAATTCAATATTATCTTTCCGCAGCAGGTAAATACAAGATAGATATTACTTAAGTGATAAAGTTATGAAACCACATTTTAATAGTATGTATACAAAGTAATGTTCAGAATGATGCAGAAATTCGCCAGAATTCAGCGGTACTTCAATGTACAGCCGTCGCGAATTTAAAATACGTGTTCTATAAATGTGTGTTGTTTTACTGCGTTATTTTGCAGATTAGCTTAAGAATATTCGTCGTTATTAAGGAACTTGAAATAATTCGCGATGGTTCTTGCGCATCGTAAGATCTCTCCCTCATCGGCGATAACATCTTCACAACGACCACGTCAACCGCCAACCTATCAATTAGCGCTGACATTTTTATTCCGTTCCCAATCAGTCGAGTTAAGAGTTCAGGCACTGGGTTAACAATTACAGGAGCGAAATGAGGGAGGAAGTCCCTTTGGTGCAAGAGCACTGGAAGCGCGGCGCTCTGGCAGCGAGCGTTTTGTCCGATATGCGAAATATTATCTATACTCCGCTCATCGTTGCTTCCAGCATTCACGAAACTCCTCCGCGTCGTGCAAACAAAAGTTAATCAAGCCTAGAAGATTACACCAAAAGGGACAAACCACTGCATGCGTGCCCACCCAGTTTGAAACATTTCGCACGAGAACGATTTTTTTAAAGGCATTGCCAACACTGTTATTACATTTCAGTTTTTATTCGTTTAACTATAGATTGGGTAATATATTTTAATAACAAAATATGGATAAAAGTTTAATTTAGTAAAAAGTAAGACAGTTGTATGTTAACAGACATGCTTGAGAAACAACCTAGCACATTACGATTGGGGAAGTTTTTAAAGGTTTGATTCAAAAAGTGTGAAGAAACTGGGAATAGACTAGACTGTTTGTGTTGCCGCTTGGCGTTTCAGTAAATATGGCTATTCACGGTAAAGTGAAAACCCTCTCATTTGGATAACTATGTCAAAAAATATATTTTGTTTTTGTCTCAGATGTGTACATCCGAGTGCAATGGAATATATACGCAGTGTTTATTACTTGCAACGCAATATTTATTTTAAACGGGGTTAAAGGATAAAATGTTGCTGAGATGAAAAAGTAACTAGGGCCTCAAAAGTGCTCACTTTGCCGCGAACAGCCTATAGGAGCTTGTTGGCGACGGCGTTGTGCCATCTTGCTTGCCAGTGACGTAATTTTTCTGGCTTCTACGACTGGAGTTCGCGGTAGAAGGAGATGTTTCATTTCATCATTAGGCCCTAAAGTCCCTGTCACACTGTCAAATTTTCGCGTTAAACTACAGTTGACAATAAAATTTGAAGGCCAATTACGGCCATCAAATTTTTCTTTCCAAGGAATTTTATCAAAAAATCATAAATGTGTTTGAAAATATGCCTTACTGTCAAATTTGTTTGCTGGGAGAATGTAATTTGAATTATTATTTAAAAATTATTTTCGCAGTGAGGTATTGCTTTTGTTTTTCGATGCGGTCCATTACAAGGAGAAATGTAAGGGATGTTGTCATTTATTTTCGCTTCTTTGCTAGATTAATATTTTATTTTCAAGAGGTGTTCGCTGCACAATGAAATTTAATGCCTCCGAGTTCGTAATATCACTTAAAATAGCATTCATGCTCAGACAGCTTCTTCATAAATTAATTATCTTCATAACCTTCTTCATCTAGCAATTATTCATTATTTTATGAGTCCTTTGATGTTAATATTTGTCGTGCACGATTCTGATTGACCGAGACCGTCAAACATCAAAAATATTTCAGAACCGGTCGAATTCTCAAATGTTGGATGGAAACTCAAGCCGTCCAACATTTTCAGACAAATATGGCGTCGTTTATGACGTTTCGATGAAGTCATAACAGTCCAACTTTATTTGACCGAACTTATTGAAAGCAGTTCGATGGGGAATTTTGACAGTGTGACAGGGACTTAAAGACTGTTCACGGTAAAGTGAGCACTTTTGAAAACCTTACCTAAGACTTACTTGTAGCGACGTTTTGTGCTCTTCCGCCTTACGTAAAAATAACATCGCCATGGGCCTCATCACTTTATTCACACGTCGGTCAAGTGAAACAACCATGCAATTACAAAAGTAAATGTTTTAACAAATTTGCTTATTCTTGCTGTTGAATGCGTTTAAAAATTGGAAAGTAAAATAAATACTCCGGCGTTCACAAATTTTTACGTAACACTTTTAATTAGACGTTAAGACATGGAACTACTTTCCTTCCGACCTTGCCAAATTTACTGGACGTATGCCTGTCAAACCGTTACAAATACATGAAAGTAAGGGAAGTGATCTTTTTCAAAGGTGGATTCCCAAAGTGCTCACTTTATCGCGAGCTGCCTGTAGTGAGATTCTATGGTTGTCATAAGGAATCTTATGAAATATGCAAAGGTAACGATAAGACATGGATCTATCTTGACGTCTATGAACTTGCATTCAGGACAGTTTTTTTTTTAAATTCTACCGTACAACATCGCTTGGTCGTGCGAAGCCTTTAAAAGAGAAAAGTGACTCGTCTGGGCCTATGGCACGACGTATAAAGGCTGCTCACGATAAAGTGAGCAGTTTCGAAATCAACCTTAGAACAACGTCACTGCTCCCACCGGCATATACTTTAACGGGCGCACTGTGTGACATGCGCCCAGTCAAGTTGGTAACGATGGATGGAGAGTAGTTCAGTATCTTACCGCCGAATAAAATGTGTTAGGTAACCATTTCTGATCATTTAAATTATTTATTTCGCTTTCTGGGTTTTTTTTTTAAAAAAAGCTCCGAAGTGTAAAAATTGGTAGATTTTATGAAAATTATTTTTCTATTTATTTCACACTTTCACTTGACCGACGCATGAATAAAGGAACGAGGCACATGACAATGTTAATCTTACATAAGGAGGAAGAATGTACAACCTACATGCAAGTAGATCTTTCAAAAGTGCTCATTTTACCGTGAATAACCTATAAAATAACGACCGCTAGGTTGCTTTTACAGACAGGGGCTGTTAAATGTTCTAGCTTGTTCATTAACTGAAAAATCTTAAAAGCCCTTGCTTTTTTTTTTTTTTTTCTTAAAAATCAGAATCATTTAGAAATTAACTTTACCAGGAACTAAATGAATGGTTTAAGTGAGCTGACAGAGAAACTACGTGGAAATGTTGGGAAGATGTAGGTACAGGTAGTTCACGGTAGGTGAGCAGTTTTTGAAGCAGTCGCGTCAAACATAATCTTTTGGTTTTGAGTGTGGTGAAATGTATACAGTATGTTTATTACTTACATGGCAGTGTCTACATAAACAAGTGGCGGAAGGACATAAACTGACTGAAAGAATAAAGGAACCAGGGCTTCGAAAGTGCACACTTTACCGCGAACAACCTATAGGTAGGGCTTAATGTCTCGTCGACAGCGAGGTCATTAGAGACGGAGCAATTGCTGAGGAAAGCAAGGAACGGAAAAGTAATCTGGCACGGCCTGTAAGTATGGAACCATCCCAGCATTCACCTAGAGTGATGTAGGTAAACCATCGAAAAACCGAAATCAGGATCATTAGATCGGGAATCGAACCCAGGTCCTCCCAAATGCGAGACCGATATTTTACTACTGCGCCACCTCGCTCGGAAATTTGGGGCAATTACGTTTCTTTAATGATAATCTGTACTTCGATGTGTATAAACTAAAAAAGTACCCGATTTCAATAAATGCCAGTTGCTATGAACTTTTACTATGAAGTATAGATTACAGGATTTGCTAACAGTGTTATTTTAAAAAGGCGTGTCACTCAGTTTTTACGGGAAAATACGTAAATTTGTGGAAGAAAATAATTTTTAATATAATGTTGTCAAATACCATTTACCAATCGCAGATCACTTAGAATCCAATAGTCTTTAATAAACGTCTATCGGTGTCAGATTTCCATGATCATTTTAGAGGAAACATTTAATGTTTTGACTACGTTGGTCGTAGTTTATTACTCTGTTATCAGGTGTTCTCAACGAGCGAGGTCGCGTAGTGGGTAACGCACTGAGTTGGCTATCGATTTCTCGCCCAGCCGTCCATCTCTCGGTTTTCCATTTCTCGAAATAATGCCAGCGTGATGCGACGTTGGTTTCTTGCGGCAGATCGTGGCCGATTTATTTTCTAATCCTGATTATCCGGATTACTAGGCGCGTCTTCAGTGAAAGAGCTGCCACAAAAATTAAATGGTTTCATTGCCACATTACAAAGCGTGTCAAATAATGTTTGCTCCGCCTATTAGAGTGACTAGACTATAATGTGGCTTTTGCTAATTCCTAAGATTTCATGCTTTCAATCTGCTAATGTGTATTTTTTTTTTTTATACAATTCGGTTATGAACAGGGAGACTTAAAGAATCACGAAATTCGATTCTGAAATACTGGGATATCGACTCAGTGATCTTAAAATGTTGAACCATGTTGGGTGATCATCTCGAAACATTACAGGTACGACTTCTTCGACACATGAGCTCCACGCGTTTGCGTTAAGAGTCAACCTCGAGTTGTGGTGTGTCACTGGAGGAACTATTGGATTTTCTCGTGCGCGGAAAGGTACCTGACTTTGCCGAGGAATATTCTTGGATATTGTCGTTCCTTACCAGCGCACGCTGTAGCCAAGCGCACTGTTATGATATGAAGTGATCAGGTCTTAGGTGGACTGCCTGCCTGATCACGCCTTCAAACATTGAACCAGGGCATGAGCGTGATTGCAGTAATCGCCTCGCGACGCCAGTTGCGGAAACCCGCCCCACCGGCGAGTAATCGGGGCCGAATATGTTAAACAACGCGTCCGATATAGGCCAACGGAACACTGTGCACGAAGTCTTTCCTGATCGGGCCATCGCAACGAGAATACTACGGAGATGGGTATGTCCGGCCGTCGTTACCCGCCTACCAGAAACAGCCTCAAGCATCATGGATAAGGTGGGGACTTTTCAATTAAAGACTGTTCCCGATAAAGCAAGCACTTTTGAAATCAACCTTAGGAAAAAAATAATTGCCTCTGCCTGCATATATTTTAACGGGCGCACTGGGCGACATGCGCCCAGTAGGGTTGGTAATGATGGATGGGAAATAGTTCTATATCTTAACGCCAAATAAATAAAGTTAGGTAACCAGTTGTGCAAACTGAAATTATTTATTTTCCTCTCTGTTTTTAATGCATCTAAGTATAAGAATGAGCAGATTTGTACCATATTTACTTTTGTAATGATTCCACAGTTTCACTTGACCGACGTTTGAATAAAATGATGGGGCCCTTGGCAATGTTAATTTTACATAAGTCGGAGGAATACACAACGTGCGTACAAGTAGATATTATGCAGGGATTTCAAAAGTGCTCATTTTACCGTGAACTGCCTATAGGTTGCAATAGTAGTGGCGTGTGGTAATTACTTATAATAGATTAAATTCCATAGCTCCCCTTATTAATAATGACGTAATTAGATAGTTTTTGATCACCATCTTCAATAGACCCCCATAATTTACTGTTGTGCTCTACCTAATCATGACTCATTATTCAACTACATTCTTAGTCTCTTTCACGTGTGATTTGACCATAAGTCATTTCATAACAGCACAATAGCAGCCCATGGGTTTCACATACACTATCACTTTGATAGATGATCTAAAGGGCATAGTATATTATCGCATTATTATAATAAACGTCAGACTTTAGACATAAAAATGTAGATGTATCTCGGTACAGTGATTTACCCATGTATTAATTATACTTATTGGCATAGTTTCCACGAAATAATGAAGTTACCAACTTCCAACGATTAACGCTCTCGAAAGTTGTAGACTTGCAGAATGGTGTAAAGGCTGTTCAAGGTAAAGTGAGCACTTTTGAAATAAAGCGGAGTGGTGAGATTTGGCTGGCTCTTAACATCGTGGTCTTTAGAGCCGATAAGGGTGAAACGAGGCGAGTGTGGAGCAGCACCGGGAAGCAAGGGCGATGCCCGAGAAAACCCGCCCGACCAGCGGCATCGTCTAACACTATTCTCGCGTGCGAAATCCGGGTGCGATCCCGCCGGGAATCAAACCCGGTTCACCTTGGTGGGAGATGAGTAGTCTCGCCACTGCACCACCGCGGCCCCTTTTTGAAACCAACGCTTGAGAGAGAAAAATAACAATTGTTCTTAACTACATTTATGCTTCTGTACACAATGGCTTGCAGAATCCCCTGCATTTGCGATGGCAGCTAATACACAAACATAATTCAGAAAATTTGCACTGTATTGCGGTTGTGATGTTCAAATATATGGTCACTGGAATAAATGGTCATAGTTTTGAACACATTTAAGGTTCCCTATTTACGTATTAATAATGGATTTACATTCATATTGAGTCCTAGTTCTCGCTTCGATGGTGCACGAATAAAGTGATAGGACACATGAGAATGTAAGATTTTTTTTATAATTGGGAAGGATAAACAATGAAAACAAAAGTAGGCCCTATCCAAGGTGTTCAAATATTCTCAGCCTATACGGTGAAATTTCCCATAATACGTGTAAGTTAAGCTGTTACCTTTTTCCTCATACATATACTATGATTTCTTTTGTTGCAGTCATTGCCCAAGTTGTTTCCTTTTAGTGTCTATGTTCAACTGAAGAACCTCTTAGTTGTGGCTGGAGTGTTGAATCATTGCTATACGTTGTTCACGGTAAAACGAGCGCTTTGCACGTTGTGTATTCTGCCGGGTTTAGTATAATTATCATTGACACGGGCCTCGTCATTTTATTCATGCGGCGCTCAAGGGAAAGTGTAAAATAATTAGAAAATAAATATTTTACAAATCTGCATAATTTTTTAATTATATACATTTAAAAAAAAACAGGAAGCGAAAGATATAATTTAAATTATCACAAATGGTTACCTTACACTTTTGATTTGACGTCAAGATGTGGAACTACTTTCCATTCTTCCTAACCAACTTTACTGCGTGCACGTCACTCAGTGCACGCGTTAAAATATATATGCAGGCAGGGGCAGTGATTTTTTTTCTAAGGTTGATTTCAAAAGTGCTTACTTTTTTGTGAACAGCCATTACTTTTTTTTTTTTTTTTTATTTTTTCACTATGTGTAGCATATCCTGTAAACAAACAAGATTATCGAACAAATCAAAAGCTCTGACTTTGAACAGCGAAGTGCGAAAAATGGCCGGTTTTGGAAATGACTCGACGTAGAGAGGATGTGTCTTGAGATGGCGACCTCCACGCGCTCTGCGTGACCAACTACGCGAGGCCGCATGGTTGGTTTCGCACGCCCGAACAGCTCCGGATCTGCAGGTAAACACAGAGCTCCCGTTGGCACAGCGATGCTTATCTGCCTTCGCTTTTCTCCTTGCTTCTTCTTCCTCCTTGCCACTCCCCCCCCCCCCCTCCCCCTCGCGGGTGATCGCGATCGGCCTTGACCCGTGACCTGTTTCACTGCGGCGAGGAGAACTTGCCCGCGTGTTCGCAGCTGATTTCATAAACACGTTCGGGAACAGTTGAGAAGGTGAAACCACTTTCCTAAAATTATGTAGGTTATTTCCGGTTGATTGTTTGGCGCCCCTGTTTTGGGTATACTTGTCCGTACAGTTTGTATACCCCTGCCGTGCACTGAAAGAAAATCGAACAAGATATTTGTTTGTATAGAGCCAAAAATGTATTTAATTGCCCTAACAAAATGTAGTGTTGAGCAAACAAAATTTGAAAAGCAACAAAATTACTTTCGTTTGTTTAGCAAAATGTATGTTGGAATGAACAAAATTTCTGTGTTGGGCCAAAAAAAAAATATAGTCAACAAAATATTTTGTTGAATCAACTGTATATATTTGTTTCGCCACTCGATTTTATTATCTTAGTTCGAAAATACAGCTTGAGTGTTTGTTTGTATTTTTTTGTGACATAGGATAGTGACCAGGTTTGTTAGTGCATCTAGTGATGCTCAATATTCGTATAAACATATTAGTAAAACAATTTAACAGGAAATCGAAAAGTAAATATGTAAAACTTTAGATATTTGTTTGCACACGGTGCCCAGTATTTGCAGTATATGTATTTAAAAAACATTCCAACTTCATGAGTTGCCATATAAGGTGAGGTTACTAAGGCGTAGCGCTCGGCCGCAGCTGTACCAGGCTCGAAACTCGATCGAACTTCGAATCTTTTTGTTATATCAGCCCAAAACTGTTTAATGTGCACGGAGTCAAACAAATATTTAGTCGCACCAACCAAATCTTTGTCTGGGGGGCAACAAAATGAGAAAAACAAAATAATTTGGTTTCAGCAGCAAAATATTTCTTTCCCGTAAAAGAAAAAATTACTTCGTTGCACCAAACACATCTCAATGGATTCAACATAACCTTTTCTCATTGTATGCAGCAGCCAATGGAGAGACGAAGCCGGCTCCAGTACGATAGCGCCACAGAAAACATAAGAATACAGAGTTGAAACCGTTGCTTGTACGGGGAACTCCAGCCGTAGCCTGCACAGCGGCGAAATACTGTAACAAGACGCCAGAGGCTGAGGGATGGAGGTCTTAATAAAAATATAATTAGTATATTTTGTTTTATTTGATAATTTATTCACACAGCTATTACTTCCAACATTAACTCTCTAACGCAACTTGTCATTCATAGTGACCGCAGTACTTAATATGTACCTGAATTCAATATCTCTACGGATTTGTTATAGTCACTTAAACTACAGTCATCAGTTACATGCATGCAAGCTGTCTGGGAACGGGCGTTGCACCTTATTGGCTATTGTGTTTTGCAAGCGGTTCCCTAAAGGCTCGTAGCCTGGATTATAGGCTAGCAAGTAGGTTACCAGGAGCCGATTTAGCAACGGCGTTCCAACATGTAGTGCAGTGAATAGAGAGATTTGAGAGGCACGTCTTGCTTGATATTATATTACGTGCGTCGACTACAAGTTTCAAAGCTGTACAATGACCTTGGTGAGTACGAAGGGGTTGACGTTGACGATTCAGAGAGAAGTATACGTAGACTCCTTAAATATACTTTTGTTCAAAGAAAATTAACAATTTTTTGAGAATGGTTTAACAAGTTTTATTAGTTACGTTCAGGTTCAAAATTGAGTATTGTACATTTTTGTTTGTAACAATAATTTTCCCCCTTTCAAGTTTAGTAAATCTTTGTTTAGTATTAAAGTAAATAATTGTTCGTTACTGCCTCTAAAACTTAGCTCAGAAAAATAAACTATCAACGCAGTAGCCTGCTGATATTTGGACTTACGTTCTTCTTACGTGGTAAACACCTTAAATCGGGGGGGGGGGGGGGGGGGGCTCCGGATTTACTTGTCGATGTGGACGTCTGCCTCAGAACACATTGCTACCCTTGCATCTGAAACCGTGTAGTCAAGAAATGACGACAATTGTATCTGTGGAAAAGACAGAATGTGATCTTATGCAGACAAGTTACTTACACCCTTGTTGCATGCAAAACACTACGAAGCCAACACAGGCGACTGTGTGAATTTTAATACGTCGCCCGGCACACCTAACTGAACATGTCTACCAATTTTTTGCATTGCAATATATTTTCAAGATTAAAATGTAAAATGAACGCGGCAGATGCCAAATCGTGTATACGTAATTTAATGTTGGCCTCCTAACCGAATTCAGTACCGACAGACAGTTTGGGTGTGCGAGGGCCGTAGTAGGATTTACAACAGATAATTCACTGTACTTAAAACATTTAAGGGATTTTCTCGCAAGGAGACGCCATACTTTAGCAGCAAACGTAGGCGAAAATGTAACTGTTCGAGAGACCTACACAAATAACAAAAAAATGATTTTTTTTCTGTTTTTTATTGTTCGTTAAAATACATATATCCAATGCACGTAAATTTTTTTAAAACTTTGACGTTCTGTTTTGCTTAACACAGATGGTGGGGAAATGCGGTGAGTTTGGTTATTTTCTGTTCCGTGCTAATTCTCTCTCGCCGGTACATGTGGTATTACCATACATGTGTGTACCAATCCAATAGAAATTAGTCAGATCTGAAGCCTCATTTCAACCGTGACTGCAAGCATTCTTTTGCGTAATTTACATTTTACCAAATACATTTTCTGCCTGAAATGTACGTGCTAATTACCAAGAATTGCATAGTAGCTAGTTAATTTCCATAAAGTTCATGTATAGAAATTTTAATTCCATACAGAATAAAATTTTGATATTCGTACTGAATAAAGAGCTGAAAAATAAATTTTTTTTAAATATTTGCATGATAATATATAAGGAAACTTCTTTGGCAGGCGGCAGGAAGTATTTAATCCCAGCCCGTTCGTGTTAAATGAAACAAACTGAAACACATGAAAAACATTTTCACAACAGTACAGGGGGGGGGGGGAATAACGACGTACTTACCTTCTCCAAACGGCTGTACAAATTCACACCATAAGAGAGAAATACATCACTCTGGCAAAATATTTGCTCACCTAGATGGCGAAACTTGTTCTTAAGCGCTCTCGTTTAGTCCTCTTATTATTCTGTTTGTTTGGTGTATGTACGTGTTCAGCATTAATTTATATCCCATGCGTTCTTAATCAGTGTAAGCCGAGTTTAAAAGAAATAAATGATCATAAGCCTTAAAAATACATATTTAGAAAGTCTAGACCAACAGCCATGTAAATGAAATACGCGCAGCAGCTAACAGGGACAGGCTTAGCGCATCCACCGTGTAGGCAAATATTTCCTGCATTCTCGAAAAATAAGCGTGGAATAGAAAAATTACGAAATGTTTTAAATCGGGACTTTCTGTACGTAGTTATCACATGATACGGCATACAACAGTAATAAAATATAATCTGACATAGTGATCTGATTTCAATGGGTTACGATTATACTTGTACAGTAATATTGATTTTTCCGATGTAAATACGTATTCAGATTAAGGGGAATGGTGCATGAAAGTAGCATATTTACCCTATTTTTCGATATAAGTCGTTTTCCAAAGACAAAGAGTTTATCGAAATTTTTGGTTCGACAAGACGTAAATAATAATTTTCAAAATTGTTTTACGTTGTTAGATATTCACTGCCTTCATTATTCTCAGAGCAATAATGGAAGAAAAGAAAGATTTCTTTCCTTATATTCAATCAGTGCTCCAAGAATAACGAACGCAGTGGAATTTTAACAATGCAAGAAGGTGTTAAAAGATTTTATTTACGTCTTGTCGAGCCAAAAATTTCGAAAAATCCTCTGTAAAACAAGTTGTGACAAAAATTGTATACATGTACAGTTTTCATGCACCATTCCCATTAAGGAGATATTTTAAAACTATTCTAAGGGACGATAGAATGGTTGGGGGGGGGGGGGGAAGGGAGAAATACAGAAAGCGGAAATAAAACCTGGTGTTGTGTTTATAAACTATAGGTTTCCTTTCTTAAATGGTTTTGCTGCGCAATACGAAATATCGTTTTCTTGATCCTCCAACAAAATTTTAAACTGTTTAATAAAATATTCATACGAATAATTTACGTCCAGATATTATAATTTTTATTTGTTCTTTCTTTCCATGAATAAAATAGAAGAAGCTGAAGAGAGGAGTGGAAAAGTTTGGGTGGCTCGTTACATCACGAGAAGAAACTGTTTCTCTGGTACGAAATGTATGGATCATGTTTATGAATACAAATCTTACCTAACGTGAGTTCTTATGTAGTATTTGTGTATTTCAATTCTCCACTCTAGTTATATTCACTTTCTGCGAAGCTCATGTCGCAGTACTTTAGCGTTCCACCCCCCCCCCCCCACATATAATTTTTCTCAGATATGTCAACTACTGTGAGTGAGTTAAAAACGTTATGGTACTTTTGGTACTAATTTTTAATAAACAAAACTTTAATTTCTGCCGAGTAAAGATCCTGTTAGATGTGACTTTTCTTAAAACGGCGAACCGCAGTGTAGCCACAAAGTAACCAGAGAATTACAAGCGGAAATTTTGGTGGTTCCATCAACAGGTATTTACATACACTTACTAAGATTCTATCTGTTGATTTAGGAATTCATTATATGACATAAAACCAACGAATATAACTTCAACAATATGGTAACTGCTATTGTTTCAATGTCATACTCTGAGCTGTACCGTAGGTACATAGGTATATAATCTTTAAAACGACTTCACAGGTGTAATGTAATTTGTGATCAGAATACCAACAGCAGTGATGCAGCTGGAGGAAACGCGTTAGCAAAAGGGTACAACGAGTTCTGGGATCGAATTCTAAACGAGGTATATATGGTTTTTCAAAATTATTTGAAATTAATTTTCAGTGCCAAGCAATTCGCGATCGGCCTACTGTCTTAAAACTAAGAAGGCGAAAATGGCAAAAAAATAAAATTAAATAAATAATAGTATTGCTGACATCTTTGGCTGAAGTCACTATAAGCCCTTACACTCATTTAGATGCTCATATCCCTTCGAAATTGTCTAAGTGTACACCTTTTACAAGAAAGTTTAAGTTGTTTCAGTACGCAAGAAAATACTAAAATATAAATTGAGGTTTTACTTCCAATTATACAAGTCTAACTTGTTTCCGGTAAAATATTCACGCAGTCAATTTACCACTCACCGAGGAAAGTGTTTTACTGAATAAAACCAAGTTTGATTGGAGCAGCCAAATGTGAAATATTTTGTTGCTGAAACTAAATTGTTTTTCGTTCTTATTTGGTTGTCACGAACTGTAAGATTTTGGTTGGTGCAACTAGCGGAGAGATTTGGGGGTTCTTAACATCGAGGTCTTGAGAGCCGATGAGGGTGAAGCGAGGTGAGCATGGAGCAGCGCAGGAATGCGAGGGTAGCGGAAACGGGAGATCCCCGAGGAAACCCGCCCACCGGCGACATCGTCTGACACGATTGCCTCCACCGCGGTCCCTCATTGTTGGTTCGACTAAAGATTGGTTTCACTGCACGTACATCGAAATTTTTCTGTTAGTATAAAAAAAAAATTAAGAGAACGATCGAGACTCGAACCCGGATCATTCCCACATGAGCGCTATGCCCTAGCAACCTCAACTGAATGGATTGACGAATGTTTATTCAATAGTTACATATTTTTTAAATACTGGACAATGAAAAGTAAATGAATATTTAATGTTTCATAGCTTTACCTTTAAGTTTCCTGTTGAATTTGCTTTATTGGAATTTTTATTAAGTACCAATAAGTGTACTAAAAAATCCAACCGCACAAAAATTACAAACAAACTCGTGAGCTGTATTTTTGAACGAAGACAGTCAAATGAGTAGCCAAACAAATGCATACAATTGATTCAACAAAATATTTTGATGACGGTCTAATTTTTTTTTTTTTTTGGCCCAACACAGAGATTCTGTTTATTAAAGAGTGCATTTTGTTATACAAACGAAATCAATCCTAGTGCTTTCCAAGTTTCGGTGACTCAAAACAATGCTTTTGTTTTCTGTGACTACTGGATATAAGTTTGGCCATACACAAAGAAATGTTTTCATGTTTGAACATACGTCTCTCTGAGATCATCCTACGGTCAGACTTCGCAGCGTGATTGGTAGCGTTGCTAAAGGCTGTTCACGATCAAGTGAGCACTTTGGAAATCAACCTTTAAAAAAAGTCACTGACGCTACCTGCATATATTTTAACGTGCGTACTGAGTGCTGTACACCCAGTAAAGTTAGCTACGATGGAAGGAAAGAAGTCCAATATGTTAACGTGGAATAATATGTGTTAAATAACAGTGTGCGATAAACTCAAATTATTTCTTTCGCTGTCTGTTTTTTTAATGCATCTAGTGTAAAATTGCGCAGATTCGTAAAATATTTACTTTTCTAATAATTTCACATTTTCACTTGACTGAGGCATGAATTAAAGTGATGAGGTCATCGGCAATGATAATTTTACATAAAACGGAGGACTACGCAAAGTTAATACAAGTATATCTTGAGCAGGGCTTTCAAAAGTGCTCATTTCACCGTGAACGGCCTATACCCGAGATCCATGGTTCGAATCCCGGTGGGTAGGCTCATCTCTTTACTGCGTAAGGCAGTGGCAAATTACCACAAATACTTCAATCCCGCCATTGGCTGCTCTGTGTGGGACTTCGTCACTCTGCATAAACTATATATGTATTACTATTGCGTATAGTTACTACGAATGCGTGGCCAGAGTCGGCTATAGGCTATTCACGGTAAAGTGAGCACTTTTGAAAGCCCTCCCATTTTGTATAACAGTCACTAAATATTTTAATTTTATCCTTAGACGTTAACTTCCGAGTATGATGGAATATACGCACTGTGTTTATTACTTACGTGGCAATATTTATTTTAAAAAAGTGGTTAGTTAAAGGATAAAAAATGGCTGAAAGAAAAAGTAACTATGGCTTCAAAAGTGCTCACTTTACCGTGAACAGCCTATAATATTCCGGTATCTAGTTGTCCCATTCTGAGGACTAAGAGACGGCGTCCTAATTGAACGTAATTTGCGGCCAACACTAGCGCAGCTATATCTGCGGTGCAATGAAACAAAGAATTAAACCTAAAATATAGTAACTCTCCTTCTGCACGTTTTCATATTATGAACCACCGACGAGAGCATTAGTGTGTTTTAAAACTATGCTAATAGGCGTTCCTATTCACATCCGAACAAACCCTTCGCCAAGCCTGTGTTATTACCGCATTGTCGTGTCATGTATTCGACTGTGTCTACGGTTTGTGCAATTTTCAGTACTCTCGTTACCAGATGTCAGTTTTGGTGTTTTACTTTTTTTTTTATCCTGTATCATTAACAGTTCACATATTTTATTGGCGACCTCCCGTAGCGCAGTAGGTTGGTGCGCCACTGATCTGGGGTGAGGGAGGCTCTGGGTTCGAGTCCCGGGCAAGGCACGGGTGTTAATTTAAGTTAGGTTATAAGTTAGTCTGCAAGCCTTCCCTGCTAAGCCTTCAAGCATGTAACCGGGGAAGTTAAAAAGCCCTTTACAATACAATACCTATTTCGTTATAACTAAATTTCCCAGCCTTGTAGTCATATACGTATCGTCATTGTCGACAGAATAGCCAATATTTGAGATTGGAATGTTTATGCCGTATTTTTTTAAATTAATTTTCCTTGCTACATTCCATCATAAAACACTATACATTTTTTGGAGAAATGATCCATTTTGTCTAATCGCCTTTTAACGCCACGGTTATCGTCAATGCACCGTTACCTGAGAATACAATCAGATTTAGTGCTCCCATCACCAGCTGCGTCGTTCTATGTGTATTCTGAACGTCAGTTATCATGTGGGTCCAAAGCTGTCACTTAGGGTTAGAAGCAGTATCGCCGCACAGCGCGAGAACTCGCCAGACCAGCACAGCCGGTCGTATTAAGTGTTGTCACTCCCATCCATTGTGATTATCCGCGTTTCGACAAAACACGGCGCTCGATCTGAAATCGGATCGATCGCCTCGATGTTGTAAGGGGGGGGGGATGGGAGGGGGCTCAATTAGATTCGATAGGCGTGTTGTCTACGTACTAGACGTAGAGAAGCCAGAAGGAAAAACAACTGTGCTTCTCATTAGTTAGAAGTTAACATGCTAACTGAAAAGGCGCAGCCCTGCTTAGTATCTACTTGTATGCGTGCTGTGTGTTCTTCCGCCTTATGTAAAAACTAACATTGTCATGGGCCTCGTCACTTGATTCATGCGTTAGTCAAGTGAAACGGTGAGATTATTAGAAAAGTTAATATTTTGCAAATACGATCACTTTTACACTTTGACGCATAAAAAAAAAAAACAGAAAAAAAAATTGAAGTTATTACAATTGGTTACTTAGCGCTATATATTCGACATTATGACATGGAACTACTTACCCTCCATCACTGCCAACTTTACTGGGTGCATGTCACTCAGTGAGCTCGTTAAAATATATGCCACGCAGGAGCAGTGACTTTTTCTAACGTTCATATCAAAAGTGATCACTTTATCGTGAACAGCCTTTATTAACATAAACGTATAATTGTTTGGTTCAAATGAACATTTTCTTATTTTATATTACTGTAAGTAAAAATATTTGATTTATAATTAACGTGACTAAAAACATATGAGAAATAGGTATGTTGGTAATGACTAGTAAGAAATAGTAATCATGCAAAATATAATTTTACTAAGTGCCCAGCAATGCTGTGAGTTGCCCCTTTAGTGTATTTACTCAACTTGGTTAAGCTTTATTTGTATTAGGCAGAGGATTATCCTGAAAGCATAACTTTGGCAGGGTTTCAGAAAAGTTGCAAGTAAAGATGCATGGCCTATAAACGCCAAGTGCAAAGTTCAAATGCGATTGGTCATGAATACAGTGCATATAGATTGTTATTTTGCCATTGGTTAAGTTGTCGGGCATAAATTGCTGGACGTCTCAGTTGTATAGTATACAAGGCTAAGCATGGGCCACTTTTAATGTGATTTTGTTATTTATATAAAAATTAAAATAATAATGGGGCGATTTTGTCGTCTACACGGCCGTAGGGTATTTTTACATGCCAAACTCTGTGGGTGGTGAGAGGAAAATTTATGATTGACTGTGGGGTTTGTTTTCTGTGTGGGTTCGTTTTGCATGTAATTATCTGAATTGTTGCAATCTATCTTGGTGCTTTTTGCGTTTGCGCTGATGGTTGTTGTTGTTGTTTAGTCTTAGTCTCGTCACGTGATGTGGCATGTGTTGATGACGCAATCGCCACCTTCGTATTTCGCTGCTGCGTAGAGTTGTCAACTTCTTCATATAACTCCGGAATGGATTGAGGTAGCTGAGTCATTCTTTCAATATTTGATTTGTCTTTTCGAGCACTATTCATGCTGTTAATATCATTAGTGTCCTTTTCGACTAACTCATAATTTTTAACTATTTTGATTTGTAATCTGCAAAGAAAATGATTATTGGTTAGAGAGTCATTATGTGTGTTCATTATTTATGATTATTGGTTACTCTGTTTTTAAGCACAAACTGACACTAGAATTTATCCAATCAGATGAGCCGTTCGGTCGCTACATTGGTCTTAAGCATACTAAACCGCTCGAAATCAGAGGTTCGCAGCGCGGATCCCACCCGGCCTAATGACGTCAGAATGTTACGTTTGTTTGTGAAGTATGAAGCCAAAGGACTGACTTATGCTATCATACATTTACATTTAACGTTCTGACTTATGATATCGTACATTTACATTTAGCGTACTGCTCATTTCAACGAGTAATTGCGACGGATCCGAGAGCAACATTTCGTGATGCTCACTTTCTGAACATTAGGGGCTAAGTTGTAAGACGTTACATCAAAATAGAATTATTTATTAAAATAGATATTTAAAATGTAATAAATTATTAGAATTAAAATATGACTTAAATTTAATTATTGCTAAATTTAAAGTAAAAACTATTATTTATTTATTATTAAAATTATTTTAGGACATTTTAATTTAAAAAACGGCTTCGACGGTGAATGTAAAAAATTAATTTGGCAAAATAATTAGAAAATACAGTCTGACATTTAATTAGTTTGGTATATTACTAGCGTGTGTATACTACTATAGCAAATTCAGCTTTCGAGAGTATATATTCCAATATAAAAAAACAAGTCGGGCAATTAACAAATTTCCATTGGATAATAATTGAGAAAGAAAGGATGTTGCTTCTACATGAAGCAACTTACAAAGGTTTTTTGTTTAACTTTTATGTGTAGGTTTTGTAAATCAGTAACTGATATCCTTAATATCTTAATATGTGCATCATCAATTAAGTTCTTCTTGTTTGGCATTTTATTCTGAAATAAAAACCATATTGTTGTAGCGTCGAAATATGCTATTAATACAGGTCTCCAGCCAGTTTAATATTTAAAATGACGAAAGATTTTAGTTAGAAATATCTATATTGCTATCCCCACAAAAACAATATATAAAGCAGTCTTAATGTTTAAATTTGACAAGTTGCTAACAAAACATTACTTCCATCTTTCCGTGTGAAAATACTACTGAAATTAACATGGGTTAAATTTTATAGTGATTCAGGATGATACGTGGAGACCTAAAACAAGCGCTACGGATAAGCAGGTTCAGGCAATGTTTGATTTCAAATGCAGCCTTTACATAATTTTTAGCTGGACTCACGAAAATTGTCAAGTTGTGATTTAAACTTGATGGCTAAGAAACATATACAACATTAAATACTGTTGTAGTTACATTGATTCCTTTCAGCTACTGAAACGTTGTTAAATTTTAGTTAAATTTTTATATAATACTAAATTTCGCGTGTTTGCATTTGCATTGCAAATCAATTTTTTTTCTGTGGGAACGTTTAACATTGTGACTGAACTCGCATGGTGTTTATTTAAAGTATTTCATATGAATAAATTAAGTTCTAAAATTTTCAGAAACTGTAAATAATTTTATAGAGAAATACATCATTCTTTAAAAATAAATGTTTAGTTTATTTTTTTTTTTTTTTTAGAATCTAAGTAAAATGATTTGATGTGAACCAATCATTACCAAACTATTATCTGTCTACTACATTGTGCTAGAACCAATAATCGTAGAATTTATTGAAAATATTTCAGTGAGAGTCGTTTTGTTAGGAGAAAACACTCTGAGTAATGAAAAGAAAAAAATATGAAGCCTTTCTTAACAAAAGAAAATAAACCAGAAACACGGGTGTTGTCACAAATTGTCTTATAGAACCAGTACACGCTCAAATATATATCATTCAATCTCATGCTGATCTTAAAGAACGTAATGAAAACAAGAAATAAAAAAATAAGAGGAAATAACATCGACGAACATCAGCTAGATAACTGCACAAAGTAAAGACCTTGCTGCAAATCCTTTAACGGTAACTTTTTACAATTCATAGATATAACCAACTTGTCGAAATATAAATGTACTGGAAGTTCGT
Organism: Dryococelus australis; assembly: GCA_029891345.1. Classification (NCBI taxonomy): domain Eukaryota; kingdom Metazoa; phylum Arthropoda; class Insecta; order Phasmatodea; family Phasmatidae; genus Dryococelus; species Dryococelus australis. The sequence continues at coordinate 32,187,074 of CM056995.1, read as the reverse complement.
TTGGAAAAATGAAGCAGCGAATTGTCTCGACATACCGAGAAATAAAATTCAGATTGACATGTCTAGAAATAAATTTCATGCAGATACATCTTACAATGTCTTTTAACGCAATTCTACAGCTAATGTGTTTTCAAATTGACTAAGTTTCCAAAATAAATGCTTACATTTCGGATAATTGCCTTTTCTGCCTAATGAATTTCCACTATGATGGTGAATTGGGAAGAAACGGTTTACTCTGAATTTTAGTTGCTTGTATTATTCATATCTTTTCTTTCTTCTCAGTGTTTAGAAATAAATGGAGTCATGTGAATTCCCACGGCCTGACCGGAGAAAATCTGGGAGCAGGAATGGTGGTTGATCGGATATTGCACTGAAGTGTTGACTAGTTGGTGCGAAAAGGATTAGTGTGCCATCTGGCGGAGGAGGAGGAGGAGGAGGAGGAGGAGGCGAAGTCTTCGCTAATAGACTCGAGAATAGCCTCTTGGGAACCAAAACAGATGTTTTATGTAACTCTGTTTGGCACAACTGGTACAACTTCTCGAGCTGTTTCACGTCACGTTTCCTGCAGATAACGCGCGTATTTTTGTTTTCAAATCGTTCTATAAAAGACATTTTATGTAGCTCTTTTTTTTTTTTTTTTGCTTAATATGGCTCGAAGTTACTTGCGGAAAGGAAGTGGACGCACATCCTGCGATACCCACAGGACTTCTACTTAAGAGGGCACGGGGCATAAATTAATGCTATTAAGGTTTATCGTATTTTGCAAATTTTATGGGTAGCCGATACAGAAAACCAAGAAAGGGCAACCATACAGAATAGTTTTTACTAACTACGAGAGAAAATATTTTACCTCGGTGACGTTATTCTGCCGAGATATTTCTGACGCCGTCAATTGTCGTGTGTTTTCGTGGCGCAAGACATTCTGCGAAATTGATACAGTAATACTGCAAAATACTTGGGCGTTAAGTTGGTAAAACCTATCATCTAGGATTGCCATTTTTAATTTTTTCTATGTTGGCCTTCAAAAACCAGTAAACATAAATTTACGAATTTGGTGTTAGTTTATGTCCCACGCCCCCTTAAGGAGAACACAATTGCGAGCGATAAAATTAAAATTAAAAATCTGTTTTCTCAGACTCTTTCCGTATTATACTTATAAACGGTGTCAAACAGAGATGAACTAAGGACGGATAAGAATATTTTTTTAGAAACTTACCAAGGCGAACCGTAACGAATAAGCAGCGTTCACACACACGTGGAAAATTTTTGTGATCACGTCTTCGGTATCTACCCCTGGTTTATTCTGTCGGTATGGCAGTCGAGTTGAAACGTGTTTGAGTTGATGCAAATGAAGAATACGTGGTATTAGCCACAAGTATTTTCTAGAGACATAGACGTACACAGCAAAAAGAATAAGTTTAAAAGATATAGAAACTCCTGGTTAGGTACTCGATAAGTCTACTTCAATTGACGTGACACACTTCAGTCGTGACTTTCAGTGCGTGCCAGTGGCGTGCAGTGAGTTTTTTTTTTTTACAGGGTAAGCAATTTCCACTAACAAACGCAACTTCCAACTTTGCTCACCCTCCACATGTATTTACCATTTTATAATACCTAACATTTGTTATAAAAACGGAAACGAAATTAATGTAATAATAATTAAACTGGGTATTATTTTTGGGATATATTAGCAATTATAAGAAACTCCCGTTTACCCGAACACTTTCATCCACTTTCCAAGGGGAAATGTAGCACTGGAGGATGCAAACAGAACGACTGCTTACCCTGCCGTAGGGACGCGGTGGCGTGTTGTTGCTAGCGAGTTCGATTCATCGCTAGTCGCTCCCGTTTGTGGAAATGACTACTAGATAGCAGCACTATGCGTGTACAGTACGGGAGTTACGAAAACTGTTTCTCGAATCGGAAACGGGGAAACTCAGAATTAAATATGTTTAAAGTTACGGCAAAAACTATACAGGTTCAAACATTTCCAATATGTATAGGTTAAGCATTGCTTACCTTGCGTCTATGTAATAAACGCCACTGGTAGGTGCCGCACATGTTGGCAACATCTCGTTGATGACAGCAATAATCTCCTGCATTTTATTTTAATAAAAAAGAATTTAGCACAGCGTACACACAGTTTATTACCGTACTCAAAGTGACTTATGCATGGACGGTACGTGATGGTATACATGAACAGTAGAATTTCCACCGAAATAAAACTTTGACAAAAACCTATTCCTCTCTAGCAGCCGTTGGACGTAATCTAGTCCTCTCAGAGCATATACACATATACACTGTCTATATGTAATATATATGGGTTATACGTATACTGACGCCATCGGGTGAGACACGAGACGAACGATGACACAAATACTTACTGGTAATTTGGGCGCCAGCGGTGCTTCCCAATCACCGCACTATTAAGACTCAGGGTTCTCAGGGATGCTGCGGGTTCTGTGTGTCCGTCTCACCTGTGCGTACTTACAAACACGTTGGCAATACTAAACTTTTACTAAACATCACTGGAAATAAACACTGAATAAAATATATGTGGCTATGACACTGTCACTACTGAATGAAAGAGGTAAGTTCACTGCAGACTTGTTTTTATTGTTACTATGCATACACATCAACGTGCCAATGAAATTATGATAATCTCGGTCATGACTAGCTAATTCCGCTTGGGCTCCCCAACCCGCAATTAATCTAGCGCACGCCTAGATGGATGATCTCACCGAGGTGAGGGAAAGCACAGCCTTCACCAGGGAAGAGGGCCGACAGCCGCTAGGGTGGACTGACGGTTTTCCCCTGAAGACGGGACACGGTGAATTACAAATGAATACCCTTAATACACATTAAAACATGTTATTACTCGACATCACTAACGCAAACTCGTCGAGGCTCGTCCTCCAGCACGTGGGTAGTGTGGTGACGGCTTATACAGAGCCAGCTAGGACGGGAGTAATTGCACCGCACACTAATTACAAAATTACAGAAACCCTCAAAGATACATGAAACAAGATGGGACATGAGATGAGTATTAACAATAAACACACACACACACATGTGTGGAAACAAGTTTAGATGGTGCGGATGCCGCTGGATGAAGTTCGTAGCGGACCACGTGATGCAGATGAAATTGCAATATTTCTGCTTGAAAACGGCAAATTAAATTCAGATAAAAGATTATTCTTGCTGAGAAAATTATTCTCTTTACGACTGAAGTGGTTAGCGGCTTGTAACATGCCTGATGGCGGTAAAATCAAACATTAACATGACCGCGTGGTCAATTGCAAAAGCATCAATTTACATGAAATTACACGGAACCCTGACAAAAATTTAACACAGAACACTTAATAAAATATTGCACATACGATGTTACATAAATAAGCTCTCAAAACGCAATGATGGCGTATACAAAGACTTGGGGGTCCGTCGGCCACGTGGTTATACGTAATGTTGCAGTAAAATATTTAAACATGTAAATTACCCTCAAATACATACATAAAAACAAAGCCCTTAAAATTGCGCGTAGCAGTAATGCAGAAGTTACAATGAAACGCCATAAACATAGGCGGATGGCGTCTGATTCAAGTTGCGCGTGTCTCGTGACCTCTCCGACATCTTTCTCCTCTCTACTTGATTAAGTTAAAAATGCCGCAAGGTCGCAATAAATGAATAAAGCGGAAGCATAATGCTGGGGAAAATGTCTGGCAGAAACCTACGCAAGCAAAGGTTAACCGGTAAACTAAATTGACTACGGAAACCTAAATCAGTGAACAAAAGTTGCAGTGCGCACGTGACAGTGCCTTACCTCGCCAGCTCTCCTCGACAGACTGTCCAGAGACAAGCGTCTCACGGCCCTACCATGGCCGCCTACGGGGTCCACAGAATCGGAAGTGCTACGCACGCCGAGTAAAATATTTTTATTGTTGAAGATAAAATGGCACAAATCAAATTAATTATTGTTTTACATTTTTATAATTTTCTTATGAATCTTCATATCAATTTAGTGTCTCTTTATGACGGCGTTCATGCCGGAATATCAGTGTTCTGAATCTCGGTGCCGCGGGCACTATGAATTTTATAACCAAACAATTTAAAAATAGCAACAAACACTTTAAGACATTTTAAGACATATCAAACCCTGCAACTACAATGTAACATATTTTACACTGAAAAATATTATTTATATGGGAGTTCAGAATGATTATTGGCCTTTTTGCGCACGTGCGGGACACGTGACACGTGTGTGGTGAGTGCCGTCATGGGCTCTAGCGTCGTTGGCTGTTATCCGGAGTCAATATTAATGTGCACATAAATAAATACGTGTACATATACCAACAGGCTGTGCTTGATTAACTGAGTACTTTTGAAATCAACCTTTGAAAAATGTCACTTAACGGTCATGTTGACAGCATACACACAAATAAAGTTGGTAACGATGAGATGATCCTGACTTAACGTTGAATTAAAAGTATTAAGTAAACATTCGTGAATATTGAAATAATTTCTTTTGATTTCTGTTTTTTAACGCGTACAAGTGTAAGAATTCGCATATTTGTAAAATATTTACTATTATCATAAATTTACAGTTTCACTTGACTGACACATTAGTAAATTGACTAGACCAATAGTAATATTAATTTTACATAATGTGGAAGAATACACAAAGTGTATACAAGTAGATCTTAAGCCACAATTTTCAAAACTGTTCAATTTACCATAGACAGCCTATACCTAATACAATTATATAATAATGTGGATGTATACAAGTTAAGGCGGTAGCCTACCTCGGATATTTTATCTCCTGAGATTCCGAAACGCGAGAGAGATAAGGGCGACACTGCCACGCACTTCAAGCGCGCCTTCGCCGCTACGTCGAGGTCTCTCACCTGGGGTGCAATCATTTAGTAAAGATGCACACTAGAGTGGCCGTGAACGAGGAAGCCTGACCAGTTTTTATGGTCTGTTCTTGGAATGATTCAGAGCAGCGCTAGTGTTCTCGACTGGGGAGGCAGCAGGTGGCAGACGACGCAGCAAACGAAACATCTCGCCACCCGTGTGGCGTTGCCAGTTCCGCAGCCGGTAAAAGGTCATCACCCTGGTCTTGGCCAACCCACGTGTTCATTCACGTCCTGCTAAAAGCGATCCTGCCTCACGTGAGTTATCAGATTTCTTTGCAATGGTGGTTAATACCCAACTCATGCTTTATCCACTAGTGGCAATCATGGCCTAATGTTTCGTTTCTTTAGTAGAATATTACGTACGGGCCGAAGTTTGTGTACCTCAGTAACGTTATCTTGTAATGTCAGTGAATGTTGATGTATACACTGTTTATAAACTAATTAGTATTCCTCAGGATTAACTACACAGTCGCATTAAATGGTACAGTTAAGTAAAGTGAGGCAGTATGATTTCACTCTTGTGTATATAAACATGTCATGTGTCCAGAGAAGTTATTCGTGTCATTACTGGAAGCCTACACTGTCGTTTATCAATAAAATTTCTCACCGGGCAACAAGACAGAAGAAAATTAGTAAACGAAATAGTACTGAACTTTAAAAATCTTAGGCTAACGATTTTTGCATTATACCTATAAGAATACTGTATTTGCTGAAATTTGCAGCGATATCAACCACTATTAGGTTTTTATTTACCTCTGCAAAAATGAGTTATCAAAAGAAATGATGGTCATTGCTCTAAACTCTAATTTAGTATTTAACTATAGTTTAGGTGTTCATAATAAATACGAGTACAGTTAGCACTTACAGTTACAAATTTTATATAAACCATAAATTATGTCATACATTATATTGGCGTTTAAATTCCATTCTTATGTGAAAGGAAATTCACGGGAAATGATTGTCCACCAGTGGGGGAAATTATGTTAGTTATGAAGGTCTACAATGTGACTCAGTGTTTACAGTTTGGAGTTGTGATCCATTACAAAGGTGACTGTTCGTTCAAATAATCAGTTAACTTAAATTTGTCGATTGAAGTGTCACTATCGCTGTGTTATAACCCATGAATGGACTTAGGCATACTCCACTCGGCTCGATACTTAATATATTACGTCAGGCATACTTGGGCCTATTGGCATCCGTTACAGTAACTAGCAAGCTGATAAAATTTTGAACAAGCATTTTGACGGAAAAGAAATAATGAAAATCTTCTGGAAAGTAGGCGCATCAATTTCAAATTATCAACCCATTAGGAGATGTAGCCGAAAAGCGCATGAAAATGGATGTGTTGCTATTAATCACTCACGTAAATTTTTTTTTCAAGAAAGAAATGAATAAGTATTTGACGCAGTAAACGTCGATATCTATAATTTATCATTAAAACTGGTAAAAACTAGAGGTAAAGTTCATTTTAACACTAATAATGAAATTAATAAAAGTTAATTCTCAAATTTTGATATAAATTTTACACTCATCCATGCCTTGCCTTGTAAAATATTGGCAGTGTTCTCACTGCACTGCATATTAACTTCAAATCAATTGCCACGCCATATTTATAACAAATCACGAAGAAAGTTATTTTGGTCTGGGCCCTTCTGGATTATTATTAGGAATAACAATTATGAATTCTTACTAATATTATAATTGGGAAAGTGTGTTTGTTTGTTTGTTTGTTTGTTTGTCCTTCTTTCACGTCAACACGGAGCAAAGGATCGATTGATTTTTTGCACAGAGATAGTTGGAGGGCCGGAGAGTGACATATGCTACTCTTTATCCCGGAAAAATATGTAATTTCCTTCAGAAAAATTCTTATTTTAATTTATGCGAAATTGTGTTTGTTTGTCCTTCTTTAACGTCCAAACGGAGTAACAGATCGACGTGCTTTTTGCAATGAGATAGTTGGTGTCCCGGAGAGTGACATAGGCTAATTTTTATCCGGGAAAATATCTCATTCTTTCAGGAAAATTTTTATTGTAATTTGAAAAAGTACGCAGACAGAATTACATTACGTCACAACAGATCAACAAATCGTCATGGTTTTTGTACAGAATTTTTGTACAGGTGGGCTGGGAAATGACATGGGCTACATTGCATCGTCAACGAAATTAATTCTGACTTTTTGAAAGATGTACAAGGACAAATAACGGAGTATTTGTCAGTAGACACAGTCATGGATACAGAACAGAGCACTACATATCCTGTAGAGTTCCTGAATTCTCTACAGTTGTCAGGTGTGTCCTCGCATAAGCTCCGATTAAAATTAGGCGTTCCGATTATTCTTATGCGAAATGTAGATGTACCGCGATCATGTAACGCGACGAGGCTTACTGTCAAAAAACTTAATTATTTATCCCTATAAATACCCAGCGAAGTAGCGGATAAAAGCTAGTTGTATATAAATAGCTTTTCAAAATAGTAGCCTACGGGCGTTAAGTGCGCGAGACCTACAAGCATTCTTTCCCTTGTACTTTCGTATGTCATTTCCCGAGACATGTATACAACATTTCCGTACTTAGAAGAATGCGTACGCTGTATGAGTGTACATCTCATTAAGCAGAAAACCTTACGCATACTGCGGGAAAAGCACATTGATGATCACGTATAAGGTAAAACTGTACCAGAAGTTTTTTTTTAAGCGACAATACAATTCCCGTCTTTGTAAGATCCATGTTTACAATAAAGATGTGCATTAGTGGTTATTGTCTGAAAAGCTGGCAGATGTGTGTGTGTGTGTGTACAGTTATACGAGTGCAACACAGCACGCCATTTTATATTCTACACTAAAACCTCGAAATCATAACAGTGCGAAAAAAAAGTTGACACTGAAGTTGTTATCAGTAATTATAACACTAATGAATGCATGGAACCTAGACATAACAACGAAAGTCACAATATTCTACTTCAGACAATATTACAAAAAATAACTATTTCTACACTAAACATCGGTTGAACGCAATGACAAGGTGTCAATCGCTAATAGTTAAGCTAAGTTTACAACAAAAGAAATATATTAAGAATTATGCAGTAATCGCTTATCTGCCATACGGAAACACGTCTACTTTATTTGCAGACACGTATTTTGTATTTGTTTTAATTCTTAATTCTAGTCAATCGAAACAGGCGGTATGTCTGTTATGTTTATTTTTGTTCCTAACCTAACGTTGTATATCACAACCATGTATTAGCAGAACATACTTCAAGCTGACATTTTCTATCAGAGAAGCTTATTTTTGTGAACAAATACAATCATTAAAATGTGTGCACACAAAACTTTTCAATATTTTTTGTACTTGCTTTACTGTAAATAACCGTTCCCCGCCAAAACTACTGTCTGCATTGTTCTAATTGGTCGTCGCCTCACAAGTTTTACTTAACATATAAAATATAACAATTCTTTCAACGCTCAAGGAAGCCCTAACAACGCTCACGACCTGCTAAGTGCCACTGGGAACCAATACATGAGGTAACACAATTTCGTTTCTTCTGCACACGTGTAAAAGCATAACTTAACGCTTAATGTTTCTATTGTAGAACCAGCTTTACTACAGGCTTCACAGATTACGCTAAATTAGGGTGTTCAAGTGTGTTTAAACTAAGTCAAAGGAAATAATTCCTCTGGTCATAGTGTACAGTTGTTACAAGGAAGAACATAAAATATTTTTAAATATCTTCAAAGTGTTAAAATTTTTTCATGTATTCTGGAATGTTTGTCGTCTCCTAGCCTACAATTGGATAATGACAATAATTTGCGAACAATATGTAAACGTTTGAATTATTTGTGACAGTGTTATATTTGTTATATCCTTATGTGTTATATTTGTGGCATATTTACAAAATATAATTTACTATTTCTAAAAGTAGTAATTTTTTTCTGTGCCCCATATTTTGTTGATTGATAAATACTCTTTTCGTTAACGACCACTCATTTTGTTTGCACGATTACACTATATTAACGAAATATATTTTATATCAAATAAGACCATCTTTACAACGAGCTGTGTTAATTCATACAGGAAATTTAGTTTCGATCAGTTCATCGTGGCTATTTTATCCGCTTTACTAGCATTCCCCTACCCCTTAACAGTGTTCATTTTAATATGGTGGTAGTAGACTAGCAGTATGTAGTGCATCGTATTTTTAAAACAGCATTTCTTCCGATATTTGAAAAGGGTTTTATGAAGTCTCCGGTGCCTAAATTCTGCGATAGTCGTGAGTCGTTTCCGGCACTACACGATAACCGATTCACGCTACCTTCTGTTATATCCACGGGTACGACAGAAGGAATAAATGTTTCTATATCAGAAGAGATGATAGAAAGCATTAGTTCTTACCCACATGATACCTAATGTGCTAACAGAAAATTGTAAATGGCAGGCAAAACAAATGGCAGGAGGGCAGGAGGGGGTACAAATGCAATGAAATCTTGTACTTATGTAGACGCGTTAGCTTCGTGGTGCATCCTAAAAGTTCGAAGATTGTTCCTTTCCCCTGACGACTGCATTTATTTAGGTATCTAAATACAAATTCTGTTAATGCATGGGCAATCATATGAGTAACGGCGCTGCTTATGTATGGACAACAAGGATCTGTATTCACATTTATTTACGCCACTCATTAAAACATTTGCACATTATTTAAAATTGAAATAAGTATGTTTAATGAACATAAAAAAATCAATCTTGTTCTTTCCGTAATTAAACTAGCATTTACGGTTAGAAGATCAATAGAAGGTAAAACTATCTCGGTATTAAAATTAAGGCTTTTATGTGTGTCTGTTAACATTACTCACGCTATACAGTCCCAATTATCTGCTTTAGAAACCAATCGATTTAATTAGCAAACAACCACAGTCAGTCGATTGCACTGTGCTGTTACTTGCGTATTATTGCTTTTAGACAAAGGGATTCTGGAAATAAAAGTTTTCTAACATTAACGTAAGTTATAAATATCAATAATGTACCACATAAAATAGCTAAGAAATGTCGTTATATGACGGAGATTTGAATTCTGAAACCTAAAGCTATGCAATGCAAACCCGCTCTCCAACCCTTTCAGCTAAACACACAACCTACAGAGACTGCGTGTAGTAGTGTATACGACTTACAAAAATTCGCAGTTATCACGTACTTTTTAAAGTTTTTTTTTATTGTTTTATTATGACCGTGCGATTAATTTGAAACATTTCCCATTACTTACGCATACATTAAGTCTCAGTTAGTGTAAATTCATTTTTTTTTTTTTTTTTTTTTAGAAACCGCAATCTTTTAGCAACGGGCATATACGGCTTGAGGTAGTTACTCGGATATCCACCAACTTGTCTGTTTGTAGCTTCTTGGGTATAGGCGCCGTGCACGCTTTGAAAACGTGTGTGAGAGAGAAAGAGAGAGTAGTTACTCGGATATCCACCAACTTGTCTGTTTGTAGCTTCTTGGGTATAGGCGCCGTGCACGCTTTGAAAACGTGTGTGAGAGAGAAAGAGAGAGTAGTTACTCGGATATCCACCAACTTGTATGTTTGTAGCTTCTTGGGTATAGGCGCCGTGCATGCTTTGAAAACGTGTGTGAGAGAGAGAGGGTAGTTACTCGATATCCACCAACTTGTCTGTTTGTAGCTTCTTGGGTATAGGCGCCGTGCATGCTTTGAAAACGTGAGTGAGTGAGTGTGAGAGAGAGAGAGAGAGGGGGGGGTAGATGTCACAGTGGAAACGCTGCGTCGAATTCCACACGCAGCCGCCAAGAAAATGGACCAGCGCGGCGTGGTGTTCACCCAAAGAACTACAGATTCTTAACTGCTGGAGTCGTCAGAAAATGTAAAACCTGGTGTAGTCCAATATAGGTACATCTTTACTCAATGGAGCAATGTTCTGGTCGTGTTGCGTAAAGCGGTGATCCTATCATGTTATTGGCGTAAAATCTGTTGGCACTTTCAATGCAGGCTCGTGCCGTAGGTTCACTCCTACCTACACAGATAGCACGTTTTTAAATACAGCAGTATGGAAGAGCCTTTTTTTTTTTTTTTTTTTTTTTTTTAACAACTTTGGGGGCCTTGTAAATAATATTTATATAATGCATGATATTCTGAAAGTACGTTCGGTCCTCGTGAAGGGTATATCGTCTTTTTGTAGGCAAACGGATTAGGGACACGTGTAACAGCTTCGTAAAAAATCACGTATTTCAAAAATGCTACAACGCAGTACAATGTACGCAATATAGCGCGGAATGTCGGAAAGTTAACTGAGTTACGACCGATAGCCACGACCAGCATCTTCGATTCTACACACACACGCGCAGTATCTTATGTTGTATCAACCACGTTATCCTTCTTGTCCCGCGGCAACATGTATTTATAGAGCCTAAAACGAAACCTCTACTGCATCGTCACAATCGACTGAAACGCCATTTAGGCCACGTACGTGTGTTAGTTCGCCAAAGCTTTGGATAAATAGGCTCCGCGTTTTAATCCTGGCTAAACAAATGATATAAATGAGTACTTTACAACTTTAATTTAACTTAGTCTATATAGCAAGATGGCTGTTCTAGATTAGCCTACAATCTTGATAAGCGATACGAAACATTTTTAAATATGACAGAAATGAGCAGATGTGTTATCTTCGTTCTGGGACAACGGGATCTGGGATAGGAAGTAGGAAGTGTCTGCTATGACGTCACAGGCGCGGCCGGCGGTCTCAGTGTTACCAACCGTAGCATGATTATGCTACATGTAGCACATTTTTGGGTTGCTGTGGCATGTAGTATACAAACGCAGCAATGCTACGCCAAAGTAGCATAATTTCTGTATGTACTGCAACCACATTAACACTTCCACAATTAATAACGGCACAATTGTACCAAGGCTTGCAAGAAGTCTTACAGGCTTCATTCCAAGCAAAACTATGATATACAACGTGATAAAGGTATCATTGTATCCCAGTATCGGCCCCTTACTTTTAAATCTGGGCCTATTTCTCTTGACATGAGTGATACAGAGGCTGAAGCACTTCCTTAGTAATAAATCATTATTTAAAAATATTATTGTTTATATGGGTGTATTTATACAAATCATGAAAGAAACGTAAATGAAAACATAATTATAATTAAAAATAATATAATTTCGGTGCCATACTTAACCTAGGTTATTTATTTTAAAACATGTATTTTAATTGTTCTTATTATTGTATCATAAACGCAAAATATTTTACCTTAACATGCATAATTTTACGTAATTTCCTTATATGTAGCATAGTTTTCTTCCAAAGTAGCATAATATTTACAGAGTGGTAGCAGAATTATTTACAGTGCGGTTGGCAACACTCTCGTTCATCTCCTGCCTCGCCCGTACCACCCAACGGTCCGCAGTTATAGCGGCCAGTAACCCTAGAAATTATTTTAATAAAAAAATTTATAAAAATTATTTTAGTAAAATTTCTAAATAAAAAACGAATTTAATAAACATTGCTTAAGAACATCGATTTCTGATAAGTATGTGGATTACCTAGGAGGAAAAAACTCTGTTTCCATAGAAATCCTTCTCGCGCGACTCTTGTTAGAGTGCGTGAATCGCCAGTGTGTATATTTATTTACGAATTTAAAGATGTAATTTTCAATATACGAGAAAGTATATAAAAACTTTTAATTATTTCCACCTAATTCATTTCTCACGAAATCAAACGTATGGTAGGCCAGACCCCTATCAGACTTTCAAGTTATAAAATCGATTTTTTATTTAAAATTAGTTGAGTGTAAATTTCAGCTAAAACCCTGTAAAAATATTCGAATTTTAATACTTTGTTAAAAATCACTTAAATAGATTTTTTTTAATACTAACTTCATTCAATTTGATTTTACTCTTTAACGGTAAAAAAAAAAATTAAAAAATTAATAATGCTGTCTAGCCTTGTAACCACGCACACACCGACATGCGCGCGATACATAATCAAACGTCAGAACAGGCGCGTGCGGCAGGCGACGTCCTTAAGACACCCCGGGGGAAGGGGGAAGGGGTTGTTGACCTCCGAGATAAGTGCACATGAACTGGCCTTTGATCTCGGCGTCACTATGCGAAAATAAGTGGATAAGACCGGTTATAACCGACCGTATCAAGGTAAGGGCCGCGGGTGTTCGCTGCAGATTTCTTGGTGGAGGGGAAGCAGGGAGTGCAATGTTAGCATTTTCACAGGTCTGCACCTGCACGGCACCAGTTGACTGCACACGTGCAAGCGTGTGTGCTTTCAAGTCGTTTTGCACCTTCAGTGTCGGATGATAACGCGGTCTGCACCTGCAAGGAGTCAGGTAACTGCACACGTGCTTCCTAGTCGTTTCTAAGCCTGCTCGGTGTCAGATAAACCAAGTCAGCTTCCATGGGAACAGGAGTGTTGAGATTTATTTTTCACAGAGTTGACTATATCAAATCCTGTACGATTTGCATTTAAAGACAGGCAAGAATGAAATGAATGTTAATTAGTTCCCATCCATCTCTACTGGCTCTTTCATCTCTACTAACACGAGCATGTTACACGCGCTCTGTCTCCCGAAGCATTTCTGATTAATGCATTAATATTTCTAATTATATCCTGTCGACTGGGTTTTTATGGTGCCTAAGCCGGTTTTTCCCAGTCTCTTTTAGTATTAGCTTAGCTATTCGTATTAGCTTAGCTATAAGTAAGTCATGGTCCCAATCGCAGGCCATGGCTGCCCAATCCCTCTCTGCTGTGATGCATGCCTCCTTGCATGATTTCCTATCCTTGTAGGCGTAAGGGGTCTAGCCCTGAGATGCAATAAAATCTTGCCCTACCCACCGGGCTTTCACTTAACACTTACTTATAGGGTAGTTAAAATTGAATATTAACTACGGCAAAACATGTTTTTATTAAAAAAATTGCATGTACCTAACATTACTTTAAATTACTCATAGTTCCTATCTCAGAATATCTTTCTCGTCGACCCACGAATAGTCACGCTTCGAGTCTCTGAGCCACCTCACTTACACACGACCGTTATGCCGTTTCCGCACCTTTTACACCAAATAAACATCGGGAAACTTCGTAGGCTGGATCTACTCTACGTAAAAGCCTCCGACGATGTGTTCCCTACGTAGGTCCTCGAGATAATGCAAGCATTGATAGCAATGTTGTAGGCGAACCACCTTGTACAACCCCGCATACCAGTTGTGACGATAGGCCTTGTCGAAAACGCCACGTTGTTTGGAGATCCGCACCAGGTCATCGAGCTTGCCTTTAGGGATTCGCGGGTCCTCCTCGTCGAAATAGCATACACGGTCCAAAGCAGCGAGTAGTCCTTGACATCTTCAGCTTTCATGCGAGTGGTAGAATGAACGGTAGAAATATGCTCGCGGACGAGTTTCGGCAGTAGCTAAAGAGACTTGTAGTTTCCATTCGCCATGAAATGTCTCCACAATTTGGCTTTCAGAGTGCAGTGAAAACGCTCGAGGATGCTAGCCTTTGGTCCAGAGTACGCGGAATAGTGATTTATGCCGTACATTTTCATCAGTGCACGGAAATTAGCATTAAAATATTCTTTACCATGGTCAGTGTGGAGATTTTTTGTAGTGTGTCCTCTCAACACATCCGCAATGGCCTCGGTGACGTCACGTGCATTCTTAGACTTGAGCGATCTGGCCCAGGCATACTTGTAAAACGTGTCTATTATGGTCAAAATGTAGCGGTGGCCTTTATTCACTCAAGCAAGGTCTTGCATTTCGATCAGGTCGGATTGGAAAGTATCGGCCAGTCATTTCATAACGTACTATCTCCGAGGATAACTCCTTCCAGCCGAGATGTGCAATTCCCCGGAAACGACATATTCTGTCTTCGCATGGCGTAGCCAGCTTCGACGAGTTCTTCGATGATGGATATAATCTCTTTGGTGTGCGGCCGGTTACCCGCAGACTGCGAAAAGACCAGTAGCCATAGTCTATCAACGAGTTCGTTTGGACCGTCCCAAAACACGTAGTCTATCTTGCGTTTGGCGTCAATCTTCTGCAATAGCAGACCGGATCCAATAGCATCGACCAATTGTGGAAACAGTCCCGCGATAATGCCGAATTTCGCATGGGATGTGTCCTTAAATCACTGTGTTGAGGGTTTATCGTTCGCGTGATGAGCACGACTGGACTGCAGCAGGAGTCGGTACTTGCTCAAATTCGATTGGGTGTAGTGTTCGGGATGCCTGCGAAACGAAAGTTCTCACAGGCCTTGCACCTGCCGATCTGCATCACATCTCCTGGGGGGGGGGGGGGGGAAACATCACTTCCTTGTTTCTGAGAAACCATTTTACGTCGTGGTGTCGCAAGCCGAACGTCTTGTCGCAGTTCCGATCGGAGTAGGAAGCGATGTAGTGTCCGACCAGGTGCCCACCTCTGGACCACGATCTCATGTTCGTTTCCGCACTCACGCGCGCAGCAAATCGATCAGAGGCAAATAGTCTTCGCGTCGCCAGTGATGCCCCTTACGACTCGGGCAGTTCCGGACTTCTTTTACGTTTACGCGTCGCAGTCAGTCCTTCCACACCTTGATTTCGTGTTTGATATGCGGCCGAGGCAAAGCATCCTCCTGACATTATCGACCAAGTTCGTCCAGACGGCTGGTTAACGGTTTGTAAACCTCTTCCCTTCGATTATCGAGAGCCAATCTATAACTTTTCGCGAGTAGATATTTCGCGCGAACAGCTTCGATGGCCCGCCTGCAGCACAGCCGTCAGTTCTGTACGGTCCGCCGTCATTCATGGAATGGAATAAACACACGACCACACATACTCACTCTCAAGTTGAGGAAAGTAAGTATTCGATCCTTTGCAGCCGGTCGATGCACCTATCCAACACCTTCTTTCTATGCCTTGCAACACGTATATGCTTACTGCAACTTAACGCCAGCAGCTCAATGATCATACAGGCTGTTCACGGTAAAGTGAGCACTTTTGAGGCCCTAGTTACGTTGTCCTTTCAACCATTTTTTTTATCCTTTAGCCACCTTTGTAAATGAACATTTCCATGTAAGCAATAAACACAGTGCATACATTACACTGCACTCGGAGGTTAAAGTCAGAAGTTCTAATAAAATATATTGATTGACTATTATTTAAAATGAGAGGGCTTTCACTTTACTGTGAATAGCCTATAAAACTTTTTCTTCTCTTCAATAAAGCTAACAGGTGTTTCAAGTTCCAAGAGCGAATTTTTAGTGCTGCGTAGAAAATTAGTTTTTTGTCCATTGGAAACCTTTTATCTTCAGGTTGCCAGGGGGTACTAGAAAAAAAAAAAGCATTTAGTCCGTACAAATTGTGCAGCGAACCTCGAACAAAGGTCAATTTTTTTTTTGTAAAGAAGTCGATGTATTTGTGTCGTGACGAGAGTAATTTCTCTGCGCGCACGTGCTGCAGCTAACAGCAGGTGGCTTACACTCATTTTCCAGCGGCTTTGACAAATTCTGGGCATTTTTCTCGTCGCCCCACTTCACTTATTCTGGCGCATAAAAGTGGAAGGTCAATACATGGAGCCCCGCTGTTTCATGCTCGGTGATCGTAAATCTTGCCAAAGTCTACTTTAAATATCAGTCGTTGGATATTAATGCCCTTTGCGCATGTCCATTGCGAGTGCTACAACCACTATGGTTCAGAAATAAAAAAATTGGTTTGGTAGGCCTATTTGGTATCCATAATAATGAAGATGTATCGTGAAAAAAACCTGTGCACTGCACTTAGCATCTTGCGTGACACATACATTTTAAACTGGACGACCTGAAGTGATTAATATTTAACGAGTGCTAAAAACAGCTTTATTAAACAAGAAATATTAGAGTACAACAAATATTGTTTCAAGGATTTATATTTGCTTCATTGGTTACATACAGACGTTCGGTAAATAGTGGAAGGTTATATTCTTGGGAAATGTTCTGGGTGTAATAAGTTTATCATAGTTTCCTATAGGATGGGAAATTGCATACAAAGGGTATTTGAAGATGTACACCACAGAAAGCAGAAATCTCTGCTAGTAGCGTAAGTACTTCATGCGTGACGTCACTCGTTCTCTAAAATAATCCCTAACCTCATTAACATCTCATTTCAATAACGTCAAGCATCAAGCTCAAAATATAGATTAATTAGTGGCGATACACAAAAGAAAGTAACAATACGCCCGAGGCATTCCGGTACTGCTTCAATGACACCTCATTTCACCCACATCGGCTCTCAAGACCTCGTTGTTAAAGATCCACCGAAATCTCTCAATTCAACTATCAACTCCAGGTGCTGGGCCGGTATGATGGTGCATATTGCAGGACTCGGTCAGGTGTGCGTCAGGGTGACGCCAGACATTGATGCTACCTGCGTAGTCCTGCAAACAGAAGCGGGCTTCGTCAGAGCAGCCCATGGCATGCCATGCGTCCCTTGAGCCCCGACGTTCCACGCCCCATTGCAGTCGCAAGCGCCTGTGGCGAACAGTCCATGGAAGACACAGTAACGGGCGCCTGGACAAAGATACCCTGATGCTGCAGACCGCGACGAACCGTGTGGGCGATCACAGGTTGAATTGCGACATGCCTGAACTCCTGTGCGAGTGTGTCTACTGTGGCTGTACAGTCCACAATCGCCGTGAGTGCGGTCACAGGTGGAAGTACCACATGCCTGAACTCCTGTGCGAGGGTGTCTGTTGTAGCTGTACAGTCTGCAGTCGTCGTGCGGGGGGGGGGGTCACAGGTGGAAGTGCCACATGCCTGAACTCCTGTGCGAGTGTGTCTACTGTGGCTGTACAGTCCCACAATCGCCGTGAGTGCGGTCACAGGTGGAAGTGCTACATGCCCTGAACTCCTGTGCGAGTGTGTCTACTGTGGCTGTACAGTCCACAATCGCCGTGAGTGCGGTCACAGGTGGAAGTACCACGTGCCTGAACTCCTGTGCGAGGGTGTCTAGTGTAGCTGTACAGTCAGCATCGTCGTGCGGGGGGGGGGGGGTCACAGGTGGAAGTGCCACATGCCTGAACTCCTGTGCGAGTGTGTCTACTGTGGCTGTACAGTCCACAATCGCCGTGAGTGCGGTCACAGGTGGAAGTGCTACATGCCTGAACTCCTGTGCGAGTGTGTCTACTGTGGCTGTACAGTCCACAATCGCCGTGAGTGCGGTCACAGGTGGAAGTACCACGTGCCTGAACTCCTGTGCGAGGGTGTCTGTTGTAGCTGTACAGTCTGCAATCGTCGTGCGGGGGGTCACAGGTGGAAGTGCCACATGCCTGAACTCCTGTGCGAGTGTGTCTACTGTGGCTGTACAGTCCACAATCGCCGTGAGTGCGGTCACAGGTGGAAGTACCCCATGCCTGAACTCCTGTGCGAGGGTGTCTGTTGTAGCTGTACAGTCTGCAGTCGTCGTGCGGGGGGTGGGGGGGGGGGTCGCAGGTGGAAGTGCCACATGCCTGAACTCCTGTGCGAGTGTGTCTGTTGTAGCTGTACAGTCTGCAGTCGTCGTGCGGGGGGGGGGGGGGGGGTCGCAGGTGGAAGTACCACATGCCTGAACTCCTGTGCGAGTGTGTCTGTTGTAGCTGTACAGTCTGCAGTCGTCGTGCGGGGGGTCACAGGTGGAAGTGCCACATGCCTGAACTCCTGTGCGAGGGTGTCTGTAGTGGCTGTACAGTCCGCAATCGTCGTGCGCACCAGATGTCTGTTCTCGAGCTCGCTCGTTGGTGCGACGGGGCTGTTGACTTCCGGCGTGTCGCTCAGCCCGTCCCTCCTCGACCCACAGATCCTGTGTGTTTCTCTGTATAGGCTGTTAACGGTAAAGTGAGCACTTTTTAAGGCCCTTCTAAATTTTTCCTTTCATCTTATTTCGATCTTCCTGGTTCTTTTTAATATAAACATTGCTTTGTGACGAATAAACACAGTGTATACATTTCACCACCCTCAATATTTAATGCTTGATGCTGCATTAAGATATATTTATTAGTGTTTAAATCCTGTTGGGAGGGCCTTAAAAGGTGCTCACTGTACAGTGAACAGCTTATAGTTGCATTTATTTCAATGCGAAGAACCGATTTCGAGATACGATAATCCACGATCCCGATAGGTCGCGATTCTCCCTCGGTTAGACGTGGAAACTGTTTCTAAAGTCCGTGTCATTCTGTCAAATTTTGCCCTTCAACTAAATTTGACAGTAAAATTTGAATGTCAAATACAGCCATCGAATTTTTATTTCCAACAAATTTTATCAAATAATCTTGAATGTGTTTGAAAATGTCTCACTTTGCCAAAATTTTTTATTGGCAGAACCTAATTTGAAATATTATTTTTAAAAAATATTTCCATTGTGAGATATTGCTTTCTTTTTCCATGAGGTCGATTACAGGAAGAAATGTTAGTAATATTGTAATTTATTTTAATTTCTTTACTAAATTAGAATTTTATTTATAAGATATGCTCTCTGGACAATGAAATTTAATACCTCTGAGATCGTGCAATATTCGCTTAGAATAGCATTCATGCCCAGACAGATTCTACATAAATTAATTATCTTCATAACTTACTTCCTTTCCAGCATTTCTTCGTTATTTTAAGTTTCTTGACGTCCGTTTTTGTCGTGCATGGTTCCGATTGGCTGAGACCACAAATATTGAAATAAATTTCACAACCGGTTCAATATTCAAATGTTTGATAGAAGTTGAAGCCATCTAACTTTTTTCAGACAAGTATGGTGACGTCATAACTGAACAACTTCATTCGACCAAACTTATTGGAAGAAGTTCGAGGGCAAAATTTGAAATTGTGACAGGGGCATAATGGTTGCCGTGGTGTTGGGAGCGGCATACTTAGTCTATGAAGGCGAACGGATGGTGGGGGGGGGGGGGTGGAATTACACGAGATCTCGGCGGATTCCCGACCTCCATTTATACACCTCTTATCAGTGTCGCAATTGGTGCACACGCTTCGCCACTCTGCTGAACAACTCCCCCAAGGCGGAGTCCTTCAGATGCGTCCTTCTCGGTGTTGCAGTTTTAACGGCCATCAGTGTAATTCCATCACCGCAACGGGCGGCAAAGGCGCAAGCCGAAACTTAGACCTGGGTGGAGAAATTTTCCTATAAGAGCGGCGATGTTCCACCTCGCGCCCTTTGAAGTCTGCGAAGCCCTCGGTTGTTACGTGACAGTTCCCGACGGAAGCCGACATTTCTCATTTCATATGCCTGCGCTACCATGTTCCCGCGGGTCGTTTGATAAAAGGGGGCAGTGGGAGGACAGAAACATCTTGGCTGGGGAGATAATCCTTCTCGCCTTTTAAAGCCCCCTACTAATCCCTGATGCATAGAACCCTCTGAAGTGGGGGGAGATGTAAGGGCATGAATTCTTCATGTTGCCGCCAGCTGCGAATGGAGAGGAGGGGAAACGGCCGGCGATAAATGCTGCCCTCTGCATTTTGTGTTTTTGCTTGTTTTTTTTTTTTTTTTCACTTTTTTCCGGTTACGGATTATCGCAAAGGTCTCCACTGCTGTGGATGCTTTCCACCGCTGTCGACTGCGGCCACGTGGATCTGCGCCAGTGCCATATACTAGCATTCACTCCTACTTTATTCGCGGAATATACTAACCCCCGTGGAGTTAGTCTTCTGCGATTGGCTTACCTTTATTACTATTATTTGTTTTCATTTATACTCAAAGTTTTCGGCATATGGCTGATTTACAACTATTTGTGTCAATTAAAAATAAAGAAAACACACAAAGATACATTACAAACATTGTTTTCAAATAAAGACTTAATTGCTGATACAATTTAAGATTGCCTAAACTTAGCTACAAACGGTTACAATTTCATACAATGAATAAAATTTAAAGAACTAATTTAAGAATTTTAATGTTATTAGAATACTTATTTGGAGAACATTAAATACTAGGAATAGTTTATGGAATATGTAGTTATAGGTCGTTTAACTGAATTTGCATCGTCATCAGACAGCATTTATGTTTTTTGAAGGTGACATCGTTACGGCTCTAACCGAACTCACGGAAAATTAGTTCTACTGTAATGTAGAAATTATATCAATTCTTATAATTGTAAAGACCCTACCATTTAACGCAATACTTCAGTGCCCAACAATTTTAGATTAGTTTCTTGGATATCATTGGCCCTCCATTCATCCGTTACGTCCTGCATGTTCCCGAACCAAAAGTGTACACGTATCACTCGAGTGGCTTAAATATGTGCAGCCGAGTAGATCAGGGCAATGAAGCATGTCGCGAAAATCTTTTGCGTCATTGTAGTCTGTAGCAATTATATATATATATATATATATATATATATATATATATATATGTGTGTGTGTGTGTGTGTGTGTAACCGAATGGTGAAAGACTAACTTTCTTGCAGCCTGTAATGATGGCGTGGTCAGGCCTTGATTCGACGGCCTGTCTGAACGCGCCATTTCACATAGAAGTGTAACCAGGCTAGTGAGCAGCAAATTCTGGGGGCGCCCATGCAAGTCGGTTGAAACAGCAAGAATCCCCTCCGCTGAACTTATAACTAGGGTACTATTGTTCATAGTACAGATAAAATATAGCCCAAAATAACACATTAAACCGGATATTATTTCTTCATGATGTTGGCTGAGCAATATAGACCAAGGAACTTTTAAGAAGAGTTGCGTGCCGACGGCCATAACCCAACTACTCCTCTTTAACATCTGGCGTTAGTGTTAAGGCCAGCGGCGTCCGTAAGGGTTAATTTTGTGTGAAGAGGGGGGAGGGGGCGAAACGGCGTGATGGCCTCCCCCGAGAATCCGAATTTTCGGATATAATCCATTCACGTTTACTTCACACTTTTCTGAAGCCCTGCTAAATTTCTACTTCCAGGGCATTCCTCCGCCGCCCGCAAACTAAGCTTAACTAAGCCTGGAAAATCACATCACACGACAACACACCGAATTCGCTTGCACTCGGTTGTGATAATATATTGCACGGTAACTATTTATTACTAAGCGCTATTAACACACATGATTTCTCACTGTTTTTAATTAATTTTTGTTATAAACGAAACATTATATTACATAAATAAAATATAGTTAAAATTCAGTTTAACGAAAAATAAAATAAATGTGAACAGAGGTACAAAACGCTTGTGACAAATTACATATTTATGAAATACTTAAACATGTCACACACGGGGTAATTTTCCAAACGTTTGATTTAAAAGAGTGAAGGAACCGTGAAGAGCCTGTAGTTATTAGAGAATGATGTTGGTGGATTGGAAAATAACATCCGTGCCACGCTGCTCTTATAAGGGGGAAATATGTAAAGCTGGAGTTCTATTCTTATAATTTAAATGTTTTGTCAAACATAAATAAAATTTTAAATTCTGTCGAATGAATTTATAAACTTATTTGCACATTTTGGCTCAAAGATATGTTACTGTCAGAAGAAAATATATGATTTTGTCATGAAATAAGTTTAATTACTGCAAAATTTAACCTTGAATTTCAAAACTGTCCTGGGATAGAAACGACCAGATCCCCCAATTTGTAGGTAGAAAATAGGAAATTTTATTTTTATAAAAATATTTCCCCCCCCCCCCCCCTTCTCCTTCCCAGATGAATCGCTTAATTTTCGATAACCCCTTCCAAAACATGGGCATGTATATGCCACTGGATTCAGTATTATTAAGTTGGGTTACCATAATATAAGTCGTACTCTCGCCCGCATAAGGAAATAATACTGGCGGTAACAGCAAATTACATTTTTAACACATGTCCTTCATCAATGTGTTTAGGTTTATTTCTGTTTCCGTACGTCAGTATCCCAGGTGTTGGCGTGATATTATTTCCGTAACGTACAAGTGTTGTTCGCATGTTTCTTACGTTCCAGCCTGCGACTGGACAAGCAAGGAACTGATCGATTGCCTTGTTTCCGCGCTGAAGAACGGAGAAACAGGGCGACCTGATGTTTCTCCTGCCATCGCTTCTATGTGCCTAACGACGCCGCTGTGCGGGTTGCTTGCTGATGTAATTTAGGCGTTTTTTTATTCGTCGCTAAGTGGTCGTTCTCGATTATTTCTAAGTGATTCAGCTGTTCCATAAGCCATAGCGGCACTTCATTGTGATCCGCGCTGGATGATGAAATGTGATGCCATTGTATGTAGAGTATTCTCGAGGCTCCCCGACAGGGCCGCGTGACGATAGACGCGGGGAAGGAGCGATGACGAGTATTCGGGCGGGTGTGCGAGCTACCGTAGGGAAGTTTCCCGCCCCTTTCAATGTCCCGCCCCTTCTCTACTAGTAATTCTCTACCCACTAATAAAGACCATGGTTCCTAAAGGCTGTCCACAGTTAAATGAGCACTTTTGAGGCCCTAGTTACTTTTTTCATTTCAGCTAATCTTTATCCTTTAACGGGCCTGCCTACCAATCCGTCAGCCGCGAACTTCTAATGGGGAATCAATGTTAAACGAAATTTCTTCTCATTGCGTCAATTTTAACGATAACTATTTCAAACAAAAAACACGTTGGCGCGATTTTCTCAACGAATATTTCTACATAAAATTGTTTTTGAAAAAAAAAAAATTATCTATCTTTTCTTTTTGTTACGTGCAAATTCCAATATTTTCATTTTATAAAAAACATATTAAAGAAAAATACTGGCAAAATATTTTAAAGTAGCATTATTCCTTAAGAAATTTCACGTAGAATATTTTTTTGTGTAGAAATAGTTATCTTTAAAATTGGCGCAATGAGAAGAAATTTCGTTTAACATTGATTCTCCATTTGAAGTTCGCGGCTGACGGCTTGGTAGGCAGACCCGCTAACCACCTATTTAAATAAATATTGCCATGGAAGTAATAAACACAGTGCGTATATTCCACCGTGCTCGAAAGTTCACGTGTAAGGCTAAAATAAAATATACTTATTGACTATTATTCCAAATGAGAGGTCTATCAAAACTGCTCACTTTGCCGTTAATAGCATATAAAGGCTGTTCACAAAAAGTGAACACTCGAAATAAACCTTAGAAAAAGTCACTGCCCCTGCCTGCATATATTATAACGGGATATCCCATTTACTGGTACTGTAAGCGTTTAGCTTATGTTAGCTTTATTTTAATCGATTTTGGGTGTTTGGCTTTATAGGAAAATATTTTTTTTGGCAAATTCTGTTTTTATTTTTTTGCATTGTCATTGCAATTAATTATCCCCTTTGTGTTCAGGTAACTCTGTTATTCAAATAATGTTTGTGTCATTAGATTTATTATTTATAATAAATGGCATTAATGCCAGAAAATAGTTAATATCTGTAAATCATCAAATTTTATATGCCACTAATTTTCGTTAACTTTTTTAACGAATATTTTCGTTTAACTAGTATTTTTGCTGTTATTTTTGTTATAGGTGGCACCACTTGTAAGTGATATCATTTAAATTATAATTGGATTCATTTTTAAGGTTATAGACGGCAGCACTTTTTGTAAAAAAAAAATTTCTGATTTACGTATGTTACTATTAATGTCAATATCTGCTGCCGTAAAATTTGCTAACTTAATTAAATCCCTGTGTTTTGAATGATTATGTTTTGAGCATATCTTTTTCTGAAAGCAAGTATAGCCATAGATATATCGATACTGCTATCGATATGTACAATATAAAGGAGTGCTGACGCGATTTTCTTTCTTCTACTTCTCGACATCTTGAAAATGTGCCCCGTTTTCTGGTGACTTCTGGTATTACCCTGTAAAATGATTTCAAATCTTCATTCCCGCCTCATTCGGTAAGTTTAAGTGTTACTTCTTTTTCCGGCGCAGTTTTGATGTAAAATTTAGGCCCGCGGAATTATTATTTTGTCCTTAAAATTATTGTTTATTGAGGTCGCTGTTTGTTGTGCCTTTCATCATGGAGCCAATGTAGTTTCAGCCATGTTCACCTTGTGAACGAGGCGATACGTCCCAGTTGTTCGTGACTGTGTAAACCACCTTCAGGAGAAAGCAAAAAAATATGGCTTGCGTCTGCGCTGCTTAAATCAGGAAAGAAAATCTTTTTTTTTTGTTAATTATTATATATATATATTAGCCACAGTGGCTTAGTGGATAGAAATATATAAAGTGGGGCCGCAGTGGCCCAGTGGATAGGGCTGTATCAAATGAAGCCTCAGGGGCAAAGAGGTTAGAGCTATTCCAAGTGGGGCCGTAGTGGCTCAGTGCATAGAGCGATTCCAAGTGGGGCCGCAGTGGCTTAGTAGATAGAATTATATCCAATGTTGAGTTAATTTCACAACATTTTTTTGTTTCAGTCTTTGTATTATAAAAACAATTTGTAACATTGTAACTATTCAAGGCACGTGACCATACTGAAAATTCGATCACGAGCTAGCCCCTAGTCTTTTATAAAGAAGTAATTAAATATATTAATGAGTCACAGAATTTGTGCACATTGTCGTTCTTTCATAGTATAATTTCCCCTCATTCAGTCATTTTTTATATAGTTTTACTGCAATTATATAAATATTAATTTACTACTTTTTTATGTACATGAATTATTGCATGGTAATGATAGATATTTTTTTAAGTGTTGGCCGAAGTCGCTTTCAACTACTTTTTACAAAATACAGGTAAGAGCAACGGATCCACCTTTTTATATTCACTTTCTGCGGTCTTGTGGGTTATGGGTTGTCGAGGTCTACTGGACCGTGAGTTGAGAATATAGGTGTCCAAGGAAGTAGTAAAGAAAAGGGGATTCTGGAATGTGTTTAAGTGACGTGCCTGTGAGTGTTGCGTTGAGGACTGTGAGTGTGAGTGGGGCCGGAAAAAGCGGTGTTGGGTGGGGAAAATATCCCCGGCTGTGTTCTGGACACGAGTGATATGAAGGAGTAGCACTGCCTGGTCCATAGTGAGTATGTCGAGCAGGACTACCCTCGGCTTCAGACAGAGATGTTTGGCGGCGGGCCGGTCGACTCCTTTACGGTCAGTGCGGCCCAAAAGCTGAGTCTCGACGTGAAGAAATCCAAGCTATGGGAATGGACCATCTCGGGTTGGGATACTAGCCCTCTGAGGTAGAGAACCCAAGATGAAAAGAAAGGAGGAGCACGGGCTGACCTCGCTTTCCCCGCACAGGTTTCCTGGGCCGGGGGAGGGGGGGGTGGCACAACCTGAAGAAAGGAGCCCCTGTGTCCTTGGACAGCCCTTAAACCTCCGGTGCCCTGAGGTCTGATTGAGGCATGGGCTCGTGGTGACAGTGGTTTAAATATTCGGTATGATGGTGGACATTTTTCCCCATTGTACTGGAGAACGGCTCGGCCAAGAGATCTGGCATGAAGGAGAATGCCCCTGAGTGGCTGAAGCTGATGTGGGGTCTCAAGGACAGGGAATCTCATAACTTGGGGGTTTGGGGGGGGGGCGACCTGTCCGAGGGGGCTTGTATCGGTGGAAGCCGCAAAAAGGGCCCAAACTACTGAACTACTGAGAACACAAGAACCCCGGAAGGGCCACTGGCTTAGAGGAGTAAGAGCCACAAGTTGTATTCTTTTTTATGTGGAGTGATTGAGTGAAGTATACATCCCATGAGCAGTACCAACACTTTCGGGTGTTTTTGCGAGGAGAGTACACTCTGATCTCTCGTGTCAGATGGTGATGGCTGTGGGTGTGAGTTGGTGTGTGTATGAGGAGGACACAAACGGTGAGTTGAGGAATATCTTGTGGCAGTTACGTCTCGTGGAGCCTCTCGTTTAGGTTTAAACTGTTTTGTGTACCACGGTTTGTGGTACTTTTTATAGAGGTCGAAGGTAAAGTTTTGTGAAACGATTGTACGAGAAACAGGACCTTTTTTTAATGGAAATAGTATTGTAATTCATTGTATAGTAGTAAATCAATTGTAAAGAATTTTGGTAGCTGTGTGTGTGTGTGTGTGTGTGTGTGTGTGTGTGTGTGTGAGAGAGAGGTGTGTGTGTGCGTTTCAAAAGGGTACAATTATATCTCAAAACTTAAATTATATTGTTTGTTTGTGCAGTAGCATATCACCCACCCTGGACACAACTGCTTATGTTGTTCGTTACTTTTGGTGAACGATTGTAATGTTAGCTTCTCATCCCTTCCTAATCCAATTGCTCTTAGGGTTGGAGAAGCGGAGGCTGAAATGGAGAATCGTGGCGGTTGTGATACGCCATTATAACGTTTCTCTTTATTCGAAACCTCGTTGAGTCTCTTGGATGTTCTTATTATCTCGCCTCTAATTAACATTAGAGAATTGTTTATTATGACAATAACATAAAATTTAAAGACTTGCCAAAATATAAAAGGAATCAAAGACATTAGGCAATGAAAAAGAATTATCATTGGCGGAGTAATATAGGGAATTAGTTTCACACATAAACCACAACCAACGCAAAATCAAAACATTCAGGCGTATTCACAGTACAATTAAACCCATCAAAGCAATCTTCTACATGATATATCATTTACCTCTAAGCATGATGTTTAAATGTGCACAGAATTCATGCATTGTATTCTACACCATATGAAAGAAAAAAAAGAGGGGGATTGTTAAAAAAAAATTTACTGTGGCTTTATGCGCAATGAATTATTATGACTTCCATTTTTACTGCGTTTATTGGACCTTTTATTTTCAGGATAGCTTGGTGATATAATATTTAAATATTGGGCAAGTTTAAAATAATATGCGGATACTATGTTACTGTAAAGTAGAGTCTGAAGGAAGTACGTTTATATATCACGATTTTGATGTTGGAGTCCTTATTTCACTATACATCTAAACTTCATACGCGTATGTTAAAAAATTATATTTATTGCTCAGCATTATATTTTGCGCTATTATTGTAATATTGCAAACTGTAATTCCTATAATAGTATTTCAGACTATAGGCCGAGACTCTACAGTGAAGAGTTATGCACCGGAGAAGTTTTATGGAGTTCGCACAAACATGTCGCTAATACTTTCCTTGTGTCTTTATGACGTGAAATGCAAGCTCTGTATTGGTGACATTTTATATATTGTCAAGCAAGCTTGGCTCTACAACTGTGCCAGATTTCAATTTAAAAACTAAAATTTCAGAGGTTATCCCCTTTATTATTTGGCATTTGCTAATTCAAGCATGCAGTCACTTCTGTAAGTTTATGATTGGAAAGCATTTGGGATCAAGTTTTGGGGTAAAATATACCGCTAAAAAACTATGAATGAGTAACCATAAACACTAAGTCGAATATCTGCGACAAATATTACAAAACAATATTGAATGTAGTCTTGTATCTTACTATCTACCTGAAAGTGTAATTTTTCAAATAGTGGCCAAATAAATTTATTTATCTTGGTCCCTTTTTCGTTTTATGCTCATCAGAGCAAGTAAAGTCGATAAAAATAAAAGATAAATCGTTACTTGAATGTCACAAAGTAAAGGAGATTCACGAAGCGGGATGGGGAAAAAAAGTACCTGAATTTGGTAACATGGGAGTTGGAATAGTGATGAACTGTGGGAATTTAAATTCGAGAAGAGAAGTCTAGGAGGTTTCGGCCATAA
Organism: Dryococelus australis; assembly: GCA_029891345.1. Lineage (NCBI taxonomy): Eukaryota > Metazoa > Arthropoda > Insecta > Phasmatodea > Phasmatidae > Dryococelus > Dryococelus australis. The sequence continues at coordinate 32,158,614 of CM056995.1, read as the reverse complement.
AGCCGAACTCTTTGAGTTCTATCCCTGGCCGAGCACGATCATTGACCTGAATGAACTCGACGAGACACTCTTCAGCATGTGAATGGCAGAAACACCCGAGCACACCAGAATGTTTACGAACAGCCATTTGCAGAAACACCCGATTACTGCTGAGTAAATCAAAAGCATTCGACACTCCTATTACCATTACAACAAACATTGTCACCAGACTCTCTGAGTATAGCTGTCAAGTAGCCTACCAGTTGGTTGAGTGGTAGCTTTAATAAGAGTGATGAATTTATATATTTTGTAACATTTTGCAGAACTAGAGTTAGAGACCTCTAGGTTTAGTAAACGGAACTCTTTGTACACTGTACTACAAAGTTTGACGCCGAGGGAATTGAATATTGTAAGATATGATATACAATAATAATATACAGTGTCTAAATAATTATTTAAAACTTACTAAAATACATAGAATATTGATGTTTGATCAGTATGATCAAACATCAATATTTGAACAGATTTGAATACAGAGATGAGAACTAGTGCTAAAAATGACTTTGAAAATGATTTTTATAAACTTATTAACAATTCTGTGTTTGGTAAAAGAATCGAAACATAAGAAACATAGTAGATATAAAACTAGTATTAGATGCAGGAAAATGTGAAAAATTATTAGCAAAACCAAATTTCAAAAGAAAAAATATATTTAATTAGAATCTTGCGGCCCTACATATGAATTAAAAGTATGTAAAATTTAATAAACCACTTTATGTTGGTATGTCAATTTTAGACATATCGAAAGAGTTAATGTATGATTTCCATTATAATGTAATAAAACAAAAAAATGGTAATACATTGAATTATGTTATTAAGATACCAATTCGTTCATTTATAACATAATAATGAAGATATTTATGAAGATATAAAGTTCATGATAGGAAAATTTGATACAAATTATAATCCAAATGATAATATTAATAACATGCATCAAATAAATAAAAAAGGTTTAGGAAAAATGAAAGATGAATATAATGGTAATATAATGAAAGAATTTGTTGGTATACAATCAAAAGTGTATGCATCTAGAGTAGATGATAAAGAAAATAAAAAATCGAAAGGAGTAAAGAAATGTGTTGTTAACAAGCAAATAACATTTGAAGACTATAAGAGTTGTTTGTTTAAAGACAAAATAGAGTTAGAACAATAAATTTAATGAGTGAAAATCATGGAATATATACAGTAGAAGTAAATAAAATTGCATTAAGTCCTTATGATAAGAAAAGAATTATATTAGAAAATAAAATAGATGTATTACCATATGGATACCAAAATGAGTAATTATTAATGAATTTTTCTGTTATATATTTTGGAGATATTAAAGGTGTTCTAGGTGCACCTTTAAACTTATTTAGTTTCCAATAGAATATCAATATCAGCACCATCAAAATCAATAAGTTTGCCCTTTTTGTCTCTAATTTCTAGAAAAATATGGTTAAAATGATCATAATTATTCTACGAGGAATTAGAAATGCAGGCTCATAAATAATAGAATCTCTAAACCCATGCTCTGTTTTTGGTGTAAAACTAGCTGTTATATCTGTTGCTAAATAGTTTAATTGATCATATTTGATGAACAATCGATATCCCAAATTACAGTGAACATTTATTGTTTTAAATGGGTCAAAATTAGGTAATTTAGTTCTTATAGCAATTTTGTCTTTTTCAATAAGCATATTTCTTTCAAAACCAAGAATATCATATAATCGATCATAAAATTTAATATTACTTAGATGCGACAGATACTCTATTTTTACATTATCTGCTGTTAATTCAATGTTCTTTGTTGAAAATGGATCTATTGAATTTATGGTTTCTTTTAAGGATTCGATATTGTATTAACCTCTAGGAATAGTTATAACTTCATTTTTAACAATATGACTCATGTGTTCAATTGTCATTATAGTATTGTGTTTATATTTGGTGTTACAGTTTTTTTTTTTAAGCTGACTAAAAGAATTGATTTTTCATTATGGCTGCATTCATAATAAAGTTTCTTCTTAAATACAGAACTATTGTTTGTTAATTTAAATACTTTATTATTAATTTATTACTAAAGTTATCTCATTAAATGAAGAAAGTTAAATGGGGTGTCGGTGTTTTAATTCATGAAGATAATTCCGAAATTAAAAGAAAAGTAAATTATTACCTGATAATATGAGGTAAATAATTGTAGGTCCAAGCAAGTGTGAAAAAAAACTAATTTGATGATAAATTTTATTTATAGTGTAGGATGGATAAATTTTAATAAATTGTATGTTTGTTGAAAAAATTTAAATGGACCAAAATATATTTAGTTACAAAAGCATTCTACTATGCTAATCGAAAAGCTTAGAGTTAAACAAAAATAAGCACTTTTTTAAAAATAATGATGAAATGACTCCTTTAGATCAATGTGAAAATGATTCTCTAGTTAAATTTGATGATGATATTTTAGACAATCAAGATATAATTCGCTATTATTTCACTAGAGGAACACACCAAAATATAAATGTCTTTTATTTAGCCCAAACATATTCAAAATACCTAACCAGCTGGTAAGTGATAATACAAATTTTTTTGTGTATACTTAGACAAGATGATACTAATTTAGAGACCATCTATAATGATTGTAGTTAAATAAAATATATGAGACTTTTTTTTTTTAATTTTGAAGTTAACAAGCGCTTCACAGTTATTCAAAACTGATCAATTTAAATTTTTGTAATTTAACATCTAATTTTTATCAGAAACTTCTTTGCTTTTTTCAACTTTCGATTTAACAATTGCATCACAACAATTAAAAACTGATTTGTTAAAATTTTGACATTTATCAGCTATTTTTTTATTGAAATATCTTTTATTGGCCTCATCTTTCCCATCTATAGGATAATTCATATTAACAACTCTACGACCAAAAAAAGAAACATAAGATTTTATAAATTGAAAGAAATTGGTTAGCTTACTTTGTAAAGTTGAAACACCGGAATTACATTGTGAATCTACATATGTTTTGAAATCAGAAACAATGGAACTGTTTTTTTTTTTCGTCTACGCCTGTTTTTAATGCATATACAGTTTTTTTTTTCCTAAAAAATTTATATTGGTCACATCTTTTCTATCAATAAGATCTGCCATATTATTAATTCTACGCTTATGAAGAGAAACAAAATCTTTTGTAAAAACAAAAACTTTACTAAGTTGATCTTGTAAAGCGGTAACAACGATATCGAATTTTGAATCTACTTAAGTTTTGTAATAAACATAGCTATTTTTGAAATAATTAATTAAGTTACTAGGAATATTGCCTCCAAATGAATAAAAATAGTAAACATCTTTGTTATATTTAAAATAGAAAACCCAGTGAGTTGCAGGATTAGATCATATGTAAAAATTAAACACTGCACATTCATTTTTGTGCTTGCTTTTAGGTAATTCATCAATCATATAAACATTTCTGAAATATTTTATATTTTATATTTTTACATGTTTTTCAATATCGATATTAGATAGTGGGTATATATTCAAAAAATGTTGGCCTTCCTCTTTTTGCGGCTAAGACTTTTCCCGATTTATTTTCCATTGCTAAATTATGCCTATGCTGTTCCTCTAATACTTTTCAATTTTTTCTTGTTTGTTTAACAGAATTGTAAATTGCAGTAGCTCCACCAGCTAAACCACCAAGTGCACCTAAAGCAGCAAGTACGAGGGGAATAATTCCTCCATTATGTAAACCATTGCCAGATTTCCGTTTGGTCATATTTTTACTGTTGGTAGTGATAAAGTTAATTTGGAACTTATGCCTTCTTTGAATTTTTTTTTCTCGCAATTTGATCATCTGTTAAAAATTTATCTATACCTAAATCTTATTATTCCTCAAAGGGAATATCGAAAATTTAATTCCCCAACCTAATTTTCTTTTTGTAAACATAGTTGAAGCAACAGCAGCAGAAGCAATTTTTTCTCCTATTGGGGAAATTTTATCTGATATGATTTCTTTAGCTCCTTTTTGTAAAATTTAATCAGCATCATGTCTATATTCTAAATCTTTATGTTATCTGTAAGCAATATTGAGATATTTGAATGCTTCATCTAGTTTATTTATTTCTGTATCACCTCTTTATAATCATTCATTTAGTATAACAAATGGTCCACAGTAATTATAACCAGGCAAATGCATTTAGTGTAAATTTTAATTTTTTAATGCGAATTATCTAATAACTTTGCCATGATGTTCAGAATTCCAAAATTAGTGTGGAATTACGTTTAAAACTCTTATAAGATATGGAATTACTTTTGGATTATTAATACCAAAATCAGAAAACTTATATTTAACATATTCATTATACTTACTTTTTCATTGTAATAATTTATGTTCTTTTGGTAAACTATTATATTTTTATACCTTCTCCAGATTGAGGAGTTCTTGGAGAAATATTTTTTTCTGGTGTATTCATGGTCTTATGTTAAATTTCATGTTTTAAGTTTTTAATTTTTTCTTATACTTTTGTTACAAATGGGAAGTAAAAGTTGACGCTATTTTTTTTTTTTTTTTTTTTTTTTTGTATTTTTGGCTAAAATTATTGGAAAAGTCGTGCTGCTCCAGGACCCGCTTTATACATCTACTTAGAAGTGACTCGCCTATATTCACGACTGCATGAACGTAAGTTCTGTCGGTATCTGATTTCCCATTTCAGGACATCCTTTTCATTCCACGCCGCTCTCTATACTGGACAACGTTCATAACTGGCCGGCTCTCTACCAATAGAATATCGAGTTGAATTTGTTCCAATGAAATGTGCTTCCCCACGTAGAATCATATAAAATTCATCCTGTTCATTTGAGTGGTTTTCACGTTGAGTGTTTCTGACGTAGTACTATGTTGCATCGAACGTTGCTGATGGTGTGTTAGATGGAAATATGAAATGTGCTAGAAAAAAAGTTAGATTATTGGTTTACCATTAGGAAAGAGGGTACCGCGTAGCTTCTTCATGGTTGACAAGGGCGGTATCTGGCACGATTGTTGAGGTTTGGCTTGCTGACGAGACATTTAACTCCGTGCAGCCAGCTTCCGCTTGAGGACAGACTCACTTAGAGCCCTCATTTACCCTTCGCACTCATCATCAACCCTTGGGTAATTGTGCAGTGCTTTGTTCAGAAGGGACAGAGGATTGAGATGCCACCGGCTAGAGCCACCCTCCACCCCCTTTTTCCCCTCAACCATCTCAGATTTATGAGTTACGTCCGTTGCCAAAGGGCAGCAATGAAACTTCTCCCTCTCCTGCTTGACTGACGAACCTGCCCCCCAGTTTGAATCCGTGCAATGGCAGAAGTGTTTGCCTCTCTACTTGTCCGAACAAAGGGGCTCGTACAAAACATAACGTGCGCTTTAATTACCCCAGCGACAGTCAGCTCTCAAATCCTAGCTATACAGGAAAAAGAAAGTCTGCACTTGTTACACGCTATTTTTTTGGACACTAAATATTTGCCAAAAATAATCTTGTATCTCTAAAGTTGAAATGTTGTATACGTACAACACATTTTTTTTTATAAAAAAAACATAAATATTTTTTTTATGTAGCTCAGTATTTAAAATAAACTTGAACACTTGCTTCTTAAAATTCAACATTATATTTTACACATTCCACATTACACTGGGAAAATTGTTTGTTCCGGCCAACAAAATATGTGTTTCTATAGGGCCAAAGATGTATAAATTTCCCCAACAAAATATTTTTTTGAGTAAACAAAACTTGAACTGTAACGAAATTTATTTTGTTCATCCATCAAAATACTCGATTAAATTAACAAAAACTCTGTGTTGTGCCAAAAGAAGTTAGAATATCAACAAAATAATTAGTTTAAGCAACTGTATATATTTGTTTGGCCACTCATTTGATTGCCTTCGTTCGAAAATACAGCTCGAGAGTTTGTTTGCATTTTTTTGGTGACAATCAGGATAGTGAAAATGTTTGTTAGAGAATTTATTGGTGCGTAATGATGCTATAATCGTCTTAAAACTAGTTCAACCGAAAACTATAACTAAAGCTATAAAACTTAAAATAATTATTTTCACACGTTTCCCAGTACTTGAAATGCATGTATACATATTCAAATACCATCAATATTCATCCAGTAGTCACTTTAACTGGAGATTGCTATGATGCAGAGCCTGCGAACTAGATTACGCTATATTGCTTTTGAATGATAAAATAAAAAATTACTTTGGAAATAATAGATTCCTTGTGCGATTACTTTTATTTGGTATTTCTAAATATTTCTCGACAACAGCTATTCTTGTGTATGGTTTTAATGACATCTGTGTTTTCCTTGGTGTCGAATATTCTATGTTCATGTTTTATGTGTTGCATTGAACTTAAGCCAGCTGCACAAAGGTAAAGTGCAATATTGATAGTTTATGGTTGTTCAAAGAAAATTATCTGTCTTTATTAGCGATTTTTTTATTCATAAAGGTAAAGTGGTTTTGAAAAAGTATCATCTTCGGATAGTCGTCTTTCTATTCTGAATGTTGAGGGCTACATATTCTCGCTTCCTTTCCATACACTACCTCACAATAGACACGCACTCTACACACCAGATATATTTTAAATACGTATTTAAGTGTATTTCCATTTTGCATACTTCAGAAATTAAATTTTTCAAGGAAACCTTTGTCAAGTAGGGTAATCATGATATCTACTAAGGTTGTAAATAAGAATATTTTGGTACTAATTGTCTATTAACAATATTTTTTGTAATTGATTTTAAATGCGTTTGTTTCAGTTGTCAAATTGACAACTTTCGTGGCTGAAATGGATATACTTAACATCAGTTATTAAAATATATTTTTTTATCATTATCACTATACAAGAGTAATTGTTATAATAGTCTTGTTTGATGAAGAGGTTTAATATGTTTTTTTTTTTTTTTTTTTTTTTTTTTTTTCCAAAATGTGTTTTCTGCGGCATCCAGAATAAAAATACACTTAAATTTCTACTAAGCGTAAACGCTAATTTTTAATGTTTACAACATTCAAATGCGTAAATATTTATAAACATTTTCACACTGTCAGAGAATATGTGAATTTTACTTTCTCATTCAATTTAAAACTTACTTTTCTGATCATTTTGGTTGTGTATACTACGTTTTTAATAAATTCCCCGTATTGTACAATCGGATACAATACTACATTGCAAGTCACTCAACATATATCTAAGCACTGTGAAAAGTGTGATTTTTATTCTAATCTTCCAAGAATTGATTAACCCTTCATTACACGAAATTACATCTATGACGCACAGTTAGTCTAGTTTTTATTCAATACTTCTAATTGACGCAAGATGGATTTTTACATACACCAAGAATAAATGTTACCTCATCAACAGGATTAACATTGTTTAAATCATGTATAATTTTCCATGCAATTTTTTTCAGAATCTATAATTGCCAAAAATAATGCACCAGTGCGTATTACTGGACATTAGTGAATATGTTTAAAGTAATTTTCGCAAACCATATAAGCTATGAGGATTCATTCCAGTTCCTCAATTTCTTTTGTTTCTTAATAACTTTTATTGTATATGTCTGTTTAAAAAACAGAGCAAAATTCTGACTATAGAATGGGATTACGCAGAAACTACGGTTTTTGTAATTAATTTTTTCCTTAAAGTAACGGTTTTTGGCGAAGGTCTTCGGCCTTCAAAAGTGCATATTAGGCATTTGCCTAATAGATCTACTGATTAGCAGATGAGCAGAAACATCGAATATTAACAGTAATTCCTTGCCGCTATAAGAAGAAATTTAAAAAATTGTTAGTTTTTTTTTAGCAAGACTTTAAGCAGATTTTTTTTTGTTTTTTTTTTTTTTTTTTTTTTTTTTTTTTTCGATAAGCGTATTATATATACACATATCCGCGAATGGAGTAATGAAAAATCCTTTAAAATTTGCAATATATGTAGCACTCGAAAAATTATGTGAAAATAATTTAGCTTTTTTCCTTTTTAACTTATTAGAGATCCTTCGCAAAAGTAGAATTTCCAGCAGCGAGATTCACCAGCGATAAGTAGCAGCTTTTCGCGAGCATTAAAGTGTTTAAATCATTAATCAGTTCCAATGACAATATTTACTTGTGCTCACAAAATTCAGTTGCTGGTCGTATGAGTGTACAAAATTTATATGAATATACATTATATATATATATATATATATATATATATATATATTTATATCATACATACATACATACACCCCCACATTGTGGAAATGAACCGAGTCAACAAACTTCTACGGGTGATTCCTCATCGAAAAGTAGGTAGAATATATATTTACGACCTATAAATTTGTAGACCATTCCGGAGGGGTGCAATCGTCGTTTAAAGTATGTAGCAAAACTTTATTGCTAGTAACACAGCCAGGATGAGACATAACTGTCTGAATTTCTGGGTAATGTATAACTGAACGACAAATTGCAAGCCATAAAATATGAGTTGCGGATATCAACTTACTTCCATAAGAACGGATGTGCTGGAGCCCCATATGAGCATTTACAAATGTAAGTGTGGGGCATTTTTTTGTTAGTTCCCCGCGTATTAATAATCTATAGAGACGTGGAAATTTCGTGGATTCATGCGGCGACAAGCTAGACTCCACAAACCTTTGCGCATTCGTGCATCAGTTGGGAGTTCAATGGACGTTGCTCCAGTTTAACCCCAGACGTAATAGCACGGAATTTTAGTTCTCGATTCCCTTGCAGGTTCTTTATCTGTTGAAAGTAGTTCGGGGCGTGTGTAACAAACTAAGGTCCAATGGGAGCACAAACGGATATGCACAAGTGAATGCAGTTTAACTTGTCCCCTAGATGAATCCGCGGGATTTCCGGGACTCTGGTAATCTACCACACGCGTTAAAAAATTTCGCTCCCAGTTTTTACCCTACATGCAATCGTTATCGAGAAATTAATGCAGAGTGATTTGCAACTCTTGCAGTGTTCGACCACAACACATTAAATTCTCGAAGACGGAGACGTTCAGCGGAAAAAACACAGGAAGCCCACGGGGAGGAAATAAAATATATCGGACAATTACACTTTAAAATGCACAAATGTCCGTTTTTATGGAAGAGTGTTGATACCCGCATCCAATTTTTGCGCCTTCAACGTCGTCGTTAAAATAATGTATTATTCATAAACTCAGAGATATGCCTGTCTTTCTGGCTGTGTTAATGGTAATAAACCGCTGCTTTAAAACTGCACTTACAAGGATGGTTATACACTCCTGGAATAGACTTCAGCAAAAGGTCAAGCGCATGTGCTTGTATGTGTGTGTGTATATATATAAGGTGTGTATGATTTCGCAGATGTCTGCATTGGTTTAAAATAGTTTATGATGCTAGTTGCTACATCATCTTCTTTCGCCTTGGTTTAAAATCCCAGAACCACTAGGAAAACAACCATGAACTTGTTCGTGGTACCCTCAAGCCCCTGATGCCTCGGCCAATCAATAAACGGACACACAAGCAGGTTTAACGTCTTTCCTGAGACGCGCAATATTTCCCGTGCCCAGCAACTGTTCCCCTCTACGGGCTTAAGCAAAGACTCGACCCCGTGGTAAAAGGACTGAGATATGCCCAATACGCGTGGCACGTGTCCTGATAACACGCCGGCTGACCCTGGACGGCGAACTACTAGTGTAATACAGGCCATGTGCCTTCGGTGCACTCTCGCATAGTTCTGAGACCTTCAACCTCGGAGATACCCGAAGTCGGGCCGGAGTGCTAACCTCGCCCTAAAGGGGCCCTCCTGCATGCATAGGTTTTCTCCTTTTTTTTTGGGAGGAGAAGGGTAGGATATATAAGGGTTACACTGGTACTCGCTTCAACAACGCCATCGCCGCTACGTGCAGGGCTCCGAACTGGCGTGCAGTGTTCTCGTAGTGCTGCGTGTACCTATGTGACTTTCAGAGGTGAACCTATCATTTTATTGATGGTGAGTTTGTAGTAAAGTTCTATACGGGCTCCTATCGTAGTTTGACTCTTGTCATGATATTACGTTTTACGGTACGGCAGTCTGAAAAAATCCGATTTTACCTATGTTGGAGGGCTCCAAATTAATATTTATACAATCCGTGCGAAATTTGAAGTATCATTCCTTCCTCGTCTGAGGTAGGGTATATTTCCGTATATAATTATTCTGGGGGTACATTCAAAAGTTTCGACGAAACAAACACGATTTCTAACACACTGAAACGCAGATTATGTGTCACGCGGGCTGGTGGAATCCTCAATGTCTGTCGAGAATTGTGTCAGAATTGTAGGTTTGCCAGGAACTGGGGATGTTTTTTATTTATAGCGTTTGTCTCATCAATACAATTTTGGAAAGAAAATAATAAAAATCAAATATTTAGTGACTTCAACCACTTTATCGCGTCAGCAGACAAATCTTTGATATCATCAGTGGGTACAGGGTATGATAGCTGAAGGCATTCTAGGAGAAGATGACGTATGGTCTGATCCCCATGATCGCAGGGACAGGATGGATCGTCTCTGAGTCTCTATTTGTGCAACATAGAATTGCAGCGACCATTCCCAGTCCGAAGTCTATTCAAAGTACAGCGCAAATTTCCTATCAAGCATAAATTCATCTTTCCTCTTTTCACCGAACGCGAACAAGGGACTGCTTATGTTCGCTGTCCATCTTTGCTGCCACTCCAAATATGGGTAGAAAAAATTTGTGTCTAGGTCTTCAGCTAGTTTTAGTAGCGGTTTTCTCGACTTAAGCCTTGAAGTAACTTGCCTTTAAAGATCCCCATGCAGCTGGGTGCCAACAGAGTTCCTTGCTTGAATATATTCTCACAACAGTGCTTTCTGCCTCCTAATGTCAGGAGAGAGGATGTTAGATAAAGCAGGTAGCCAGATGACAGGTGTTGATCTTACTGCGCCGCAGATGGTACGCATGGCAGAATTTAGCTGGACGTCTACTTATACTACTCGGGATGAAAGATAATAACAGTCAATTTGAAAAAGATCATTATATTAAATAAAAAAAAGGACAGCGCAAATTCATTTCAATTTCGATTCGTAAAAATTGCCATCTTACAAAATTACAAATTGCGTTCATACTATCGCTCAAAATATAAACTAAAAGCAGAATACTACGAACGCATATTTTTGTTCGTTTAGTAACGTTCTAACAATATGTTGTTGTTTTTTTTTTTTAAGTTTTTTTTATAGCTTCTCCTACTATCTGCATGTTGTTACGCTAAGGGTTTGGGGTACAGAAAATACTTCCTAACAGAAGTGAGGGTTCGCTCAACAGGAATAACAAGCAACCAACTACTCGCACAAGACCTGCTCGTTTATTCGCACAATTCGTTACAGGATTCCTTTAATTACTTGGCTAATGCTTATACAAGAAAGTTGAATACCATTAAAATAGCTATCCTCACGTTGAGGCTAACCAGTCTTGGTATAGGCTATTCATGTTGAAGCGATAACTTTTTGAAGCACTCTCATTTGGAATAAAATCCAATAAATAGATCTTAACGTGGCCTTAAACGTTAACTTTGGAGTCCGGTGAAATGTATGCACTGTGTTTATTACTTGCACGGCAATTCTTATTTAAAGAAGTGATGGAAAAATATAAAAAAATACTGATAGGAAAAAGTAACTAGGGCGTCAAAGGTGCTCACTATGCCGTCAACAGCCTATATTATTGCGGCCTACGCTTTATTGAGACAGCTCCGCTTAGCGCTTATGGAGGGTGTCACACACCACTAGGTAAGTATTGTGTTGACCTCACCAAGCCTCGACATCGCGGTGACCTGGTGACCTAGAGGAGGAGGGAGGGGGGAGGCAACTCTCCCTCTCAGCGCCCTCTTATATACTCACACACCCGTTGGCCTCTGTCTTCCTGTCGACCTCTGTTTGGGAGAGGCGCTCCCAGACACGGCTCCCTGCTCCACGACTATCACTCTCAGTGCATCGACGCCACCGCTCCCTGCACCATGACTATCCCGCTCAGGGTATCGACGCCACCGCTCCCTGCACCACGACTATCCCGCTCAGGGCATCGACGCCACCGCTCCCTGCACCACGACTATCCCGCTCAGGGCATCGACGCCACCGCTCCCTGCACCACGACTATCCCGCTCAGGGCATCGACGCCACCGCTCCCTGCTCCACGACTATCCCGCTCAGGGCATCGACGCCACCGCTCCCTGCTCCACGACTATCCCGCTCAGGGCATCGACGCCACCGCTCCCTGCTCCACGACTATCCCGCTCAGGGCATCGACGCCACCGCTCCCTGCTCCACGACTATCCCGCTCAGGGCATCGACGCCACCGCTCCCTGCTCCACGACTATCCCGCTCAGGGCATCGACGCCACCGCTCCCTGCACCACGACTATCCCGCTCAGGGCATCGACGCCACCGCTCCCTGCACCACGACTATCCCGCTCAGGGCATCGACGCCACCGCTCCCTGCTCCACGACTAACCCGCTCAGGGCATCGACGCCACTGCTCCCTGCTCCACGACTATCCCGCTCAGGACATCGACGCCACCGCTCCCTGCTCCACGACTATCCCGCTCAGGGCATCGACGCCACCGCTCCCTGCTCCACGACTAACCCGCTCAGGGCATCGACGCCACCGCTCCCTGCTCCACGACTATCCCGCTCAGGACATCGACGCCACCGCTCCCTGCTCCACGACTATCCCGCTCAGGGCATCGACGCCACCGCTCCATGCTCCACGACTATCCCGCTCAGGGCATCGACGCCACCGCTCCCTGCTCCACGACTAACCCGCTCAGGGCATCGACGCCACTGCTCCCTACTCCACGACTATCCCGCTCAGGACATCGACGCCACCGCTCCCTGCTCCACGACTATCCCGCTCAGGGCATCGACGCCACATCTCCCTTCACCACGACTATCCCGCTCAGGGCATTGACGCCGCTGCCCTAGACGCCTCCGTAACAATGTGTTAAGGCTGTTCACGATAAAGTGAACACTTCAGAAATGGACCTCAGAAAAATGTCGCTGACCCTGCATTCATATATTTTAACGGGTGCACTGAGTGACACTCGTCCAGTCAAGTTGTTAACGATGGATGGGAAGCAGTTCCCACTCAGTGCGCCCGTCAAAATATAAGCAGATAGGAGCAGTAACTTTTTTCTAAAGTTGATATGAAAAGTGCTCATATTATCGTGAACGGTCTATATATAAGATTGGCCCTGAATTTGATTTTATGTTTTCCTAACAATTCGTTAAATTTAGGAAACAAGATTTGGAAGGATTTCAACCAAAAGATTTGCCTAGCTAGAAAAAGAATATTAATTTTTTTACGTATCTAATTTAAATAATTTGTGCCCGAAGATGTGTCCACGTCGCAATCCATAGTTTTATAAATGTGGGACTATTTGGTATTTTGAAACGCCTTGATGTTACCTTTCAGGTTTAACTTTGTTCACTTGCGGCAAAAAAAAAAAATACCCTAAAAAATTTCTGCTTGCAAATATCAGGTATTTTGATGGTTCAGACGTACCTGTCTCTCTGTTTACGTACTTAAAATGGTTTATAATATTGCTATGCGGCAGCAACTGACTTAATGTAAAAATAAAAACTAACACATCCTACTAGTCCATTAATAGATAGAGCAAATGTGTATTGTGGTGCTCATTGTAGTGAGTAATTGAGCGTTGACGAGCAAATCAATTCGAGTTTTCCGTTCGTTATTCTGTAATGCGGCGAAGCAAGCCTGACTTTAATTTAACCCTGTATCTAAACTATGAGTCTGTGAAGTTAAATGATTCCATTACGTTTGATAGTCACTTTTAATTAGTGCAGCGGAACATTTATGAGCAACTGATGGTGTCGGCTTCTGTTTATAAAATGAGACTTCTTTCCAAATTTTTTACATATGCATGCAAATATATATGACTATCCACGAATACATTTTGTACTATCCCAATACTTTTCAAATAGACCTTTGATCATAGTCATCATACGTACGAAATTATTGGTTATTTTTTCTAAATAAATTATACATCCCGGGCATTTTGGATTCCCGTTTACATAAGAAGACATTATTTTGGTTAAACGGTACTTTCACTTATACATAGATTATAAACAATAATATTTATTTCGAAGTTAGGCATAATAAGTATGCAAAGCGAAGAAGAAAAATGTATGGGGGTAATGGTTGGTATTACATAGTTTTTACGTAAAATGTTTCTAAGTTGAAACTTTTTTGCAGAAGTATGATTGTAATGCAAACCTTTTATACTGCCATGTCTATAAATTGAGGAATGCGATGTTGGAGCAACATTTTATTGTTATTTATAAAAAATATAAATTATTTTTGTTGTCTATTCAGCTAACAAATACGGCGAGTTTGCTTCTACTTAGCTCTTTATTCCGTAACTTTTACGTTTTTTTTTTTTTTTTTTAGATATCACGGAAACATACATAGTGAGTAACCAAAACAAAAATCTTTAGCAGAAATTCAGGAAAGTCTGATGAACCACGAATATAGTATGTGTTATAATATACTGGTGGTAACAAGCGACAACGTGTATAACAAACAAAATATGCCAGCAAGTTGGGCAAGCCACTATAATCGAATGACAACATCTGACAAATTATGACCAAATGTTGATTGCCACTCTGAAAGGGGTAATATATGAAAATAAATTGTGTGATGATGAAAAGAAAACGACAAAATAAGAATTAATTACTTTCATATAGTGGGAGTTTTTCAGCAATTCTCGGGCTTGTATGATTATATGCTTGGACAACAGAAGAACAATTTTACATAACAGCACACTTTTGCATAGTTCACGTCAAACACAGAATAAAACAGGACTCTGATTAAAATTGCAGGACACGTTAAAATAATATTCAATACATACGATTATTCCAATGGATTTTTACTAACACCTCTGTAAATTCAAACATGTCATAAACACTGCAATAATCATTTCTTTCATAAATTAATAATTAGACCATGCTAGATCATTGAACGCGACTGCTGTCAGTTATTTTTAATTATTAAAGGAATTTTAAGATTGAACCAATATAATAAAATCTAAACAAATACTGTTAATATTTAGAACGACGGTGAAGTTTGCATAAAGCTGATAGGCATGTAATTCTGTTAAGTCTCTTGTGTTTCAAAATCACTAAAATTATCCGGGTTAGCTCACAGTCCGTAGTGCAGGCAGACTCATTACACTCGTACCTCTGGGATATGCTGTTAATTAATTAGAGAAAATTATATTCTATATATGCAATTAATTAAGTCTTTTGGAAAGTTGATCAAAGTTCGTGGTATTGGTCCATGTTAATACGGAAATCTTGAAGATTATTCAGATAAATAATTTTCTAGTGTTGCATTAAATGAGCTCAATCGAATAAAATCTGTTGATAGGAAAGTCTTGACAAATAAATGATGACAGCAGGATTATCTGTCATTAAAGCAGACCTTACTTGAGAATGATCGTAATAGTGGAAATGGCAGCTGGACTACGATGACCCTGGCAGCGGCGTTTCCCAACACTGCGTGCTCCAGACGTAGGATGTAGTACAGCGCCTCTGCGACACTCGATCAGGACTCCTGCAGATCCTGGGGCAATGTTGGTTGTCCCTCACATCGGCTCTGCGTCGTGGACGTCATCTTTCTCCGGCTTCATTCGACGACTCCCCGACTCAAACGATCTATTTCCTTCATTCCGAAATATTCCTTTTTAACATGACTCTGTAATGCATTGTTTCGAAAGTTCCAAAAAAAGACAATTTTTAAGACAAACATATCTTCCTTGCATGAATGTCATAATCCGCTCTTTTTAATCCACTTCTGCACTAACTTGATTACTGTTTATGAACAACTGTTCGTTTCATTTCCCCCATAGAAATAATTTAATATAAATGTATATATCACATATGCAAATATTATTATTGAGAAATGTTAACAGCATATGCAAATTCAAAAGAAATATTTTAGTATGTAAATCAAGTAAAATAAATTTTAAATAAATGTTGGGTAACCTCTGGTAAGGCACTCCTTTACAGAAGCCCCACTCAGTTTTAGAAACAAAGTGATACTCTTGCGAGAAAACTGTTACAAATAAAGAGATGTTACACAAAACAAAACAAAACTCTGACAGCAGGCATCTTAAAGATTACAATGAATAAGATCAAATACAATAACACATTGCAGTTTAAGAAACACTGAACAAAACCATTAGT
The DNA here is from genome assembly GCA_029891345.1 of Dryococelus australis. Classification (NCBI taxonomy): domain Eukaryota; kingdom Metazoa; phylum Arthropoda; class Insecta; order Phasmatodea; family Phasmatidae; genus Dryococelus; species Dryococelus australis. The sequence goes on along the minus strand of CM056995.1, from coordinate 32,142,349 downwards.
CAATACATTATAACCCTTCAAAATGATAACACATTAACATTTCCAAAATCAAATAGAACATAAGAATAACAAGAAAATATTAGTACAATTAAACAACAATCAAGAACAAAGCATTTCGTTAAAAATTGATCAATATTAAGAAAAATCATTAACTTTTTTTTATTCAAAGAAAATGATTCCTCTTTAAATGTCCTTAAATTTCATAAAACTATGAATCCTCTGGCATTCCTCTCGTACAGCAACACAGTTCATAGGTATCTGGAACCGTTGGTGGTGGTGTTTCGCAGTGGTTATTAGTGTGGATCCAGTCTCCTCGATGAGAGTCTCTGCATCATCTCCGCACCGTTGGTGGTGGTGTTTCGCAGTGGTTATTAGTGTGGATCCAGTCTCCTCGATGAGAGTCTCTGCATCATCTCCGCACCGTTGGTGGTGGTGTTTCGCAGTGGTTATTAGTGTGGATCCAGTCTCCTCGATGAGAGTCTCTGCATCATCTCCGCACCGTTGGTGGTGGTGTTTCGCAGTGGTTATTAGTGTGGATCCAGTCTCCTCGATGAGAGTCTCTGCATCATCTCCGCACCGTTGGTGGTGGTGTTTCGCAGTGGTTATTAGTGTGGATCCAGTCTCCTCGATGAGAGTCTCTGCATCATCTCCGCACCGTTGGTGGTGGTGTTTCGCAGTGGTTATTAGTGTGGATCCAGTCTCCTCGATGAGAGTCTCTGCATCATCTTCGCACTCCTCGTCAGAACAATGTTGACGTTAACTGCTTACTAGACAACAAAATAAAATGTAATTGACTTAGGGTGTAGACTTTTCAAATAAAGTTACTCGTTGGTAGCGCTTCACACAGCATAGTTCGTTAGGCACAACACTGATCTGTCTCTTCTCCATAGATATAATTGCAATTTCTTCACTTCGCTAGCATAACTTCGGACACAGTTCACAGTTCACTTGTCTGCGAAGCACTGTTGACATGGTAATTAAAATCAACTTTATATTTCACCATCGTGTAAACATAACAGTACCTGCGAAGCGATAGTGTACATATTAATAAATTTCTAATTACGACATCTACAAAATGTAATTGTGGAAGACCCTAACGAATATTATGTGATATGCTGCTACAGGAAACATACGCGCTTCCAGACCCTAGTCAGCGAAGACATACATGAAGTGTAATCATGTTTGAAGACAAAACTATTACCTAACAAAATATGTACACTATACAAATTAACTATTCATCCTAAACTATACAAAATATGACAAACGATAAAATATACAAATATACATGATAAATAACATTGAGAAAAATGATAGGTTTCGATGTAAGTATAACTGAGGTAGTTCGCAGAAGTATGCTGAGAAGATATTAGAGTTGACATCTCGCAACTTTCCTCGCATCAGCAAGCGACTTTATGTTTCTCTATATCGTTGAATCAGAAATATAAGTAACAAATCGTAAGTAATATTCTTCCATTATTTTCTCTTGCAAGAGGTTGGTGTGCTTAAAATTAGCATAAGGCAGGACGGTCGCATGAGGTATCTTTCCTATTCTAAATAATTATTCCCGTGGGCTTCTTCGTTTGTTTGTTCACGAATAATTCTGAAGATAATTGATTGAAACTCCGCAGTGGTGTTATTAACTTTATGAGAAGACAACGTATCCAATTCACGTCTTCTATGGACCTGCATGGTATCACACAGTGTACATGACAGGTTATATAAATCGTTAACAGCAACATTCTTCATTCATGGCGACTGTAAAGTTAGGACTTCTTCATATCTGAGTAGGATCTCAGACTACAAGGCTGGCGAGTAAACGTAAGGTTGCGGTGAATATTATACCTAACAAATTAATACTAATACTAACATAACAATGAGCACTGTAGACCGTCTTCCCATTACTCAAGACTCTGCGACAAATCACTTGGTAGGGTCTACTACTAGCATAAAAATCCTATGACTTGCTTACACGCTTCTCATATGAGTCTAGCCTATGATTCATTTTCTGGGCTGTCAGTAGCTCCAATGTCCTTGTTGTCACTGATCATGATACTTGGGTTCTCCTTAGGAAATCGATACGGTCTCGAAAGTATTATGTTGTATCTACCAACTGGCTTTCCCTTTAAATCTGCTAGTTCACGACAATCATGCTGAACAAATTCCTGTGATTTTTAATGGATCTTCAAAAGTTAAGAATAACTTCTTGGTGACACCTTCCCATGAGCTGCTCGCATGATTTTTACGGCGGAATACCAAATCATTCAGATGGAACTTGTTCAACTTAATTGTCTTATAGTGCTTTTTTCCGACTCTCTGCTGCAAATAAACAATCGTTGTCTTATTAATGTAATCAATTCTTGACGCAGCACTTCTCGATCTTGCTCAGCTGTTGGTACATCGATTTTTGGTAGAGCGTCCAATTCCTTTATCAAGCTGCCCATGCATTAACTGGTAAGAACTTCTATCGGTGCATGTCCCGTAGTAATATTTACACTCCACATTCTTCGTTACTTGCCATGGTTGACGTACATTTTCTTCTAGGCTGCGGCCAAGGTGGTATCTCCTCCGTTGTCTTGCTACGACATGAAACTTCGTACTCCGTAGTTAACTTCTTTTTCCTTTCACGTTGGTTTCCTCGTGCGTTCGTCGTCCCCTTCCCTGCCGAGTGCTTCTCGTATACTCGTCGCGCGGGTTGAGAATCGTCAATGTTCGCTGCCATCCAGTAGACAGGATTTCTTCTCTGCTCACATCTACAGTGTGGTGAAACTCCGCTCACACTTTCAGTCTGATCTGAAGTTTTTGTTTCGAAACGTTCTCGTGGGATTTACGGACGTGACCTTCTTCTTCTTCTTTTCCGTGTGGAAATGGTGTGTCGGAGGTGTTTGATTCGCCCTACACATCGCCAACCATGCGTTTTTCTGAGATGTTTTCGACGCTCTTTTGTCCTTCGGTGACGAAAACTCTGCGTGTGCGTCTCTGACTTGTCCGGACGAAAAGTTTGATCCATCCAGTCGAACTCGACTACTTCCATCAACTGTACTCCTTTCTTGATGTCAAAATAATTACGTGTTCTTACACCCCCGACGCTTACTTGTACTACAGCTATAGGCTGTTCACGGTAAAACGAGCACTCTTGAAAGCCCTGCTCTAGATATACTTGTATGCACGTTGCGCATCCTTCCGCCTTATGGAAAATTAACATTGCCGCGGGCCTCAACACTTTATTCATGCGTCGGTCAGGTGAAATTGTGCAATTTTTAAAAAAGGAAATTTGATTATAATTCTGATAATTTTTACACTACGATGCGATAAAAAAAAAAGAAAATGAAATAAATAATTTCCATCCATCATTGCCAACTTTACAGGGCGTATGTCACTCAATGCGCCCATTAAAATATTATGCAGGTAGGGGCAGTGACTGTTTTCTAAGGCTGATTTCAAAAGTGCTCACTTTATCGTGAACAGCCTTTAAATTCTCTCTGGTAGAATTAGTTATCTGCGACACGTTTTCTTCCTCATTGACTTGCGATCTCGCTAAATTATTCGCAACTAAATTAATAGCAAGAGTTCGTTCGGCTTGGCTTGCTTTCTCATAGTCCCAAATCCGCTCGTGCAGATAGCTGTTCGGTTTGACTCGCTTGCATTGCAGCCACGGTTTTTGCCGGCGTAGTTGTCACATCAACACGTGTGTTCAAATCAACGATTTGATGATATACTTGCGCCGACTGTTGTTCTACATCACTCAATCCACTGTGCTATTCATCGACCCTAGCATTTATTTCTGCACCCTGAGCATCTATGTTCGCGCTTACTCAGTCTTCAAACTGGCATTTTTGCGATTTAGATTCAGCACTTTGAGCGTCGAATTCAGCACACAGTATTTTTTTAACATTTCTGCGATGCCAATTTTAGATTCCGTCGTTACATTAGGCCGGTGAACCATGTTCGAAACGTTAGCCACTACGTTCGTGTTGATTACAGATCTGACTACTTCCTTGCTATAGCTATAATGGTCTTTAGACACACTGGAAGTAGCGCTCAAAGCCAATGCTCCTTCAAAATTAAGAATCTCTGCGCCAGAACTAGACATTTCGTCTGCCCCACTATTTCTTAAACAACAAACAGAACTTCTAAAAAAAAAAATTACGGTTCTCTGGCCACACATTAGACGTGCGTGTCTGTGGTGTGCAAAACGTAATTTATTAAAAACATAGCACAATGCCAACTCCCATATGACTTTCTTTCTCCTTGCCAACACAGATGTTAGCTTAGTGTGTATAACCTCTAGGCAGACTGCGCGCACGATAATCCAAGGGTATTCATAGATGTACATATGCTCATGTAACAATACATTTATAACTATCAGAAATAAGCGTGATAAATAAAAATTTCTCTTAATTAATCAGCACGCTTACCTGGCCTTCGCGTTGCGCTCCGGATGTGATAAACTGGTGGTAACAAGCGACCACGTGTATAACAAATCAAATATGCCAGCACGTTGGGCAAGCCACTATAATCAAATGATAACATCTGACAAATTATGACCAAATGTTGATTGCCACTCTGAAAATGGGTAATATATGAAAATAAATTGTGTGATGATGAAAAGAAAACGACAAAATAAGAATTAATTACTTTCATATAGTGGACGTTTCTCAGCAATTATCGGGCTTGTATGATTATATGCTTGGACAACAGAAGAACAATTTTACATAACAGCACATTTTTGCATAGTTCACGTCAAACACAGAATAAAACAGGACTCTGATTAAAATTGCAGGACACATTAAAATAATATTCAATACATACGATTACTTCCAATGGATTTTTACTAACACCTCTGTGAATTCAAACATGTCATAAACACTGCAATAATCATTTCTTTCATAAATTAATAATTAGACCATGCTAGATCATTGAATGCGACTGCTGTCAGTTATTATTAATTATTAAAGGAATTTTAAGATTGAACCAATGTAATAAAATCTAAACAAATACTGTTAATATTTAGAACGGCGGTGAAGTTTGCATAAAGTTGATAGGCATGTAATTCTGTTAAGTCTCTTGTGTTTCAAAATCACTAAAATGCTCCGGGTTAGCTCACAGTCCGTAGTGCAGCCAAACTCATTACACTCGTACCTCTGGGATATGCTGTTAATTAATTAGAGAAAATTATCTTCTAGATACCAATTAATTATGTCTTTTGGAAAGTTGATCAATGTTCGTGGTATTGGTCCATGTTAATACGGAAATCTTGAAGATTATTCAGATGAATCATGTTCTAGTGTTGCATTAAATGAGCTCAATCGAATAAAATCTGTTGATAGAAAAGTCTTGACAAATAAATGACAGCAGGATTATCTGTCATTAAAGCAGACCTTATACTTGAGAATGATCGTAATAGTGGAGATGGTAGCTGGACCACTATGAACCTGGCAGCGGCGATATCATATTTAATTAGGATACCATTTCCCAACACTGCGTGCTCCAGACGTAGGATGTAGTACAGCGCCTCTGCGGCACTCGATCAGGCCTCCTGCAGATCCGGGGGCAATATTGGCTGTCCCTCACATCGGCTCTGCCTCGTGGGCGTCATCTTTCTCCGGATTCATTCGAACGACTCCTCGACTCGAACGATTTCGAAATATTCCTTTTCAACAGAACTCTAGAATGCACTGTTTCGAAAGTTCCAGAAAAATATAATTTCTAAGACAAACACATCTTCCTTTCATGAATGTCAGAATCCGTTTTCTTTAGTCCACTTCTGCACTGACTTGATTACTGTTTATGAAAAACTGCTCGTTTCACTTCCCATAGAAATAATTTAATATGAATTTATATATCACATGTGCAAATATTACGATTGAGGAATGTTAATAACAACAACAATATATAAATAATCAAGTAAAATAAATTCTGAATAAACTTTGGGTAACCTCTGGTAAGGCACTTCAGTTTAGTGTGTACGCATGTACGAATGATTTTGTTTCAGTTTAGTCTAATGTATAATGTCATTGTCACTCGGAACACACGACTGCTTCGCTTCAAACATATACGACTCGGAAAAAGGTTACATCGAGTCAGAAACTGTTGTAATCGCGTAACTTTTTTTTCAAAGTAACTGTATATTGTTAAGTCCATAACAATGAACTTTGCTTGTGCTTGCTCGCCGACTGGCTGCAATAAAGTAAATAAAGAGTCTTATTACGATGGCTTAGAGTCGTTGAAAAAAATTTAAAATCCACCCAAAATTGCGGTATAATTTGTACATTTGCAGTCAAATGTACAAATTATTTGTTAATATATAAAAAAAAAAAACATTTTAATAAATAATGGAAGAGGTGATAAATAATCACGGAAACGAATTTTCTAGGATGAGATTTTCCTTTTGCTTACATTCGTTCAAAGGTTGTTCCCGATAAAGTGAGCACTTTTGAAATGCCTTAGAAAAAAGTCACTGTTAATACCTGCATATATTTAAATGGGCGCACTGAGTGATATGCACCCAGTAAAGTAGGTGACCATGGTCTGACAGTAGTTCCACATCTTAACGTCGAATAAAAGTGTTAAATTGCCATTTGTGATAACTTAAATATTTCTTTCCCTCTGCGTTATTTTATTGCACAGAAGTGTGAAAATGAGCAGATTTTGAAAACATTTACTTTTGTAATCATTTTAGAGTTTCACTTGACCGACGCATCAGTAAAGTGCTAAAGCTCGTGACAATGGTGATTTTGCATAAGGCGGAAGAACACACAACGTGCTTAGATGTAGATCTTAAGCAGGGCTTTAAAAAGTTCTCATTTTAATGTGAACAGCCTATACAAAGGTATAATGTGTATATGCAAGACAGTTAAACATTTACGAGACATCAAAGATGGAGAAGAAATGAAAAGAACCGATGGCTGTAGTAGGTCACATGGCTCACCCTTACGTTGGTACATGTTATAAAGAAGAGAGAGAAGAGCAACATGCTGTTCACGGTAAATTAAGAACTTTTGATAAAAATAAATATTTAAAAAAATAAATGTACTGCCTCTTATATGCACATACGTGCAGTCTCCCAGCCAGGTTGGCAGCAGATTAAGGTACTATGATGATAGGTTTACGGCTGCGCGTCCGAGATCAAGAAGCGAGAGAGCGACGCGGGAAACGCGTAACAGGCACGCTTAGTGCATGGTCGCTCCTGCGCGCGATTGCGTGCGGTGTTTCAACCGCCGTGTTCCTGCACTGTGCAAATTACATCTGTAACAGTGGGACTTCATCGTACGCGATGAAAGACCACAGATCAACCCTTTGAGGACGTCAGAAATTTACTAGCATTGAGGACAAGTTTCGAGGAAGCTGCCTTTATTCTACGCTGCAGCAGTGACATTTTGGTTGGTCTCTGTATTTCCACACGCCACTGTCCTATTGGTCCTGGCTACACCGGACTGTACTCTGCAACGTTTATTACAGGCTGGCCGTCCATCAATTAAGTCACGCGTATAATGAGCTCCAATTGATGTATTGCTATAGAAGTAACACGTTCTACAATCCATCGCGTTCGTTTGATAATTTATTTAAAAGGACAGTTTTATTCTTACAAACTGAAATGTTGACTAGTTATCATTTTTTACTTAGATTCCGATAAAGTCAAGCGAAATAGTAAACCTATAAAAGTGCGAGCTTTGTCTTCAAGAGCGAATATATTTCCATATAAACGTAGACCCGAGTATATAGGTGCACATTCCTCAAAGAGTTAAACTACGCCCGTATCTTTATACTTTCCTCTCGCCGCTTACGAAAATAGCATAATCACGCTTTTAAAAATACGATATTTAACAACCTACACGAAATTCTTCCTCAATGAATATGCTTAATATGATAAAAGTAAAAACATTAAGGCATAGATAATCGTTTTTTATTTTTTCTGGCAAAACGTCTTATTTCAAGAACATTTATTTATCGAGATGCGCAAATACGACACAAACTCGGATTTCACAGAAAATATGTCACCGTGGACTCCTCTTAAGTCTTCATGGTGTATTCCGAGTGCAATGTTTTTAATTTACGGAAAATATTTTATTTTCCTTTTTTACTAATTAAAATAAGAATAACACATTCAGCTTTCTTAGTATTTAGTGCTTTCATTTGTTTGGTGGGTGCCCACTAAACAGAAGTTATACACGGAATATCCTAATTACATCCACAATAATTATCTTAAAATCATACAGGTCCAGAAGTGAATCTCTTCTGGATATCAAGTAGTAGATATCAGTTTGTACTATTTCCCGGATATCCATTAGATGTTACGAAACCTGCAATCGCCATTACTTTGGTAAGTGACTGGATCTAAATATGTCTATAGGAAATACAAAAAAAAATATATATATGCCCTTTTTTGGATGTTGGGCAGATATTTGGATATCTTTTGGCAGTCATTGGGGTGTATTTCTGGATGTCTCTGGATATACTGAACGTCAGAGAGTGACGTCCATTAGATATTCTTTGGACGTTTGTGTGCCATAAGGGAAGTAATTAGGACCATGGCACTGTGAATGTTACACATGATAGAAGGATACACACTGAGGTGAAAAGTAGATCTTAAGCTGTGCTTTCAAATGCGCACAGTTAAATACGAACAGCATATATCTTGCTTCAAGACAGGGAAATAGTTCCACAGGGCGAAGAAAATATCTTATGGCTTCAATAAATCGTTTTGTGTTAACGCTCTATATTCAATAGTGTGACCTAGCTAGCGTCCGCATTTTACCTGACTCGTGGTTCGAAACAGTAGTTTGGCATGGCTGTATAAAAAAATTACGCGGTCATACTTTATATCAAGTGCGTGGAGAATGCCGTGAAAATTATTTGAGAAATTACCGATATAAAAGTTTTAATTTAAATATTTAAATGGCATATCATTATGTCACAGTAAATATGTTATCAATTTGAGTATTTCATGAGCATGCGAAGAAGTCCAGATTTACTGGTTTGCATTAAGATTTATTTGATGGTTCCGTATCTGAAATATGTAACACGAATTTTAATTAGAACTTTAGTAAATAAGTAGCTTACTCATTTCAATTTACTTATGCCGTGTTGATTATCGAAATACTATTGATATTTTAATTTCCTATGATTCATTTCGGTAGTTTCTGAAATATCGTGCTAACTCATTATTACTATACAGGAGGAGTCACCAGCTCAGCGACAAACGGCGAGAGGACGTTCCTTGCAAAATTTCAGTTAGAAAATGTCTGACAATGAACGCCAGGAAACCACTCCTATGGGCAGGAAACCCTTGTGAATATGGTGTTGCAATTATGAACTTTATTTGATTACACGGAAACCATGTGATATTAAGGGATGAATTTCTGTAGGCATGGCAAACAATTCAGTCACTGTAACATGCAAGTACCCATGTTGACCTACCGCATACCCTACGTAGTAAAATGGGGGTTGCCACCCCTTAAAATAGTGAAAAAAAGTATCTTCATGCATTGTTACGTAAATTATGATCACGGCCTATGAATTATCATTGCAAGACGTAAAAAAAGTCCTCTTGTTAAGAGAACCTCTGACGAATGGCTTGCGAGAAAACAGACATCCAAGATATTAAATGCCTCATAAGCATTACGTGGTATTTAATATCTTGGAGGTATATTTTCTCGCAAACCATTCGTCGGTGGTTTTATTATCGAGATGACTTGTTTACAAGTCTTGCAATGGTAATTCACAGGCCGTGATCATAATTTACGTAACGATGCACGACGACTCTTTTTTCACTGAGGTGGCCTTTACAAATACCTACGAAATTACTTTTGAAAAAAAAAAAAAAAAAAGTACTCGTTTTGAGTAACAATTGTTTCATTTTGTGTCATGAAATTATTTAGAATTTATATCACTCAACCGTGAGTCTAAAATAAATAAAATAAAATACGCACGAACGTTTTAAGCGGCATTTCTTACGATGACAACGAATCCAGGAAACGTTTTCATAACAAGCCGCGACAGGCTGGCGGCAGGAGCAATCAAAAAGGTCTCGTACGCTCTAAGCCGAGCCATTCGGGAGCTGTTGCTAACTAAGCTTCTTACGGGCGAAATCGATACTTGCTTCGATGTGACTCCGGAGAAGATCGCTTCCTCTTTCCGGAAGTCTGGGTCCCGCGAAATGACGCATCCGGCTTATGGACCTCGTCGTGAGCAACACAGGAAACCCTAATATTCTGGCTAATAGCCACTCCACGTCTCGTGCCGGATAAATTCTGCAGATAGAAGACCCAGAGTCACTTCTTCAAATTTCTCTTTACTGCGGAAGACACAAGCTTACCACCGTAGTAGATAAATCATTCCGGAGTTTTTTTTTATATTTTGTTTGTTTTGAGTTCCCCGAACGGCGACACGACCTTGGTGGGGGAAACACTAAACATTCAAGAACGGAGACGTAATCGGCCAGATTCTGTATTGAGAAACCATTTCAGCGTTCGCCTGTAGCATTGGAAAACCGAAATGAGAATGGCCGGACCGGGTATTCAACCAAGGTCCTATAGGCTGTTCGCGGTTGAACGATCATTTATGAAATCAACCTTTGAAAAATGACACTGCCCTTACCAGAGTGTATTTCAACGAGCAAACAGACTGCCATGCGCCCAGTAAGTTTTTAACTACGAAGGGAAATTAGTTCCATAATTTAATGTTGAATTAGTAGAGTTAGGAATACGTTTGTATATGCTGAAATTATTCATTTTTCTTTCTGTTTCTTTATATATATATATATGCGTAAAAATAATAAACTTAAAAAAAATGATTTTCTAATAACTTAACAGCTTCAGTTGACAGACTCGTGAATAAAGTGATCAGGTCCATATTAATTTTGATTTTATTTGTGGCGGAAAAATACAGAACGTCAATACAAGTAGATCTTTTAAGCAGGGCTGTCAAAAATGCTCAGTTTATTGTGCACAACCTTTACCGAAGGCGAGTCCGGTATTTTACCACAGCGCCACCTCGCACAGATGAGAGTAAATGATAATCTAAGTTTCAGTGAGATGTTTGTAGTAAATTTTTACGAGGGTGTCCCCAACCACTCGAACTAACCCAGGTCGTTCACGGAGAAGACGGACGCGGGGAAAAAAAAAAGTACAAAAAAATTGCGGAAGTTTGCTGATGGAAGGAAACGATGACATTTCTCTGTTCTGTACACATGTTCCGTATTGTAGAGATCAGATTCAAGCATAATTTGTGTTTTTGGAAGCACTACATTTTTTTTTGTAGCTCAGTAAAATAACTTCCTGTTAACTACGACTCTTTAAGATTCTGTAATATTTATGACTGCCCAAATCACCGCAGCATCGTGCTCACCGAGACAAGAGACAGAATTCCTTTTCTCTCAGGAAACTCTCTATAAAAAACATGCATGTATCAATACGCGCAAAACTGATGTTTTTAAGAACAATCTGCGATGAATGAAATAAAGAATAAAATTGCATACGGCATCACGGCATCTCACTGTGATACCAGGTAGCAAATGAGCAGTTGATATGTGCTTGAGTTTACAAACGAACAAGCTGCAGGTCAACGAACTCGCGAATTTTCCCGGTTCTGCGTACAGACCCGCCTGATTTCCGCGAAAAGAGTTACAGGCAGCTAAGCTTCGATATCCTACAAGCATACCAGCAAGTTTCCATTGCATTATCGCTGTGTCACTGTAAGAAGATATCCTGTTATTTGAATGGCCAATCAGAATTATTTATCCCGATACTTGACATCATGCTACAACGCAAGTGGATGTGGGCTGCAGTGTATTCAAATTCCACTAGACTGGAACTTTCTCCGCGAAATTTGGGTGTCGCTGCTCACAATCTCCCAGATAACTGTGTAAAATCGAGAATTTCACCCAATAATGATGGACAGAATAATACACTGCTGGACATTAAAATTGCGACACCAAGAAGGAAGCACCTGGAAGACCCCACATTGGAGACGTGTATTAGTGAAGAGTAGGAAAATAATGCTATTAGTTATTTAGCCCAGGGGCATAGCATGTGTGCCATTAGACACACAGATAATTGGAGGTCGGGGAGCCGGTGAGAGGTAATTGAATTGTGTTTCACTGCCATTCGTGTGCACAGACGGAGTGAGCACGCCACATTCTAAGAGATGTCTTTCTTTGGCCGCTTGAGAACACTGGCCTATCGGTTTTGTGTTTTATCCTACCCCGAAGTTGGTTCTCGCTTTGGAAGAAATGCAACAACAGCGAATCAGGTAAGATATCAGTGGGTCTAGGGGAGACAATGCTGTGCTCCGTGCAGGAAGTAAACGGCTCCATCGCCCTGACGAGCGCGATGACAAGCATCTGGTACGCTTGGCGATTACGGGTCGTACGGCCACGTCGGACACCCTCGATCATTAGTTCAGGTATGTGGCATATCAATCTGTGTTTGCACGCAGGGTTAATCTCCGTCTGCAGAACCAGGGCGTCTCGTTCAGCGCCCGTTACTGCGGCTGCCACTGACCGCTAACTGCAGGCGCCTGGAACGTCGGGCTTGGAGGGATGAATGCCACGTCATTGTCTTCTCCGACGAATCGCGACCGTGTCTGGCGGCACCGTGGGGCACGACTGGCCGAGTCCTGCAATACGCCTCGTCAAACCGGCCCAGCACCTGAGGTTATGATATGTGGAACCATCGGATCCCAGTTCCGCTCACACGCCAAGTCCACAAAGGTTGTACGCTGACCAACAATCGTTTCCTTGTGGAGGTGTTGAAGCCTGATTTGCCCTCTATTTTCAAGGACAGCCTGAGGCTTGGCACATATTGTCCGATGGTTCCTCGATGGCCACCGAGTAGCTCTGCTTCCTTGGCCTGTGCGTTCGCCTCATATACCACCCATCGAAAACTTTTGGCCTACAGTCAGACGACAGCTGGCTGGCTACATGATACCCGTAGCCACAATAGATTAACGTAGGACACACATCGAAGCAGCATGAACCGAGATACCCCAGACGGATCCCAAATTCTGTTCGTCTCAATGCCGCGTCATATAGCAGTTGTTATAGCCACCCGTGTAGAAACTACACAGTTATGATTTCTCCACATTCTGCACGTCCCACCGAGCTGCGAAAATATTGATGACACCCGTATATGATAGGTATTACGTCCAATAAACTTTGTTGTAACAGCTCATGTCATTCTTGGTTTCGCAATTTTAATGGCCAGCAGTGTAACTATGGTAGACCGTATCGCGTGAATTACGCATAGCATTGTACCTTCCTGACTGGCACAATAAATGTGTTACGGATGAGGCCATGTGTTGTATGATGTGTATGTCAATTTGGCCCTTAGCGTTCATGGACTTCTGTGCCTCAAAAATGCAAAATGATCTTATTTGTGTGGGAGATTTAAAACTCAAAAATGAAGTTATATATATATATATATGTGTGTGTCACACAGCATCATTAACCACATACATACAAGAAAATAAATTATTCTACTTTTTCATAAACGTGTCCACAACATTTTCTTTCACGAAATATTTTGTTTCGACTGCACCTGTAGAAGAAATAAATAGCCTATCTTTTATTTTGCAACATTCCGTTAACGGCCGCTTTAAAACTGACAAATAAAAAACTTGCATACAAAAGTAAACAATAGATACTATTATACTGGGTAAGTTAGCACTCCAGACCACTGTAAAGTTTCTTACATTGCAAATGAAATTCTCTGTGAAGGAAGAACTATATGTTTTCTGGCCTTCAGAAAATCGGCGGGGTACATGTTTAAGTAAAATTAAATGCAGAAAAAGTCATTAACTTATAAATAGAAGTCTACACTGTAAACCATGCATAAAGACCAAGATAATAAATAGAAGTCTACACTGTAAACCATGCATAAAGACCAAGATAATAAATAGAAGTCTACACTGTAAACCATGCATAAAGACCAAGATAATAAATCAGCCAAATTAAAACACAAAGGTAAATAATGCCGGGCAATATATAATATTTTTTTTTTATTCTGAAATAAAAACACATGGAATATTTGCATTGTGAAAATCTGAAAAGCAAACGCTTTACGAAAAAATTGTATACCCTTCTCATGTCTGTTGATGTAAGGCCGACGCTTGTGTTATTTGATGGTGCTGTCCTAGCCTACTTTTATTGTTTTTTTTTTTTTTTACGCGTACAAGCACCATGAGTGCGGAATGATACATCCAAGTTAATGTTTACACGTGTCCACACACGCGCGAACCTACGCACAAAAAAAAAAATAGAGAATATAAAAAAGGAATTATTCGAAAGAACACGAAGTGCGTAATTTTTTTCCCCGCGTCTACTGCACATGGCCGTTACGCATGTCCGAGCGTCTGCACGAGGCTTTGGCAAGAGTTTTCAAACGCGGTTTGGGTTTTCACTTCCCTGCCGCTTGCCCCGGAAGCACAAAGCCATACCAGCGGCGCCGGGAAGTTCGTGCTGTATGAAAAGAATAGTAGCGAACTTTAATATAAATATCACAATGCGGGTGGCGCCAGGCGGCTGTCGGTCGTTGAAGGAGCAAGGGAGCAGCTATGCGTTTTGCAGTGTTTTTACCTTCTGTCTTGTACGCGTTTCATAGGCACTAGAACATGGGCTTTTTTTTTTTTTTCCAGATCTTTACGACTCGAACAAAGACTTTGCCGATAGCTAGTGGCTCCACTGGAATTCATTTACCGCTTCTCGGTACCGTACAGTAAAACAGATGTTCGACAAATGACTCAATTGCATTATACAATATAAATAAATTCGCATGGGGGCCGGACCCAGGGCGAGGCAACACCCTCCGAGTGACGGGGAAACGGGAGTACTCCGAGAAAACCCTCCGGGGATCGGACCCGGATCGCCTAGGTGGGGAGCGAGTGCGCTATCCACTGCACCAACCACTGCTCCTCTATTGCATTGTATGTGATTTGCACGTGGCACAAAGCTGACTTAATATTATTATGCAGTATATGTGTACAACAGACAAACGTGTGACCTCTTGAACTACGGACATGGGTATACGTTATAAATCGTGGACAAATTATTTTCATTTACTAAGTAAATAGAAGTGATTAATTGCAGTATTTTATAAAATAACAGAGCATTAACAATAATACACAAATAAGTTACGTCAGGAAAGCTTCAGATTACAGTACTGGCCTAAAAAAAAACTATGAACTCTGCTGTATACACAAAGATCTCTCCGACGTCATAAAATACGTATATCAGAACTTGTTCCATATTTGACTCAGAACTCTACATTCAGAAATAAAATAAATTAATCTGAATCCAAATATCGTAAACTTTATTTGTATAACCCATTTCTTGCGGAACTTGGATCGAGCCTATAGTACGAAAATTATTATAGGGTTTGAAAAGAAAAATATAGTAAATATAAAAATAACGACAAACATTTTCCAGAATTTATTGGCAAGATTAGACTTTTCGTTTACGGATGTGACATAAATCCCGTTTAAGTACAAAAAATAATTAAACACATTTTTTGTGATCTACCCTTTCTCTGAAATACAATTCCGTAAATGTACTCAATTTTCCGTTACTTTGTAGTTTATAATTATACTATTAAATTTTTGTTTATTTGAAACGTCGCTTTCAAATATTTTATAATTTATTGATTTTTCTGTAACATTTAGCGTAGGTAATTAATATTAAAAACCATAATTTTCCTGCTCAACTACGCTCCGAGTTAAATTGAATCGTATTTTGATAAAATTGTATCCAGGCTGTCCTAACAAAGTAAAATTGTATTTCACTTTCATTCGCAGCTTGTTAATTTTGAAGAGCAGCTCTCCGTTATTGGCCGTCTTTATAAATTGTGTTTTAAACTTGTATGTTCAGGTGGTTTGCGAGCCCTGCCTCTTCCAGGAACAACAGTTTCTCACTGTGATTATGCGATAAGTGGTTTATATTTCGTTGGAAAAAGTTACCGGCTAACAGAGAAGGTACTGCATTTTCTGGGATCGCGGAGGCACAGAGGTTGGAGTGGTCGCCTCCTACCAAGGAGAACCATGTTCGATTCCCCTGGTGTGGGGGGGGGAGGTATTTCCGCACTTGGGAACCGTGCCGGACGATGCCGTTGGTCAGAGGGTTTACTCGGGGATCTCCCGTTTCTTCCGCCCCTTGCATTCCGGCGATCTCCATACTCGCCTCGCTTCACCGTCGTAGGTCTTTATGATCCCGATCTGAATAGCCGGCGAACCTCTCCAATACACTACATTTTCTATTAATGAAGAATATTTCTGTGTTTCACTATTTTTCTATTCACATATAGATTTACGCTATACTTTGATGAAAAATAGTGTTAATTTATGGAAAACCAAAGATTTCCGGCAAACTGTTGGTTGAAACGGCTGCGACTTATGCCATTGTAGGATTCCAGTATATCACATTTTCAAATTTCCGACCTCATTTAGAAGCCCGCCTACGTAAGAGACTGTCTGAGTGGTGAGTAAGTTTCAAATTCGTACTGGATGCAACGAGTGGTGAACTTCATATTAGCAGAAGAGAAGTTGAAAAATGCCTTCTCGCAGGCATTTAAAAATAATGCCTTTAATTCATATGAAGTAAAATGAACCGACAAAGTAAACTCTACACTTTAATTAGTAATAAATGACAAAAAGCCATTTTTAGATAAAACATTAAAATATGTTTGAAAAAAACTGGTGAATAATAATACCAGAAGCTTTGTAGTATTAAGGAAACTTTCTTGTCTCAGTAATGACCGTAGAGTGAATTTTACGTAACTTTCGGTGGGTTCGTAGTTACTGTGGTGGAATTACAGACATTTAAGTTAAGTCGGCACTCCACTGCGTGATTAATGAAATAATCCTTGGTTGTGGAGCAGTATTTGAACCCTAGCAAAAGTTTTACTAAAATAAGACATTATTCATTCAACCAATCCTATGCATATCTTTGGCATGCTATCAAATTTATAGGTCTACGTGTAGAGAATTGTCGAACGCATATTTACAGTTTCCTTTATCGATTTGGTTCAAATTGTTGCTGATTATTGCAGGTGGTGTTAACTTTTAGCACTGAAGGTAAAGGTGAACGTGTTGCGAATCTTGGAAAGTATACGGAGAATGGCATGTTTTTACATTACCGAAGAATCCTTCGTGTAGTCTTGTGATCGTTAGTCCCGATACACGAAGCAACAGGAAAAAAAAAATTATTTTATGTTTTAAATAATTACGGAAAACAGATCCGTTCTTTGTCGCCAAGAAACACGTTTACGTACATAGACTGAACATTTCGTCAAATAAATTCTAAATTTTAGTATAGTTTGGTTTTGCTTCGCAGAAATTTTTTTTTTTAATTTGACTGTTTCGGTGATTTAATTAGCGAAATCCGTTTAAACATTCGACACTGAGCGAAATTATTTCCAGAAGGCTTCGTGCAGATGTACGAGCATGTGGAGACATGGACTCTCCATTGGCTGTTCCACTTTGTTTACTTCACGTCTCCATTTTTCTCGCCCAATCAGAACTCCCCAGCTGTACCGGAGTACGCCTGCTGTTCGTCCGTTGTTGGAAGGTATAGGAAGTATCGCGTCCACACTTAACACTAATCGTACTTGTTGCTAAAGGCTGTTCACACTAAAATGAGAATTTTTGAAAGCCTTGCTCGAGATCTACTTGTATGCACGTTGTGGATTCTTCAGCCTTATGAGAAATAAATTGTCATGGACCTCGTCACTTTATCCACGCGTCGGTCAAGTGAAACTGTGAAATTATTAGAAAACTAGGTATTTTAAAATATGTTAATTTTTACACTTTGATGCTTAAAAAAACTGAAAGCGAAAGAAATAATTTTAACACATCACAAATGTTTACCTAGCATTTTTAATTCGACGATATAATATGGAACTAATATACCTCCGTCGTGACCAACTGTACTGGGCACGAGTCACTCAGCGCGCCCGTTAAAATATGTGTGGGCAGGGGCAGTGACTTTTCCTAGAGTTGATTCCAGAAGTGCTCTCTTTACCGTGAACAGCCTATAGTGGTTTCAACCCAATTTGGCCCAAGTGTGCATAACTGAGTACATTACGCACGTGTAAGTAATTTTCGGTCTGTACTGAACACTGCGAAGCTCAATGAACAACGGCGTTATCTGTGGGTAAATGATTCGCAAACCGTCTTGCCGGTATAGGTTCATGTAACTGTGGCCGGACATATGGCTTACAGCTCATTGGCTGCGACAACGAAACAAGTGCTGCGTTGACATCAGTACAGTGAGAGTTATACAATTTTTATTCGCAACATCTGAAACCGTAAATTAATGGTTCTGAAAGGGTTCGGTTCATCGTGTTCATGGGATATATTTTATACTTAAGCAGTTTTATCCGGTCAAAATAATTTTTTTTTTCGAGGGTAGATTTTAATTTATACTCTTCGTATACCAATGTGGGAACTATATTGAAGAGCTAGGTGCGTAGTTTAAAAAAAAATTCTAGGATTATTTATAAATCGTTGCCTGTATTGCATACGAGTATTATGTTGAAAATTTTATGAATAAGTGATTTGGATATGTCTAACATACCGTATGTTATCGGTAGAGACGTGCAAAATTCGCGTTATCTTTCGGTAACGTGATAGACTCCACTGCCTTATAAGTCAGTGAGCACAGTCCGTGGTGTCATTGGCCGCTGTACATTAATCAACGTCACCCACCTGCTTGATTCCCTTAAAGGAGATTGGCCACTCTACAGCTGAGCTTATATTATTGGCTCAAGAGTTCTCCGAGGGGTGCCAGACGTATTTCCGACCAATGGTTGCAGTAGGTGAAACTCGCATTAACTTGGAGTTCAATCTGTCCTTAAATAATAACGCGAATTTCGCAGGTTTCTAGTTATCGGAAATATTTGTGGCTTATCACAAATTTTGTTGTATAAATATGTTTCTCTAACTTCCCTGACTCAAATTTTACCAGATTAAACCTGACATATGTCCATTTGGTTTAATTTTTTCTCATTCAGTTGTGGCCGTGGTGGTGTAGTGGATAGACTACTCGCCTCTCATCTTGGCGAAGCGCGCTCGATTCCCGGTGGGGTCGCTCCCAGAATTTCGCATGTGGAAATCGCGCCAGGCGATGCCACTGGTCGGCGGATTTCCTAGGGGAGCTCCCGCTTCCCCCCGTCCTTACATTCCGGCGCTGCTCCGTACTCACCACGATTCACCCTCATCGTCTCTCTACACTCTAAAAAAATGTTGAATTTTTACCGAGAAATTCTTTGTAATTTTACAAATGTTTGTAGCAGTACAAAGATTTTCTTGTAAAACTACAAGTCCCGTATTTGTAATATAGATTTAGAAATGTTTGTATTATACTGAGCCGTATCCACGAGCTTCAGCAAAATGGCGGACACTGAACAACGTAAAACCGTATATAGATGTTTGTGAACATACTATTGGTGATGTAAAGTGTAGATACGTGCAAAAAGAATTGTATTGCAAGATTGAATTACGTAAAACTCTTAAAACAACTCAAATAATCATAATAAAACGATAATTTCTATAAAACGCGTCCGTATTATTCATAATGTGTTAGTGTTTCCTGGCTACACAGAACTCTTAAATCGACTTTTAATGCCCCGTTTTTAAGAGGCATCCAAATTTCTTAACTCAATAACTGAACTCTTAAAAAGAAATACATGTACCTATTGTTCTTAAACAATATGAACTTGCAGTATGTACAATAAAAATAAAAGTTACCATCGAAAGTAATGTTGGTCTTGTGGTTAAAGGTGCGAGCTTGTAATACCCGTGGTGGCGAAGTGAAACTTATATTTTTGTAAATTATATTTTGATATATTTTTTGTTTTCATCTCATTTGTTTTTTTTAGAAGAAAAATAAATTTATTTTATGTTCACTTCTCGGTAATGTCAGTTATAATGCAATGCTATCATTTGTAATATTACGAAGAAATATTTTGCTGATTTTACAAGGAAACTCTTTGTAGTTTTACAAAGGATTTCCTTGGCAACTGGGTTTCCAAGGACTTTCCTTGTAAAAGTACAAACGATTTTTTATAGTGTAGACCTCGCTGTTAAGAGCCGCCGAAATCTCTCTACTCCCAGTCTCATTCAGTATTGGTGTGCAGACGTGTGCGTCACTCTCAGTCACTCGTAATGAAATTATGGAAGGAGAAATGTATGGTCCTGTTTCGCCGGTTGCTTATATTCCCGCCAATATATACACGTCGAGCAGATGGGAGCGTATAATGGCGCTTAGCTGCGATAAGTTTGAAAAATTGGAACGTAAGTACAGAGCGGTTCTCGAGAGAGATTTGTCAAGCGGGGCTGTGCACGCACTGCAGCGCTTAGGCAAGCGGACCTGGTAATGAACACCATCACGCCAGGTTCGCCTTACAGTGGCGATATGAGACAGCCAGAAGACTTACCGACCTCGATTAGCTCGTTCTTGTGGAACACACGCAAGCTCTCTATAGTCTACTCGCCGTTTCTTCACAATTTTCGAGTCAAACAATCGAAAAATCACCCCAGGCTGTTTCCTAAATATATCACGTACCACGAGCAACTAATACATCTCTTAAATACCTTATTTTCGGTTACACAGAACTTTCATTTACAACTTGTAATATTTAGTTTATTATTAATATGAATAAAAACAGGGAGAAAAAAAAGTTGGTAATGCCTATTAAGAAATAATTCTTATGCAAAATATTATTACACAGAGCGCGCACGAATGCAGTACGCTGACCCTTGGGTGAAACCTTGCAGACTAGTTTAAGCACCGATGTGGCGAAGTGGCAACTCACTGGACTCTCATTCGGGAGGACCCGGGTTCGATTCCCGGCCCGGCCGTCCTGATTTCGGCCTTCCGTGGTTTTCCGAACTCACTCCAGGCGAATGCTGGGATGGGTCTCTAACAAAGGACCACGGCCAATTCCTTCCCACTCCCTCTTCTCTGTGCAAATTCCACCGTCTCTAATAACCTCGCTGTCGACGAGACGTTAAGCCCAACTACCAACTTATCTAGTTTAAGCTCAGTTTGCATGAGGCAAACGAACATCCTGGAAGAAGAGCTTGAATTGTACTTTACAAAGTTGGAAGTAACCGTGAATGGATGGTAGCAAACCTACATGTACGTGTTTTGTTTCTGCTGTCGGTGGAATGAGTCAATTTCTCTCTCTAACCAACGTTGTTAATGATAATTGGAATTTTTTTTTTATTATTACTCTTTTTCCTTCACCAACGTAATACTTCTGCACTTCTCCTTCGCACTGCGCGAATTCCGAAACACATCATCGAGAACATAACTTGAAAATACTTATAATTTGATGGGATGATATTTATTGACAGTATACTTGAATGCTGGTAACCTTCGTCTACAGCAATATTTGGTATATTCTGTACTGTTCTCTTAAAGAACTGCCAACATTTTGCAAAAAAAAAAAAAAAAAAAAAAAAAAAAAGGGGTAGTAAACAACAAAATCATAAAAATATGCCAAAATTGTTGTCTTAAAATTAACAATGAAATATTACCTTTAACTATGTGATGTTCAAAATTTATATGCCCCGAAGTAAAATAGATTTAAACAAAATATTCTTGCAAGAGTTTTCAAACAGATGAAATTCTGTTATAATTAATAAAAAGGTTTTGTTTAAATTTTAATAATGTAAAGTTATTCATTATAAATGTTCATAAAATTTAAACGATTATGTTTCCATATTTACTGATTTTTTCGTTTAGATACAATATATATATATATATATTTTAAATAGACAAAAGTATTTTATTAGAAAACTATACTTTGTGTCAAAACTGATACTGCAAATGATTATATTGTAAATTTAAGTATGCAGTTAACAAAACCAAATACATCATAATATATTACGTAGTTCCAATCCAGTTCTTGAGTTTATATTCTGGAAATTTACGCAGTGCGAAACCTTTCCATAGCCCCTCTTAAGGTCAAGGTCATATATTCAGGAACGTTAATTTGCGTACGCCAAATACAGACGTTAGTTAGTCCCGCGTGGGCGTCTTCGCATGCGAGAGAATTTAAGTTACCAATACACGTGCACTCGCATCCAAGTTTGCTGCAAGAACGACCACGAACTTCCAGTAGTCACGTCAAGACACGAAGCATTGGTAATGCGACGCTTTCATCTTGTAATACAGTTTCAATTGACCATTTAGAAATGTAGTAATCAGCAACGGTTCAATAAAGAACTCTGTCGATAGTCATTTGTTTACGAATGGTGATACTATCTGTAGAGAAGTAATGCAGTCCACAACTTTGCCATTTGCGAGATTGGTTAGCAAAATTAAAAAAAAAAAAAAAAACTATCGATCTTTACGGGGGGAAAAAAAACCACGAAGCAATATTTTCTCGTTACATTTAAAATAAAATGTATGAAATTACAAGACGTGCCGTGAGCCATATCTTATGTTTGATTTGTCGAATCGAGTTCAAAACAAATATGGCGGCGATATGAAATTCTGTAAATTAGTACTTAGTAAGTTTTTTTAACAAACTAAAAAACCAAATAACCAGATACATGCACGTCACAGATTTTAGTTCACGTGATAATTTGGTAAACTGAATATGCCAATCGGAAGAGAGCATAAGTACAGGACAAGACGTGTTGTCGTTGGCGGAGTGTATATCTTGTTGTGATTCATGCATATTCCAGTTAGTTGAAATACTTTTGGTGTAACAATTTTAATGGAAAATAATGTTTTAGAGTATAAGAGTTATCAGAAAAAAATATCACGGACTCACATACGATATATCAACACGTTATACAATCTACTCCGACGCAATATCGTATTTACGCATGTCACTTTAATTACAGTGAAATATGAAAGTATTGGACACTTTACACTCAACCAGTGCACCACAGTCTGTGCTTCCAGAGAGATCTGTTCGCAACGAGGATCAGAAAAAGTTTGGCTGGAGCAGAGATAAATTTCGCTTTGCAATCTGCGGGGAATTCCTGCTCGGAGACAGCAATCACAAGCGTCGCTGGGAAAAAAAATTAAAGTTAGGAAATATTTTGAAAAGTCATAACTCTGAAAAGAAATTTAAACCGAAAATGTGTTTTTTTTTTTTTTTTCGCAGTAACACGGGAACTGTAATTTATTTTCACCGCACATATATCTAATGTAATTTCATTCCGTGTCTGTAAGGCGATGAAAACACATATGCATGTATAATGTAATGGACGACACAAACGAATAGAGAGAAAAAAAAAACTATAACTTTGTATCGTGGTTTGTAGAGTGACACAGATTATTAGTCACATATCAAGTAATAGAGGTATGTAAAAATTTTAGTATTATAAAAGTGAAACTAAGTTTCGCATACAATTTTTTAAGCCAAAACATAGATAATTTAGCGTAACGGAAAAAAAAATACGGGTATCGTAAACTGTCTGTAATTTTGTGAGGTATCTATTTCTTAGTTCATTCTTGAGTAGGAAATTAATAATAGTCCTATGTATAACTTTTCTTCAATTTTACTTGATTTAGAAATTTCTTAGTGAATATTAAGCATTTCTATTTTTACTGCAAACATCCGGATGGAAAATCGCTACAGTTGTTGCTCAAAACCATGCGTCAGCATTGATAAAAGTTGTGGGAAACGAGCCCTGTAATGCAGTAATGTACGGAAGAAATTGTGACGTAAAGGAGTTTAGATAAAAATACATCGATAGTAATACGTATTACAAAAGTATTTTAAAAATTGTAATATGATTTGAACATAGCCTACTTAGTAGGCATACCAAAGCCAGTTGTAATCAGTTTCTAAAATGTTTCGTATATTGAACGAAGACGATTTTTTTGTAGCATTCATAAAACCCTTGTAACGAAAGGAATTTTTATACGGTAGCATTGAATAAAAATTTGGCTTTCCTGAAGTAACGTAATTGTAAATATTTTTGTCATACGCCATAGGACACTCTTTGGGCGTCACAACAAGTTTGCTAAAGAGTGTCATTTCTACTGCCGTATAGAATACATCCTAGTATAGCTACAGTAAATGATAAGGGCTGTTCACGATAAAGTGAGTACTTTTGAATTCTACCATAGAAAAAAGTCACTGCTCTTACCTGCATATATTTTAACGGTCGCACTGAGTGACATGCGTCCAGTAAAGTTGGCAATGATCAAGTAAAAAGTGTTAGGTAACTATTTGTGAAAACTTAAATCATTTCTTTCTGTTTTTTTTTTCTAATGTAAAAATGAGCAGATTTGTAAAATATTTATTTTAAATAATTTTGCAGTTTAACGTGACCGACGCATGAATAAAGTGACGAGGCCCATGGCAACGTTGGATTTACATAAGGCGGAAGAACACGTAATTTGCACACAAGTAGATCTTAAGCAGGGCTTTCAAAAGTGCTAAGTTCACCGTGGACAGCCTATAAAAAGAAACACTGCTCATATGTAGCACCACCCTGAAAAACATGTTGACTGACGTAAAAAATTATTGTTAGATAAACGGCAGTGCACGTGGAGAAAAATTTGCCCAGTTACTGAATAACTGTGTTTAATGCAAATGTGTGATAGTATGCAGACAGTGTGATAAAGAGGGGTCACAAGTTTGCATTTTATAGATCGCCAACACTTAAGTGTTTTGGATGAGAAATATATATTTTTCGAATTACCAAGTTCGTGGGTGAGCAGAAGTACCAAAATAATTTTCGTGTGCGAAAGCAGCACATTTAATGATTACGAACTGGCATAAAGGCATTTTATAGTGCATCTTCTTGCCTTCAAAACTGGTTCCATTCAAATAATAAAGCAGCTTCACATATTCAGATATAATTTTATTTTTATTGTATATTGTTTTATGACATATTATATAAAATTATTACATTTATTCACTTCTTTACAAAATTAATTTCGCGAAACGTTGTACTTGGTCCTGCCGCCGACAGTTATCCATTTCCGGTTGGCCTGTTGCCAATTAGCATCTCAAGACATGTATTTTTAAGTGGGGCCATTTTGAGCTGCGAAAGTATGTTCATTATAAAACATATTCTTTAGAAAAATCAATTTATTTTTGTACAATTATGTTGTATCCAAAAGAGTACATTTCTTAAGCTTCTTCTGGGCGTTGGGACTCTGGCACAGCTGAAGTCTAACAGGTAGTTAGTTACTATTTCAAGAGCTCTATTTCAGTTCTGTCGGAATATTTATATTGTTGCATCGTCGTAGGATATATTTCATTTTTCTAACTGCAGTGTTCATCTCCAAGTCAATGTGGTACATGACCAGTAGAACTGGTGTGAATTTTACAGTTTCAGTTGTACTGATAATTTCTATAGATGCCATTAATTTGCAAACAACTGTAGATTCAGACTTTCGAAAAAAAATCCGTTCAGTATATTCTAAGAAACCAATATACTTTCAATGCTATCAATATATTAACTTTAAAAAAGGAGAAGGAAGAGAGAGAGAGAGAGAGAGAGAGAGAGAGAGAGAGAGAGAGAGAGAGAGAGAGAGCCATTTAATCGCAGTTTCTAGTTCAAAGGCTTAGAAAAATATTTATTACTCAAGTGTTTTCGGGAGTCCCTCTGTGACCGAATCAAGAGCCAACAGAAACATTTGCTGATCGCCATTGTAACTTACATAAAAATACGAAAGTTGTCCTGAGTTTGCAGCCACAATAATTGTGGTTAATGTAAATGTGAACGGATGGCTGTCTATAGCCATTTTGTACGCAGGGCTGCATAAATTGCCACTTAAACCTCGCTGTGCGATGCCAGTCACGAACATTCTGGCGGAACAGCTTTGACTGGACTTCAAACCATGATATTTTCATATGACCACAAGGCCTTGAGGTTTTGTGAATGCATATCCTACCATGCGATTTGATCCATACATATACTGTACCATTGAGTTGAACTGAGTGAGATGTTAACTATAGACTATTCGCGGTAAAATGAACACTTTTGAAAACTCTGATTAAGATCTACTTATAGACTCTTTGTGTATTCTTCCGCCTTATGTAAAATTAATATTTACATGGGTCTCATAACTTTATGTATGCGTCGGCCAAGTGAAATGTGGAATAATTATAAAAGTAAATATGTTACAAACCTGGTCAATTTTTACACTTCGATGCATCAAAAATAGAAAGTGAAAGGAATAATTTAAGCCATTATAAATGGTTACCTAACACATTTTATTCGACGTTAAGATATGGAACTACTTTTCCATCCATCATTACCAACTCTTTAAGGCGCATGCCACTCAGTGCGCCCGTTAAAATATATGCAGGCAGGGCAGAGACTTTTTCCTAAGGTTGAATTCAGAAGTGCTCACTTTAGCGTGAACAGCCTTTACAAGTTATAACAGCGCGATGGACTATCAAGACAGCAAATGAAGAGCACAGTTCCAAATCAAGATACATCTTTGAGGAACAGTGATGCAACAGCCTGCTGCAGGGAAAAACTTGGAAATAAAATTGTCGGTTGTTTCATGCGCGATCAACAACAGTACATAGAGTCTATAGTAGTGACCACATAAAATTGGACATGAAATATTTTATGCGAACTTCAGTACCTACGCTATTATTGTTGCGGATGGTAATTCACAGAGTTAGATATGATAATGGAGAGATTTTTTGGCGGCTCTTAACATTGAGGTCTTCAGAACCGATGAGGGTGAAGGGAGGTGTGCTTAGATGGGAAATGGGAGATACTCGAGAAAAACCTTCTACCAGCGGCGTCGTCCGTCACGATTCCCAAATGCAAAAATCCGAGAGCGACCCCGCCGGGTTTCGAACCCGGTTCGCCTATGTGTGAGGCGAGCAATCTGACCACTACAACACCGCGGCCCCTCAAATGTAAGACATGTGTAGTATATTTATACACACGTTGTCGCGACATTTTGTGCGTCCTGTAAAATTCTGTCTCTAATGATGGAATTAGTTAGGTAATGCAAATATACTGATTATACGTAAAATATGATATTTTAGTGTGATGGCGAATGCATATATGTTTTACGAGGGAACTGCCATTACTCTTCATGTGGCGCTTGCAAACGGCTTATAAAATAGTGCATGTCACGTGACACGCACGAGGGCTGTCAGGTGTGACGTATGGATGATAGTCATGCGAGAAGATGTACGAGACAGTACTATGAACAACTTATAGAGTTTAAGGTAGGCTAGATGATAGGACTGTGAGAGGAAGGGTGAGAAGCGGGATGAAATTCCCATCACATTTTCCATTCGCAAAAAGTGGACAAATATGATGTAGGTTAACATATGGTATTTAATTTCTTGCTCAATAATATAAAGGAATGTATAAGGGCACGATGTGGTCAGACAATATATTAAATGTGCTCTTCCTCTGCGCAGTAGTTGGACGAACAATTGTTTCTATGTAGCGCAATTGTAACCAAGTCCTTCTTTTGTCTCAATCTTTAAACAAATAGAATTTCGTTTGAAAACGGCGTTTATTTCTTAGTGCACTTAACGTTTTTCAGCTATTGGTTTCGGGAGACTAGTGCCAAATGAGATTAAACAAAAGGAAAAAAGAAGACCTAAAATGCGCAGTACACATAAAAAAAAAAAAGGTTTTGTTGAATCAAACAAGATTTGTTTGGTGCAGCCAAATTATTTGTTTGTATAGGGGCAATGAAGTATTTTGTTTGCTGAAACCAAACTATTTTGTTGTTGTCATTTGGTTGGTGCAACTAAAGATATGTTTGGCTACACATACATTAAACAGTTTGGGCCGATATTTAAAAAAAGTACAAGTTCGACCGAGTTTCGAACCGAGATCAGCTGCGTTCGAGCTAATGTGACAACTGATGTAATTAAAAAGCTTTAAAATACATATATTGCAAATATTGAGCAAGTTTTACAGCTTTACTTGTCAGTTTATTGTTGCATTGTTTTATTAATGTGTTTATATGATTGTTAAGCATCAATAGATGCACTAAGAAACACGGTTACTAGCTTTTTGTCACAAAAAACTCTCTAGTTGTATTTTCGGACGAATGCAGTCAAATGAGTGGCCAAACAAATATATACAGTTGATTCAACAAAATATTTAGTTGACAGTCTAATTTGTTTTGGCACAAAACAGAGATTTTGTTTATTCAAGCATATATTTTGCTAAACGAACAGAAGTAATTTTGTTGCTTTTCAAATTTTGTTTGCTCAACTATATGTTTTGTTAGGGCAACTAAATATATATTTAGCCCTACACAAACAAATGTGTTGTTTGATTTTCTCTCAGTGTAAGTAACATAAATTATTTGCACTGTCGAGAGTACACAGATAAAGTTTGAGAGAGCTAATGATTTAAAGAAAATGCAATATCCGAGGTAAGTCACATTTTGCAAATATGGATAGTGACATCAGGTTAAAAGGATTTCCAAAATATAAAAGGGGGGGGGGGGTAGGAGGGTGAAAAGTACCAATACATGATTTTAAGGCAATACATGAATGAGGTACAGGGAAAGGGTGAATTTAGAAAAACAGAATTAGAAGACTACTATGACAATTACAAATAATGCTTGAAATAAAAAAAAAGTAATGGCTGTGCAGTATAAGGAACGTTTTTATCGACGGGAGCTGCAAGGAAATTCATAGACTAAGGTAAGCTGGTAGAAGATTAAAAAATGCAATACAGAAAATTTTTTAGAAGAAATAGAGAATAACTGGTGAAAGATGGGAATTATAAAATTTGCGCTGTAGATCGTGAAGAGCTGAGCTGATCATGTCTCCTGCAGAAAAGTTGAAACTCTTATGTGTCCTGTGAGATCCGGCACCTTCACTGCCCGTCATCGTGTTCAAAGAGTAGTCACTGATTAGCCACCGAGAAGAATGAAAATCAGGAACGTTTCCAGCTTTTATGTAAGAAATATAGTTTTCTGACAGAACTGTATGCCGGCTTGACAAAAGCATGCGAAACAACTAAGGATTAAAAAACATCGCATTTAAAAAAGGTGCGACAAAGAAAAACTTGATTCATAGCACTCTCTGACATTTGTTGGGAATTTTTTTCTTCAATTATCATAGTCTTCTTTGTTCCGGCTCGTTCCTTATCGTAATGAATCAAATATCATCCATCAATATCTGTATTTATTATTTTTCCAATGCTCTATTTTGATCAACTTTTCATTTTATGTTGACATTGCTTTTCTGTGTACTTCGGAGATATGTCTGTGCGTAACAATGATAGGCTCTAACGTTTGAATTTTTGTTTTCCTGTATTTTTTCTACTGTTAAATTCTTGCAATCTATTTGTGTTAACTATCGACCGCTGCGTTTCTCGTAATCCTTTCGAGTAAGAAATACTTTTTCTCGTTGTTTATGTTTCGTTGAAATTAATTTCTTCCATCTTTAGAATTTTTTTTTTACTGGCTGTGGTTTGTGGACAACATAAGTAAGAGAGAAATTCCAGTAAAATTTTAAATTTGACTTTAATACTTTTTCAATAAACTGTAAACATAATCAGATTACTTTACTGCCATAAAGAGCCATTACTGCTACGCGTTCCAATTGTTCCAAAACGTTTGGTGAAGTGTTACATCGGAAATAAAAAGGTTTGTCTAGGAAATGCGAATTCGCAATTAATTTTTTTTTTTTGTCAAATCACGTTTGGCGAAAATTATAAGGTGTAGCAGAATCAATCAAAACATAAAAATAGCTAGTAACTTCACCATTTTGAACAGTAAGGTTAGCTATAAGCAGTCCTTAAACGTGTTGTAAGAACTTGCACGTTGATGGAACATGTTGGGGGGGGGGGGGGAGAAACAGTTTTTTTTTTTTTTTTTTTTTTTAACGCGCGCTCACTCGCTCACTCGAACGAAGTGCAGAGTAAGGCATAGTGGTGATGTGAAGATGATGTTTAGGGCACTCAACGTTTTCAGTCCCTTCGTCGGCCCATGGCTTCTTAAAGCAATTTTTGAACTCCTCCCTTTTCCCTTTTACCCTACTTTTGAAGCGGCGCCAGCCACTCTCTGCATAGGGAAATTCCCAACTTGGCCACGGCACTGCGTAACTCCCGTCTTGATCAAATTCAGAAGAAAAAAAAAACTCCTAGTGTATTTCCAAAATATTTACTTCTGCTTTTACATAATCCGCTTAAAGAACTTGTCATGGGGACATGACAGAGCAAAAATGATTTATAGCTATTTCTACTTAATTATTTCCTTTACTTCGGAGACACCTTAAAAGGTTGCGAAGAATCCATTTCCAGAAAACTTGCCACATGACCAAGGAACATACGCGAAAACTCTCTACAATAATCCCGAGTTCTGCACTGATTTATCACGTAGTGATGAATTAAAACATAAATAAAAGAATTATTCTGTACTGTGGAAAGAGAAAAAAATTTTTCAAGGTTCTTTAAAATTTTCCATTCATTTCACTTCACTGAGTGTTGGGCACTTTATTTAACACTTCTGGAAAGAGATCAAAAATATTTTCTTCTTTCAAATTACTTTTATACGTGGATATTTATGTTGTGTCGACTGCTAATGCATTTCACAGAAAATCGGAAAGTCTTGTTATGAGGGATGAAGTGAAAAAGTGTATTTTATATTGTCCTGTAAGAGAGAAAGAATTTAAGAAATTCACTCACACGCCATTTCATGAAATTATGCACACTTTACTAATCCGAGTCTTTTATAAATGTCAATTACATTGCATACATATGCAAGAGGATAGGGTGATGAAATTTACAATCTCATAGTTATATATGTATGCTTTTCTTAAATTTAGTCATTGATTATTAAATATCGAAATATTTGCTGAAGTAAAATTGTTGTAGGTAATTCCGATTATATTCATGGTAAAAAATATACATGTTACGTATTGTAATGATTTCGCATTAATTTTTTCCTTTTCCACTTTACATCTCTTAATGTCTATATGTTTATTATTTTATAGCGTTTTGTTCGGAGAAAGAAAGTGTCCTCCTTCTGTTCTCCTTATTGACTACTAGTTTTAATATAAGTACACAGAAGACAAAAAGTTAATTAAATGCTACAAATGGCGTGGCGAGTGCTATTCTACTCGAGTTGAAACTGCCTTAATTGACCGCAAGTATCCGAAATCAGGGTGGCAGTCAGAACCTCGATGTTTCCCATTTGCGAAACGTCGTTGCGAGCTCTGCGTTTTCGCGATTGGCGTACTTTTTATTTGCATCAGTTGCGCATATTGAAACATGCATATGTAAGGGATGATTCACTTCTCGTTTCTCCAGGGGCTTATCGCAAGCTTTGACAGGACATTAACTTGCCCATATCCGCTCACGATAGGCGCGCTGCAAATAGTTTTCGATTAGTAACTGGCTATTTTTCATTCAGGGTCGTGCCGAAAGGAAGGAGTGTGTGTGTACTACAGCCCGCCGCACCCTTTTTAATATAAATACAATTTTTCGACAATCTACTACATATATATATATATATATATATATATATAGGCATATTATATGCCGTTCACGGTTAATCAAACTCTATTCAAATGAAACTTTAAAGAATATCACTACCCATGCATGCATATTTTTCAACGGGTGCCATTGCTGACTGCGTGAAGTAAAGTTGGTAAAGAAAGAAAGAAAATAGTCCCATGTCATAGTATTAAAATAAAAGTGTCACACAAGCATTTGTTAATGCTGAAATGATTTATCATTCTTTCTGTTTTTATTTTTTTTAATACACGTAAGTGCAAGAATCAGCAAAATTGTAAAATATTTAATCTTCTTACAATTTGACAGATTCACTTGACCGATGCCCGGAAGAAGTAGTCAGGCCCACAGCAATGTTAAATTTACATATGGCGGAAGAACGCACAATGTTTCTACTACATTTTAAATCTTAATCAGTGAGAATGCCACTGTTTCAATCAGTCAAACGTACATCTGATTGATTCAACAGTCACGTCAGTGGAGTTAACTCATGAACCACTAGAAAAAAAATGCCAAATTTACTTCACTTATTGTTCAGTGACATTTTTCACTTATTCCTCGGTCATTTTCTTTCACTGTTTTTCGGTGGTTTGTTTTTGACTGATGGATTGGTTGAAGGGCGTCAAAAATGCCGTTCGAACAACGTTTAAAAATGGCCGCTAAACAATGTGTGTCAATTGAAATAGCAACGAATAAACTAATAAAAACAATACAAAATGCCATCTAAAATTCGTTTCGACTTTCAAAACACCATTTTACGAGGTGATATGAATATTCAGCTTTTCATCCCGTTATTGCGTCTTTCATTTCGTTTTCATGTAATCATCACAGTGCTCTGTTTGAAGGCATGTGGTGAAGATATCTACTTTTTTTTTTTTTCACAATCCTAACGGTGGGGGGCCTACCAATTAAAACAAAAAACGAAAATTTAGAACATACAATTTAAATCTTCACGATTTCGCTGCGAAATTATAAGAAACAACTTTTCCACGCAGTATTTAAAGTTGGGGTGGTAGCGTAAATTGTAAGGTAAATGTGTACAGTCAAAAAATGCGCGAGTTCAGTTCCAGCCGCCTCCGAAATTTTTTTTGCTTTTTTAAATAATTACGGTAAATCATCCAATATAAATAGTAAACTATAGTAAATATGTTTATTTCACACAAGTATTTGGCGACGTTGAATTAAAAAAATATTTAATTCACGCCACTATAGTCGGTCGTCACTCATTCAATGAGTGAAATAATTTCACGTCACTAATTCAATCAGTAAATTTTTTTCCACTGAAACAATCAGTGGTTTTCCACTGATTCTAAGTGGAGCCATTTTCACTGATTAGAGTAGTTGAATTTTACTGCGAATCAGTGGTTTCTCACTGATTAGAATTTAAAGTGTTGTAGATACATTCATGGCAGGTTTCCTACGATTCTTCATGAAAGACTCGAATTCGCAGTATATTTTTCAAGTGTTTGCAGAAACATTTTATATTTGCCGCGTGACATATGGCAAATTTTGTGTACTATGCGTGGGCAAAAAACTTCCTCTTCAGTTCAGAAAGTTAAGCCCAGCGAAAATAACTACAGTGTACGGAATGGGTACGATCCGTTCACTTTTTTTTTTTTTTTTTTTTTTTTTTTTTTTTTTTTTTTTTTTTTTTTTTGCTGAAGTTCCACTTTGACAGCTTTTGCTCCGCCTGATGCAAACAAAGTTTAACTGAGTCTAGAAAACTACACCAAAGAGAAAACGCATTACATTGGCGCGCACTCGGTTCAACGAAATTTTGCATAAGAAATTCCAGGCATTACTAAAACACCAATGTTTTCTCTGTTTTTATTCAGACTAGTTATATATATAATTTTATAATTAATAAATAAAAATAACAATTAGGTTTAACCAAAAATTAAATAATTTAATGATAAAAGAAGTATAAAACGTTTGTGGTACTTGACATTTCTAGAAAACAAGCAAAACCGTCACACATAGGCTGATTTTTCATTGGTTTTATTTATAAAAGTGTGTAGAAACCGCAAATAGACAATAATTTTGTGTTTTACTCTCACGCCTTAATAAAACTTGATGCATCCACACACACACGCACACACACGCACACACACACACACACACACACACACACTATGAATCAATGTGTCACATTATATGCTGTTCACGGTGAAATGAGCACTTTTGAAGACCTGATTTAGCTCTTATTTTATGCACGTTGTATAATATTCCGCCTGATGTAAAATTAACATTGCCATAGGAATTGTCACTTTACTCATACGTCAGTCATGTGAAGCTGAAATTATCAGGAAAGTAAATTTTTTTTACGAAGTTGGTAATTTTTACACTTCGATGCATTATAGAAACAGAAAACGATGAAAATAATTTAAGTTAACACATATGGTTACCTAACACTTTTTATTCGACGTTAAGATGTGGAAATACTTTCCATCCATCCTTACCAACTTAAGTAGGTGCATATGACAGCGCGCCCGTTAAAATATGTGCAGAAAGGGGCAGTGAAATTTTTCTAAGGTTGATTTCAAAAGTGCTGACTTTATCGTGAACGGCCTTTATCAGTACGTAAGTAAACACGGAATTTTTTTTTTTTCGTATCCTTTAAGATAACAATTATGGTTGATTCACTGTAATCATTTGGGATAACATTGCAAAAGCCAGGATAACTTTGAACCACTTGCCTAATTTTACTTAAAATGCACACTCGAAAATTTATCTACATTACTGCGTTCCTTAAAAAAAAATGTTTTAACCATGAAGTATACAATGGAAGCAGCTGTAAAGCATTCACTTTAAATACAAATGTGTGGTACAATTGTACTCTCAGTTTGTTCAGTCTCACCCCCGTACTGCATGTAATTACTCAGAAGATCTTGGTTTCCCCTACGGGGGAAAAAAAAAAAAAGTTTATCTTCTGTCGTCGGTTAACAAATTCCTTCAATTAACATTCATTTACCATTACGCATAAATTAATGTTTTGTTTGACTCTCTCACGTTACAATCAAAATGGGAGCATTTATGAGCCACTCGTATTTTTGGAGCTCTGATTGAAGATGGGAAAAAATAATAATTTCCTTTCTTTCATCAGTGCTCCGAGAATAACGAAGGCAGTGAAAATCTAACACCGTAAAAGAAGGTGTTGAAAATTATTGTTTACGTCTTGTGGCGCCAAAAATGTCGATAAACTTTTGGGAGAATAACTTTGAATGAAAATACTGCTTTCATGCACCATTCCCCTTAGCAGCACTACTTCCTTGTTTTTGAAATGTACAAATAATATAAAAACTAAACTCACTTGCCGAAATAAAATAATTCACTTTTAAATAAGATACCATATGTTATATAGAGAACGCTATGAAATGTATTCGCAATTTACAAAATACTGCTTTCATGCGCCATTCCCCTTAGCAGCGCTATTTCCTTGTTGTTGAAATGTACAAATAATATAAAAACTAAACTCACTTGCCGAAATAAAATAATTCGCTTTTAAATAAGACACCATATGTTATATAGAGAATGCTATGAAATGTATTCGCAATTTACAAAATACTGCTTTCATGCGCCATTCCCCTTAGCAGCGCTATATCCTTGTTGCTGAAATGTATAAATAATATAAAAACTAAACTCACTTGCCGAAATAAAATAATTCGCTTTTAAATAAGACACCATATGTTATATAGAGAACGCTATGAAATGTATTCGCAATTTACAAAATCATCCTTGAAAAAGGAAAAATTCACATGCTTAAATGTGCAGCAGTACGCGAGTTTTTGTATAATACGTTTTGCTAGTCCTAACTTAAATGAATTAAAACGTGGTCTTTCATCCATCCTTGATAACATTTCCGTAAATGATTTCGTTTCACTTTATTAGAACGTCGCCGCGAACACCAAAATCGCTATTTTGATATGTCATGATGCAAGAAGTATGCGTTCTAAGATTATTTATGCCGGGAAAGATTATTCATACGTGATGTCTACAAGATGGACGGTGTTTCTTTAAAGTATAAAATAATGATTCCCCGTTGACCAGCTTCTTTAAGCGCCCACGTTATAAAAAAAAAACAGTAGAACATACGAGCCACTAGTCTACATTCAAGTTGCACGTTGTGAAGGACTGAATTGTCGAAGGAATGGACTGTGTTAAATGTTCGCGCTATAAGCAAAATGTTAACACTTATGAGAGACTCGTTTTCAAATCGGTTGCACGTTATGAAAGACTAAACCGACGCGTGCCCACGTTGTAAACAAATCGGCAGTAACCACGAACCATTCATTTTAATTTCGGTTGCAGGTTGTAGAAGACTGGGCCGTTTAATGGCCACGTAGTGAACGAAATTATAACACTTATAAATTACTCATTTTCATATCGGTTGCTGGTTTAAGATTTGGCCGTTAACACTAAATACTCGTAGTAGCACTTACGAGACACTCAATATTCATTTCGGTTGCACGTTGTGAAGGACTGGACCATTTAATGGCCACGTTATAAACAAAAACAGTAGAACATACGAACCACGCAGTTTAAACTTCGTTTTCACGTTGTGAAGGACTGGACCGTTAAATGGCCCAGTTATAAACAAAAACAGTAGAACATACGAGCCACGCAGTTTTAACTTCTTTTACACGTTGGGAAGGACGGTGACCCTATGGTGGACGTCGACCTCATGACCCAGAGGTTCAACGGTTCTAACTGTGACGTCTTTAATCGCGCTAACCTGAATTATGCACGTTCGGGTTCCTACATTTTCACTCGGCTGCGCTCACCCGCCGCTATCGATTTACGTATTTCTGCTTTCGCTGAAACCCACTGCTGGTCTGCGCCGACGAACCCTGCTCTCGGAGGAGCAACTTCTATTGTTTCAAGTTCAAGGAGAAGGCTTTGAATTTCTGGCTAGTTTCGTCTTTAAAACCCCAGTCACACGGACAAATTTCTCCGTCGAACAGCCATACTTGTCGGAGACTGTTGGATGGCTTCAGTTTCCATCAAACGTTTCAAGATTGGGACGGGTCTGTAATTTCTTCGACATTTGACCGCATCATTGCGGTTCGAAACTCGATCCGAGATCGGATCTACGATCGACACAGAAAACTGTTGCACCATTCGAGTTCAAAGCTGGACTGGAGATCGAGATGTAGTTCATTTCGAACCGCCGTAATTGGCGGTTCGAAATCTCGACCCGAGATCAGCAGCCATCATCGAAAAATGTAGTTTTAAAATACGCCAACAGATAGAACCACGGTCGATTGTTTTCTTGGTAAATTAAAACATTTTACGCATTTGAATATTATTCAGTAAAATTCGTACAACAATAATTCCCTTAAAACAGATAATACATCGCACATATAGTTCTACCTATAGTGAAAAATACGCCTACTTCCATGACGTCATATATTACGAACCAATAGCAATATTTCTCTCATACTTAATCTCGAACTCTCAATTTGGAACCAAGGTCGACGAATCGAAGAATGAAAGTCATGAAATTTCGTTGGTGCAACACTTTTACAATGGAACCAAGAGCAAACTGGATCCTAGTTCGGAACTAGGATCATTAGATCTCGGATCTGAGAAGATATTGGTGCAACCGGGTATTAGCCAATCAGAATCGTGCACGACAAAAATGGAAGTCAAAAATTGAGATTAACGAACAATTGCTGGAAACGAAGTAAGTTATGAAGGTAATTAATTTTTGTAGAAGCTGTCTGGACATGTATGCTAATGTAAGTGAATATTGCACATAATATTGCGAACTCAGGGGTACTGAATTTCATTGTGCGGGAAACATTTCAACTGCGTAAAGAAGCGAAAATAAATTACAACATTCCTTAAATTTCTTCCTTTAATAGTCCGCATGGAAAAAAAAAAAAAAAAAAAAAAAAAACATCACACTAATGAAAATAATTTTCAAGTAATAATTCGAATTGGTTTATCCAAATAAAAATAATTCAACGATGTGACGCATTTTCAAACCCATTCAATATTATTTGATAAAATCTGTTGGAAGGAAACATTTGATGATCGTATATTGTCTTCAAATTATATTGTCAAATATTGTTGACGGCAAAAATTTGACAGTGAGGCAGGGGCCGAACACCGCTAAAGTAACGTCTAGAAGAGGTTGGGAATATGAATGTTAAAAGTTTAGCAACCAAAAATTTTCGCCACTAGGTAACCACTAGTGTCGCATGGGCACTCGATTTTCTCTATTTCCTACATTGAAAAAACTGGATAACTGCAATATAATCCATCCGCTGTTACTTCAGCCTTTTCCGAAACCCTGCTAAAGTTCTATTTCCAGGATTTTCCTCCTCGTAATTTTCTCGGCTCGGTTAAGCTTCGTTTGCATGAGTGGAGTGGAGAGATTTGGGCGGTTCTTCGAGATCTTGAAAGCCGACGAGGATGGAGTGAAGTGAGTATGGAGCGGCGCCGGAATGCATGGTTGGGGGGGGGGGGGGGGAAACGGGAAATATCCGAGAATTCCCCCGCCGACGAAACGGCATCCGTCCGGCGCGATTCCCGCATGAGTAAATCCGGGAATGACCTCGGCCGGTAGTCGAGCCCGGTTCGCCTTGGCGAGAGGCGAGTCTAACCACTACACCACCAAGGCTCCCCCGAGCATAGCTTCAGAAAAGTTGGAAGTTACCGTGAATGTATACGCGATTTGTAAAGTAAACTTAGAAAATAAAAATAAAAATTACTGCGCGTGACTACAAGAAGGTTCCCGGTTAAGTTGGCAGCGAATTATAAAAAAGTAGTTCGAATGATTGACGTCGGATTAAGAACGTAATTTTTCAATGTACGGCTTCTAAAAAAAAATTCCTTTTTTTTTTTTTTTTTTTTTTGTCTTTTTCAAATATGAGCACGAATTTGCACAATGTTAAGCACTTATATTTCCTTTCGTAAAAATCCAATGGTTTAATTTATATGACGCATGAATATAGTGAGAGGGACAATAGCAAAGCTAATTTCACATTTGGCGGAAAGATACAAGACGAGAGGGCAGGTAGATCCTAAGCAGGGTTTCCAAAACTGTTCAATTAACCGTCAGCAGCCCATACGTGAAGGATTATATATTGTGGCCAGTACGGCACGAGATATCGTGGGAATGCACCTCTAAAATCACACCCTCCCTAAAAAAAAAATTTAAAAAAAAAAGTGTTTCGTATGATCATGTAATTTTAGCTAAAAAAAAAAACCTTTCTTCATGGTTTGGTAAGGGGGTCAGTGCCCCCCCCCCCCAACTTTTCAGCCAGCAGGGGCGTCGCCAACCCTGGGTTGATAAACAGTGGTTGGTTACGCTATCAGTTTGCAACTAGTGTTTAATTATTTTAAAATTTTATCTTATTTATACTTCTTCACATTACCAAAAAAGTAGCAATATTTCAGTATAAATTATTTTATTTAAATATTTAAAACCTTTGGCTAAGTGAAATGAGTGTTACATGCGTGTATAACTCCATGCGCAATCATACAAGTACAATGCACAGTAGCTGAGGGGGGTCACAGAAATTTCGAAAAGTGACCCCCTTCTAAATACAAGAGGTCGGTGCCTATAGGTTTGCTCACCGGGAGCGAGAGTAAGTTTAGCCGACACTGAACAACTGAAGTTTTAAGCGCTGGTGAAAAGCAGCCGTAGAATAGGTTTTGTGGGCGAGACAATAGTAACTTGAGCAATCCCACACGGCAAAGGCAATGACCGTCATGTTTTTTCTAAGCAAAAATCCAGTTACGAGACTTCCGGGAATCAAGCGCAGTTCGCCTGATGGCGAATGATATGACCACCACACCAAAGTAATTAATTATTTTTGGTTGAGGCCAGCCTAAACTGCAACAACCCTTAATTGTCCACTTCCTTAGAGATTTTAATTTCGATAAACCTGATAGAATGTGATACTATGTTGAAAAAGGGTGAAGGAAAATTCTGTCACGTTTCGTAAGTAACTTATACTGAGAATATGAGAAAATTGCTACACTTTACTGACACTTGCGCAGTAAAGATGGCTAAATATACCCGTAGTTTCACTAAGTCTAGCCATGTGTTCCTGGCGGGCAGTAAAGAATTTTTTTTTTTTTCAAGACACCTGAATTATGTTTTAAATTTCTGTTACTGACGCGAATATAACTTTTTCCAAGAAATACTTTGCTTTTATGGGAGTATGTCACCATTCAGGTCATTCTGTTATGTTAGAACGAAATCGTGGTAGGCTTATGATTGGCATGATTTTTGTACCGTACAACTTGGCTTAAACTGAACACTTCTGTTTTTGTTTACTGTCAAATGGTAGCTTTATATTTTTATAACTTTGTTGTGTTAGAAATATGCGGTGTTAGTAAAAATAAACCGGTGGTGACAAAAATGTATCGACTTTCCACATTTAAATATGCTAATTGTGAAATCAATATTTTAAAATACCGAAAGAATATATTTATCTGTTAACCATAATGAATTCCAAAAATAAATAAATAACTCATTAGAGACATATTAAAAATACTTTTAACAAACATGTTTTAGCCAGTGATATATATATATATATATATATATATATATATATATATATAAAAAGAGAGAGAGAGAGAGAGAGAGAGAGAGAGAGAGAGAGAGAGAGAGAGAGAGAGAGAGTTTAAAGCACAATGTTTAATTTCGGTAACATATCCTGTCTCTTATTCGTAAAAACGAACGAAACATCACTATGTAAACTTTGTCAGCTAATTAGGCAAAACTTTCAACAAAGATGTATATATTATGTGCACATGTCGAGTACGTTTCCTATGTATATATAATGTGTAGTTGAATGATATGCACTTAAACAATGAACTCTGTGTCATCTTCTCTGAAAGCTTGTGCCTTAGAATTCGTTTCCCATAAATGAGCTTAAAATAAAAACTTTTTCTCTGCCGCCATTTTCCGAAAAGCGTGTGCCGTACAGGAATTTCTCTAAAGTTTTGAATCCACAAGTTTAGTTTGAAATCGTTCCCTTCTGATTGCGTTTGCCTCAAACAGGCTGTCATTTGTTTCCAATTCCGTTGTATACTCCGAAAGGCGTTACTGGTCCAGTATTCCCCTTGGTATTTCAGAAGGGTAGCCTTTATTAAAATACTCATTTAATGGACTTGTTTTGAATTAACGTGGTAGTCAGTAGTTACATTGGTAGAATAAACGCTATTTATGTGATGGGTATTTTATAATATTTGCGTAATTTTTTTGTATACTAAGATCATGTTAGTGTTTCCTTTCCGATTTCAGTATCTGTTCAATCCTGTGTTATTATTATTATTATTATTATTATGGGTTGTTTCGACTGTGTCCATTGCCGACAGTGAGACTAACTTTAGTCTGATCGTCGGCAATTCACACAGTCCAATCAAACCGTCATAATAATATGAACTCACCATTGTCATTAAACATTGTCATCAAAGATAAAGCCTATCTTATTAGCTCCTCATTGGAGGTCTAGAAAGCTATGGATTTATAGGTATACTAGGTGGAGTCTCGCCCTTCCTTACGAATGTCCTACAATCAGCTGCTACTAAGAGTGTATAATAGAATTAGAGTTTCGTCAGCCTTTGGTTGTTTCACCTATTGATTGTGGCATGAGAGTCGTTCGCAGCTTGCGTGGAGACGACGGTCTCTTACAAACCAGTTGCAAACGGATCTGCTTCGTCAGACTCGTGAATTTTAACCAAACAAATTTGTCAATAGTGTTAACCTTCGTAGCGAATAACGCAAAGGTACAAGATAAAAATAATTATAAGCTCCGCACAAATATACCAGCACTGTGATCGAAGGAGTATACAGGTAAATCGAAAGAGGGTACAGATATACATTACTCCTTTTTTAAACTAACAGAAAGGAATATTTCAAGACTTTGTCCTAATTTGTGGACTTCATTAGACGCAGTTTATTTGTATTTAGAGATTCTGCTGCCCTGCGTATTCACGTGCATGCGTTAGGATTAATTTCAGTCGGCAATAAGCTACGAAATTCACGCGTGACATCAATTAAATTTCAAATGTACTTACGAAAATACAATACGTAGTATAGCCAAGAGTTCATGGACGCCGCAATGCGCGGATGCCTGCACTCGGAATGCCAGCCAGTACATGAACTTACTGACTTGGTAGCAGAAGGTGACTCGTGGCGAATACTAATTTCTTTACACCATTTGACAAAAATTTATATAAACCTAGTGAAAATCTTAGTTACCACGCCAGCGCTTAGGAGCTATACAAATGCTAAAGAATAATAACAAATACAGGATTTCCGCATTAAAGCAATATCCACTTTTCAGCAGCCTTATAAACAGGCGTGCCTGCTAGCATAATTTTACAGTACTAGCTTCAAAGTGGTTAAGGAAATGTGATGACACACTCTTCGCCAAGGAAACTCACTGCCATAGTTCACTAGAGGACTCGTTACTTTAGAAAGCAAGTTTCTCCTAGCTAACTCGCAACGGGGAAGTCTCAGTTGGAAGATGTTCTAAAGACGACATCCAAAAATGACATGGCAACAGCTCTGCGGTCGGTGCAAAATCTCTCCTTTCCCATGTGAAAAGGCGCTGTTACAAGCTACAAGCAGGGAGGTATCAAGAGATATTTCTATAAGGGAAGGAAAAAATGGGAGGATTACAGACGAGGGAGAGAATTTACGAGTCTTCCAACTGTTTTTCTTTCTCGAAATATCAACTGAAAATAAACTTGACGCTTATGGGTCTCCAGAGACGTGTCATAGATAAATTATTTACATTACTGTGAAGTGTTTAAGAATACACTCAGGTAAGTACTTAAATAATATAAAGCGCGTGTTTTTCTTGTATAACATGACAGGAAAGAGGGTGGCCTTTCCTCCACAGCAAAACTTTTACGAATATAATATTATTTAACGACTGGATTTATTTATTTCTCCTCTGCTTGCATTGCTATGAAGTTATTCCCAGCCTACGGGTTCTTAGTGATTAACCAACAATCTGAGTAGCTGCTTCATTTTGTTCGCGTCCAATCACTATTATAGACAGAAGAGTTGACTAGCGCCTGCAATAAACAGGGCAGTAAAGGCTGATATATATTTAACGTCGCCAACTTTACCAGATTTGCCATAAGGGACACTTCCGGCAAACTCGACACACGACATTTGACATCTAGTGAAATTATCAAAGAAAACTATTATTTATAACAAAACAGTTTTAATACCATATGAAATGTGGAAAATGCAGTATTGTACATAATTCAAATAATTTCTGAACATTAATTAAAATCAGTCTCAATAGACAGTGTATTAAACTTTTCAATTATTTTATCAATTACGTGTCCATATTCTACAGTTCCAAAATTTACATTAAAATCCTTATTACATGTCCACTCAGTCCCACCTCAGCTTAGTCCATGTCCCGCCATCTACAATGTCCTAGACTTATCCGAGCGCCCCCACGCACAGTAGGCTCACTCGCCGGGTTTCAAGCCCTCTCGTACATTCACACCAAGAACACACGTCCACCGCAGTCGTCTCGCACTCAACTTCACTCGCGCACTGGCCAGATGGCCTCCGCCAAAGACTCCCTGGAGTCCCGCTGTGGCTTGTATTTATAGGTCGTACGCTGGCATCTAGAAATTTCGCTAATTCCTGAGTTGCACCGAGTGTCCTAATACCCAGAATATTCCTGCACCCCCTGTTGACTTTTTCATCGAGGGGTTGGGGGAGGGGGTTGGAGCTGTAACGCAAGCAAGTCTTGCCGCTGTCAGTTATTCACGGGCTTCCCAGCCCCAGAAGCGGGTAAACCAGGCAGCGAGCACGTCGTTCCAAGAAGAGGGGAGGATCGAGGTGGGTCATTCCCACAGCGCCGGACA
The DNA here is from genome assembly GCA_029891345.1 of Dryococelus australis. Lineage (NCBI taxonomy): Eukaryota > Metazoa > Arthropoda > Insecta > Phasmatodea > Phasmatidae > Dryococelus > Dryococelus australis. Next base: position 32,099,062 of record CM056995.1, on the reverse strand, counting down.
GCCTCCCGGCGCCAGCTGCAGCGCGTAGCAATAATTGTCTTAGTTTTCTTCACATGCGTTCGTCTGCTCAGCCATGTTTCTATGTAACGATGTTGATGCCTGCTGTTTAACGTCACATTCAGTGCCGTGTGAAATAGAAAATCCTCGTTGGCGTTGGAAAAGTGCGGATTTACGTTTGCAACAGTTGCTACTACGTACTAACCACTGATTATTTTGTTCCCATCTCTCAAAACACACACAGAGCCGTTCCCTTCTTTTGCGGAGGTGGATCACACATTTATCTTTTAAATTTATAAACTCGACGCATTGACAACGCAACTCTGCGTCAACAAACGGAAGCAACATAAAATGAAAGATGCCTCTGCACACCTCGGAAAGCTCTACTTCCACAAACGCTCTTGTTGACAAATGCCATCTGTCGGCACCAATTGTAACTATCTATTGTCCATAGAATAAGTGGCCATAGAGCTACAGCAGTAATCGCGGAATGGTAAATTACTGACACTATTTATTTATTTTAGTTTCTAAGATATCTGAAATACGGGAAATATGACGTCACGTCAACACGGGATGATTCTTTTGGTCCCAGGATACAGGAAAACCCTTACAAACCGGACGGTTGGCAACCCTGACTATAGTGGATTTTTCAAAACGAACTGGGGTCTCGCGGACGTAAGGTTCAAATCAGGTGAATACACAATCGTTTCTGAAGAAGCTATTTCACAATTGGTCCTAAGGAAAACTGATAACGTAACTTTAAGTTGAAAAATTAAAAATAAAGTATTGACAACATTCTGTAGCTCCCTTGAACCCAGCCCGTTAGCAGAGTCTAACAGTAACTGGCACTGAGGACGACCCTGTGTCGATAAAGTAGCTATCGATTGATGTTTAATTGTGAAATGAGAAGTAGTACAGAGACTTGTTATTTTATGTACTTCCGTGCATGTTTTACAAGGAATTTTCAACGGTTTAAAAAAATATCTTGTAAAAACAAGCTTAAACTTTTCTTCCGAGTCCTCAAATTTAGCGTCAAAAAATTTGCACAGTATTTCGCTTCTCAAAAAAAAAAAAGTCAGATATTTAACTACTTTGTATTTGATGTCACAATTAGTTATTGATATATCACATTTGGGTAACAGAGATCTAATGAACACTGACACAAAGTGTGGATAGTTCAAGAAGCGAGGGAGCGATACGGGCGACACTAACACGCACGCCTAGTGCCTCATCGCTCCTACGCGCAAGGCGTGCAGTGTTTCCGTAGTAACGCTGTGCCAATGAGATTTGTAACAGTGGCGTTTTATTACACGCGATGACAGACCACAGATTAAACTACGCCAGTATCTTTGCACTTGTCTCTTGGCGCTTTAGGAAACTGCATAGGCAAGCTTTAAATTTACGATATTTGACCATTTTCACGATTTTTTTCTCCCCAAGAATACACTTAGTATGCGAAAAGTAAATAAATTGGGGTATAGATGATTGTTTTTAAAATATTTTTGGATAAAAAGTCATATTTGCATTGTTTTAATATTTTGGGTAAAAGTTATTTGCAACAGTTATTTACGAGAAACGCGTATTCACGCAAACAACCATTTCACACAAAAAGCCGGGGTTCATCCCGCTAAATATATTATCCGTAAAATCAGTGTTTGCGCGTATACAATACAGCGACGCTGTTGCGATGCCATGCACTACGACGCGATGGGCGACGACAAACTGTACTTACGGTTTTACAATTGTGCGACGATTTGTCGGCGATGTGCGCCTTCTGAGATGGCGCTGCTGTCTATTTCAAGGGTGAAAATTACATTTTTTAAAACTCGCGAATGTTTTGAGTAAGTAGAAGATAAACAAACAAGGCCGTATGAACGAAACGTGCCATAATAACTACACATTAGCATACACCGCTAACGAGAGGCATATCACACGAAGGAGAATTTATTTCTATATTTTTAACAGGCGATTTTTGAGTCATTGCCCATATCTAAAGGAAGCCTTGTCTTATATTTTGTACACCAATGCAGCAACGATAAAAGTACAAATACGTGGGCGTAAATGCACTTGTAGTCCTTAGGATGTGAACAAATAGTTGTTATTATTGTGCGTGTAAATAAACAATTCTTATACGTCGTCGGCTGTCGCAGACCGTCGCAACGCACTCTCTTCAGATTGCTGCTTCATCCTGACTGGCTACCGCTCATCGCATCGCAACGCATCGCTGAATTGTAGAACCAGACTATCTCGGTAAATGAAAGGTCTGGCTATGATGGATTTCCAGGGAACGTTGAAAAACTAATTTCCACAGCTGCCGCTATTTTACTTTTATTTTATTAAAATACATTCGAAGAGAAAACAATCTAGTGTAAATCATTTAAAACAGCATTTTAATGGTTTTACAGCGTTGTTAACATGAAGGGAATGGAAAAAAAGATAGAAATCTGTATACGTTTTTTTAATCTATTGGCTTTCATCACGTGTAATAATAGCCTTTTCTAACAGATCTACTTTACAAGAATTTCAGCTACAGGCGATTGCCAAACGTAACATTGAGGCGATATATTTTCTTTTCACTGTGGATTTTCCTTTATAAATTAAAAATAACAAATGAAACATAACAATTTGCAAGGTTTCTAACCGTGCCAGTATTCGCAAAGAAATATCACGCAAACATTTTTTTATTTTTTTAACGTTTATCTTTCAAACGGAAACACTTAAAAGGGATTTCTATAACACTGATTGCTCGTTTAAATCTCTGGATGTTAGCGTGGTTACTGATTACTAATGAGCCTACTTTCCTCTACATGGGTGCACATGAAATTTTAGTGAGGTCTTGAAAATTAGATGGTAGGTAGTCGTTGACGTCTCATTGATAGCAATATTATCAGAGATGAAACCAGAAAGATGTGAAAAAGTCCAAAGGCAATTAATAAAATACACGAGCTACTTACCCAGGATTCGAATTCAGAAAAACTCGTAAAACTAAGCTAGCGTGCAATAAACTGCACGCCATCCAGAAAATAAGAGACTTAGATTACTTGCAAACATATAAATAAATATAGCCTAAAAACAGTAAAACTTCTTCGCCAAATTTGAAATAAATCGATTGATTGTTTCCCGAGCTACGGCACGAATACTATATTATTTCATGTGGGGCTATCTTACAAAATGGCGGAGAAATGATACTGTGGATAGACAATTTTGATAGATATGACAGGTACTGTAAGCATACAAAGTTAAAATAAAATTTGTTTCGCAGTTTCGCAGATCAAATATTCGGAGCTAAAATGTTTATAAGGCCGCCATTTTGAAAATATGTGTCTCACACTCTCCCAATTTATAAGTTTACATAGCAAACCATAGTGCTAATTGTTAGCCAAATTTGGTAGAAATCGGTTGGTTTTTCGGAAATCACATAATTTCATTTGTCAAATGATAATATTTTACAAAATGGCGGACAGAAGAGAGTTTGTGTACACAATTTACTGTTGTGAAATATACTACCATTATACAAAATTTCTTTGGAATTAATTACATGGTTGCGACGATATAATGCATAAAACTAAAATAGCTATATCACCGCCATCTTTGAAATAAGTGTCTCACATACCAAAAATATATCGGTCAACATTATCTACCGCAGTACTACATGTTTGTCATATTTGGTAGGAATCGGCTAATTGTTTCCTGAGATATGACTTGCAACTTTATTTTTCGTTGACACATTCTTACAAAATGGAGGATAAAAGAGGCTAATTTTAGACAAATTTGATGTTTGTTTTATAAACTCTTAGCATACATAGATAAGTTCGAATTGATTAAAACAGCCAGAGGGCCTCCATTTTGAAAATAAGTATCTGATAAATTTGGAACATATTTTTACATATAAAATGCACCAGTACATTTGACTGCCAAATTTCGCTGGAATCTGTTAATTTTTTCACGAGAAATTATACAAATGCTAGATTAATTCATGTAGCGCTAGTTTCCAAAATGGCGGGAAAACATTGCTGTTTTCAAATATCGATGCTTGTAATAGATATTGTCAACGCACCAAATTTTATTGGAACTGGTCAAATGGTATGGCAATTATACCAAATAAAACTAAAATATTTGTATTGCAACCATTTTTAAAACAAGTGCTTAATTCATTTTAATAACTCATTTTTCCTGGTCTATCATAGTATTTCTTACGTGCCAAATTTTACAAAAATAGTTTTAGTAGTAATCGAGTTATTGTGTAAAATGTTTTTTTTTTACGTTAGGCGCTATCTTTCAAAATGGCTGAGGAAAGTAGTTGTTGTTTGGCGTACATGATAGTTTTAATACATACCGTCAGCGTACAAAATTTGGTTGAAATTGGCTAAATGTTATGGAAGTTATTCCAAATAAACCTAAAACATTTTTAATGTCGCCATTTTGAAAATAAGAGCATAAACAAGTTCATTCTATCATGTCTCCTTGTAGTTTAATAGTTTTACTTAACTGCCAAATTTGAATAGAATCGGTTGAGTAGTTTTCGAGATATAAATTAAAAACTTTAATTATTCATGTGGGGCATTCTTCCAAAATGGCTTACCAACAACCATATTCACAACTGAACTTAATGATTACAACATGCTCTGTCAACATACTAAATTTGGTCAAAATCGGTTGAATGGTTTCCGATGTGTGACATATTGCCCTAAATTTTTAAAATGGCCACAATTTTGAACCTAAGTGCCCGGCGTGGCTGAAAACTACGAAAGTCAGGTGTCCTTACTATATGTGTACCGAGTTCGGTGGAATTCCGTTAACGCGTTCGAAAATTGAAGAGGGGGGGGGGGGGGAGGGGTGTCGCACGCACACGCACAGACTCGCGCATACACAGGCGTATACATACACGCAGAGACACACAGGCATGAAAGTGATCCATAAGCCTTTCTTTCCTTTGAAACTTACGCTGAAAAGGAAAAAAACACCACAATGTCCACTGGCCAATAGGCAACAGTTTCGCCCGTCAGATCTGGTGTTAGATCCAGTGAGCTGGCAACACTGCAGCGACACGTGTACCACCCATAGGCTTAAGAGCGTGATGGACCCCCGTGGGAAGAACCCCCGCGTCCGAGGTCAAGAAGCGAGGGAGCGATACGGGCGACACTAACGCCCACTTCTAGTGCCTCGTCGCTCCTACGCGCAAGGCGTGCAGTGTTTCCGTTGTGACTCTGCACTGTGCAAATTAGATCTGTAACAGTGGGGTTTTATTAAACGTAATGAAAGCCCACAGATTAAACTACGCTCGCATGTTTGTACGTTTCTCTTGCCGCTTAAAGAAATGCAAGGATTAAAATCTGATAAATTCGACCAATAGAACAAATTTTTTTTTCTCCAAGAACACACAAAATTTGGCAAAAGAAAAAAAAAAAGTTGATAATATTTTTAAATATTTTCTGACAAAAATTCGTATTTTTAGAACATTTATTTACCGAGATACGCGTATTCGCGCAAACAACTATTTCACATAAAACAAAGATGAGGTAGACCCGAGGATACTAGACCGACCTCGCTGGCTGCGCACAATCAGCCTCCGTGTCCCATTATTTAACTGCCTTTCTGCCAATACCACATGCAAAAACGTCGTGAATTGGATTTCAGGTTAGAACACATATTTAGTAGTTAAATATGCTTTAAGATGTTTGTATACTTCCTCTAACAAATTTGTAATGCAATTCGATTAGATCCGAATTGTTGAAAGTTTATTGTTCATTTAAAAGGAATTTTTTTTTTTTTATTATGGTGTAAACTAACACGTTCATCACTGTTGACCATGTGACTTTGACAGTTGCGTTCCTTTCGGGTACACTGTAAATAACATTATTGCAAACTTCATCAAGTCTGTTGGAAATTCAACTTCAACATTGTATGGAAAAATTACCACACATCAGACTGCAAATGGAGGAACGTTTCGGAATCGCTACTATACAAAGTTGGGAATTTACCTACGCATTCGACTGTTTCCCGAGCAAATGTAGCGAGTCACGAGATTTGGACGGCGCTTTTAACATCGAGTAAAACCCTCCGACCAACGGCATCGTCCAGTACGATTCCCACATGCGAAAATCCGGAGTGACCCGGCCGGGGATTAAATCCGGATCGCCTAGGTAGGAGGCGAGCAGGCTAACCTGCTCAACCACCGCGCCCCCCCCCCCTGAACAAATGCAGGAACGCTACGATGGATGGATCGGAAATAACTTCACCATAAGCGCTTTCCCACTATACGTATACACAGATGTGGTAAATTTGCAAATTATTTCTTATAGTGTAGGTGAATGTTGGGTAAAGGCTGTTCACGATAAAGTGAGCACTTTAGAAAATGAACCTCATAAAAAAGTCACTGCCCCTGCATACATAAATTTTAATGGGCGCACCGAGTGACATTCGCCCAGTAAAGTTGGCAACGATGGAGGGAAAGTAGTTCCATATCTTAACGTTGAATAAAAAGTGTTATGTAACCATTTCTGATAACTTAGAATTATTTCGTCCGCACTCTGTTATATTAATTCATCAAGTGTAAAAATGAACAGATTTGTAAAGTATTTACTTTCAAAATAATATCAAATTTTAATTTGACCGACGCGTGATAAAGTGATGAGGCCCATAACAATGTTAATTTTACTCAAGGCGAGGAACACCCAACGTGTATATAGGCTGTTCACGGTGAACTGAGCACTTTTGATAGCCCTACTTAAGATCTACTTGTACTCAAGTTGTTTATTATTCCACCTTATGTAAAATTAACATTGACATGGGCCTCGTCAATTTATTCATGCGTCGGAGAAGTGAGGTTGTGAAATTATTTGAAAAGTTAACCATTTATAAATCTGCTAAATTTTACGCTTAGACACATTAAAAAAAAGCAGGATGTGAACGGAATAATTTAACTCATCACAAATGGCTACTTAGCATTTTTTATTCGACGTTAAGATATGGCACTACTTCACTTTCATCTTTTACCAACTTTACTGGGCGCATGTCACTCGAAGTACCCGTCGAAATATACGCAGACACAGTCAGTGATCTTTTCCCCCGAGGTTGATTTCAAAAGTGCTCATTTTACCGTGAACAGCCTGTACGTGCGCAGAAGACGAATGAGCGGTCTACCTCTTCTCTAGTCTGTGGTATTCCACGCACACGCGCCCCACACGAGTACAGGTGAAGTGACATAAAGACTGCCGGCCCGCGCGATAAGGCTTGACTGCGGGATCCCGGCATAGAGCGCGGCATCGCGATTCCTGCATAATGGCATTGATCGCGAGGGGAGACCCCACTCCGTTGGTTTAAGGGAACCACGTGTACGGCGCCGCCAACGTTTAACGTTCATTGCGCCGCATACTGTCTATCTCGTATGAGGCGGCAAGATTTCGAAAGTCAGTGGGTGGCGACTTGACGTATACGAAGCAGACAAAGAGCCGTTTACAAATCGCGTATCAGCTGACGCACGAACGAACAAAAAAGTTAATATTAATTTGGCTATTCTGAGTGCACTGGGGACGCACATCAGACAAGTGTAAAATACGCGATAACAAAGACTTCCTATATTAATTAATATATTTTATTTTACGTGGTCACAAAACTGCGGTTGTAAGTGTTACAAATTAATCTTAGTGATAAAGTAGTAATGTATAGCTGTTCAAAATGAAATGCTCAATAAGACGATTCAGAGCCGGATAAAAACGCGACTTCAAACCTTAGATATGTTCATGTCGTATTCCCACTGCCCATCCATGCTTTCCATACGCGCTTGATATTGATTCTAAAAGCCTACAGAAGCATTGCGTGATAACATCGAATTATTTTTTCAAATAATTTGACGAGAAATATTTTCAAATTCGTGTCGTTTCGAGGCAGTAACAGGAGAAAAGTGAAGTTTTAAAAAGCAGGATCTGAAGGCGGTGAACCTGCTGCTATCTGTCGGCACACACACTTAACCGTGTCGTGCGCGCCATCTGTGCGTTCTTTCTCGAACCTAACAAACTATAACGCTCAAATTAATACGTTTCGTATGTAAAATAACAAATTTACGAACAGATACCAATAGTTTTATTTTTCGGCGAGCTCTGTATAATTTTTAAAGCAACATATATTTCGTGTACAGCGATTTTGATTACTAGTAATTTCTATTGGCCCAGTAATTGTTCGCTTATGTCCTAAACACGCCATGTTTTTTCCCCGAGACCCATTTCCTTGTTTTCGTGTAGCATCCAACTGACGCACCAGCTGATGGCGAAAGTATACCTAAACTAAAAGTAAACATTAGTTTAACTGTAAAAATCTCCCCATATTATGTGAGACAGACAGTACTGGCATCTTTATAGAACGTTTGGGGCTCAGAAGCAAGCAAGCCGTAAGGGCGACACTGACACGCGCAACCTAGTGCCCTATCACTCCTACGCGCTGGTCGCTGATCTGACGTGAAATTTTTCCATCGCGCAGCGTGCATCTATGGGACTTTTAAGAGTGGGACGAACCCCCCTATTTTTTGTGAAATGGTTGTTTGCGCGACTATGCGTATATAGGTAAAAAAAAAAAAAGTTCAGTAAATACAACTTTTTGTCAGAAAAGATTAAAAAAAATTATCTATGCACGTGTATATATATATATATATATATATATATATATATATATATATTACTTTTGTCATATTAAGTGTATTCTTGGAGAAAAAAATCGTGAAAATAATCAAATATCGCATTTTTTTTAAAGCGCCTATGCAATTTCCTAAAGCGGCAAGAGAAAAGTACAAACATACGGGTGTTGTGTAATCTGTGGACTTTATTCGCGTGTAATAAAACCCCACTGTTACAGATATAATTTACACAGTACAGCGTCACGGCGGAAACACTGCACGCCTTGCCTGTAGGAGCGATTAGGCACTAAAAGTGCGTGTTAGTGTCGCCCGTATCGCTCCCTCGCTTCTTGACCTTGGACGGGGAAGTCCAGCCCGCTCTTAAGCGGCGACCGTATCATTTTATTAGAGGAAAGTCTGTAGCAAAGATCAGTGCAGATCCCTATAACAGTTGCGTATGTTTCCGACCAGTATATTATGAGATACAGGCGGGTGAAAAAGCCGTTTTTAACTATGTTGGAGGGCTCAGAAACTGCATTTATTATGTGCATAATGTATTGAGAGTATCATACTACTTCTGAAATGCGGTTTCTTTTCGTGCACTGGTATAATGGGGGTACGTTTAATGGTTACGTAAAAAAAAAAAATCCCTAACGTTCTGTTTTTGTAACGAAGGAAATTAAAATGTTTTCTTGGGAACTGTGCTTCAAATGTTAAGGGAAATCCCTAGTAGAACCATTTTTTAACGCCTCAATGTCACGTGGGGCCACGGTGGAGCAGTGGTTAGACTACTCGCCTCCCACCGAGGCGAACCCGGTTCCCGGCGGGATTTCCCCGTGATCCTCGCATGTTGCGAGTCGTGACGTACGATGGCGCCGGTCGGCGGGTATCTCTCCCGTTTCTCCTTCCCATTGCATTCCGGCGCTGTTCCATACTCGCCTCACTTTACCCTCACCGGATTTCCTAAGGCCGCGCTATGCAATCCTATGTAAAGGCTGTTCACGGCAAAGTGAGCACTTTTGAAAGCCCTCTCGTTTATTGGAATAGTAGGAAATAAATGTATTTTATTTTACTCTTAGGTATTAATTTCCAAGTGCTGTGGGATACACGCACTGTGCTTATTGTTAACATAGCAATATTTATTTTAAAAACGTGGTTAAAGGATAGAAAATGGCTGAAAGGATATAATACCTAGGTGCTCAAAAGTGCTCACTTTACCGAGAACAGCTTACACTCGAGGGACACGCACTGAGCCGTGTTACAGATTTTCCACCAATCAAATTATAGGGTCGCCGCTTGTAGTCCCGCAAGTATATTCAGCACGAACGAGAACGCTGCCACCCGGTGCAAACCCCTGCGCGTAGAGGCGGTGGCTCACTTGTAGCGCGTGCCTACCTAGCCCTTATAGCTCTCGCACTTCTCGGCCTCAAGAGCGTTAACAATGTTACAGGCAGGCGGGTCCTTCATCAGGGAGTCCCCTTATAGCAGTATTCTATGAGAAAGTTGAGTAAAATATTTTTTTGTTTGAAACATTTATCTTTTAAATTTATGAACTGAGAAGGAAATTGCTTAACATTGATTACCCACTTAAAATTATGTCTGCAGGCTTGTTAGGAAGATTAATGTTTGTATTGTCAGCACCAGACGTCGTGGCATTCAAGAGCCTTAACATGCATTCGCAATAGCCCGACGAACAAGACACGACAGATCGACATGACGTCAGAGGTCGATGGAGTTTCATATCATATATTATTCATTTTTCACATGAACCTGACAAACTCTGCCCGACAAGTGTGCTAATCGACTGGTGGAAAATTCTAAAACGGCAAGTCAGGGTTTTCGTGTCGGGTTCGTCGAGGTATTGTAACTCCAGCTTTAGTCCTACACTGAGAGGACTGGACACGGCCAGGCGCTGCAGCGTGGGCAGCGCTAAGTAACGGCACGGTTATCTACACTCTTAAACAAAAACATTCGCCAATAGTTCCTTTAGATCAGCGTTTATCAACAGCCGCATCACGACCTGGTACCAGGCCCTGATATCGGTTACACTAAGCCGCGTGTTTCTGCAAGAAAATAATTCAAATTTTTTTATACCTCTTTCTCGCAATATCATACCATTTATTTTAGCTTTCGATTTTTGCTGTATAAGAAAGTCGTCTACTACCACCTTTGTTGCTTTGTTGAATGTTCGTTTCCCGGTGTCGCGATGTCGGAAAAAAATCCTATACAAAGAACATAAACATGCATAAAAAGGCTAATGTTTTCAGGTCGGATGCTGCACAGCCATAGCTCCGCATACAGTTGTTTCGTCTCTCCACGGCAAACCTCCACATCTGGCGCAGGCAGTAGAATACGGCGGGTAGTTTTCTGGAAGAGAAAATATGTGTTATCGGCAGGATTGCGCTAGTCTTTCGTTAAAATATGCATGTGGTAATGTTGTAAATATTTTTCTGCCGTACTTTTATAATTGTTAACATGAATTAGCGGCGCAGATTTGAAATTCCCTGCAAAAGTTCTTCAGTGATTTAATGCCATGGAGACTTACAAGTCTGCTAATGAAGGAGAATAATTTTCTTCGAAAGCTGAAGTTGAATATTTAACGACATGGAATCATTTTTGTAGACCTCTGATATCAACATTTATAGTGTAATCATTATTTTATTTTATTTTAAAATTCAGTTAGTTTATGAAATTTCAGTAATAATTTGAACATTTCATAATCATAAGATAACTGAAAAAGTTTGCAATAGTAAAGAAATATTGACAATTGCTGAAATAACATAGTTTGCTCAACATGTGCATATATGAAAAAAAAATTTGTTGGAAAAATTTAGTTTGAAAATGTTAAATTATTATTTAAAGTTGGATGAGAAGTATGGGTTTGCAATTGTAATTTTCTTAAGGATGCGTTTGTAGATTTTCTTAATCTAGTGACTTCTAGTGGATTTTTGTTTGCGGTTAAGTGGAATTTTTTGTTTCAGTTTTGGCAACACTGTCAAACAGGCCCGACGACGGAAACCTAACAATCGCCGTCGATCAAAGCCCAACATCGACTCGAGCATATATAGCCGATAGTTCCGGTTGAGCGTCTCTCCAAGCTTCCGTCGAATCCAGGTGTGTCTACAGAAAATCCTCCGCGCAAGGGAGAGAGTGAAATTGATGTCTGGTAGGAGAAAAAAAGGACCAGAGGATTCTCCCTCTGAGACCGGCGAAGTAGAATGGATGGAAATTCCGATGAATCTTAATTTGCAGTAATTACCTGTAGTCTTACGCTAAAAGCAAACCGAAATTAAATGTTTTTTTCCTTGCTTTCAGTGACAGCCAGTAGCAGCCACGTTCGCTCTCCACAATTTCGGCTGATTTGAAATGTGAATTAGATTTATGTTAAAGTGTGGTTCCTTTTTAAAGCGGTTTCACATGGCAGGAATGTAACACGGTATTCCAGCAAAATTTAATAATTGTATAAGTTTCTAAATTATACTGTCATGGTGCTGTGTCACCGCGTTCTCCTTGAAATGAAACGATATTTTCTCTACTCGGATATTCAGAATCCGTACCGTAAATGTAGCGAAACCTTAAATAAAGACGATGAGTATATTACACAGAATTCTCTTCGTCTGTTTATAATACTGAGTTTTCAATTCAAATGACGCAGTTAACTATGGTAGTATTGAGACACAGGGATCGAATATGCGACCCGATAACGCATTGTTATTATTATGACATTTGTATAGCGAAAATGAACTTAAAGATATTGTAACTAAACTTCTTTTACGAATTATTCTATTATAACACTCGATTTCCAACACTTATAAATGTGTCGACTTTCGATAATACTCATGAAAAAATCAATTCCAATATTTCCCCTTTGAAATTTTAACTTTAATAACTATATAGTTACGAATATTTTTTTATATGTATTACGTGATGGTATTGTAAATTATGTTTAGGAGGTTCAGAAAAGAGAAATACGTCAAGAAAGTTGTCCATGCAATTAATTATATTGCATCTAATTTTGTAATATAACGCGAAAACCAGACATCAATGCCATACACTTTTTTCATTAAAAATTGCTTCTAGTCCACTGTACTGTACCAAATATTAAATACTGACTTAACTTCGACAGTAATCAGTTTTATACTGCAATGAACCCACTGCATTTTTAGTAGTATTTCTAGGACTTATTTCTTTTTCCTTTTTTATGTAACCTCGTACTTTGTAACGCACAGAGTGGTTAAAAAAAGACGAAATATTTTAGGAACAGTCTAATAGTTTCATGGAATTTTTATTCGGTGTTGGTAGTAGAAATTTACATAGCTCGGCGATCAAAGAGGTTCGGAAATGTTTAGCGCCAAATCTCTATACATGCGGCTTTCTGGCCTTCGCTGTAGTTGGGAGTTAAATTATTTCGTCGTTGAAACATTATCGTGACGTCGGAAGTGTACCGGATTCAAATGGCTTAGTTTACTACGCTTTTCATCTATCGTTAATACTTCAGCCAGTTTAAAAAAAAAAATCTGCAAGAAAAAATCTCAGTTTTCGAAGTTTTCGGAAAGTTCCGCGTACTCAAGGAGCGTACTGAAGGGAACTTTTCTAAAAGTAATTTACAATTGCTCTTTTCGATCTTCTGTGTAAACATCCGAGATCTTAGGTATATGCCGTTCACGGTAAAGTGAGCACTTTTAAAGCGCTAGTTACTTTTTCCTCTAAGTCATTTCTTGTCCTTTAGCAACCTTTTGTAAATAAATATTACCATGTAAGTAATAAACACACTGTTTATATTCCCTCGCACTCGGAATTTTAATATCTAAGGCTAAAATAAAATATATTTCTTGACTATTATTTCTAACGAGAGGGCTTTCGAAAGTGCTAACTTTACCGTGAATAGCCTATATTGTGGTGTATCTTCCTTTGTTATATCGTGGATACTGTAATGGTTTTTGATAATAAAATTTAGTGAAAATTAGTCATCTCCATAAAAGTATTTTGAACGAGTTTCTTAAGGAAAATATTAGCCTTTAGCAGAGGGTTTTTGCCGTCAACCGCTCAGACGTTATATTGAAACTCCCTTATGGGGTTGCTGGCGTGACGAGATTAGCAGACGCGGAAATTATAGAGGTGCGGAATCCATAATAAAATAATTTATTTACAAATGCGGTTACGTGGAAATGACGTACAACTTCAGTATTTCCGGATGTTGAAACTCAGCTAAGGTGAATTTAAATAACTTCTGACTAACTCCATTATTGTAGAACATCGAGAGAAAACGGGAATAACAAAGGCGACTCTCAAAAACCAGAGATAAGAGAAAAATATTCACTACACAGTTAAAATTTTCCGTATATTTACCAAAAAAAAATTACGGAAATTGCACGGCAATTACACGGAATCGCAATCCTTAATGGCGAAAAACGGAGTTAAGTGCGTAAATACAAAAAAAACGGAAAATCTCCGTATTCTCTATAACTTCGAGTTTCGGGCACGAACAATGGCGAGTCTGCACGAAGCTTTCTTCGCCACTGTATACCAGAAAATTATCGTTTCTGCGGCAGTTAAGGTTATCAATGCCACTAAGACCTGTCATTTCAAACATTAAAAAGTAGCGATAGGCGTCTGTAACACTTAAAAATACACAAACTTTAAAAGAAACTAAAAAAAGTAGCTGATGCGACTAACATAGAAATTAAAAAATTATACCATATTCATGATGTGAGAGTTGTGTGATTGTAACATTTTTTACTCTGGTTCAAATCTTGCTTCAGTATAAAATATTTTAAATTTTTTTAATATCTTTTTTATACACAGTAGAACACCCACGTAATAAAAATAAAATAGATATTAAAAGTAATTTAACTAGAAGTACAGAAAACTAACTAGGGAATTAACGAAGAGGTTCCGTGAATTTTACGGAAAGTCCATTTTTGAAAACCAATGTGTCCGTCATTTTACGGAGAGTTTACGGACACCTCTGGATAAATATTTACCAGCACTTTTCCGTAAAATGAAGGTAATTTTTTTAAATAGTATAGCAACACATAAATAAAAAAAATATTATGTATACAGGAAATCAATATCTTGAAGCTCGGCCTCCACTTACGATCGGGGACCGCTAATGGCATTGATCGCCAATCATACGTAGACGCCCTACTGCGGATGATCACAGCATCATTTCTGTTCTCACGCAAGTTATGTTATAGTATATTTCCGGAAAAAAAAAATCTATTGCGGAATTTTAAGTATTTCGCCTGCTTTATTGGAACGTTATGAAAGCTAGCGCATGGCTATAGCTGTGTGTTAGTCTGCATGAATACGTGAACTTGGTGCTTTTACCACAAGTAAAGCATTCCAATCATGGATGAGCAGTTAGCCTGCTCGCCTCCCGCCAAGGCGAGCTGGGTTCAATCCCCGGCTGGGTCACTCCTGGATTTTCGCAAGCGGGAAACGTGCCGGGCGATGTCGCTGGTCGGCGGGTTTTCGTGGTTTTTTTTCCCCCTCTCGTTTCTCCCTTTCTTGCATTCCGGCGCAGCTCCATTCTCACCTAATTTCACTCTCATCGGCTCTCAAGACCTTCGTTGTTAAGAGCCACCCGGATATCTCAATTCAACTCATTACGCTGTATATAAAATTTATTTCTCTAATTCGGGATTCGAATAAGTTTGTCAGGTATTGGGGCACGGATTCGGGCGTATTCTGTCTTTCTATAATTCAGAAGTTTTATCACAGTGACCACATTATTTTCTTTCCACGAAAATAGCTTAAAGTTTTAACATTAGCCATTGAATGTGATAGTTCAGGACTAAGAAATTAAAAGTTCAATTATTCATTTCACAGGATAACGTGAAAACCGCAAAGATAATTTCCCTCTTTATTTCACATTTCTCAGCCGCTATCTTGCCACTGTGAAACTATTCTACCTTTCGGCTTCACACGACTGCTGCGGTGATGCCATCAGGTGATACTTAAACTGTCTTAATTCTAGAAAGTCTACTCAGTCAACTCTCCGTGAAAGTAAAAAAAAAAAAAAAAGTTCTCCGTTCCCCCAAACTACTCAGTAGCGGTGATATATTGTGCCGCCAGACAGTTGTTTGGAAAGAAAGAGACTCGTTATTACGCGCGTCTGTCTCCAGATGGCGCTCATTTTCTCGAGGAATCCATTCACAGAGGTGATGCGCCACTTTCAGTAGATTTTGTCTCCAGGGATTTGTTGTTCTCATCTTTGTTTGCGAGGATAAGCAACTTTGGCTCTGTGGCGGAATTGAGCGAGTCGCTAAATCATCAACACTCGAGTCACTTGCTTTCTAGAGAGCCCGTGGAAACATATTTGAATGCAAAAGCTGAGAGTAACTAAACGAGCTCGAAGGAAACGACAATAAAGTCAAGATACACCGTAAACATACTTAACGTAAAGCTTGTTTCCAAAAAGGAAATCTTTATTATAAATTTTAGACATGCAACCAAAGAACATAATTTCTATTAACATATATTTGTTAGACAGTAACGCAGATGAATAGCAAGCTATAAAATTTACTGGATCCACGATAGTTAACAGTTGAAATATACACCCCACAAAAGTTTGGAATATTGTGAGATAAGGCAGATTGTGCGGTAGGAGTTATGTAGTTCTCTTATGGTCAACAGAGAGCGCACTAACTCATTGAACATGTTTAGGACACCTTGAAAACAAGCAGTTTATAATCATCCACAACCTCGAGAAATACTTCCACATCTCATAAGAGCTGCCCAGATGAAATGGGACCTTCGTCTGGAAGATGACATCACCACATTGATTACAAGCATGCCACGGTGTGCTAGGGACCTGCACAATGCATATGGAGGCCATACACGGTACTAAGCTGCAGTGGGAAGAAAGAAACACTCCATAGTCAGAGACAATACTACGTTAATTTTGTTGTTGTTTGGTGTTTATTTGTCTGTGACAGTAGACTTTTTATTTAACTTTGAAATTCACATTTTGTATCGGTACCGTTGATTATATATAATTGCCATGCTTTCTTTCATGTATAGTCCAATTTTTTTAAATTTCTTTATGCATATTACAAATTTTTTGTAGGGTGTTTAGTTCTTTGTGGATACTTCACAAACACTAGACTGAGCTGCTTGCCATGGACTAAAATTGCAAACTCGCATTTTATGGTATAACTGGTATGTATAGGGATTTATTAAAATTCTCGGCTTAAAATTAAACTTGATAAACGAATGGATTCGCGAACGCGATTTTTATACCAAAAGTAAACGCAGAGGTGTCCAATGTTGAGTGTGAGTGGATATCGTACAAGTAGGGCATGTCAGATAACTTTTCGATCCATTAACATGATTATATAGGCTGTTCACTGTAAAATGAGCACTTTTGAAAGCCCTGCTAACGATTTACTTGTATGCACGTTGTGTATTCTTCCACCTTATGTACAATTAACATTGCCACGGGCCTCGTCACTATATTCGTGCGTCGGTCTTGGCCAACTGTGAAAATATTAGACAAGAAAATGTTTTACAAATCTGCCCATTTTAAAACTTAGCCGCATAAAAAAAAAAACAGAAAGTGAAAGAAGTAAACTAAATTATCAAAAATGGTTACCTGGCGCTTTTTATTCGAAGTTAAGGTATGGAACTACTTTCCATTCATCGTTGCCAACTTTACTGGGCACATGTCACTAAGGCCGCCCGTTGAAATACATGCAGGTAAGGATAGTGACTTTTTTCTAAGGTTGATTTCAAAAGTGCCCATTCTATAGTGAACAGCCTTTAAATGAGACAATAGTGATAAGAATGTGCTAGCCTAATACTCACTTATTTAGTGTAATTATTGACAAGCTTTGTGGCTTATGGATTTGAGAATCGTACTTAAAATGTAATTAAATATCAGATAAGCAGGGTTAGTGTTTTAATTCTCATCCCTTTACATATTTCAACGCAAAAGCCATTATTTTGAAAATTGCAGTGTTTAAAATTCGAGTTTTTGGGCAATACCTCCTCACTGGTAGGCTGAATGAGACAACATAAGTATTAAATTCGTAAACATTAATCCAACGGCTATGATGTTCATTTCTTCCCCAGTATAACGTGGTAGAAAATCGAAAGTAAATTCTTGTTCGTCGTAAATCGTTTTACAAAAGTGTTAGGCGCATTATTGCACGTTATGTACGTCAGAGTTTAAATGAATTTAAATAAAATTGCGTCAATTTGAAAACAGAAACTTTAAAATCTTAAAAAGATACTTGCCGCAGTATTAAAATGTTAACTTAATTATTGTAGTAATCTATAATACATTCGTTAACTTTTTCATTTATTGCGCTAATTACAATTTCGCCATGGTAAAGTGTCAGTATACTGCAATAATTTAGACTAAAACCCGAAATATTAAAAGAAATGTGTGTTGAAATTTTTGCGAGTCATCTATAAACAGAAAAAACACACACGTCCTCATATACGTACACACAGAGACGCATACATGATCCGTGGTGTGCACACATTCACTCCACACACGCGAATATCCACAGAGACGGCACAAACAGGCATACGAATACAAACAAACTATACCCCCAAAAATAAACACAGCTACGCATTATGCAAGATAATATTATTAGTAATTGCTTCCGAGGAATAGTTGTTTCAAAAGCTCAAATTTTGTGCAGCGTAAGTAAACAATAAGGCAAATATTAAAATAGGCCTTAACATTTAGATAATCCTGTTTTTTACAACAGATTTGCAATTTTGTCAGAAGTCTTAATAAGTCGTCGTGCAAATAAGTCCAAGTAACTCATTAAATAAAATGAGCAAGGGACGTAGAAATTATTTTTATTGTTATTACTAAAGCCGACTGTAAATTATTACCACAAAAATAATTTTGGACCTTGAATGTAAATTTCAAGATAAATTAAGGATAATGACGGCTACTTTTATGTTTCCAAAATAAATGAATGCAAATGAAAATCTAGGCCCCGCTTAAACGCTGCAGCATACACTTCTGTGAAGATCCGGAGTAGAAACATATTTATGTATGTGTAAATACAGCTTAGATAGGGTCAAAATAACAAAATATCTTCTGCAAAATTTTAATGTATTGAAAATAATGCATACATTAATGCGTGGTTTGATCAAATAATGTAAAATTCTACAATTCCATTTTAATTATATTAAGAGATAAATCATGAAGTCGGCAGAAAATGCTCGTAAGAGTTCTAGCCATATAAAGATTGTTTTTTTTTTTGTTAGTTTTGTTATTTTGTTCAACTTGTAGACATCCGTCACTACTTCTTTCTCAGATAATAACTTTTTATATAGCATAGTTTTTGCAAAATGTTACTGTTTTTGTAACGTACAAATAAGTAAATCAATCTGCAGAAAATTTTACTGCGGCAACTGGAAGGTCTTTTCTTCATCTATTTTAAGGCGTGCTTAGCAAAAGTTATTTCTACAAAATTTCGGAGCATCTTCAAATCTAAAATATGCAAGAATTTATTTATATTCAACTTTTTTTTTTCATAACGCAAACAATTTTTTTACAATTTTATAGACGTCTTGAAACACCTCATACCATCTTATTCAAGTGTGAATTATCTCATTACTGCACGTAAGTTAGTTTCCATTATTCGTATATAACTAAAAATTTACAATTGTGATTTTGACACGTATTTATGAGAAAACTGCGTAATTAAAAATGTTACTGCGAGAAAAGAGAATGTTTTTACATGGCCAATGCCCTTAAGTAATGGATTTACGTCATTCTATCCTTATTCTTAGCGCAGTGTATTCTGACATCTTGGAGGCGTAAATTGGTAGACCAATACAGGCACGTGGGAATCAGGAACTGGGTCAGGAATACAGGTCAACTCAACATCACGAAGAATGTATCTTGCGAATTCAGTTTTCCTCGTGGTTCGAATGCCAAACCACTTGAAAATATGCAAAAAAAAAAAAGTGTTTTATTTAATAGTTGCTTAATATATCTGATGTACAACAACTTCAGAGAAGACTTTAAAGCAATTCAAGAGCCAGTTTTACTATATTTTGAGGCAAATTTTTGGTTCCGTGAAGTAATATTAATAAATTTGAAAAAAAAAAAATCAAATAATTTCAAAAATATAACATTCATCAATTTTTGTAATTAGCTAAAGTGTTAAACTTCTGGCAATATTAACTTTAATTTTATTTAAAAAGGCAAAACTATAATATGGAAGAACCACATTATACACACGCGCATATACACGCACGCACGCACACGCATGCACACACACATACATACATATATACATACATACATACATATATATACGCATATACTTAATATAATTATAATGAAATTATGGACAGTGATTTAAAGCAGTAGCTTTTCATAGTAATTTATTAATAACTTTAATATTTATACGAAAAATACGTATATTTTTTATTTGTACAAGGTGTATCTAAATTCAACCCACAAACTTCGGCTGCATTTTAATCACGAGAATAGACGTCGTAAACATATGTACGACCTATGGTCTAAATCGAATCTCAGAGGCGGTATACGTCTTTGAATTTGGACCTGACACACCAGATCATTGCATATATTGGGTAAAATACGTAATATGGACACTGTGTTTCTGGATAATGTGTAACTGTAAAATTATCTGCAAACACCACAAATCTTTCGCTGTCACCAAATTAAATAATGGAAATAATAATGGTTACCACTCTTATTACTAGTAATTTGATATGATGTGGGATTTTATTGATAAAATATAAATTCGCCTGTTCCAATTGGCGATAAAGGTTGCCCCAACTCTCACCGTTTTCAAGTAATTCGAGTGTGAAATTTCTACAAAAAAAATTATGTTCAAAACCTGGCAGGCACAACACCCAATAACGACTGGTTGCGAAAATCAAAGGGCCGAGATAACAGAGAGAGCTGAAACATTCAGACATATGAGGTAACACATTTATGGTGGTGGTTTACCGGTATTTAATTTTTAAGCTATCGCTATGAGGATGCCAGGTAAATTCACATTGCCATTTATTACACAATGAAGTGCAATAGTGTGGTATAAACGAACCTTAGACTAGGTGTTTTGAACTGTCGGTCCGCTGCAGATTTTATATCGACGATGACACGATTGCCGAACACGTTCAAACATACCGGGTGTGGTTCTTACGATTTCGGCAGAAGCGTGTATTCTGGCCACGAGATCTTGCAGAGACGCTATTGTAGACTCGCACACCAAACACTTCAGAGCACTACCCCACAAGTCAAAGTCAAGTTTTTGTAAGATCTGGGGACCTCGCAGGCCACAGCCTCGGCCCACCGTCGCCTATCCATTTACCTGTAAACGTGGCGTGAAGGTACTCTCGAGCATGTGCGCCGAAGCGCGGTGGTGCATCGTCGTGGTGTAGCCACTTTTCTTGTTGGATCCCACGTGGAGCGTCTTCCAGCAACTCTGGAGGAACCTGCTCCAAAACACCAGGTACCGGTCGGCATTCAAGCGAGCGGGAAACACGTACGGCCCAATTAAACTGTCGCCTACAGTAACACGCCATGTGTCAACGCCGAGTTGATTCTGGTAGTTGCGGATGAAGGGCGCGCGAGCGTTCGCCTCCGCGCGCGCGTGATTGTTATGAGACGTCGACACACACATTCTCTTGTAAATCACGCTTCTTCGTTGGACAACACGACACTTGGGAAATGTGACTCTACTGCGCATGGTTGTAAACACCATTGCACGTACTCTAAATGTCGTGGGTGGCCTTCAATCTTCGAACGATGTGTTGTGCGGCGGTCTACATGGTCGGCTGTTATGACAGGAAATTAATCCCCCATGTAACTGTACGACGCCACCCCTTAGCAACCGTGTTATGATACATGCGTACACACGGCGTTTACACGCTCCGGCTTCGTATACGAGTTGGCCACGATAACGACTTCACTAAGTCGATCTTCAACTTGCACCTCATCCACGATCACAACACACACAAGCCAATACTTGCATAGAAGAGACATTCGGTAACGTTTGGTGCGAACATTGATGTTGTCATTCAACTATCGATTTCTACTGTAAATGCTACATTATAGTGTGCATTACAGTGTTTTCTCTGTTATTTTAATACTTATGCTTGATACGCCACAGTTCATCCCGCACTCTCAAGTCTCTCGCCATGGAAATGGCACACAGACAGATGTAGTGTAATTAGCTATTGTTTCGATTTATTGTAATTTACAGCATTTCTCAGTGCCTTTTAGCTCTCTCTGTTTTATTGTCCCTTTGATATTCGCAACTATTCGTCACCGGCTATATTGCGTGTTGCCCGCCTGCCAGGTTTTCAACATAATCCTTTTGAAAATTCAAACGCAATGTACTCGAAAAAGGTGGGGGTGAGGTTGTTTACACAAGGCAACCTTTTTCATGAATTGAGACGTGCGGATTCATATTTCATCAGTAAGAAACCACAAACTGCCCATATCAAATGGCGCGCAATTAGAATAGCAACCATTATTATTTCAATTAATTAATTTGTTGACAGCGACAGGTTTTGTTATGTTTGTAAATAATTTTGCAGCTACATATTTTCTCCGATATCTGTAATGATCTGGTGCGTCAGGTCCAGCTTCAAATATGTGTACTGCCCCTGGGATCCGATTTAGATCATAGGTCATATAATATGTTTTCGACGTCTATTTTCGTGATTAACCTGCAGTCGACGTTTGTAGGTTGAATTTGCATATATCCTGTATAAATCAAATCGTAAATTTTGGCAATTACCATTTTTTTTTTCAACTATTATTGTATAGCTTTACGAGGAAATTTCTGACTCTTGAAACGACCTTAAGAGGTCACTGGAAAAATTCTTTCGAAGTTAGCACATTTTTGTAACTGCAAACAACAACAAACTTGGATAATATAGCAATATCTATTTTTGTCTGAATACGAATGCTCATACATACGCATGATATCTTGTGCCGTAGTAAAATGTAGTCATTTCCAGGGTAAGAAAAATTTCTAGAAATGCATATCCCGGGCCATATTTTATTTGACGAAAGCTGTTATCTGACATTTTCTTTTCGTGACTGTTCTGTACCAAGATTGCAGTAAGAGATCTGTGAGAAATGTGTAATTTATACTATTTCATGAACTTTACAGACATTTATTCCGAAGCACTTAACGCTAGGGCGCAGCTCACACGTAGTTTTTACCTTTATTGCATCGAAACTCAAAACGTTTGTTATACTGTATTTGATGAGTTTTCTTTATAACCATTAGATATTAAAAACTCTTTTATAAATTCCTACAGTTTATTTATCTCGATTTTAAAGCAGTGCCCCTTCATAAAATTTACTCGCATGCACATGTAGAGGATAGTAGGCTAATAAGTTATATTGACAATTTCTTGTTGTTCAATTATTGTAATCTTATTATGGGTGGCGGTGCGTCTAAACAGATGTGTAAATACGCATATACATATTATCAAAACTTCAAGTGTATTTTATAATCATGTACTCTATTCTGTAATGTATAGCATATATTTAGTTTTAGAGTATTTTTTTAAGGGATATTTCTAAAGGTATTCCTTAAAAAAACGACCACAAACAACTTCATAAAAAACCCTGAAGTTAAATTTGAGAGGCACTTACCAGAATAGACAAAATGTTTATAACTTTATCCTCCAATCGGCGTATCAGTTCTGAGTTTTCTTGAGGAAGATTGCAGCTTTTACGTGTGTATTGGGGTTGTAGGATAAACGATTAAAATCCAGAAATTTCCTTCCAAAATGCGCCGGTATATACTTTAAAATTCACTATGGAAACTCGAGACATGTCACGCTTCGAGTATATTTGTTAGAGAAATTGATAGTTCGTAAAGAAATTGCGGGTCTCAGGGATAGGCAACGATAGTTGCTCAACCATAATCCGTTTATTCTGAGCACTGAGACGATGTCTATAGTTTCTGTAGCGTGGGCTGGGGAGTGAAAACTGCGAGGTGGAATGAAATAATTATAATAAAAACATACAGTTCATTTATAACCACCCCTTTCCCCCTACATCACCTCACATCAGTAGAAGTCCTAAATCCACCCACCCAACCCCAACGGAAACAGGGTAAGAACAACACTGCGCTGCTAACTTAAACAATCGTACCTGACTGCCATGGTGGAGTCAGCTGTTATTATGTATTAACAAGCCTACAATTTGGTATATCACGGGTAGACTTCAACTGAGTGCAATCTCCATTTAATTTTACACGCCTTACCCGAAGATGAGTCAATGGTAAACATTTAGCTTTCAAATGGCTTAACTTGTGGTACTAGACTAAGATAGTTGTGCTCCGTCGAATGGGCAGTATAATGACCAGATTAATTGTCGCTTGGGAAGAGGCTGTTTCATCTGCTGTTGTAATGGATAGTTAGAAGGTTTATTGATATTTATATTGCAATTCAAGCCTCTGGTAACAGTGACTTTATTATTTTCCTTCTGGCACCTGACGTCGGACACGCAGATTTCACCTTTTCTGAAAATAAATTTACCCTCATGTTAGGGCACGCATAGAAAGCCAGAGAAAAGACACTATATCGACGAGAAATGCCCAACTTGCGAACAACCTTATCTAATTCTCCGTTTAACTCTTGATCTTTCTGTAAACAGTGTGCACAACGTGACTTCATTTTCTCGCGTCGGTACCCCAAGATCATTTTCTCTCGGCGCGCAGTCTTTTCTGGGGTTGTTACTTGTTGACCGCGCGCGGAGATTTCTCGCATCCTTCAAGGCCATTGGGAAAGAAGAGCCCCTTAATATGTCGTGCGAGGTTGCGCACCTTTAAACACGTTCCTGTGGAGAACAAAAAAAATATACCTTGTAAATTTTGCCAGAACACATATTATACAAAACGAATTAAGTTCGGCGCAAAGCTTTTTAATTTCCTTCTTTACGCCAAGGCACTAGATGAACATGGGTTTAATTTTTCTCTTCCACACGGGTCACCTTGGTTACTTTATTTACTTATATTATCCTAGGGGTAACAGGATATAGTAGATTGGTGATAAGAGGGCCGGGCCACTGGGCTTAAATGGCCACTAAACCTTATGAAATGTTTTTAGATGGTTCGTAGAACCATTATTATGAATTACTTGACCTTCAGACAGTAGAGAAAAGTCACACGACATTTACATATTAGTTAGCGGCAAGTAATTAGTGTTAGCTTCTGTGCTACGTAAAGCTATATACTTAATTTACGGTTATTTCCAACTTTTTTGAAGCCCTGCTAAAGTTCTGCTTCCAGGATATTCCTCCGCCTCATGCACACAAGGCTAAGAATATTACTCCAGAAGGCCACTGCACCGCATTCATGCGCATTCAGTGTAATGATATTATGCATCAGAACTATTTACAAGTAGGCATTGCCAACACGTCTATTTTAGCTTTGCCTGTATTCGTGTTAGTTATAAATGAAATATAATTTCAAATTTAATTTTACCGGAAGTAAGATGCTTTTATGCTAACACATGTATAAAACGTCTGTGATACATGACTTATTTATAAAGCAACTAAACACGTCATACGTGGGTTTTATGTTTCAGAGGTTTGATTCAATAAGTGTGAAGAACCCACGAATATACTATATTTATAGGTGATTTAACAGTTGTGTAAATAGGTGAAAGGGAGGTATTTAGACGAACGTGGCAGGGAGCTCTTCTTTAAACAAAGTGTAAAAAGCGCCCTGTAGGATTTAAACTGCACGCCCAGTTTAAATGTAATGTTTTCCCGTTAAGTAGAATTCATAATTTCTTTAACGAAACACATGTCACAGCAAGTGCATTTCCTTTTACATTGTCGTGACTGACATTTTTTCTCTTTTTCTACATTTTTTCTGTCCTTCGTGTAGTACCTCCGGTTTAGTTTCTTAAGTGGTGTTGACGTGATTCGTACAAGGAACATGTTTGTGTTCAGGCAATCACTGCTAGTGAATTTTTTACCTTAGACAGTTTTACAGTGATCAGTTTCCAATAATATCCATATCTTCATGCTCGCTGTGATAATGAGGGGCTACCAGGTCGTCTGGATCATCTTGATGAAATAACAAGCCAAATATAACAACAGGACAAGAATATTGTTGGAGAACAGCTACAATGAACTCAAGGCACGAAAATATTATTTTCTCTTTCGTTTTAAGATTTACCTGTTTAGTTCTTCAGTTTATTTTCAGCAGTGGATGTAGTCGACCTGTAGAAATCTTACAATACAATTTCCATTAAACGTTGATAATAGGCACTATAAAACTTAAACATAATCATAAACGAGGTGCTATTCTATCTAGTGATAGGCCAGTAAACTGGCGTTCTAAGTATAAAACCATTAAAGACTGGCAACAACATTTTTTAGATTCCCAATAGGTGCACGAGATCCTAAGTTTAAGTTGGGAGAAGGTAAGAGTATTATTGTATATTGTTGATAAATATTGTGGCTAGTGCTAAAGAATTACGTTATATTATAAATTATGGTTTTCCAATGAGCTAACTGAACGAGTGCAATAAATTAAAATAATTTGAAAGCGTGTCCAATTCAGCAGCTGTTGACGAGTTGGAAGGCGTTAAGCAATTCGTATGCTCTCTGTCCCTTCCTTTCAATTTGGTGGTTCTCCAAACCTTGAACGAAGCTTTCGTAAAATAGAAATAAAAATTATTAACTGAACACATTAGAGACAAATACTATATTTAAAGATATTGGTATAAGATGAAATTATGCAAATATGACGTTCGTATTGTTTTCTCATTTCTGCAGCTACGAACGACGCTATGGTTATCATAGTCGCTGACGAAAACATAGATATATTTTATTATTTTTAATATATATGTAAAGGGTATAGATTTTGAGTGGTCGAGAGTAAATCCAAGTTTTTACAGGTGGAAATGTGTAGGGAAAGGTTCTGCGAGCAGATATAATTTGCGTAGGGTGGTGCTAGTGTTTTTAAAAATAGAAATTCTCTGTTGTGGTACGCCCTGGTACGTAAAGGAGAATCGGGTAGCGGATGCCGCAGTTATTTATTTTAATGGAGCCACCACAATCCGAAATTCCACAAACCGTTCGACGGTTCCCCGGAAATCGGAGGAGAAGATTGGAGAGCAGAATGCTCTGCTAAATGTGGCCAATTGCTACATATTGCCCTCGCGGCTGGAGGGAAAATCGGAAGGACGAGGAAATTAAGTTGGCTCTTGCGTCGGTGACGTACCTTGTAATTTCACAACTCCCGCCGGTGTACCGTTATACGCGACCCGCCCCTGCAATTCACTTAACAACGGGTATTTTTGTGAACGACTCTGTCGAAAGGGGAAGTCGCCTTTGATTATCTTCTATTAAATTGTGAATTTTCATGAATAGCGTGCACTTACATCACTCGTATTTGAAGTGTGTCAGGAAAGATTTTTTTTTTCCTGTTGCGTGCAGCTGCACGGACTAGGTTGGGGGGGGGGAGGGGTTCCATTCGCTAATTAAATCGATTTATTCAAACTCCCGGATCATCAAAACGAGTACTCGAAAATGTGCCAAATTAAAAACCTTGTGCAATGACGTGTATCTGAGTACTTCTACTGTTCATTTTGTAGTTTATTCCCTCTGGCTCTTATATGCACAGCTACCAAGCAAGCTTCGTATAATGCAGTCTCCACGTAATGTAATAAAGTACTTCGATAGCACCTTTACGTTTCAACGAAAATCTTTCATAGAAAGTTTGCCAAATTAAAAATTTCTTTGTTGTAGCAATTAAAACTTCCCGACTCCAGTAATGGGCTGATCAGGACATGGCTTGCATGCGAATTTTTACGGCGCACTAAGTAGCATACCTAGGATTCGAACTCAGAATATTTTGGGGGCCACGGTGGCTGAGGGATTAATTAGCACACTCGCCTCCCACCAAGGCGAACCGAGCTCAATCCCCGGCCGGGTCACCGGTTTTTTTCGCAAGTGGGAATCGTGCCGGACGATGCCGTTGGTCGGCGGGTTTTCTCGGGGACGTCCCGTTTGCCCTGCCCCTTCATTCCGGCGTTGCTCCATATTAACTCCAATCACCCTCATCGGCTCTTAAGACCCCGCCAAAATCTCTTTACTCAACCACTCAGAAATTTTTGGTCGGAACAAAACGTCTCATGGCAGCGATTTTAGTCACAGAGATGCTAGGTAAAGTGCACAAATCAAAAATATTTTCTCTATTACATTTTGCTGTTAAAGAAATCTGCCACCGCTATTTATTTAATTTAAATATATACTAATGCTATACGTTTAGGATACATATTAGTACATAATCGATTAGTCATAATACATATTACCTGTGATAGTAATACTACTTAACTTGTGTTCCAGAAACTCAGTCAAAAAATATGCATAAAATTATGATTACCCGTTGTGAAAACATCTGGAGAAAACATGAATTCAATTCGGACTATACAGTATATCCGCACAGAATACGTAAATTTACAGACGTAAATGCCGCGGTGGTTTTTCTGTCTCGGCGTTCTCATTCGCTGATTGGTTGCTCGGGACTCTGCAATAAGACATGTGTCTGATCGTGATTGGTTACTGCACTTTTGCCAAAAAAAATTCCCTTTCGACTGGACTACTGACAGGCAAGTGCACTTTAAATCTGGATCAGTGGGAATCTCAGTGCTTAAACCAGTTAACAGTGCCTTCCTGATTCAACAGTCACTTCAGTGGATTTGAGTAACGAGTCTGTCAAACAAAAATCCAGTTTGCTTCACTTATTGATTCATTTTCTACTGTTTCATAAACTATTTTCACTCACTGTTATGGAGTGATTGTTTTTTTTAACTGATGATCAGTTGAACAACGTGTATCAATTGAAATAACAGCGTATAAACTAATAAAACTAAAAAGAAAAAAAATACTTTCTGAAATGTGAGTTTCGTCTTTCGTGATACCATTTTACGAGGTAACATGAACAACCAATCTTCCATTCCGATTTCACGTCTTCCATTTCGTTCTCACGTATTCATCATAGCGCTCGGTTTGAATGTTTGAACTATGTTGAGGGTCCTACGTACTGGAACGTTTTCTGTGAAATCGTCGTTTGTGCATAAACACGTGTCTTGGTAAATAAGTGTTCTGGAAATACGAAGTTTTTCCCAGAAAGGATTTAAAAAAAAAAATTATGTTTTCTATGTCGCCATATTTTTACTTTTGTCGTATTAAGTGTATTAATGGCGGGGGGTGGGGGGGGGATCGTGAAAGTGGTCAAAAATCGCATTTTTAAAGCGACGAGGCGCTAGGCGTGCGGGTTAGTGTCGCCCATATCGATCCCTCGAGCTTCTTGACCTTGAACGCGCATGTACACAATCCTCCTAAATATGGCGAGGTGAGTCCACTGATACGCACTACCTGTTTTAGCAATCCTAACGTTACCAATTTAACTAAAAATGACAAGAGGACATCCATTTTACTACATATTTCTGATAAATAAATATAATACATTAATTTTCCCGCTTTGTAATCAAAGTTGGTATGGTAGCTCAGCTGGTAACGTAGGGGTCTGAAAGATTAGTGGAGATGGTGTGGATTCAATCCTTGACACCAAAAACATTTTACTTTTTTTAACTACGGTAAAATGTGCAGTAGATATAGTGACTACCGGAAATATGTGTTTACTTCTCGTAATGATTTTGCTAAAGTCTGAAAAAAAAAAAACAATATCTAATTCGCCGCTCGCATTTGTACGTCACTTATTCAATATAGTGAAATTGTTTCACTTTAAAAATTCAACCAGCGAAGGGGCCCGCGGCAGCTGAGCGGTTAGCCTGCTCGCCTCCCACCTAGGCGAACCGGGTTCAATCCCCAGCCATATTTTCGCAAGTGGGGATCGTGCCTTACGATACCGCTGGTCGGCGGGTTTTCTCGGGGATCTCCCGTTTCCCCGCCCTTACATTCCGCCGCTGCTCCATTCTCACTCCATTTCGCCCTCATCGGCTCTCAAGACCTCGTTGTTAAGAGCCGCCCAAATCTCTCAACTCAATATTTAATAACTGGAATTGTTTCACTGAAATAAACAGTGGTTTTCCATTATTTTCAATGATTCAAGTATAGACTATTCACGGGCGCTTTTGAAAGCCCTATTTAAGATCTACTTGTGTTCACGTTTTGTGAATTCTTCCGCCTCATGTAATCTTAGCATTGTCATGGGCCTCATTTCTTTATTCATGCACAGGTCGGGCGAAACTGTGAAAGTATTAGAAAAGCAATTGTTCTATAAATCTGCCCATGTTTACACTTCGAATATGTAAAAAAAAAAAAAAAAAAATAGAAAGCGAAAGAAATTATTTTAGTTATCACAAATAGCTACCTCACACTTTTTATTTGACATTGAGATGGAACTACTTTCCATTAATAGTTATCAACTTTACTGGGTGCATGTCACTCAGTGCGCCCGTGGAAATATAACCAGGTAGATGCAGTGACTTTTTGCTAATGTTGATTTCAAAAGTGCTCACTTTATCGTGAACAGCCTTTAATTGACTTTAACTGCTAATTAGTGGTTTTCCACTGATTTGAATTTAGAATGTACTATAAGTTACCGGACGCCAACTGGCCAACGGTGCTTCGACGCTTCGTTGGCCAATGCCGCCATTTTCCTAGTGAGTGAAATTATGGATAAAAAACCTAATGAATGGTTATCATAACAGTTTTTTGTTCCCAACCACCTGCATGTTGATCAAGTGCGCGTTTAGTCATACCAGGGAGTGGGGGCGAACTATTGTTCGTCCAAGGTCCATCGAGGTAAAGTAACACATACACTAAAGACGAGGTAGACCGCTTATTCGTCTTCTACGCATGTACCCAACATTCACTTACCTCAAAGCAACATAACTGTCAAAGTCACTTGGTCAACAGTGATGAACGTGTATGTTTGCATCTTAATTTTTTATGTGACAACTACTTTTATATGAATAAAACACTTTTAACCGATTTTAATTTATTCAAACTGCATTACAAATTGGTCAGACGAAGAATAAAATCATCTCAAAGAACTTGTTTACTAAACAGTACTGTAACCTCACATCCAATCCACGTCATTCTGACGTTAATACGATTTTAAATTTGCTACCATAGTGGGAGGCAATCCAGAAAATCCGATTATGACAAAATCGGGGGATACATCTTGGCATTGCAGCTCCAAATTTATCGTCTACATTCGAAATTCAATTACACCTCTCGATTGCCAAAGGATCAAAGAATATGTTACGTTGAGTGAGGACTACGAAGCATCGCGCGCGGCTTGGGGGGGGGGGGGGGCAATTTTGAGTTCGTTTCGCAGCGTCTCATAATTTCCGCGTAGTATAACTTTTGACTAGTAGAAGCTAAGACGCTCGTTTGGAACTCAATTGACAGCTCTCGTCAAGATCAATTGACTGAGTGTACCAAAACATTTGTCTGGGGGTGATTATGGTCAAATTGTATTAGTTTAATGTAAAAAATTAAGAAATCTTAACACAATATCGGCCTATACTCGTCAAAAAGCCAATTCGAAGTACAGAAATCGTATACAGTTGTAAGGAGCATCTAATAAGCAATCCAGGGATACCCATAAAACCCCATATGATTGAGTGAAGCGGTGCCGGGAACGTAAAATAAACATCAAGGCATCCGAGCGCGTCAATGTAGACGTATTCACGCAAAACAAACGGCCGTGTCCCCAACACAGCCAAACCCCATTTTTACTAGTCGTGTTGGCAGAAAAGGATATTACTGTCGGGACACAGAGGTTGGTCCTGCGCAGCCAGAGAGATCGCTCTACCCCATACTCACTCTACGTAGTAGTATGGGAGTGGAATTTATGGTAGTCCGGACCCTCGCAGGGTGAGAGAGTGAGTGAAAAGATTTGGGCGGCTCTTAACAGCGAGTTCTTGAGAGCCTTTGGGGGGGGGGGGTGATTGAAGTGAATATGTTGCGGTGCCGGAATTAAGGGGCGGGGGAAACGGGAGATCCCCGAGAAAACCCGCCGATCAACGGCATCGTCCAGCACGATTCCCATTTGCGAAAATCCGGTGCCAGCCGGGGATTGAACCCGGTTCGCCTAGGTGGGAGGCGAGCAGGCTAACCGCTCAGCCGCCTCCCCCCGCCCCCTGCAGAGCATACAAGATCCCACCGAATCATATTTGTACAGTTGGTCCTTACTGTAACTTTAATCTTTTTAAAGTAGCAGTTCACTTTAAATTACTACAGTTACTTCAGCATCAAACATATTTTCAAGATATGCATTTCGGATCAGGAAAACATCACAAGACAATGTAGGCTACGGGGAGAACTCTACTATGAAAAATCTAAAAAAAATATTTTAACACAATTACAAGAGTATGTGGTAGTGAAACGATGCACGGGATATTAGATGAATTAGCAGTGCGTCCCTTAAATTCGAATTTTTGTAAGAATGACGAACTATTTGATTAAATTGTCACACTTAGTAAATAAAAAGGAATAATTGTGCAATTACAAATGTTAACAAACCAATTTTTTTTTTCGTAGGAAATTTTGAAAACTAAAGTAATTCAGTCGCAATAGCTTCCCATGTAGCGAACCACATATGGCCCATTGATAGTTTACAGTAGGACGACAAGCCGGCAAACAGTTGGCCAACAGTTAGCATGTACCCGGCATTATTGCTGGTCCTGAAGTGGCACTACTAACTAGCCATTCTCTGCCCATAACTGCCCCAGGTGTGGTGAACACAAATGGCCCAAGCATGTTCCATCGATGTAACATTTCACAGCCATCAGGCGTCCTACTGATGGCTAGCCATGCTTTCACAATATGTCTAACGGTATCTCTTAAAAATAATTATTTTAACCATCAATATCAGCTCTTCTTTGTTTCAAATTTCTTTTCCTACTTCACTATTAACCACTACACGACACGAAAATCTTATGCTTGCCATTGAATGAGAGGGGCCGCGAACCTACTCCTCTTGCATTGACAGCCCTGGCTACTAACCATTACCCTACTATGCATTCTTACATTTAGATAAACTAATTAAAATATATTTGGACTTGAATTATTAACATACATTAATATATAGAGACTGGTGTTTTCGCGAAAAGATGCCAAGACCAGTTGCACTCCAAAACACTTATGTTTATATGCACTTTCGTGGTTGGATGATACTGAATGTCACGTGTCTCCAAGTGTCTGTCCACGAATCATGCATGTTCAGTATCAGAGTACTTTATTCTGATTGGCCCAGTCAAGTAACAAGATGTCTTGCTACGCCCTAGAGCCTAGGACGTGGCAAAGTGGATTTGAGAACACCATCCAACAAAAACACAATCGCCTAGGGTGAGAACACCATCCAACAAAAACACAATCGCCTAGGGTGAAAACACCCTCTTTAAGGCAAAGTAAATAAAACATGGAACAACAATAAAGTAGGAAAAATTCTACATACCATGAGCTGAAATACAATACACATGAGTTCTGATACTGTGTTTTGATTTTATCAAATTTTTCCCTTTTCAGACATATTTTTCATATACAAGATAAATTTTAGTTGCCAATATCTATATTAACAGTGGCAATTTTTCTCTTCTATTGAAAGTTACAATGTATTTTCAGGTCATCTACAATTATACATAAGGCCATAGAAAATTCAAGAATATTATGTGGCATATCATAGTTTATATTGAAGGTTACAGATTATCTTCCAGCCATATTCTAGTTACCAAAGGCCATTGAATTTCAAAATTATTATTTGGCCTTCATAATATTTCATTCTACAAGTTACAATGTATGTACAGGCCATCTACAATTTTACCTAAGGCAATAGAAAATGCAAGAATATTACGTGGCATATCATAATTGTTTATACTAAAGGTTACAATTTATTTTCCGGCCATATTCTATATACCAAATTGCAAAAAAAATATTATTTAACACTTTTTCTCCAAAACAATGAGAAATGTTTCATATAGTTCTCTGTTTCAAAACATACTTTTGTGAGCTGATGCACAATTGGAAAATTCCCATTTTATTTTCCCAAAATTTAATCAATTTCATCGGGAAAATTCCAGAAAAAAATCACCTACAAACTTTATGTGGGGAGCCTGCAAAATTACAATATTCTGTCCTGAACCCTAGCATTCATTTTTAAGGATTATTTTTCCAGAAATCAGGAAAAACTTTAAACCACTTCCTTTGTTTATCTCGTGTACAAAAACTATAGACATGTTCCCCAGTTTGTCCATAATTTTGCTATTTGTTGATTCACAATTAATTAAAAATTCGGCATCTTATTAAAAATCTTTTACAAAGATTCAACATTTACATTCAGATTTTCCGAGGATAAAACAAAGCATTTTATTTAGGTTTAACTATGTTGTTTTAAGGGCATCATGGACCCCTATATTCTGCCTATTAGGACATCAAAGTATGTCTCGCCATAAAGGCCAACATGACAAACTAGTGGCATACTTATTTTGGCATTCCGAAGCTCTCTTTCGAGGCTGCTATCTGACCTCGAGACAACTCCGCTCTCATTTTTATAGTGAACTAGAGTTTGTCGTAACAAACTTCTACGCAGCTCTTCAAATCTTCACAAACCAAGTTGGTAAAGAGATATTAATAATTTATAAGTTCAGGCAGAAGATATTTTAAACCAAAAAACGGGAAAAGTTCTTTCACTGCACGTATTCGTGTTGCGTCGTACTTGAGCGGTTAGATTCAGTCGTCAAACATGGTTGACGAGTAAGGAGACGCCAAAACTCGGTGCAGACCGTCTCAGTCTTCTGAGGTACACACGCAGCCAATAACCAAAGAAGAAAGTTGTGATTGTGGACTTAAGATATTGAAGTCAAGCATAGACATAAATAATTTCGCGAAAAACACCTGTCACTACTAATATAATATAAGTTACACCAGTTGTTCCATAGACTTAAAAATTTACCATGCGAACAGATCAGTTTTTAAAAGGGGCAGATAAACAAAAGAATACTGTCGTCGAGAGAAATATTCTTACGTGAGTCGCGATGTTAACCCAAACACTTGCCTTTAATGTAATCTTTCGCAGTATGTATGTCACCTGGAGGCTATTCATCTGTTTTGAAATGCAGTCACCAGTTATGATTATTTTAGTGATGTGAAACAACAAAAACCCTTCAATGTTATTTTTCTAAAGGTGGTTATATATATTTATTTCAACTTTTCATTTTAATTATATGCATTCATATATGGGAAACATTTTATATATGTCAAATTATGTAATAACGCTCACTGTAGTTACAGCATTTTACCACACCTATTTCCATCACTATATATTTACAAATAATCTATAATTATATTAGACACACGTATATACATATACGTGTGTGCGTAATTTGAAGAAGCTATCTGCGAAAAGTGGTTGGCATAAAAATTCCCATAGTAAGCCAAATTGCACTAACAATTGTCCATCGATGTACCACTTCACAGTCATCAAATGGTCTATAGATTGCTACCCGTGCTTTTACCAGCAAAAAATATAGCTCATGTGCAGCGATTGCTGGAATACAGTTGGTAAGCCATTTATGAGCCATTAATAGGTCACATACACTCAACCATCAATTTTATTTCCATCGACATTCCATCAGTGGGCCATAAATGGCATGTCAAGTTTCGTGTTGCCAGCAGTCAGCCATAAACGAGCCATCAGTCAGCCGACTGTGCCTTGCTACAATAGTTAATAACTTAGGATCAGTGGCCCAAAACATATTAACTGCTCCCCAAGTCTGAATTTATTTTAAATATAAGTACTAGCAGTCTAGCATAAATAATATTTGCGATTGATAAAAATATATTCTATTTCCTAACATACATATTAAAAATAATATTTGATTAGCGCTAATGAGCGAGCGAAGAGAAGCCTGGATAAACGGGAGATCTGACAATAAAGTAACTCTTAAAGGTGTACCTCCACTGGAAAAAAAAGGACTTCATACGCTACTGTAAAGAAGTGGCGACACTCTGTACTAGTATTTGGAGAACCTGGTTCCAATAGTGGTCCGGTCGTCCAGACTGCGGTCTTCCGTCGTTTCCGATATCACTTCGACGGTATAGTTATTTACGAAAGCTGTGGTCGATTTCGCCCCAGTTCCTGCTTGTCCGAACCAACTTGTTACCTATCTGATGGCAGCTAATATCGTCACATGAAACAATTCGCAGCAGCCGACAACTCTATATCGGGGAGCGACATACAATAATCGATAAACAAGTCGAGTACTTGAAGATAACTTATGTAACTTCTTTGTGATGAAATTAACATTTTTGAAATCAACACCTGAAAAATATTCCAGACCACAACTAAATTAATGTTAAATAACACAATGAGTTGCATGTTCCAGGTGAAGTTGGCGGTTATGTAAGGAGCTGATTCAGGGGCGCTCTCAAAAGTGGGAAACAGAAGGGGGGAAGGGGTCCCTTTGGGGTGTTAAGCCCCTTCCAAAAATTATATCAAAATTAAAACCAAATTCATTTGCATTCTGTAATGTAACATATTTCACCAATCCCGTGCCAATATTATTAAAGAAGAGTAAATTTTGAATAATGGGATACAACAAGATAGAATGGTTTCGCTAGCCTGAACATTACTAGTAATTTCTTTGTAAATAGCAGTGCACTTTCTTCTGTTTTGAAAAAAAAAAAAAAAAACCATTATGCGGAATATGAGGGACTACCTTTTGACCTCGACGAACATGGAGCCGTCAACCTGCAACATCGCTAACTCATTGTCACCAGTGACGATCCTGAGATCCGGTTTTCACCTATGTGCAAGAAATACACGCTGGCATGAGAGGGCGGTTTGTACAAAGAGTCCTTTTCGTGCATTCAGTCTCCTGGAGTCAGTCTTTCCATCAGTCGCAATCGCAATCTTTCCATCAACCTCAAAACCCATAAGGATGCACACACGCACACCAATCCCATTATCAATCCCAATCCTTCGATAAATCTTTAGCAAACATCACCACCTCTGCCACCGCTCGCCGCTGCCACAATCAGGGGACATTAGGGGTCATTGTGGGTCATTTAGGGGTCTTTTGGGATCATTTTGGGGTCGTTAGGGGTCAGCACAGTAATCAGGGGTCATAAAGGTTCAATGGGTCGATGGGGTCGATGAGGCCGATGGGGCCGATGGGTTCAATGGGGTCAGTTTTGTAAGGGGTCGATCCAACAACAGGAGTCAGTTGTCTACGTTAAGTGTGCCCATGATTTATAGATGAGCGAAGAACTTGTCTGGAAGAAACTGTTGAAGATATATGTGCATGCTAATGTGATCAAGGAACTAGCTTCTAAAGACTGCCTACCTGCCTGCGTGTGATGTCTCTATGCTCGCATGCGATTTGTTAGCTGAAATCATGTGGCAACTTGGTGACTGGCCGGTCGGTGTCTGTACAATGTATTAATTGTGCAGTACGATTGGTTCAAAGTCAATATGACGCCATAAGACTTGCACAATTGTATACTATAAGCAGTAGGAAGGTAAGCGGAGAGGTTTAGTTTAACAGCAGCTGAGTGGAAGCTGGATCGTCTCGACTAGCTTCCGCCTCTTCACATAGATTTTTCTCAAGTTTTTTTCGTTTTTAGGCCATTCAAGGTCATGGATTCAAGGTCGAGGTAGTCTGCATTTAATATGGTGGTGGTAGTCTGTATTGTATTATGCTTGTTGACTTCTAGTTATTGCCTATAAAACGACATGAATAAATTGAAACACATAAGCTTTAACGTTAGCAAGGGCTAAATAATCCGTAAGTGTGACGGGGACCTTATAGCTTTCTAGTTGTAGTCTATTCCAGTTTCTTCACACTTTCTGAACCAAAACATTGAAAAATCACGCCATCTATTGTGTATTTGGTTGTTTCCTAAATCTATCCTGTATTACAGGCGTTTTATACTTCTGTTACCACAAAAGTATCTCATTTTTTGTTAATTTGAACATTCACTTGTAATTTATCTATAATTTATCATTTGTAAATTATCATTAATATAAATAAAATCAGGAATAAAATGGGTGTGGTGGTATTGTCTAGTAGAAAATAGTTCTTAAGGAAAATAGTATTAAAGTGAGTGCGCTGTCCATTCGGCGTAGTTTGCTAGACTTGATTAACCTTTGTTTGAATGAGGCGGAAGCATATTCTGAATGCATAACTTCATCAGGGCTTCATGAAAGCTAAAAATAATTGTGAAATGACTATGGTCTTTTCTCCTCAACTCGAGGTATAGCGGAGTGCATGCATGCGCGGAAAAAAAAGTAGTACACTGACTGGTTTTCAGTCACCCATTACTGAGGATGATGGCGTTCACAGATCTACAGCCTGCAAGACTGCCAGTAACGTAATGGATTACATAATCTACAGGTCTCGCAATTGGATCCACTTTCTATTAACAGCAGCTAAGATGAACTAACCAGAGCTTATCTGGAAAAGATATGTCCTTATGCCAACTGTAATAGATACTGTGGACTGCTACTATGTGAAAATAATAAGATCTGCATTATAGAGGGACGAGCTTGTAATAATGTGCTTTACAGTCTTTTAAGCCATTTCAAAATATCAAAATTATATTTTTTATGATGGTGATTTCGTTTTTGATTAGGAGGAAATTGAAGAAGAACAGTGTGAAATGCAGGCAGAGCACTTACACAGAAAAAGTCTAATTTGTTGTAACAAAATAATAATATCGATCCATTTCGTTAAACGTTTATTTTGCAGTAAAATAAATATTGTTGCGACAAAGTTAATAATTATAATCTAATAAAAAGTCTAGTATTACTATAATGCAAAAATACTGTTCAAGTGTTTATGTTAACACAGCCAGTAAGTGATGTTGCCTCAAACAAATCTTGAATTACTCTAAAAATAACTGGGAGAACAAAATATTTATGTTAATACGACATTAAATTAATGTCCAGCCAACACCAGTTTAATCTCACTTGAGATTATGAAATAACAGATGCTAGTGAATGGTGATAACCTCGTGAAATGGAACTACTATATTTAAATTTCAAAGCATGGAATGATAACTAAATGTAGCTTAGATCAGCTTTAGAGATTGCAAAGCAGTTTGTGTGTGCCAAATTTGCATATATTTCTAGAGCATGAGATAACTCCACATAACTAACGAGAACTGCAGTTTATCGTCATACGTTGCAGAATACCCATAGTATTAATAGCTATTATACGCGTTAAAATAGTGTGATCGGTGGGACATGAATTCCGTGAGGTGGCGTGCGTCATTTACAAAGAGATTAATCGATTTTACCCAGTGCACTATTGTTTTCCTTCATATGTAGGCCTAATAGGCATATTAATTTTTGTGA
The DNA here is from genome assembly GCA_029891345.1 of Dryococelus australis. NCBI lineage: Eukaryota > Metazoa > Arthropoda > Insecta > Phasmatodea > Phasmatidae > Dryococelus > Dryococelus australis. The sequence continues at coordinate 32,060,137 of CM056995.1, read as the reverse complement.
CACATAATTGTACTTAACTTATTTTTACATCCGAATGTTGTTTCAAAGCAAAGACGATACAAGGAAATTCTTAACAGAAGAGTTGACACCTGTCCAACACAAAATTTGTTTTGCCGCAACATAAGCACGATCTGAATGCCGACAGTAGAGTAAGGAAATAAAATTGTTACAGAACTACTTTATATTTCATTTACGTTAATAATTTACTGGTATATTACATTAACAGCAACATTAGTTACTGACGGCTCACAGATAACAAAAAAAAAAAAAAAACTATCAAACTTTTAACATTAACACTGTTTCCACAACGTTGAGACATCTAGGGGCGGCTGAAACTCCAAGAAATGTTTTTATATCAGAGAATAAATAAACAGAAATATGGGTGATTTTGATATTTATTGTAGTATTAGTGTACTACTCAACTAAACTCAACTGTATTAATTATTTTGTATGGTAATACTTATTGGATTGTTATAAATGTTCTGCATGTATGAAATTCGAAATAAATGCAAGCCGGAAAACAAACATAACTTTCATGTGTGTGTGTACGCACGCAAATTGCTCGTATGCACACGCACTTATACTCGAACACAATATCACCCACACTCATAAACGCGACGTAGCACGCACGAAGTACATACACACACGCATCCTCCAAACTAACGCACACTCGCACCTAAGCATGCACGCATGTAAACACGCACACAGCCCAACACATACAAAGTTTAATGTTTTTTTTTTTTTTTTTTTTTTACAACAATTGGGTTTACAGGAAACAGAAGAAAATGTATTTAATACAAATTTTGTTAAGCAGGAAATGTTTCGACGCCAGTTTGAGTAGATGCATCTGCTGACGTTTCCTTTATATTTTCGAGTTTTATTTTCTTCGTAGGTTTATCTTGTGTAATTACATTTGTTGATGTGTTCATTGAATGAATAGTGCAATTGGGGTGGATGACTATATGGAGATTTTTGGACATTCCCATATCGATGCAGATGTCTGTCATGGAATATATATATTTTTTTCTTGTCCATAGGGTGCTTATCTTATTTAAGTTTTTTTTTTCCCCCATGACAGACATCTGCATCGCAATGGCGAATGTCCAAAAAAATCTCCATCTCGTGCATCATTTCGTTGAAACGAAACAGTTTGTTCGACTGCGTGATGTCGAGAGATCCTTCGTCTTGTCACCGGCGCAAGGGAGGAACTTCTTCTGCCAACTGGTTTGAGCGTTGTCTGTGTTACTGGAACGATCATCACCGCCACAGTGTGTCCGTCGCGTGGATGGGCTCACTTCCTGTTCCAACAGATGAACCGTCTCGGAATTCTAGGAAGTACAGCTG